>CAJVRN010000148.1:2442500-3642500 GCA_911728415.1 Lagocephalus sceleratus
CTACTGCCGGGGCTGACCACGTGCAGGAAACATCTCGTTTTCTTCTGCTTTGAACTGAGGCCCTGTGTGTGTGTGTGTGTGTGAGACCCTGCAAAGATGGACTATCCCAGGCTTTGCACTGCCCAAACAAATACGACTTCAAAGACCAGGAATTAGATGTAGGTGTGTTGTTGGCTCAGACCGGGTGTCCACGCTAGGCAGGTTTGTGGTTGATAGGTACACAATTGATGTGTACTTCTGTGTGTGTGTGTGTGTGTGTGTGTGTGTGTGTGTGCAGCCAGCAAAAGCCCGTAAAGATCTGACGTTCTTGAGTCAATGGCGTGCTAATCCCTTTGAGCTACAACAGCTTCACTCTGAAATAGTGCAGGGTTGTTTTTTTTTTTTTTTTTTTTTTTTTACTTCAGCCTCATCAGCTCAGCCGTGTCTGACCGCAAGTACCTTTCCCATGGACCGAATCAAAACAAGAGAGAAAACGCGATCAGATGCGCTGTTAATGACCGGTGGGATGGAGGTGGGGGGTGCCCATAGCTTCATTTGATGCTGCTGCTATTTTTGGCATTTGAGGTTTATAAATAAGAAAAAAAAAAGCATCAAAGTTTATCATTTAATAGGACCTCATATGTACTCGTTCATACAATTAAGGCGCATTTCACGCTATATTTGCTGCATTTGCTTTTTCATGGCTGGAGGAAGTAAGAAACGCCCTTTGGTCTAATACTGTTACGTGCATATACGTGTCCACGTACATTAATGTGATTTGAATTCAGACACTGGCCTCATTGTTAATGTGCGCCCTAAATGTCAACAGGTCACCAGGCTGGCCTCTGTAAAATGTCACAAATGTCAGGCGGTGGCGATTGATGGTGGCACTCTCATTTAAGTGATCAGATGAATTAACCTTTTGTCTGCGGCGAGCTGGGCGGCCTTGGACATCCCTGCCCTTGGCTCTTTGGCTACAGGTGCGTGTGTGAATGTGCGTGTTTGTACTGACAAAGTGTGATTACTGGGTGATTTAAAAACACAAAGTAGCACACAAGAGGATTAGATCAGCTTTTAGAGGAAATATTGACTTCAGAGTGATTCATCTAAGCATCAATGTCCTTTCTTTTTAATGTATTCCTTTAAAAAAACAACAACATGTTTTTGACCGTGATTTATCCCTACAGTTTTCCACGTTTAGCTTTTTGGTTTTTCCCCCATTAATCTATTTGCTTCTTTTCGCCTTGTTTTAAAAATCTACCTACAATGTGATGACCTGTAATTACAAGGAGAGTCCGCCCCCTTGTGGTAAAAACACATATGACAACTCACGACGTCATGTTAATGACAGAATCATTTAAAATTATCCAGGTTAAAAACTGAATTTATTTTGTTTTCTTAACCGTATGCGTGCAATATTTTCCCGTACAGTATGGTTTTATGATGAGAAAGGATTTGTATTATACTTGTCCAAATAAACATGTTTTAGGCCTATATGTATATATAAATATGTTATGCAATTTTGTTCAGAAATGGCAACTACCTCTGTGTGGTAATGTAAAATACCAGTTGGTAATGAGGCAGTGGGTCATGATTTCTATCAGATCCAGAAGGGGGCTCCAGCAGTGCTTTTCAAAGCACAGCCTGCAGCCAGGCGATAATTATCTTTAGATGTGCTTTTACACATTTTACGCATGCTATTTTCTGTTTCATATCTTTACTTGTACCGAGCACAACGCAGATGCAGATGTATGACTGCATGTTGCACGACGGCAACGTGTAATCCTGTGGCCGAGGGGAAATTCCCTGCAACTTCTCTTCAGAGAACATCAAACCATAAACAACTTAACGCCTCTCATATTTACACAGTCATCTCAGAATAAATCCCCTCCTAGAGGTTCTATAGGCACAGATGCTAAAACTACACTTCTGCCTCTCGGTTCCTTCCTTGACTGTTAAGAGGGTTTGGCTGGCCTCCTTTAGAACCACAGGGTAAAAGCACACACTAACCCTTCACAGACTTGGTTGCACTTCCTCTTCTGTCTCTCCTGGTTGGCTCATTTTAGGGTTATGATGGGGGCAGCTGCCTGATGAATAAAAAAAAAGCCCCTCAGTGTACTGTACACACAGCGTCTGCACTCCTCCTGATCATTCCTCTCTTTTCCAGTGCTTCAAAACACTCTCACTCTTCAGGATCTCTGACAGGGACACTGGTTAAAAAAAGGGGGGGGGGTAAAAGAAAATGCTTTCAATAACTCTCGTATTCGAGTGGCTTGTGGCCTGTGTTGGCCACATTTCAACCCTCCTTAAGTACAACTTGCTTTACACCGGGGTTACTCCGGCCAACTATAATGAGAAATGTTTTTCCAGCCTCCAAGCTTTCGCGCTGCAGCGCGTTTTAATGTCTAGGTATGTGTTTTAAACCCTTAAATGGAAGCAGATGCTTCGGCCTCAGAGTTTTTACAAAGGGTTCTAATCAAGTAAGGGATTTTTTTTTTCTTCCCTTTTTGTCTTTTTTTTTTTCTGATAGTAATTTGAATCTATTTTTCTGTGTAAACGGGCCTGTTGCGCTGCAGAGTGCGCATGACTGGGCTGTGCTGAGCTATGCAGCCACATATGGGAGTGATTACGGCCCGTGTTTATCAGACCTCACTGACTGTACCGTCGAGCAGAGCACAGTTTTCTATGGAAATTAAAAACACAGCGCTCAGACTTTATTATGACACACACCACTGCTAGTGGCACCGTCTTTACTTTAACAGTGTGATACTCGAACGTGAAGGTTTTTTACTGAATTCTTTCTGTTCTGGGATTATCTAAACATTTTTGCCTGTGTGTTTGAGGGGAGAAAGAAGAAATAAATAACAGCTGTTCGGAAATAGTGTGTTGTAGTTACTCCAGTTCTATTTTTACTGGTGCGTTTGTACTAATTTAGTTCTCATAAATAATTTATAACAACAAGATGACAAAAAGATGACCCTCGTGACCCTGTCAAAGGTTACATATATAACATCAAACTGCAAAAATAACATCACTATAACACCATTGTTTGATTGGTTAGGGAAGGACAGGACAGTCACAACTAAAGTCACAAATAAAGGTATAAATCATTAAAAAAAATACTTATAGTCCATGAAAACTTCATTCAAAGGACAATTTCTGCCCTCACAGCTTACTGTAAAAGCTTCCCCAGGAAACCACAAACCCCTGATACATATTTCACCCTGCTCTGGCTCGCACGCTGTGTTTTTTTTTAAAGCTTGTGAACTGATGAACTCAGCTTTTGTTTTAATCAGCGAGGACGTCAGCTATGTGTGCAAGCCCCGGTCGGGAAGCATCGCCCGACGGAGGACCGTGCTCGGACCGCCCGCTTGACAGGAGAGGTTAAAGGGAGGAAGATGCGTAGGCGCTGTGAGCACGGCCAACGCCTGCCCCGGGGTCTGAGCGGCCCGCAGAGGGTCTGCTTCAGCCTCGGTCATGTGGCTGCACTGGCGGGAGGGGGGGCGGAGGGGGGACCACCGCCGCTTTATTGGTGAATGGAGGAAAGGAGGAGGCGACTGGACTGACTCCCCCAACAGCACATATTTCAAAGCCCGCCGATGGGGCCAAGTTTTGTGAACTCCTCGTGGAGGTGCGCTGTTCACTACAGCTCTGTTACACATCTAAACCCCTAAGTCTCATGTTGCCATGACACACTACCTCGTGTTAGCTCCAGTAAGGCTCTCGCACTGTTCCCCATCAGCACATGCCTTTCCTTAAATGAACTGCAAACGTGTTTTCGACTGAGCCCAAGTTGCAGATATAGAAAGCAAATTCATTTTTTCCAATCTAGCGTAGCTCATAGTAGTTTTTTTTTTTGTCTTTTTAACTGCCTTGTTGCAAAAGCCAGTTCACATAATTTCCCTGGCAAGACCTCCTCCTTACATTTGCTCTGCCAGTTCGTGGTGAGAGCAGAGCCAATGGTTTCTTGGCTCCTCCGAGTGTCACCATAGTTTAAGCTCGCCCGATCGACTGGAAGTGGTTAGAGAAGAACACATGCCACAATTGTTATGAAAATGAAATGGAAAGAGAATAAATAGATTAGGATTAGATGTTCCTGGAGAAACTCCAGATCACTCTCGAGTTTTAAGACTCTGAGAACTTGAGCTTGTTTATACAGAAAAAAAAAGAAGAAGAAGAAGAATCAAACCCCTCCACACTCAGACAGTTGGATGCATCCAGACAGAGCGTCTTTGGCTTTCAGCTGCTCGCATAGCCGCGGGCTGCTGGGAGTCAGTCTGGTTGCATGACTTGACTTGAACTGACACCCAATTTTCCAGCCCCCGAACAACCCGGATTCAGCCACCGCCGTCGATCGTCGAGAGACAGAAGGTGATCGCGATGTCCAGACGGCAGCGGGGGGGCTGCCACAGCGGTCCTCCGTTAAATGAATAAATAATTGAATAACGGATAGACTCCAGGACCGGACCAAACAATCGGGGCAAAAAGCTGAAAGTTCAGTACCTGCAGTTGGGCACCTACCTGCTGTCAGAGTGAACATCTCCAAACTGACCGGCAGAAGTATGCTTTGTCGCCATACATCCGCATCCAAAACTCGAAAGTCCCGATCTAAACGCCCGCTTTTGTCTGAGAGCACGACGCGACGCTCACCACAGCTCCTACCTTTTCATGAGATCTCGATTTAGGTGGGCGAGGGTTTCGGTAATCATTCAAAACCCTGATTATTACTGGGCTCGGATAAGTAAGTGCTAAGTAAGTGCTAATGGCACTTTTGCTTGACAGTAAAAGGTCCCAGTCTGCTCCTGTAGCCTGGAGGGGAAAGTGGGCAGGTCTGGGTTCCTCATGACAGAAGTCCGCAGGCGAACACGTGGAAACACTTTGGCCTTTGTGCGCGCGCAAAGGGGCATATTACGCATGTAGGAGCGGCCGTCTCAATAACGGCCCTCATGAAGCCGCCTGCATGTGCCGTGTTTGTTCGTCTCTGCAGTGCAATGAATTATACACAGACCATGCAGCTGCAGCTGCAGCAGCAGCAGCAGCCCTTTACTTAAGTGTCCTTCAGATCCGCCTTAATGTAGCCGAGCGTCTATATTTCCACTTCAGGCCCGGCTCTGATTGATTGTTAAAATGCTTGTGTCTGAGAGACAGCCTGCAAAGGAAGCCTCCAAATGCGGCCTTGAGGGCCGTGGCCAAAAGTCAGGGGAAGTCGGCTGCAGAGAAATTAGGGGAATTAGCGGGGATGACTAACGTGAAAGGCAGGTTTTTGGCACGCCAGAGCTGAGGCGGAGGGATAGGGCGCTGGAGCCACGACGCGCAATCACAAGGCAAGTTTCTAACCCCCCCTTCTTCGTGCACCCCAGCCTGTTTATCTAGTGCAGCAGGAAATGACACTGGAGGTGGGAAGTGGGGAGATGATGGAGCCGTAATCTGATGGCAGTCAAGATGCTGATAAACGGCGACGGGATTAAGCCATGTAAATGCCCAACGTGGTTTCCGATGTGATCGTGTCTCCTTCTTTGCTGCGCGTTTGCCTGTGCGAGATCATGGGTGGTGGGTTTGACGTTTCTGTTTCGAAAAACATCACACTTGAGCAAAAAAAAAAAAAAAAAAAAGGCTCCCACCTTCAGTCTTGTGTACAGAGTACAGTGTGATGATGAAAAGAGGAAGGAACTCCCGTCACATCAGTGAAAAGTGAAGACACAGTCAGCAATAGCAGCCCAGAAACAATGGGTGGCACCCAGCCTGATGGGCAGCTTAGATCACCCAAAGCACCCGGCTGCACATCAGAAAGTCTCAGGAGGCTTTTGCCTCCACTGAGTAGACATCCGGCATTAGGCTCTCCCCATGTGGTCTATTTTCGGCTGCTGTGTGTGTTTGTGTGTGTGTGAACTCCCAGCCGTCCAGCTGTGGCTGGGTACAGAAAGTCTGAGCCATCAATCGTCTATAAAGTGGAGAGTGAAAATCCACAGCCGCCCCCCCCCCTGTGGCCCCACGATTGGACGACAGAGAGGCACCCGTTGATGGACCAGCCAATCAAATGCAGAATTACACGATAAAACGACGATTTACAGCGTCCTGCCACCCAGCAGTGTTGTCAGCGCTGCGGAGTCAGGTGCAGGAGGAACGGAACCGTGCGTAACGCTCCCACAACAGACCGTGGGTGTCCGGGGGGGGGACCAAAAAAAGCCAAGGCTACGGTCTACTTGAAAGTAAAAGGGCCGTTGAAATGTGACTCGGTGATCTTTGAACACAGCACATGTTGGGGATCTCCTTCCCTAAAGCGCGCACACACACCCAGTCAATCCTGGATAAACCTGGCGCATAACTAACTGTGCGTTCTCCAAGTGCCACTTGAGGTGACTGCAGATTCTGGGTGGGTGGGGGGGAACCGTCTAGCCATCATGATCGCCTTTTGTCCCGGGCAAGAAAAGACAGGACCTACCTGGTAATCTCGAAGCTGCAACCTTTCCGTAGGAGCAGGGCTCTCTTCCGCATGATGCCTTTGTCTCTGCCGGGATACACATTTTTATCTGAATTCATCGGTGCTGGACGAGCAGGTAGACCCGAAGGAAACGGCAATTTCTCTTCACTGGGGAAAATGTGTGTATAAAAAAAAATAAATAAATAAAAAGACGCGCGGGGGATGAGAATGAGAGGAGAGAAAAGAGAAAGCCTTTCCGAAGAGAAAGGTAGGGGGGAAAAATCCTGCAGCTGAGCTCGGTCCACCTCAGCGGAGCAGACAAAGTGATCTTGCAGACTTTTTTTTTTTTTTTTTTTTTTTTTTTTTTTAAAATCCCTCCTCGGGCTACACGAGTGACGGTGCGCTGGAGCGGTCAGAGGCGCATGGTGACGGGCTTGGCGATGCCTCCATGCGGGCTGGTCGGAGCGGATTTGCGCCTGAGCGGACCGACCGCGCTTGTCGGCCACCGGGAGAAGGTTCTGTGGTCCCCGGACTGTGGACCCGAGGATCTTCTTCTGCCGGAGGAGCTCGATACTGAGTGGCCGCACGGCGATGACTTGATCGAGCAGATGGGGGAGAGAGAGAGAGAGAGAGAGAGAGAGAGAGAGAGAGAGAGGAGAGAGAGGAGAGAGAGATTAGGAATTGTTGATATTCTGCCAATGAGTAAACAACTGCAAACATGTGTAAATACCTCTTGGTAAATGTTCTGTGTGCAGATAGCTTGGATGTAATTCTACTTGTTTCATTTTTATCATGTTGGGGGATTTATTGTAGCTCCGCCTTCTGCTGCCCGTCACCAGCAGTTGGAGCTTTACCTCCTTTGTTAGGGACTGATTTTAATTTTAAAATACCCCCCAGTAGTGTCTTTTAATCATCATACCCATTGTTGCCAATTTTGTGACTTTAACTGTATTTCCCCCCAAACCCAAAGCGACCGTGTCTTCCACTAGAAAATACACCAAGGTCAAATATACTGGACTTCTTGACATTTTTCAAAGGTCTTTTCCAGCCAAACAACCTCCGTGTGTCTGAGTCAGGGCACCGCCGTTAAGTACAATTAGCATTTCAAAGGATATCACCAATCAGAAAACCACTTTGCTAAAACAAGGCTTCGCCGTAAGTGCATCCTTGTGTAGGTGCAATGGATTGGTTGATTATGTCTAAAAAAGCAACAGTGTGGGTGGCTGGGATGTTGAGCGGTGACTCACAGGACATCAAGTAAAAGTCTGAGGAGTATGGACCCGTTCAATGAGGTCTAATAGGCTGCTCATCGAGGATACTTAATTGACTTTATTGATTCTTTTAGTCGGGTTGCTATATATTTCTTAATGCAGTGTTCGCAAATGCTCAATCAGAACATTAGACCTTCATCTGTACTGTCTTTTTTTCTTTGCACAACTCAAACTCCACCAGGTTGCACCACCAGGAATCAGGTGGGAACAGTGTTTTTATTCCTTCTCTGTGTAGTTTCCACTGTATGCCTTGGAGCATTGTCTTGCTGACAGATAAATCTTCTCCGGTCGTAGTCCTCTGGCAGACTGACTCAGATTGTCCTGCAGGAATTTCTCTATATTTCGCTACATTCATCTCAACTTCTGCCTTGATAAACCTTCCAGGACCCTCAGCAGAGGAGCATCCACGCGGCGCGATTAATGTCGGGGATGCTGCGTTTGTAGAGATGTGCTGTTTGGTGTCCACGAAGCCTCCTGTACCATCTATTCTGTGAGTCAACACACTGACCTCAGAGCCTCTCACATGTATTTTTGGGTGACCTTGAGTGCAGATTGACTGTCTCTCTCTCTGTTGTTCTCTGAAGTTCTGACAGTCAGAGAACCACGACCACAGGATCTCTCCCATCCCAGCAGTTTGAACCTTTAAAGTGCGTGTCTCGGCAAACTCCCTCACTCGTCTCCTTTTTGCACAGCTGTTCAAGATATTCACGCTACATGATGAAGTAGGCTATTACGTCTTCATCCCTGTGTTTTCTATTTAAATACCTATAGGAAGTAGGAAGCCAATCACTCCCACACACAGCACA
Organism: Lagocephalus sceleratus; assembly: GCA_911728415.1. Classification (NCBI taxonomy): domain Eukaryota; kingdom Metazoa; phylum Chordata; class Actinopteri; order Tetraodontiformes; family Tetraodontidae; genus Lagocephalus; species Lagocephalus sceleratus. Next base: position 2,450,978 of record CAJVRN010000148.1, read on the forward strand.
CACAAATGCACACAGACCCTCCGCCCTCCCCCTTGTCTTCGTGCGTCTCATATGACAGCCCACTGTTTAGATGAGGAATTCTCTCGACATGACTCACGGCTGCGTTCAAATAAAGACCGGTCCGTGTTTGTGCGATTGGATTTTTTTTTTTTTTAGCTCATTCAACAGAGGTTGTTGCAAAAAAACACCCTCTTGCAGTCAAAGACCCCTTAATCCGGCAGTAGATTTGTCCCCTGTAGCTATTTTCCCAAGGGGGGGGGGGTTGGTGATTATGTTCACAAAATTACATTTTAAAGTGATTTGCGCTTGCATTAATTCCTAAAGTCGTCCGTTGCCGTGCCAACGAAACCCAACTTTAAGAACACACTAAAGCATGCGCCGGTATGTCGAGAAAGATGGCTTTGCTAAAGCCGACCAGCTGCCTTCTTCACCTGTGACCTCTGCGTGTGAATGTTACATTCACTGTCAGACTGCTGCTTCCTTTCGCCACAAAGACACAATTTGGTCCAGCGGTGGAGAAAAAAAACCGGGACAAAAGACATATATTGCAGATAAACAGTGGTATGAATAAGGGTTAGGGTATGAATGAGCACCATTCACCAGAGCCGGGGTAGCTTTCCTCCAGTATTTCTTCATCAACTTGTCATAGAAAATCTTTTGCTCGCTCAGGCAAAAGAGGGATGGAAGGATTAAGGGTTATTGTGGTGTTAAAGGGTTGCCTGCGCATCCCATCTCCTCTGAGCAATTTTGCTTCATTGGATTCGGTTGCGCTGCCAGCGCGCCGTTAAATTTGCGGAGTCAAATAAAAATAATTGCATCTCCCTTACCTGGAATTCACCGACACCGCGACAGGCAGACGAGCTCACGTACTGGCAACACGAATGCGGAGTTCCCTCCCCTCCACCACCACCACCCCCCTTCAGTTCATTTCTCAGCTGAGTGTAAGTGGCAGGTCGCACTGATTCATCAGGGTCCTGCTGACCTGAGCAATAAAAGAAGGAGAGCGCAGGGGGGGGCTGGGGGGACGGGGACGGGGACGCGAGACTGTTGCCAGGTCAGAGCCGAGGCGTGTCTGCGAGCGAGGCCGGGCCCCGTGCCAGCCGATCAAGGCGCGCCCAAATCTCTGAAGGCGCGACACTGGCACCTGTCTTCGGATCTTCTGGTCGTCGAGGGGTGTTGATGGATGTCAGCGGGCGCCGCGTCAGCAGCCCCGGCAGGACGCGGATGAGAGACGAGTGCCAACTGTCACTGCAGAAACGTCACGATCAGCAGATACATCACACGCCGAGGCGCCGCACTTAATGTAAATAAATGTGCACGCGGAGCCGCGGCATTTGAGAATGTTCATTCAATATGCAGAGCAACACTTTCTCCGCCGAGTCAGTGCCGAACAATGCCGTGTTCAGATAACAAGATCCCCCATTTCTCTGCTACAAACCTGGTGACATGAGCAGAAGTCTGTTCACCCCCCCCCATTGAACCAAAAAAAAAAACCTGAAGAATCCAAAGAAACCTTACAGACACCTTTGCCTTCTAAACTATGCAACGTTGACATTTTCAACATCTGACGTGACATTTGGAAATTGCTAGTTTTTCCTATCTCCTAATCTTATTTCAAATGAGCTCCCAGCTAAACACGACTTGCGTGCTCTGTGTGTGTGTGTTTGCGTGTGTTTGTGGGTGCGTGTGCGCGTCTGTGAGAGAGAGAACAGGTGCGAGGCTTTCAATGGGTTGATGGCGTTGAGTCAGGCCAAGGAAAAATAGTTCAAGGTCAATGACGTGCCACCTTTCGGGCGCCTCCATTTTCCCTCTCCAGCACACAGCTCGCGCTCGCACAAAATCACACGTCTCTTGCCCCCGGTTTGATTAGAAGCGCAGATAGACAGCGAGAGAGTCGCTAAAATCGCGATCGCAAGAACTCTGCGGAGGAAGCTTCATCATGTGCTGGAGCAAGGAACGCCACTTAGAGCAGAATAAATTTGTGTACTAAATCCTCCAGTACATATTTGCACATTTGGCAGCAGGTGATTGCAGCAGTTTAGAGAGACAGCACATATAAATGAGAGCAATCATCTAGACAAGCCTTCAAATTGCTGCCGAAAGTGCTTTTCTTCTCAGCAGACGATTTGACAGGCTTTTGAAAGAAGTATTTAAAAAAAAAAATATTTAAAAGAAAATCAGCTTTGAGACCCCCCTCTGATGCGTAGAAATCACACATCGCTTCCAGCTGCCACCGATGACAGAAAGCCATCTCAAAACTGGACGCAACTCTGTAACGCCATGTTTATGGATTATCTAATTGTGGCTAAATTAATCTGAGGAGGATGTGTGCTCGTGCATAATCTACTTCTTCATCTGTCTAACCCCAAATGTCTCACGGGTTCCGCGTTCACATTCAAACGTGCAATTATGAGGAGCCACTGGTCACCATCCAGCTCCTCGCTGAGTGTCTTCCATCCCTTCTGCACCTGCTCAAGCCTAATGTTGGGCCACTTATCGAGCCTGTAAGTGGGTGAGGGGCCGCATGTGTTGATTAAAGTTCAATTTAAAGCCAGATGGGAAAAGAGGCCAAAAACATATCAGAATCACTGGATCTGTGGTGTGTCGCATTAAAGAAACTGCGACAATTTATGCTGCGTTCTAAAAAATATTAGTCCGATTTTTCTTTTTGTCTGAGGTGCTTTTCAAAAATCCAAATCCAACCAAAGAGCAGACACTGATGCTGTTGTTGCTTGGGCTCTTTAAGACCCCCGTGGTCTGTTTGAATCAGTTACAGCCTGAACTGCCATCAGCGGCAGGGCGGGGAGCGTGACGCAGCCATTACAGCCCGCGATCGCAGATGTTGACTTAATAATACCGTTGGAGAAATCCCGCCATGTGGACACAAGTCATTGATGGATCGGAGTTTCTTTGTTCCCAGCAGGGACATCTGTAGAACCAGGGGAGCAATCAGGGAAGAGAGAGACGCAGGGATAATAAATACTAATAATTGAGTACCCCACTAAAATGTCTTCATAACAACCGAGGAATCAGTGTGTCATGTGAGGAGGTCACATGAGAGAGAGAGAGATTAACATACATGTATGCACATGTTACACGCTGTTCAGTGTTTACTGCCCCTCATCCTACTGATGCAGACATGCACGGCTAATCAATTGATTAAATCCTCTAAAGCTGTCCAGTTATTTACGTGAACTCATAACTTTGGCCTTGGCTCATTATCTGTCTCCCAACGCGCGGAGAGTGTTGTTATCAGGGATGATACAACATGATTGCCCTCATCTGGAAATCGAGTATGGCAAAAAAAAAAAAAAAAAAATGTAAATCTTCTGCAGCCCATCCGCCTCTTAAATGTCACTGTGAACATTTGAACAATCTGAGATTATTTCCTGAAGAGAAGCCAGAGAAGGCGCGCACGCCTCGGAGGACTAGTCGCTGTAGTATCTGTGTAGCCGTTCCCCCGGTGAGCGCCTGTTTCAGGCTGAGTTAACCTGTCGCTGCGGCTGTCAGTCACCTGCGTGAGAGTGCAGCAGAGAGTCTTCTCACATCTTCAGCCTGAGCGGAGATAAAATATTAAACCAAACACGGAGCCTCCGTCCAACGCTGCCCTCTGATTTGTAATATTGCCTCCGTTCTGCGCGTGAAATATTGTTTGTTCTTGCAGTTCTTGCTGTCCCTTGTCACGTCTATTCTCGGCCTCTTATTCCTCCCACTCAGCCCATTTGCCATCCAAGAGTTTAAAACTTCAGCTTTTCGTAAAATAATAAAAAACAGAACTTATGTCTGTGACACGTCTCGTTGCTTCTTAAGTAAAGATGACAGTGACCTGCTATGTACCATACTTGGTTTCCAAGATAGTGACACAAGTGTAGATGCACTGAGCATTAATTACTGATAGACAAGCTGGAAGAGTGCTTCCTGTTGGCATTCATTTGCATTTAGGGAGATTTTCAGGTTCATCTGTTTACATAAGATTTTAAACCGCAGCGTTCAAGGCTTCAGACAGATGTCAGAATTTACTGTTTTGTAACTGTTGCGTGGATATTTTGGATGCCCTAACAATAGGAAAATGGCTTCTCATGCACAGAGAGCATGACATACTGATGATGCGGCTGTGCGGTCGAAAATTGGCCCATTAACATTGGATGATTTGAAGGTAGCTGCAGAGGTGTGCGACAGCAGCAGCGCTTTCATCTGTGGCTTTTCATCTCCACCGGTTTATTCCTAATCAAGTCAGGCCGGTTTTTTATTTAAATAGCTCAAAATCACAGTCAAGATGACCTTGCCGGGCCTTGCAATGGCTGCAACTTAAATAAACTGTTTTTTTTTTTCTCTGGATAACAATGCAGGAATTGTTTTGTTGGCTTTGCTTAAACCCACTAAAGTCAGGTTTCTATTTTAGCCTAAAAGCATTTTATGTGGGGGTGTTGAGCATCTGTTATTTACAAGTTGTCAAAGATTTAGGTAGCGCAATTAATGGTATTATTAGGTAACCAAATGATGTCCATATTTTCTTTAATTCTCACACCGACGTTGCACTTGCTGGTGTTGCTGTTTTGTTTTTACACTGAATTATATTTATAAAGGCCGATGTTGACGTTGGCTCATGAATGGGGGAGACACTGACTCACTCAGAGGTGACTCCGTGCCAGGAATGTCAGCAATCTCCCTTTGAACCTGGACTTCAACGTTCACATGAATTAATTGCATGGCTTTGAATCGGTCTGGCTGATATTGGCGTTGCTGACTGTTGACGACAAGTCTTGAGTCCCAGCGGCTGTTGAACAGACCGAGATGAAATTTGGTTGACAGATTCGGGCGCTGCGAGCTCTGACAACTTCGCCCGTCTCTTGACTTTCCCCCAATCCTCATGGTGACTGCCTCACTTGTTATACGGTGAACGTGTGGCTTAATCGATAGCCATCACCACGGCAACAGTTGGTTTAACTTCAGATTCCACAGTCACAACCAAGCAAAACTTTGTGTTTTATCAGGGAGCCTTGTTGTAGCTTTATCTATATATCTATCTGTCTTTATCTTGCTTTTAAACCACAATTTGTCATGAAAGTCACAGTTGCAAATGAAAGTGACTTGTGTGCTGTGTGCTGTGTGTGTGTGTGTGTGTGTGTGTGTGTGTGTGTGTGAAAGTTTAGTTGATGTTGCCACCAACTGGCAACAGCAACTAAAGCACTTGTGGACTTTTTCGCAAGTCATTCTGAGAGCATGTCTTATTTTCCAGCTGATTCTATGGCTATAAATCTAGAGGTACATAAATGAGATGGTTTTAATCATGGAGAGGTGCAGAAATAGACAAATTACTAGATAATTATACTACTGGATGAAGGACTAATGATATATATACTTTCAGGGAAAGGGTTAAGTGACCACCTGATGTTTTTCAGGTTATTTAAGATGAATCAAACAAAAAAAAAAAATCCCATGTGAGGGCATGAAAATGTTAATTTAGACAGGATGTGCAAATGTGGAAGAAGATTTTAGAGGATGGGTGTCTAAAAGTACAGGCAGGAGACTGCACAGTGGGGGGGCAGAGGAGAGACGGCAGGAGGATAAAAAATATTTTTAAAAAAAAATAAAACTGTTACAGATTAATCTCAAGGCCACGGACAGGTCACAGTCAAAAACACAGCCATATGTTTGAATGAGCAGGATGGGACGGCAACGCGCGGGGGGGGGGCGGGGGACAACACAGCCGCAATAAAAGTGCTGAGGCTCACCGACACTCACAGACAACACACTGACGTTATCTGCCGATGTGGAATTTGATAAGTGATGGCTGATGAATGGGGCTTCGTTTGGCGGCTACCTGGCAACAGGACGCAGTTGGTTCAGGGAGGGCCGCACCCTCCTATAAAAAAGAGAGGGAGGCCAAATGAAAAGACATAAATCAGGCTTAAAGAAATAGGTAAATCAATGTTTCCTCTGTGTGTGTGTGTCTGTCTGTGTGTGTGTGTGTGTCTACATTTCCTTTGTGACAACCACAAGATTGAATGCTGCAAATAAGATGGGATGTCTCCCTGCTGTGCCCCCCCCCAGAGAGTGGTGCTTCAGCATCAGTCCAATCAATTTGTCTCAAGACTTCCGAATAATCCGATTCATCTCCATAATGGAAGAATGATTATTTCTTTATTTATCAAGAGCGCTCCAAAACTGACGTGTTCTCATGTCCAGGAGTGTCTGCTGAGTAACATATGTCTAGTGATGAGATAAGAGAGAAAATGCAATTTGCAAATGATGGGAAATGAAAATTGAGAGTAATGCAATAAAAAATAATTCAATCATCAATATGACTTACTGTAGTGGAAATTAATACACACCCAGTGACACAATACCTTGCTACCGATTTGTGATAGTGATCCCCAGACTGTCTTTGATCCGCCATGTTTTGAATTTTGAGCGTTAATTGTGAGATGTTTTACAAGAATAGAATGCTGGAGCCTGAACACAGCACGGAGAGATGACCTGAAGATACGCAGGGCTGCAGTGAGAGCAGCTTTAGGGGCTACGGCTGCAGTTCTGCTTTAAAGTCGGCTCTGCTGCTGCCATCACATCCAATTTCTCCTCAGGATACGATGAAACAAATTGACTGTGAAAATATATCAGATTTGGCAACGGCTGAAGCAGCACAGCTGAGTGAGGATCTAGTGACTGGCTCGCTGCTCTGTGTCACTGTCACACACACACACACGCGCGCACACACATGCTCGTGCACGCGCGGAGTCAGGGTGTGATGGTTATCTGACATCAGAGAGCCCGCCCCTGCAGAGGGACAGCACTTACTCATAAATATAATGGAGTTTGTGTAAACTTTCTTTTAGCGAGTATAAAATTAGAGCATGCAATTTCTATCAACATGATCTGAACGACCAGAGGGAAATAGAAAAGAGGCAGCACTCTTTTAGGTGTGTTTTGGCACTACACTAAACAACAAGGAGAACAGATTAAGTCTCGGTTCTACGTCTGAATTACATAACGTTTCTTCGCGGAGGACAGTGAGTAATTTCCTCCATTTGTATGAAAGTGGCGCTCAGCATTTTGTCCCGATTGCAGATACTTGAAATGTCACAAGCGTGGAGAATTTTAATGGATTCGGGAATAGAAAATAGGTATATTTTAAATATTAGTGTGTGTGGAATAGGAATTGCTCTCATAGAAACTAAAGTGGTTTTCGATGTACCAAGGCAGCAGGGTTGGAGAGGGTGAAAGTGTAGAGAAAATGGAAAAACTCCCCTCGGCTATAATGAGAAATTTGATAAATTGCTGATCGGATAAAGAAACACAGTGAATAAAGCCACAGGCACTATTTACAGGAGCAGAAAGTGGCATTTCTGAGTTCTTGATGCTATTTTATGAGTAACTCAATCAGTCTGTACACTGGAAATGGATGTGCTGTTCATCGTCAGTGGTCATTTACACCATAAATGTATTTAAACTAATTTCTATTTTACCCTAACAGCTGTGTCTCAAGTGGAAATACTGAATTAGCTGGGTTTGTTCCTCAACAGTGACCATCGTCCATTTAACCCCAGTCAAATGCTCTGACCTGACGCTGTAACAGTCAGCATCTGTGGATGACATTAATCCTCCAACAACAACAGGGCCTTCAAGAGTCACACTGAGAACCCTGGAAGGATCTACTGATGACATTAAGTCATAATCAAGTGCAGAATCTAAAACAGTCCATTGATTGTCGATTTAAGTGAACAGCCCTCTGCAGCTTCACCTGGATGCAAAAGTATAAAATATTGAATTCTGGCTTCTTATTCCAAAGAGATGAAAAATAAAGTAGAGGCAGCCAAGATATGTTAATGCTGCTGTGACTGGAGATTGTATAATTCAAATTAGGACTGCTGGGAAGGGTTTGAGCAAGTTATCTTAAGGATCCCCCTCCCTTTTACAACACAGACAGGTTAAAACACTCCAGAGGCTTAATGATAACCCTGCATTATTATTATAGGGCACCATTTGTGAAAAACCTGCACCTTAACTCTTCCAAAACATCATGAAGGTTCTGCCTCCTCCTCCTGTTCGCGAATCAGCTTCAAGGACATTTTAAACAGTCGGTGGGAGAAACCGGAGCTTTTTTTTACGGTGGTATCAACTGTCAGAGATAACACCTCAGCTGTATTTCCATACAGTCTGTGCACAGTCATCAATTACCAGGTTCCTCCTCCGTAAGGGTATTTTGTTTGATGTATAGTTTGGCTGATATGCTGCTGTTGATAAAGACATTAGAACATTTTTACGTGATATCTTTGCTGGCTGTAACTTTTACAAAGTATACAAAATGTACACTTCTATTGGAGGCCAAATGACACATCTAATGCTTGTTGTATTTCGCCTATTTCACACCAGTAACAGTGTAACAAAAATTAATTTGATGAAATAAGAATTTAAATAATTTGAAATGGAACTTTTAAAATCCCTCCATCCATCCATTCATCTTCTACCACTTGTTCCTCCACTGAGGGTCGCGGGGGGACTGGAGCCTATCCCAGTACAATGGGCGGAGGCAGGGTACACCCTGGACTGGTCGCCAGTCAATCGCAGGGCTCACACAGAGACAAACAACCATTCTCTCTCACATTCACACTTATGGGCAATTTAGAGTTTCTAATTTTAAAATCAAACAGTAAAAACATTTTTTTTTTTAAAATACCGCAAAAAGAGAAGTATATTCGGGATAATAAGCACCTTAAAGCTTTGCAGTGCTTGTGGAGCCCCCAACTGTGACCAGGTTTGCTGGAACTAGCATTTCAATTATGTTAAAAGATGATAAACAGGTTTATGGTGGGTGTACTTGAGTTTTAGCACATTAGCGCCCACTCCTCAAATTTACCAGCAGTGCAGCTTTGATGAAACACCTCCAGGAGACGTCCTGGCTGTTTCCTCTGAAACAATCAACTTATCCCTTCGCAAACAGCCCTTTGGCTACGAGACGGCACGACCCGTTTCCGGCAGGTCATAAAAGCCGACTGCAGATGCGCTGCTTTCTGCGGCGAGCAAACGGTTTGAGCTCGGTGGGTTACAGCCTCTTCTCAGAGGCCCAGCTGCTAATCTAAAGCCCTCACACAGAGGAACCATTCTGCCATCGAGTTTGCTGCGAGCCCATAAAAAAAAAAAAAAAAAAAAAAAAAAAGGGGAATACAAACAGAACAAAGATAAGATGGACTTTGTACACATTTCTGACAGCTTTGCCAAATCCATACACCTTGTATGTCACGCGATTAAAAAAACGCTCTTGCTTTTGACTCTTTTATGCAGCTGGACCTCATCTCACCTCCTGTTGAAGAGTCCAACTTTAGTTTTAAACTACCCAGAATTGGTCAGCCTGCACCTGCTTTGTTGGACAGCAAAGATGTTTCAATGCGCTCCATTCTTTCAGATTTATTATGACACTGATTATCTTTCCACCCCCTGCATATTTTATATTGTTTGCCTGTTTCTTGACAGCGTGTCCATTTAGTCTGATTTTTTTTCCCATCGTGTTAAGAGTGAACCCACACTGATGAATGATTTATCTCATGGGGTTCTGAAAGTAACATGAAAAGCTTATTCTGCTGTCTTATATTCATTAGCGATGGCAGGTGTTAAAGCAGGCAGAGATGTAACCCCCTGCCCCCCCCACACACACGCTGCTCTGATCACTAGCCTCTCACACACAGCTTTGATCACTCACTCGTTCCGTCTATGCAGACTAATGACTATTCAGTGGCCTTAATGACAGGGCCGCAGTCAGCACCCAGCTCCGGCTCTTCACTGTGACGCTGATCCCACTTCAGATGGATCCTGCATCAATAAAGAAAGGGGAAAACAGGAATAGTTCCAGTTATCCAGATCTGCACCGACAGCCATTATTGATTACCCAGTTAGGGCATTCCAAGATTAAAGAGAGTGAATCAGGTGCCACAAATAATGCGCACGCTTCATTAAGCCCCAACCCGAGGGTAGACAACATGCTCCTCACAGCTTTCCTGATACACTGAACATATCAAGGATGCGAGTCACCCGCCGTCAGCCGTGGAGGAGTCAGAGGACGCCTGGTCAAACCAGGCAAGAATGTAAAAGAGGAACACAAAAGTCCAAAATTGAACCTCAAGATGTTGTGGTTGGCAGGTTTTTCATGAAGAAACAGAGGCAGGCTCGGGGATTTTCCAACCATTTCCCTTTATTCATGTTTCGTCTGGATTGCTGCTGTTGTCCATCCAGGTGATGTTGAGAAAAGCCTCCTTTTGTTGGACATTGTACACCTTCATGCCCCATGACACCGATCACAACTTAGCCGTTCTCCCCCATCAAGATATGCGCTTCCTGGCACTGCTGCAGAGTTCAGTTTAAGTGCAGCAGCGTTAACAATGCTGTCAATCTGGCACATGAAAGAAACAAGGACGAGGACCTTAGGCCACTTTTCAAACATCCTTCTTGATACTTTTTTTTTTTATGTAACAATATACTGATTCAATGCACACAAAGTCCGTGCACTTGGTCCATAAACCTTAAACCTCAGATTTCTTGAAGAAATATCTTCAAACCGATTCTCACTTTACCATAAATCAACAGTAAATTGACTAAAGCTACAATTCATGATTAAGACGTCCTGATGTTTTAAAATATTGACAAAATCGCATTTTAGCACAAAACCTCCTAAAACCCACTCCGCTCTGAGAGCTACACACCGATGTGCAAGCCACCACCAGCACCCTTGTTTTTACCCTCCCGAGTTCACTTCTCTGACTTTCTTGCCCTTTTCTTTCTCCATACTTCGTCCAGTAAGGTGTCGTCGCTCCCCCACACAGCGAGGCTCTTCCCAACATCACCGACGCTTCCACGTCATCAAGCCTGCGGAGATGCAGTCGCTTACATCACAGTGAGGCATTAAAAGACCAATAATAGCAACGCCGTCGCAGGTGGATAGCAAAAATAAACGTGTTCCCTCCCCGGCGCTGGATTCTACGCTATATTAACGTGTGCAAGAACTGCTACATGTGTTCTGCTTTAGATTCTAGCTAATACAAAGTTATTTCAATAACATTACAAAAATACTAAATCTGTCTATTGGCTGATTATTGGTATGATTTGATTTCTCGTTAAATAGTATGTGCTAGCTCTGTAAATTGTCCCAAGTGGATGGGAGAGATTCTGGGAAGGGCCTGGGTGCAATTACTGTGTGATTACTGAATCGGAGACATGACGAGGGATCCCGTCCTAACTACGCAGCGGGATATTGCGCTCCTCTTGGCCGCTCTCCAGCAGCTCATCCTCTGAGAAACTGATGTGAAGGCAGGTATCGTTCATCGCCGCCAAGCAGAGAGGGTTCGCGTACGAGTCGAGGGCGGCGGCCTCGGACCGAGGCGACTCCGAGGAGGCCGGCGCGCGTCCGTCCCCCAGGGGGCTCCCGCAGCCGCTGGCGGCCGTCAGGAAGGTCAAGCGGTCCCCGAAGAGGTCGTCGTCGTCGCGCAGCGGCGACAGCAGCGACTTGGTCTCGGAGCGGACGCCCGAGTCCTCGCTGGCGGAGGAGGAGCTGCTCTCGCCGTTGCTGAGCGAGTGGAAGTCGGCGGAGGACGAGGAGCTGGGGGTGACGTCCGGGAAGGAGAAGCTGCTGCTGTGGCTGGGAGCCGCGTCGCTGACGGCGGCGGCCTCCGCGAACGCCGCCGTGACGTCCAACCCCGGGGACAGCGTTCGGCTGGCTCGCTTGCGGTTCATTGGGGGCGGATCGAGCTTGGGGATCGTCTGGATACACCTGCCAGGAAAGAATGGGAAGAGGTCAGACAGGTCAAATCAGCCCGTCGGAAAAAGTTGCTGTGGTAACGCCGCATGTGCCTTTCTCAAACGTTGCCGTAGCAACGTCAGCCACATAGTCATTTATATAGCCTTTAATTGATTCTTTCCATAAAAGCCAAATAACAAACGCACTGCTTCTTTTGCGATTATTTCCACGGTAACGCTGCAAGGATTAAGGTAGATAACCGGTCTCTGAGCAGGTGCATGCCAAAAAGCTCCCAGGATTTCCTGTCCGTCCATCACATTACATCCCATAAACCGTGACCGTAGGGCACCAATACGGCCCACAGCGGCTCTGCTTCTTTAGCACCCCGCTGTTTCAATATCAGGGGACTTATCTCACATCCCGCATCCCCCGTTGCTAAGAAAAGAGCGGGAGGGAGAAGGAAATGGAGCCCACCAAGAAAGCATGCCGGGATTAAAAGAGTGCAGGGCGCTGCAGGCTTTCCTGTATCCCCGTGCGCGCACCAGAAATAGCAGCCTCGCAGAGTTCCCGACTGCACCGCAGAAGCGCTTTGACACGCGCCAGATGCATCGTTCCTGGGAAATGAGTTCTGACACGCGCCCATTACGAGCCTTCGCTTCCCCTCTCGGGCCCTCCCACCTTCCTCAAGATGGTGGCGGCTAACTTCGTTCCTCCGTGGGACCCGGCGTCTGGTTCAGCTCGGGCCTGCGTAATGCATTTACACCATTGTTTATGTGTTTAGGGTCCTTAACACGGGGGGGGTGGCACCAACAGATACAATCACGACGGGCTAATGGCGCGGCAAAACTATTTCCAGAGATAACGATCCACCGTTTCCCCTGCTAATGCGCGCCGTTGTGGCTTAGAGGTCAAGTTAAAGTCCATCGGACGCGATGTCACTGGCGGTATCATTAAGTTTTATTCGCCGTATCGGCTGGGGTCTGCGAATGTTGTGCTGCTTCGGGGAGGACTGAAATAGACCGCGGTGTTTCTCAAAGATTAAAGCCTCTGTTTCAACTTTTATCCAGATGTGGCACCTTTTTTTCCCTTTTTTTTTTTTTAAAGAATGGATTTTCTGGATGCAGTAGAGTGCTTCCTCTCCGGCCCCCACGTCTCATTATCACAGCATTGACTCAGCGCTCCTCTTTCCTCTCCCCGTCTCCCCGTCTTGAGATCTGCTCTATTTTTCCCCACCTTTGCCTTTATTCCTCCACTCGTGTCTTTCCATTCATCCTGCTCTCGTGTCATTCAGCCCATCTGCCATGCATCTCAGCTGCTGCATGTGTCTTTCCGTCTTTTATTCAGTTCAAATCGCAGCTCTTGCATAATTTATATTCCTGCTAAAAAAAAAAATTAAAAAAACCCACACACATTTCACTAGTGTAGCATTCACACAGCTGCTGGCTTCAGATAAGCCTAATGTGGAATGAAAATTAGCTGGCACAGACTTGAAATTAACCTGTGGAAGGTAATCCGTGCAGCAAAAACTCCTTTTTATTATAATGCGGTAAAAATAAGGATAATTTTTAATCTTCTGAGCGATCAGAGCACAAATTGTCATGTATGACTCAACGCTGCAGTGTGAGCTTTGTATGACCATGCTGGTGGCACCCACGTGACAAGGACAGGCACCAAAGATGACATACGAAGACGGACAACACGGATCCTGAGCATCCAGGTGTCTGGGCTGCCCTCTAGTGGTAGGCTGCAGGTCAGACCCAGGTCAGACCAAGGTGAATATGAAGGGTGATTGGGTGCATGGACGGGATCTCGTTAACGTCTTTAGCCGCGGAACAAAGTGCTCAGACGGAGAAGAGTGCAAAAACATAACACCGTCGTGCATGCCATCACAGCGTGACTCACTGATTACCCCCCAGTGCAGATGTGTTTAATACTCCGCCAAAGCGCATCCGTGGATGAATGGAGGATAGTAATCCGTCATTAGCAGAGGAATCTTCGCGAGCTTCACCCACACTGCTAACCCACCACAGGCCCAGTGAAATGCTTGTGCCACAGACTTTGGTTCCACATGCGGCTAGTCATGAGTAATACTCACGGTGGGAGAAGAAGGGGCTTAGGAGAGGAAGGGGGCTTAGGCAGTGGCAGAGAACTCCCCAGGCTCCCAGGGAGAGGCAGGTTGGTGCAGCAAAACCAATAAAGGGGACAGGGGATGGTGACAGGGCGATGGAAAAGATAAGCTCATTGGGGTATTGATCAGGGGATCGGTTTGTTCGAGCAGGCTAATAGGAGAATGACAGATGTTAGATGAGGAAGAGGAAGAGCAGGAGAGGGTCCTCACACCTGTGCCAAAGAAAGGGGACAGTTAGATGAAAGTGGATCAGGGAGATCACTGCAGGTTTTTTTTTTGCCGGTTTCATCCATAGGATGCGATTTTCAGATTTTCTATTACGCTATGGACACTGTAGGAGTTTCTGTGATCAACCCTGATTCTTTTTTCAATTAGAAGCGCGGTGGATTCCAAATGTTCTTCCCAACAGTCTTCCATAAAAGCCATTTTCAACCAGTAAAACGACGCTGCGTGAATCCAGCTGTCACCCTGAGGCCAAAGGGGCACAAAAAGTAAACTGCAGGATGAACGCAAAATGTCCTAATCTAACATAACATAACCTATAACGACAACGTTTCTCAAAGTCAGCATGATAGGAAAAAAAAGCTGAGGCAGGGCAATCGTTTTTGACTGACTGGTACATCAAATATCCGAGACGCTGGCTGATTAGATTATCAGCACATTCTGACATCGGTAGACGGCATTTCATGCCAAAGTCTATGCATTATAATAAATGTCTCCCATAATAAATGTAATATTGTAAGTCATGTATATAAAATGCAAATGCGAAGAAGATCAAATCCATGGCACGCATCCATCTCATGACTCATGACAAAAACAATATTCAATGCAAAACACTGCACATTTGCATCTGTTTGTGATAACAATTAAGAGGCAAATCATTCTAAAATGCCACTCTGCAGCATTAGAATTAGGGTTAGCAAATGGATGATGAAGAAAGGAGAGCAGTGAAGAGAGAGACGTGCAAAAAATAAAATAAAACACACACTGGTGAAACGGTGCAAAAAGATGCCAGAGTGTCTTCCAGCCAGTTTAGGGGACGCCAAATGGGACCGATCTAGATGTAAACATCGACTCGCTGGGGTAAGTCCAGAAAACGAAGGAAAATGGAAGCAATAAAGTTTCCACATGGAGAGGTGGGGGGTGGTGGGTCTGACGGGGCTGAATACACATGCCTCGGTTTCAAGTTTGGATTACAGTGATCTATTTTTTCCTTCTGTATAGAGAGAAGCGTCAATGGCACTGGTGCTCACAGCTGTTTTGACTATTGTCTGTGCACAAGCTGGTATCCAGACAGACAGACAGACAGGAAGACATTCAGAGATGCAAACATACAGCACGCAGCCCTGTCTGGTGTATTTTAAAGTTACAGTCCTACATTTGCCTTAAAGCCTCCTAGAACTGAGCAGAAAAGCTCAGAGTGGATAAGATGAGGCAGAAGAACTCTGACCGCTCGTTTACAGTGAAGGTTGGAACTTTTTTTTTTTTATAAAGTTGTTCGTTGTCGTAGCACCGAAGAGATTAAAATCTCATTAAAAAGTCATTACACGCCACGGCTCCTCACATGCATTCCAGGTGAGCGCTGCTCGTGCATCACGGCGCCGCATGCCGGAGCACCCCGACATTAATTTAGCCCGCTCCTAAAAAAAAAAAAAAAAAAAAAAAGCACCTCACAAGAATAAAAGGCTAAACTTGGAGAGGAGGATCCCCGAACGCGCATTCCACATTCACAATAAATTATTCCAAAGCAAATGACAGCGTTTAGCCCCCCCCCCCTCCCTGGAGCTTTAGGAGGCTGCACAGGATGACTTATTTGGGGAGGCAGAAACCCTGGGAAGGAGTGAAAGCCGAGTTTCTCTTAAATCTCCGTCTCCTTCTTATCTCTGATTTTTTTTTTTTTTTCTTTCCCCCCTCCCCGAAACTTCGAACCTGCTCGCCTCTGTTGTTTGTCTAACCTCGACTCTGTTTCTGCCAGCTTTCTGTAATCCCCTGATTACAGCCACACTTTAATTAGCCAGAGGCTGTTTCTGCTGAGTCGAGCCGTTCCCCATTAATATCACTAAAAGCCGCTCAGACAGGTTACTACAAACACAACTGGAATGTGTGGCCGCCTTAATGGAACGCTTCAATATTTTGGAGGCCAGTTGCTTTCAGGCAGTTGAACAGCCACATAATTACCAATTATGCTTATTGCTTCTTAAACCATAACCTGAAGACCGTGACAACCACAGATAATGAATTCAGAAGTGCACAGAAGCCTGACAACCTCCAAATCAGTGCTGGGTGCCAAAGCCTTATTTCCTGGTGGTTTCATGTTACTTACCTGCATGGTTTACATCATTTAGCCGCAGTTCTTGTTAAATAAGGAGTTATTATTACATCAGACTGAAAGATATGTTGACACTTGATCACAGAAACGATGATGATACTGAGTATAACACTTTGAAGCTCAATTATTTTCCTGTTCATTTAAGGCGCATTAAGGGGTACAGGTTGTAGTGTTAAGATATTACCTTCTCTACAGAACAGCTGACTTGGAGGATTCTAAGTCCGAACGGGAAAAATGAAGCTACTCAACATTTGGAGCTATGACAGAGGCCGTTAGACACAGGATGGAGGTGGATGCGGGGCCGTAAAGGAAATTTAAAACCTGCACTGACATGCTAGACATATTATTTGCTGTAACTAGGATGACTACCGTCAATAATCTGGAATGACGTGACAGAAAACAGGTGATATGAATCATCCTCAGAGGCAGCAGTGACGTAAAAGTCGGATCATATGCCTTTTGTCTAAACCCTAGGAAGGAAATGACCAGTTATATCCATGAATTTGTAGATCTGACTCAGAGATGTGCAGCTGCTGCTGCGAAGACGGGCAGCTTACTTCTCATCCGAGCTGCCAGAGTTCCGGAATGGGATGACCCCGTTGCACAAGCTCTCGTTTTCGGCGGCACCGTTGACCGCGCCGAGGGGGCCCGCGCCGCCGTCCGCCGACCCCTCGGCTTTGTTGCTGTCCAGGTTCAGCAGGTTCAAGTACGACTCGACGCAGTTGCCCTGTGTGGGGGAGAGGGGCGAGGTGCAGCGCAGCCACGCAGGCGTGGAGGTGATGAGCTGATTCCTCAGACTCGGGGGCAGAGGCTGAGCTGGAGCGGACGACTCTGGAGTGTCTGGGGGAGGGGGGGGGTACAATTCATATTAGTCCCACAAATCCCTTAAAAACAAGTAAGGGTAACAAAGTCAATCTGATGTTTCATCCTTTTATTTCAGAGTTTTAAGTGCTGACTTTTATCAGGAAATGAGGAAGATGGTCCCATGCCAGGAGTCGCATTTAAATCAGTGTGAGATTGGCAAGATTAGCTGTTTCTGAGATGATGGAGGGAGACATATCGTGGAGCATATGTCATTTCTAAATCCATAAAAACCACACCAATACTATAATGCAATCCATATTAAAAGGAAAATGACTTAGTGTATTAATACTAGACTGTATAGCTGTGTCTCACACAGAGAAGAGGGGGGGTCTACATTTGCATTGTTTGTGTGCACCTTTAAACTGGACTGACAGTGACTTCAGTGCACCGGGAACCCGATCCACCGTGAACTCATCTGACTGCGCAGCTCTGGCCACTCACCGCTCCCATTAGCCTGGGGCTCCTGCTGTGGCTCCCCTGACTCTGGCGACCTCGAAGAGTGGCCCTCCAGCTCTTTCAGCTGCTGGACGAGCAGCGTCAAATGCTGCAGCAGGTCCCGGTTTTGCAGCAGGAGCTGGTGGACCCGCGCCTGAGCCTCCATGCGCGCCGCCGTCTCGGCAGCCATTTGATCCTTCAGCAACTGCACCTGGAGCGGAGCCAAAAGCGGGACGTGTTTGCACGTGTGCCTCGTCTATAAAACACACGCCTGCATTTGAAAGTTTAAATGAAAGGTTAATTTGTGTCTTTATACAGTTACGTAGGATTGAGACGGCACCGCCATAAACCGGTTTAAAGTATGAAGCAATGCAATAAATATTGATTTGTTTCAGAGCTTCTGTAATCTCATAAACAGACAGCATCATCAACCTCTTTGAAAGCCTTGTTCCAAATGTTTTTTTTTGTTGGGAACTCTCGCTCCACCGGCCGCTCCGCTTTCACTGTTTACTGCCTCCACCTAGTGGTGAAGCATCACACACGACCTCCACCGGTCAAACAAGGATGAACACTGTTTTTGTGATTAGGAAAGTGGACACAGTGTTATAATACAAGGAGTGAGATACCAGACTTGACTACCGATTTCAAGTCAACAAGTCAGCGGGAGAGGAAAAACACTCAAAAAAAAGATCATATTCAGGAAAAAAATGCACCTGAGAGCTGAATCGACGGGCCAAAGTTTTCCGTTTCCTACCTGAGCGACGGCCACCTGTGTGTGCTGCTGCTGCTGCTGAAGCTGCTGCTGCAGGAGCTGCAGGTAGTGCTGCGAGGCCAGCGGGGTGAGCGATGAAGTGCAAGGGCTGCTGGGAACAACGCCTTGGGAGGTCACGGTAAAAAACGACCGTCGATCAAAGTCCTTGGGAAGGAGGAAGAAGAAAAGGAAAATCAGAAACGCACATGACTCCAACTCGCGACACAGAAAATTACCATGCTCTCTAAATTCTCACTAATGGGTTTTATCAGGGACAGTTAACAAGAGTTTTGACTGGTCATAATTGAAGCTTTAATATTTAAGAATGGATGTGGGCCTAAACAAAGACAGACAGCTGGAATAAAAGAGGGTTTGTGACCCTTTTTGGGTAAGTGTTTAAGTCAATGACTGACATACACACATTACACCACAAGAGAGCGTTGCAGAACATTGTGCAGTGCAACAAAGTTCAGCTGAGGTTTTATCCCAGTTTGATTGAGGGTTCTGCAGGTTTTTTAAGCAGGTTTCTGCAGGTGCATGACACTTTGCCATACTATGGTTTGAGTCCTAACAAGAACTTGGAAACAAGGACACAAAAGTATCAAATAACCCAATTAGTTCTTTCAGGAAGAGGTTATTCATGGAAAAGTGAATTAGTTCCAGGTCTTTAAACTGGCGACAAAAACCATGAGGTTGACCAAACAGCAAACACAGTGTTTGCCTAAATGTGCATTTTGCCCACCGACCGGGCTCTCATTATTCCTCCTGTCCTCTCTTCCCCATTCCCTTGCTCCTTTCTTATCTCCTCAGCGCAGATGTTCATGAACCACCCAATGGGATTATGGAGGCGTTTCTCAGAAATCAAAGGGAGCAGGCTGGGGTTTTGGGGGGATTAGGTGTCCCCCTTTTCACAGACGGAAGTATTCAGGTTCCACGCTGCACTCGCTCTGGTGATAAATCCACAGAAACACATCGTGGCCAGCCAAAGCTCACTATGTTAGCATCTAATCGTCCTGTCAGGGAGATATTTCACTTCCTACGGCCGCCTTCACTACCTGGAGAGCGGTGGAAACCAAAGCACACACTCAGAGCTCAAGCTCTCCACACACAGATGCAGCCGTATCCACTAAAACGTGGACCAATATTGCCAGTCGAAGCAGGGCTGTCATATCAATGCTCGATGCTGCCAAGTTGGAGACGCTGCCTCTCACGACTTTTATGCTCCACTAAGCAACTTTTTTCCCCCCACTTTTTCGATATGAAACGTCCTTCTTGACAAATTTAGCACAGTTTTTTGGCAGGCCGCTCTGAAACTAATACTTCTCAGCAGCGGTGCTGCAACTGTGGATATTCCCGTGAATCATCCCACAGACAGAAATGTGGCCTGAGGGTGCTTTATACCATTATGTTAAGACCGCCTTAGATACTAATGTCATAAGTTATAGCCAGTCTATTTTGTTGTTTAAAATTATAGGTGCATTTTGGAATTAAATAACACGTTTGAGCCAAAGGAAAATAGAGAAAAGGTTACTATCCAGTTTATATGGGGCTATTTAAGAGTTTGATTTTCCAGGTCGTGGGATTAGGTCAATGAATGTCCTCCAAAAGATGGTAGAAATGTGCATGTGTGTGTCTTCTGCAGTATCCTACTATTATGGTCTGTCCAGGTTTGACCACGTTCATTTCAGCCAGGCTCTGCAGAATGTCGCCGAGTGCCCTTTCACCAGGGGATGTCCCATCCTCCCCTCCTCCTCCTCCTCCCTCACGTGTAGCGCCCTCGACCTCCTCCCCGCGCTCTGCGCCCGTCAACTTGCGACTGACTACGAGGAAGAAGAGGAAGAAAACAAAACTTAGCACGACCTCTTCTGGAAGCCAGCTGACAGCAGATCAGAGGCAGAAAATTATACTCATTGCAGTGAAAGCAGGCAATGGCTGTCCAAGGAGCTGAATGGTGTAATCAGAGGGGTGCTTTCCATCTTTACCCTCCATCCCACTTGAAATAAATGCCTCAGTGTTGCTTCACATCCACAACTCATTACCACTGCAGTGAATGGGATTTTGTATGAATAGCTTTAATAATGGAATCCTAATTATTATGAATGTACACCCTGACGGTGCATAAACACAATGTCTGGTGACGCGTCATCAAATCACTAGCATTTTAATAGGATTTTAAAAACCAAATGTGCTCTGCCAAGGCAACAAGGCGAACCGTGACCGGTAGAGCCCACCGTGACTGCCGGCCTCCTCCGTGGACCTGTCGCTCTCTCCGTCCGCCTGTCCGTCCGCGTCCTGCTCTGCATACTGCAGACTGAGCTTATGGCACACTTCAAACGCCTGACCCACGGTCCGCACGATACGCATGGCTTGTGTCTGACAGGGAGAGCGAGAGAGCGGGGAGCAGGTTTGAAGCGCGCAGCACAGAAATAGACCCCTCTTCTTTTTTTTTTTCCCCTTTTGTCCACATTTTATTGCGCGTCACGTCGTAGCAGCGCTGGCTGTACCTTCTTCTTTGACTTGAAGACGTTGCATCTGAAGGAATTACTCGAACCGTCCCGGGCGATGTAGCTGAAGATCTTCAAGTCCTGAGAATCGTGCGACACGTAGAAAATCCTGGAAAACATGATGTATTTTGCTCAGGTAGTCATCTTGTGCATTATTAAACTGCTGCATACTACAGATGTCTGCAAACCCGAGCTAAAACCCCCACAGCATTTCCCATTTGTTTATTACAGTCCATTAGAATAGCCACAGAACATTAACAATGTCTTCACTGCTCATTTGAGAATTTATGTCTCACCACTGCCTGGAGCAGTGTGTTCATACGTCTTACGTGGATTCAAACACCCACAGCTGCTTCCTTTTCATGCGTCCTCTCTTGTCATCACGTTGATTAAAAATGGACCAGCCACAACGCTCTGGTCACTGCTGACCTCCAATTCAACTTCCTGCCCCTTCCGTGCAGGCTTCCATGCAAAAAAAAAAAACCTATTTTAACTCCTCTAAGCTGTTATGCCCTCCGTAGTTCAAACACATGTACTGTGCGTTGCAAAAGTGTGTGTGAGCACACCAACACGAGGTCTGTACAGAAACTCTAAATGTTTCATCATGAATGTAATCACATTTGGCACATTAGTACCGAAGCACGGGATCTATAAAGCATTTATCAGCTGCCTCTCTGATGAGACATAGGTAACCATTTTTCTAGCTTTTATGTGAGCAAAGGGTCACTGACCTGTATATGGGATCTTGCATGATCATCATCTTGTTCTCGTCCCACGTCCATTCTTTTCTCTGTAGATTATGTGTTACAATGTTATAAAGGCAAATAAATGGTCCTCTTTTTTAGTCCTGCTCTAGAAAGGGTTTTGTGTTACATGTTAGCTCTACAACAAAGGGACCTAAACATACCTTCTGTTTCTTCCTTAGTATCACTTTGACACCGTCCACAGACACGACAATGCTGACCTTCTTCTTCTTGATGTTCTTGGCCTTGAATTCATACTGAGGGAAAAAGACACATCAATATCAACATTGAAAGATATTCCTCTGATGTGAACAAAAATACACATACCGTATGCATAGTACGCACTTTAAAAACATATACATCAGTGGCTGTTATGTTCAATAGTCAGAGATGCTTTGTTAAAAACACACAGACACACAAATCAGTTGTTTAAATGTTCAAGTTGTACAACTAGACTACCACTGCTCCTCAGGCTCACAAAACAATGAACCACACAAGTTAAAGTAAACAGCAGTTAAGCACAAAAAGGCCCGGGATGCACGTTAGCCTCCACTCTGCTTGAAGCCGAACACAACAGCTGGGGTTGCACTCAGTGACTAACATGTTTCTGCCCCGTCAGCTGGAGGCTCCCTGCCCCAAAACCAAGAAAGTCTGGCCGGTCACCTCGAATTAATGTCAGTCTTGAATACAGCGTGACCCAAGTTCAGAGCTTGCTGGCTGCTTAGCTGGACGCTGATGTGATGATTATGTCAGTTTCTGAATATGTGTGTAGACAGTTTTTTCATTAGAATATTTTGCTTATTTGTAAAGCTTTTTTTTTTATTTTTTTGGCCTTGTCTTTTTTGGGGTGGACGTGCAAGGATGTTTGTTAAAACAACCTGATGTCTAAATGAATGGGATATTGTAGGAAATTTAAAAATTCAAAGAAATGTAGATTATGTTACGTATGGGGGCTTGCAAATTATTACAAAATCAGATTAATCACAGGGTATAGCTGTTGATGAATTCCAATTTCCTTTATTTATTGTCCTGGGAATGGAAACGTACAGACCCAGCCTAAACCTGGAGACAGTTGGATGCATTTTATAGGACTAGTTTATTTTATTAACTGCTTAAGCACTGACAATCGACAACTAAATGCAAGTTTAATAAAGCTTCTGGTCTTCTGTGCTAATCTTTCTTCGCATCATAGACCTTTTATGGATGATCCGACTCTGCCAAGGCAGGACTTTTTGCCCTGTCCTATTTTGTAGGGAGGGAGCTCCTCTTCACTTCCTCGGCTTCACTCCCGGTTTGGTAGTTTTAAAGGCACGCACTTGACGGTTCTTCACCTTTTCTAGGCGCTTTTTCTCCTCAAGTTGGATCAAAAGTTCCTGCTCCCTTTCGACTCGTTCCCGGAGAACCTTGTTCTTTATTCTGTGATATTTGGGACCTCTGATGGCCTCTATTTGCTGGAGCTGTTTGTCCACTACCTTCTCGATGAAGGCCAACTTCTCCAAGATTGATTGTTTCTCCTCAGGCCTGTTTTTGCAGCAGTTATAAACCATTGATAACTTTGACACTGTATCTTGTGGCAAAGTTTTGTTGAGCTCTGGTATTATTGCAGCAATATCTTGTTGCTTTTGTTTTATATTGTCATTCTTTTGCTTGATTTGGTCACTCAGGGCATTATATTCTGACGTTATCAGCTCTGTCTGTTCCTGATGTTGCTTCATTTTGATGTCTAAAAGCTGCTGTAGCTCCACATTTGCCTTCTCAGATTTTAAGACATCCTCGTCCAACCACTGGATTGTCTGTGACAGCACGTCTATTGCATCAAGTATCTCCTGGGGCCTGGAGAAGACCTTCTGCACTATAATGATAGCGAAGCAGTCTTCTGGTTGTGGGACCTCAGTAAGCTCAGATAGAGATGTGGGCCTATCAGTGGAAGCCCTCACTGTATCTGATTCTATATTACATTTACCCTCTGGGGTGAGATATTTGACAAACATATTCATCTTTTCATTCATTTCCCTCAAGAATTCATTACATTTCGTACTTTCAGTCATTAAAGCATTAATATCGTCAGCCAATTTCTTCATTTTAGACTTGGGCTCCTGTTTGGTTTTTACACTTTCTTCCAGGGCTGCCTGGGAATCAGTGTTTGCCTCCTCATGCTTTTTTATGACCTCAGAAGTTTCTTTCATTTGCCTCTCAAGTTCTTGTTCCAGACATTCAATATACAGGTTCAATCTTGCATTGACCTTGTGGATATTTTCTATCTTTGCTCTTTTTTCAACTAGTAACTCTTCAAGTTGCACATTTTCTTCTTTGGCTGACAGAAGCTCTCTCTGAAGTGCATTGCGTGTAGGCATGACTGTGTGAAATATATCAATTGATGCCTTGCGTCTGCCTTTATGTTCCTTTTTGAAAGGTGTATTGATAGTCATCAAACATAATTTGATGTCAGAGTGCTTTCATCTCATGACTTTTAAATTATAAAAAGCTAAAGCCACTTTTATGTATGCAGGTATTTTAAACCACGTCATGGAAAAACATCCAAAACTCCATGTACTTGCAATCTTTGGCAGCACCAGCCATACTTCTAGGATCACCCAGGAAGGCATATTGATGTGTCATGTGCGCAGTAACTGTGATTTATTGGTCTCAATGAGAGTTGCGAATAAAATTTTGCAAATGAGGCACAAGTTTCTATAAGAAATGACTTGTTTCTTAAGTAAGAGCAAAGAAGTCACCATGGGGCCAAACAAAGAAAGAGGTGCTGAAAAGTTGTGAGAGCCACAATAGACTCTTTTTGGTTTATTTTTCCACTGGTTGTTGAAAAATCATGTGACTCAGGATTTGGGTTTTGTAAATGACATCAAATGACTACCTCCCCTTGCTATTTTGGGAAAAAGGAGAGGAATTTGGGCAGCATTGTGGGTCAGTGATGTTCCCTGTAGTACCACTGAATCCCTATAAGAGTACACAATAGGCCCTATAGATTGCAGCCTAGCAACCCCTTCATTACAATTCCCAAATATGGGGAGTTTCAAGGAAATTCGCTGTTTCCCCCGGCCCTACAGACAAAGGGAAGAATGTTGAGCAGAACTGAGCTGAGAAGCGTAGCAGCTGCCGCACCAGCCCGGTCTTGTATGAAACACCATCAAACACAAACGGCACATTCAGTTTCTCTAAATTCCCATGTTGAATGCAGGTTTTTAGGAGGAAATTGCACCTTTTGACAGCTGGACAGCAGCTTCTCGCGCCATCCAATCACAAATCACTGTTACTAAACTTAAAACACACACACACACACGCACACACCTTTGAGCCTCACAAAGACAGCAGAATGGCTCCCATGAGGCTGAAGAGGCCCAAACTTCCGGAGCGACCTGGCAGCTTTATTGTTAGCTCAGTGTGATAAAGGAGCGGTTAGTCTGCAGTTGCCACAGACAACGACCTTGGCCTGGATTGAAACCGAAAGTTGCACGCTGGGACTGACAGGTATGGCAACAAGAGAAGATAATGAAGATTAAACTTGCCGGCTGGGGTTTGTATCTGCGAGGCCTTTTATTGCGCTGGTTAATTGGCATGTTAAGTCTTGTGTGGCGGTTTCAAAAGTGCGGAAGAATAGATAAACAGCACATCTGGAACCCAGAACTTCAAACCGGGTGTGTGCGGTGCACTGGTCTAGAAATGATGCGACAAAGACGGCAGGAAAAAGAATCAACCACAAAACACGAAACGGGGAATGAGTAAGTGTGTTTGTTTGGAAAGCATCCACTTAAAGAGGAAGAATACAGTATATCCCAGCACAGGTCCTGACAGGCCCTTCTTTCATTTTGGCACCCTTTGCGGTGAGAATGGACCCACGCCTGAATGAGCTGCTAACAAGCACAGTGAAAGGACGGATATTCCCAGTGTGCTGATGGTGGCTGCTCAGGGTCGGTCTCATGAGAGCGAGACGGGGCGGAAATACAAAGAAACAAGTCAACCATGTGACATATTTAAGTCTGACAAAATCACATAATGTGAACAATCATTTTGATATGTTTATAGCACATGTTAATATTTGTGTCAAACATATTTGGAATAATATCTGCAATATAATGTATATAGAAAGATATAAGACAGAAAATAGGGAGAGAATGTGGAATAAAAATCCACAAAAAAATAAAAATGTGTATAATCCAAGGAAATTGTTTAAAAGAAATGAAGTAGGGTATGAACTATTAATTAAAATAATGGGGCATTCATATTGCCCGATTAACCACATGTTAACCCTGATTTACCAAGTTAAATGTGGGATGTGAATCAGGGGCACCATCTGTGTCTTGCATGTAAACACGGCCCCCAATGCCCCCTGGCCCCCCTCCTGCAGAAGAAACCCTTAGAGAGCTTTCATAAAGCCCAGTCACGATCATGCTGAATCTTTTATGATGGAGTCGTCAGCATCATCCAGGTCAGGGCACCAGCAATACCAACAACAAAGATGGCCGCGCCTGGATGTCGAGGACCACGACGCTCCAAGGAAATGGGAACGCAAACAGGGAAGAGGGCAGAGCCACGCAGGACAGGGCTCTGTGGGCGCCTCCTTCGGCGTCGCATCAGAGCACTCTCAAGTACGGCAACGATGGAAAAAAAAAAAGCGTCCGCCCACCACCTAAAACAAGAAGGTCCTTGAAACACGACCAAGCTTGCCTGGGAATGAGCTCCTTGGCAGTCGACGTCCACGCAAACGACGCAGCTCGTCTGGCATTGCAGTGGGGTCATTGAGTCGCAGTGATGTTGGAGTGTCATGACAACACGCTAAGTAGTAGCTGGAAGAATCTATTGTCGGTGACAGCCAGGGGAATGAGAGAGAGCCAGATTAAAAGATAAGAAAGAGATCTGAGGAGCAGTGAACTCGTCAAACCCCAGAGTCTCAAAGAAAGTCAAAAAGCGGAATGGTCACAGGCCAATATCACACTGCAATCCAGCTGGGATCAAATTAAACAAAGGAAGCAAAGGGGTGAAAAAAGATTGGGGAAATTGAGACTCTCTTCCCAAAATATGCTAATGCCTGCAGTGTTTGTGATTAGACGGACGTCTCCTGTGTCATAATATATTCAGCTCTTCTGCCCCGACAAGTTGATGCGAAGGGAGATAATAAATGCAGTCATTCTAACTCTGAATTCAGAGCAGCGAGTTATATAAACAGCCAGGATAAAGGCCTGAAATGGAACATTTCTTTCAGAACGACAGCCGAAATCCGATCTATGTTGTGTAAGTAACACCCAACTGATACCCCCATATTCCCCATAGTGTAACAGGACAACGACCATGTTTAATTTGTCTTTGTAAATTAAAATTCTATATTCACATTAAAAACTAGGTTAGTATAATTCAAGACACACAGAAATGGTAATAAAATAGAATATGTGATTGGATAATGTGCTGAGATATGTGTAATTAAATAATGAAGGTGATGTTATAGTCTTAGTTAAATAAATCCTATAAGACAGGGACACAGATAACACTATTTATGCCCAAACTAAACACATGGAGTTCAGACACATTTAGTGGCACAGTTGGTATCCAAGGAGACCGAGGAGCAGCCTGATGGCTGTGGTTAATTCAGATGAAGTGTAATAGAAAAGCAGGGAATAGGAACTCAACAAACTATTGAGTCATTTATCAAACTTACCCAAGGCCTGCAACAGAAATTCCAATATAACTCATGTTTAATCATTCTGCTGGAGCAGGTAGGATGACCAGCATTAATCAGTATGCTCAAAGATCTGTAATAGATGCAGCGGCCAGGAAAATGGGGATGACAAGTATCTCTTGTATGTTAACAGGGGTAGATGTGAATTAAAGAGATGATTAATCACCCCAGTGTACAACAGTGGCAGCTCTGTGACACTTTTTTCAGCTGAATTCACAATAATGAATAAAAAGTACTGTCTTCATTGCTGTTATCAAGTATAGAACAAAAAGAACCCAAGAATATCAGTGCAAGTCATCAGTTTGTGTTATAACGCAATTTTCAGAATAAAACAAAAGACCTCTGTGACTGACAGCTGTGTGTGTGTGTGTGTGTGTGTGCGTGTGTGTGTGTGTCTGCGCGTGTTTAATGGGAAATTCTTGCATTCCTCTGCCTTGTTATTCTTTGATCTTTCTATGCTCTATGCCTGTAAACAGACGGTGTATTATTATCCTGCACAGTCAAAATTATTCTTCTTCTACCCAGAACTTAAAGCTCTAATAGTTTCACAGCACTGAAAAAGAACTCAAGGCACATTCTCGCCACTTAACCGTCACAACAGCAAATGACCCTCGGATCCTACTTAATAGTCGCTTTGATCACTCACATTTTCATCACAAAGCCCTCAATACTCAACTGAGTGATTAGTGTAGCTGGAGGGATTTAATCTCATTACTTTACAACAAAAAGTGCTAATATATCACCATCATTTGGGTATCATCGTGACATCAGAAAGCAATACTCCAAAATCCACTCTTCTCATTGCTAAAGCTGTGGTGAAAATCACACACTAACTGCGCCTTCAGGCCCCTTCAGAGTGGAGGAAGTCTCAGTTTTAGTGACGCGCTTTCTTTACGATGATGCTTGTGTCGTATGAGAATGCAGGGTATGCAAGACTCCACTAATTGCAGCATTAAAAGACAGGGTTCAGCCTCCAGGCGGAGCACCAAAGCCTGTGCAGTTGTGTGTGCGTGTGCCATTACGTTGCTTGCACAGAGCAGGACCACTCACCACCTGTCTGTCCATCCGAGTGAGAAAAGTCCTGCTGTCCCATCACTGTATTTACCCCTGCTACACACACACATATTAGTGTGGAAAGGGGGGGGGGGTATATATAAAGCATACAATTTTAATGCATCTGTCCTCTGGTAACATATGGAGCAAAGAGTTATGGAGTTATTTTTTCCATCAGATATAGAACTATAGAAAGTCAGAGCATCTTCGGTACACCAATATTTTACAACCTATATTTTAATAATAGACGTACAGTATATGTATAAATATGAACTGAAATCATAGTTCACCACCAACCCCTGCAAAAGGCATCATGTGACGTAGGGTAGTCATCTCTAGACTGAATCCAATTCCTGCTGCCAAGCTTCTTACAACCCCATATTTTTATAAAGACGCCAGAATGAATTTTATTGTGCTAAAGCAGATCACACTGATCACAGATTGACTTATTTTAGAGCGACAGTTAACCACCCCCCCCCAAACACACACATAGACACCAAACACCCTTCTTGATGGGTTTAGTTAAACAAAGGGTGAATGCACCCTTTCAGTCCCAGTTAATCCAGTACACATATAGGTCACTGATGAAGCTTTTGTACATCTGCCATAAGTGAAAACAATGGCCCCAAATATGCCGTCTTCCCTACAACACTGCAGCCACAGAGGAGAGTCTTCATTTACCACCTCCGCTTTGCCACAGATCAGTAACCCGCCTTCAGTGAAGTTGTGCTCTCATTCATCTTCGGCTTTTTCTGGGACATCCGGGGTGTGGAGCCGTTGTGATTCACTGACGATTATGAATTGCAGATTGGGGCCTGTTCCATTTTCAAGTGCCGTTTGAGCGTCACGTCTATCGGCGGTTCCAGGGCTTTGGGTGAAATCGCTCCTGCATTTCACAATCATGCATGAAGACAGCGTGATTGCTATCACTAATCTGTGCGTGTCTTGTTTGTTCCATAGCCTCCGGGCATGAGTAAGTAAGCATTGGCTTGGGCTACCTGCCAAAATCTTACCCGTAAAAGTGAGTTAACAGATGAGAGAGGCGGACAAAAGGATAGTTTAAGGAAGTAAAATGCTCTGCTGCCGACAGTCGTTTATTGCAACACAGGTGTTGAGCGTGAAACAAGAACATATGGCGGAGAACTCGGCAATAACAGAGACACAGGACGCGCTTTCCACTTGACTAAACTGTTTCCCTGAACCTTTTTAGCACAATGGGCCTTAAGAGAGACATTCAAGCAACACAGCCCCACAAAGTGAAACTTTGTGTCCTTGAAAGTTCCCGTGAACGCGTCTGCATTCCCCCCACACATCCCGCTTGACAGAGTCCTGACAGCTCAGCGTGCTCTCGAAGGCTAATGCAGACTGAACAGACTCCATGCTGAAAAAAAAAAAGAGAGAGAGAGAGCCTTTTCCTTGTGCGCAGAAATCTTCTCCTGACACGTTTCAAACAAACAAAAAGTACACACATGGGAAAGAATGAAACCATGTAATTTCCAGTAAGGCTCTTGGCAGCCCCGAGAGAGGAGGCTGAGTCCTGATGGACACGAGAGGGAGGCTTAAAATCCCATTAGGGCCGATCGGAATTCAAAGGGAAGCATGCATAGGCTGCTGCCCTCAGCCTAAAATCTATTCCTGTCAGCGCTGAGTAGATGGCAGAGATGGGCTAAATTGAGAGAGTCTACTTTGGTGGAAGCGAGGCGATGAAAGGCAAACAGCCGTGGTGGGAGGGGTGAAGATAGGGAAGACCGGAGACGGGGAGAAATCTTAAAGTGTAGCCTCTAAATTCCCCAGGAAATCCCGGCGATCTGCGGACGATGACAACAAACGTCCCCACGTGGGCCAGGGCTACGGCGGTTTTAGTGGAGGATGTGTAGAGCACAGCGACGGCCATCTATTATGCAGCAGTGCAGCTCACACATGTGCTAATTCATGCACGGAAAAGTGTGTGAACTCACCGGGACGCCACTGAGCTGGTTTCTGTGCCACTAGTCAAACTGAATAAAACCAGCCCTTATGGAGAAACACAGTAGGAGCAGTCAGCCATAATGGGAGGAGCTTTGACCCAACACCATCGCTAAATAACAGACCCGCAAAGCAAAATCGCATCTTTCCTCTGTGACAACGCCAGGTGTTGTGTGAGACTGTTGAGGACTTTGCTGGCGGAGTTCGTCACCGAGGACGGTCCGTGGCATCTCTCGGTCCAGAGATGCTCGCTCCGGTCCTCGCGTCAGCTGAGACGAAAGAGATTAGCTAAGGGAAATGAAACGTCTCCAGCTCTGCCAGCCAGCGTGCAAGCCCCTCCAGCTTCCAGGACTTCCTCTCCGCTCCTTCTCCCGCCAGCGTCACTTCATTCCTCACTCTCTTTAATCGCGGCTCGACTGCGCACTCGCGGTCCCTCGGCTAAAGAGCCCAGATTTTAAATTAAAGACAAGGCCCTCTGCTTTTGTGGAGAGCGATGGGAGAGTCAGAAAGGCCAGTCGATATTCATCTGCACAAGAATAATTACATTTGACTTGGCAGCCGAGCCTGAACGCTGGTGAAAAGGCTCGCTGGTTGGCATTCATGCAGCATAGACAGCGCAATATCGTTCACCTTGTCCAAAAGAGTGCTTGGCAGAATTAGGCAGAATTGATGTCAGATGCATTAACACGTCGATAAGATTCATTTTAGTCCGGGGAACTTGCAAAATGAGGCGAAACTTTATATTTATGGATAAAAAGTTCAAAGGAAATCGGGTATGTCTTACCAAATGAGCTGCTTATATTTAATAGTCAAAGGAAATGGAGCCAGCGCGTTGACATTCACTTAGCTGTGCATCAGTCACTTTCAGCCCAAAAGGTTTGTTAATGTACTTCAGCCAGACACCAGAGGGCGATGAAGATGCCTTAACCTCACAGTAAAGTGAATCATTTGGTTCGCATGTTTACTGCTGCACGGAGACCTCTTTCTCCAGTCTCTCCCGCTGTCCATAAGCACAAGGTCGATCCAGTGTGTTTGAATGTTGTGTGTGTGTGTGTGTGCGCGCTTGTGTGTGTGTTTGTCTCCTGGGATGGACTGACAACCAGTCCAGAGTGTTTTCCTGCCTCTCATCCTGGGACTGATGGGACAGAGCCAGCAACTCTCATGACAGCGATTAGGAAAAAGTGATGGCTCACAGAAGATGGAAGGATGGATAGATAACCCCTGTCCCTAGGAACTAAAATAAAAAAGAAATCAACCCATCGTCTTTGAGGTTGAACTATAAATCCGAGGTGATGCTTCTCAAAATTTACTCTGACGGATTTGTGACTGATATTCTAAAACCATACACTGGTCAGTCTATAATTAGCAACATTGCTTGACTCACTATCAGATAGGTTTAAATAATGAATAAGAGGTTATTTTATATAGATAAGGCTCTTTTCTCTCGGCTGCAACTCCTTGTTTCCATTCATCTCGTGGGACCCTGTAAAGCAGTGCTTTGCTTCATTCATTTGCCATTCTGAAACAAAGGCATGCTGAGAGTTACAACCTAGATGGGCAACCACATTAAATATTCATCCAAGGCTTTCTTAACACCACATGGGAACGCTGCCTACTATATATAAACACCTACGTGTGAACAAAAATACACGCTATTTATGGGCTGCTAATATAGAGATATAAACAGATGCTAGGAAAAGATATTCTTACAATAAAAAAGGGCATCATGAAGGTTAGCCTGCCACCCCACTTCCATGATTTGTTTTTTTGCAGGAAATAACGCGCACGCTCAGTCCAATAGTCTGGCTTTGTCTCAGCTCCACACACCTTTAATGGCTTTGGCGTTTCTGCGTATAAGACATCCAGGCAGCCACCTACAAACCCACTCGTTCACAGGGGAGGAGAAGGAAAAACTCAAGATTCCAACCCAAAAAAGTAAAAGTAAAATAAACTCTGCTCTGCTCTGCCTCCAAACGCGTGCATATTTTGACAGATACATGCACATTGTGGCTTTTAGTAGCTTTTAGTAAATCCTCCATCTTTTCCGCCCGCACATTCACTCTGCTCGGCTTAAAAGCCTTGTCATGTCTTAACCAGGCGAAGTCCTTGAGACACAAATTACACAAGCACCCTGTTTGACACAGCTCCGTACTCACTTCTGAAGAATCCACCGGGGCTCACGGGGACAGTGAGCAGCAGAAATAACCGCAGTCCCCACAGTAAAATTACTGTTAGAGCTTTATTTAGAAAACTCTAAAGCCGGCTATGATATGATTAAAGACAGGGGTAGAGTGGGTGAAAGCAAAACCAAGCTTGTGAGTGAAAAGAACAGCCTGATTCTGACTTCAAACATGTGTGGTGAGTGATGGTACAGTTACCAGCAAACACATCTACAGTATTCACGTAATCCCCCCCACCTCCTTAGTCCTTTTCCGTCCATTCCTGGTCCCATTCCTTTTCAACCTATGCAGCCTTTTCTCATCTGTTAGCTCACTCCGAAAATGAGCCAGAGTCTAAAAATCACCTTACCCGGATTCTCCTCATTGCTGCCACGATCTCCATCCGGCTGTTTGGTCTGGGCACGTCGAGGGTCCCCACATACTGGAGCAAATATTGAAAATCAGAGATATTATCAGACGCGCTGCAGGTGTGTGTGTGTGTGTCTGTGTGTGTGTCTGTGTGCAACCTGCCCTCATGACAGACAGCTTAGTCACAGTCTGTGTTACAGCTGTTTGTGTGCTGCATATATTTATATCTAAAATAACCTTCTCAGTGCTTCGTGTTTTTGAACTTGGTACATAGAAACAAACTGACTGGCTGAATAACTTAAAACCCTCCCAGTATTTAGTCTTTACTTTATCTAAATCCTTCATGTGCAATAACAAAGACAACTTAAAGTACTTCCAGTCCACATATAGTGCAGTATATCAAGAAATTATTACTGATCATGAGAAGTAATACTCCTGTAAAGGTCCCCCAAGGACAGGGCCCAGTTCAATATTTATATCAGGATCTTACTCCTAAAAGAACACAATCATAGCAACAATTACGCATAAGTATCATATTAAATAAAGGATATTCAATGTTTAAGAACATGTTTCCCAAAACTAGGAAGTCACTGATCAAAAACTGGGAGGTAAATTTCCCTCCAAAATAAAGTCTCAGCGCCTCAGATGTGGACTTTGGAGCTTGCTTCAATAAACGCAGCCACTTGGATAAATTCTATCGCTCAGCAAACGTGCGCGCTTATTCAGTTGATTACACCGCGCGTTCAAACTTTGGGATCATCCCCGTTGAAAGACTCCGGTGCACCTGCCGCTCAGATTTACGCGCAGAAAATAAGGGGGGGAAATTCAGGGAGAAAGAGCTTGTTTACTTCACCTTGGCTTGGAAATGAATCCCATGCTGGTATGCCTCTTCGTTATGGAGTGGCACCCTCGAGTCCGCCACATCATCCACCAGGTTGTACCTGTTCCTCGCAGGCATCATGGAAGGTTAAGCCGACCGACGACACTGTTCATTCGGGTCTACACGGCGTTACCGTCCCGGTTCCAAACGCTCCAATCCCGTGCGTGATCCCCGAGCGTCTCCAGCAGTGAGTTGGCGGTGGAAACGCAGTCCATTGTTGTTGCCTTGAGCTTCAAAAGGTCCGATCCTCAAGAGGGGCACGTTTGCAACCCCCCACCTCTTTATGCCCTAGAGACAATCCAGGGTTTACTTCCTGATCTGTGATTGGAAACGTTGCGCGCAGCAGCGGTAAAGATCGCGTTTCCAGAGCCGGGAGAGGGAAATCCTCCGCAGGTGTTGCTGCGCGCTTCTCTCCTCCGTCCTGTTAGTGGTGGCAACGCTGCAACCGCTCCCCCCCTCCCTCCCTATCTTCCCCCTTCAAAGCACAAAGCAAAGCCCTCATTGGAGCAAAGTTACCAGACATGATGCAACCAGCAGCCGAGAGAGGGAAGCGCACCCCCGCCGTCCCTCCTGCAGCGGCGCACAACTTTTTTTTTTTTTTTTCCCAATCCTGGGACTGGGAATAAAAACAACCTGACCTGTTTGACTGTAACAGCTTTTACGCAAATACTCAATAGAGATAGCCCCAGACCCTATGTTTGAGCAAAAACAGCGTTGCTCTTGTTTTTATTGATTAGAGATTTATTAAGACTTTTTTTCACGGGAAGTTCCCAGCATATATAGACAACAAAATATATTAATTAATGAGCTTCAAATATCTTGTGGTTTTCCCCATGTTTTCGCATTAATTATTTTAAAGGAAAATGTTGTTAGGGAATAAACTACCGATTAAATTGAGTTAAATTAAGACATCAGACACTTTGTAATGGCTCCCTCTATTGACCAAACAGTATAATTGACTGTACAGATTTGTTTTGTAAATTTGGGGTCAGCAGAAGTTCCCTGACTTCTCTGATATAGAAAAGACACAACAAAAGACACCCAAAAAAACACAGGCAACTGTGAAAAATAAGATGCAATGATTAAGAACAGCCAGTCTAACTTTGAATGTCAAAACATTAACCTGTAAAGTAGTGGGAAAAGGCCATGGAGCAGGACGTGCATCAATCAAATCTCCGCTCAAATCAGACCTGTTTAAAATTAAATTTTCAAAAAGGTTTTGAATTTTTCAACCGGGCATATTCCAGCCAGAGCAGACTTAACAAAAAGAGATGTTGAAGCGCTCGTCAAACTCCGGTTCACTGAATTATATATATGAACATGCTGGATTATTTCTCTCCAGTCAGCCAGCGGCGGAGTCTCCAGGAAGCGAGTAAGCCTCTTTGCCAAAATGTTGAACTATTGCTTTAATCTCAAACAGCAGATGGAAGAGCAGCGAGCATATTGTGCACTGAAACCATGAAAGCGTTTGCTTTTCTGCGCAACAAAAACAGGCTGGTAAATATAGATCAGAACAGGGCATTGAGGATTTATTTTACAACAGACCCCGACTGATTCGTTTATGTTGAGATATATTGTAACACCCCGATATTATACCGGAACCAACATTTTCTGCAAGACAAGCTTTTAACGGTGTCTGACAGTGCCTCATCTTTTTTTTGAGCAAATGTTAAAAAAGATTGTTTTTGTTACAGTTGCAGTGCAGTGTGAATTTTTTTGGGTCACACTTAATATTTCAGCTGCAGTGAGGGACGATGGCCTTCAAACATCTGATGTTTAAGGCAGGGAAAAAAAGCTTTGATAATTAAGTGGGCAGTTCTTTGAATCATGTGCAAGTTAATTAACAGCTTTATCGGACGTGATTATTCCCTGCAGAGTGTCATCATCAGAGGCTCACTGACGTCAGAAACAGCGTGCGCTGTGGAGGTAAAAACACACGCAGTCCGCAGAATCACGCGTGCCAGAAGAATAGAGACAAACATCCCAGGTTAGTAGTAGCAACAACCTTTTTTTTTAATTCACAAACGCATCACAGGAGTCACAAACAGCACACACAATTTATGTATCTCTTACGGTAACACACTCATCACCTGTGAACGGTAAACCAAACACACAGAAGAGATGAAGGATCGGTACTTGTAATAGTATTAGAACTGTGGCATAGACGGAGCGGACTGCTGCTGTATGCATTTGTGAAATCCTCAAATGATACGTTCATGCTTTGTAAGTTGTGTTTTGGACTGTTTAGTGTGATACCTGAGAGCTCGTGGTAATAGGAGCAATCCAGTCTGTCACTGAGAAGCCAGTAATGCGACACAAACGCCCTACAGAGCAGTCAATACAGTAATGTGGATGAACAGCCGCTCCTAACGCGTCTGCGGTACCCATGACACACAAACGCAACACCGCAAAACATGCAACAAAAGGTCCATTTCTGTCATTTTCGTGACAAAGGCAACCATGGCTCAGATGGTTGTTAGGGATACAGACCAATTAGTCCCTGAATAAAGACAAATCCCTTCATTAAAATTCTATGGTTTCGTTGGGCACACATATTCAGAATCATTAATAATATACATGATGAATAAGATCAAAGAGGCATACATTCCTGTTTGTTTTAAATAATTTATCACAAGAATGGAAGTCTTGGATAAAAGTCTGACCATAAGAAATATAAGCAGCTCCAGAAACTTTAAAATTCCCTTTATGCTATGCTACTAATGCAACTTTTGTGAAGAAACGGCTCCTCTTAACATAAAAAAAGCTGAAAGTGATGATTAAAGTATAAAAATGAGATCAAATGCCGATTACAATTCCATCCCTCAGTCCAAACCGTTTGTCACTTGGCTTGATGAACAATAAAATGGATAGGGACATAAGGGATCTAAAGGATGTTATGTCTCATTTAGATTTTGGTCATTGCCAAATTGCTGAAGATGTTTGCTTGTCTTTTTTTTTGTCACTGGCCACTGTGATATCAGCTTGCTGGTGTGTGGATGCTCAAAATGCAGGTAAACACTTTAGACTTGGGTCAAAAATATAGAAGAGTTGATATCCATCTTCAGGTGTGCTGCTCAAAATAAAACATGAAATCACACTCTGAAGTCAGCTTGAGTTAATTTCAGGTCAATCACGCATTATTTCACAATCACATTAGTTTCCATAAGGATTTCCTAAAAGGCTTTGGGTGACAAGAGCATGCCTCACTTTCACCCCCAAACAGGGTTTAAACCCGGCAACGAATGAAGCAGTGAGTCAATAAACACAACAATAAATACAATCCTTGGGCAGAAACAAAACCATAAAAAGGCTTGAAGACAATGAGTTAAGATAAACACACCAGGTATCAAATATAAAGTCAATCCAAACTAAAAGGAAAATACAACAATGCAGCCATTGACAGAAATAATTTAACCTAGTATCTTTTTTTTTTTAAGTACTGTAACGGATCGTGGGGTAAGAGGTAGAATGGATGGACGACAGGGCCGAACATCAGTAGAAACTGAACAGAAGGGGAGTGGAGAAAAGCAAACGCCTCACTCAGGACCATTGTTCACTGTTCCTGTCATCCTTTCCTCATCGCCCAGTTTCTGATGCTGCAGTCTGGCATAAGTTACTGCATCCCCCCTGAGAGAGAGAGACAGACGGAGACAGAGAGAGAGGGGATGTGGGGAGGAAGGTTAGAAAAGATTATGACAGGAGAGAAGCAGAGGAGAGGGGGAAGAGCAGGTACAGTTAATTATGTTATTACACAGCTCACCTTCTCAGAAGTTAATTTATTTGTTAGACCTTAGTAGGATTAAAGTCATATTAACTGATTAATAGGAGAGCCTGTTTGGTATTAAATGTGAGGAGTGGTTCATGAGTGAGAGATCGATACATAAGGAATTACAACATGCCCAGCTTGAAAACAAAATAAACTCTTAATATATCTGACATTAATTATTGTGACAGCCATCTTACTTTTTGCCTAGAGAAGCAAGGCCATACAGAACTCCGGTGGCGAAGGCGATGGCATTTCCAAATAAGGTTGTGAAGGAGAACTTCAAGAGTACAGGAACCACAGCCATCCTGAAGATGTAGAGATCACAGCAGCAGCCAATGAGCGCAGAAACGCAGTCAAACAGATTCAGAAAAGCAAACTGAAAATGTCGATTTTCATACGCTGTGCTACACAAGCGGTGGTGAAGTGTGGTCGCTCTCTCACCCGCAGTAGAACAGGGCTTTCTGCCAAGGCCGGAGCTTGTCTGCGCGGGCTGCTATCGCATTAGCAAACTCCACGAACTGGCAACAGAAGGGGACCTCGCACAAGAACAGCACAAAGGCATTCAACCTTGAGACAGGAGGAGACACAAACGCAGGAGTGAATCAGCATCCTGCGGTCCACCTGAAAGACTGCAGCACTCGGCATCATACAACACAAGTCTGGGAGGGTTGAGGGAAAAAAATGCTTAAAGTTAACACATTTAGCCAGGAACAAATGGGGCTTATTTCCCTTCTATTTATTTTTCTAAGGAGTGAATTACCGTGTGTGTGTGTGTGTGTGACACGAGTGAAATACTCACACCATCCATACTCCTGCTGCGATGTTTAAAGGATTCACTGTCACACAGTTCCACACTCCTGAGATCGCACAGGCTTCAGACAAAATGAAAGGGTCATTAAGACAACATGTAGGGACACCCCTTCCTTCACGATCACACGGATCCATGACCATGTGGAGTCGCTCCTGGTGAACACAGCACCGACGCCGTGACCAGTAAACGAGGAGGGGATTGTTAATGGCTTACTGGAAACTGGCAAGGCGTGCGTTCAGGTCCCTAAAGACCAATGCATGAAAGACATGTTTTGCTTGCTGGTGTTCCGCTCGAATAACACGGGCAAAGCAGGAATAAGAAGCTGTGATTATCCAAGCAAACATGCGGGGCCCCAGAGGCTGCTGTGAAGAGGAGACAATGGCCCGTGACAAAGCCTTTACACGACACGACCCGACCGCAGCCAAATACAGAAAACAGCTCTTTTTTGCTCTCTTTTCTGGTATTACTAAAAGATCCACACATTAAAAGAGACTGATAACATTAAAAATCAGGGGGTCTGTTGTTGAATCTGCAGATGGGTGTGTTTTCGACTCCTCGGGACCGGGGGGTAATTCATGATTTATTCAGAATGCACGCACTAATGCTGCCGTTCTTCTTTACTTACATATTCCTCCCAGGACGCCGGCTATTTTGCACAGCCACCGGTACCACCAGGTCATGCCATCGTCGTCGGTGGTGTTTTTGGTGGAGGCTGAAGCCTCTTCGGAGCTCATTGTCTTCTCTTCTTCTAGCGACGTCACGGCTAGGTCGGCTACTCCCCACAAACTACCCGCTAACTCGCTTATTGGGCGCTGTCAAGCCAAGTCGGGGGGACAGGTGGGTGTAAGGGGGGGGTTGTTTTGGTTTTTAGACCCTCTGCCTTTCCCTGCTCGGGCCAGACGTCCCCGGCGGCTCCTCTGGCAGCCTTACCCGACGGACGGAGGCTTCCAGGCGGCTACGTGATGCTAAGAGACGCCGGTAGTCGCTGCCGCCGTTACAAGAGGACGCTAACGCTGGTTCGGTCCTGAAAAAATGTCATGTAACATTGCAAGAGGTCAAAAGTCTCAAAGTCACTTTACGATAAATTAAATAAATATCTACTAAAATAACCACTCGTTTTTTTTTAGTGTTTTGATCGACGCCGTTATCCTCTGCTCCAGCCGCAGTGCATCATGGGAGTGATCCCGAGTGCGTCACGGTTTGTTTACATGCTATCATAAGAGTGGATTTAAGATCATATTAAGACTTTTTTTCAACTTTAATGGCCTCTAAGTGCTTCATTTTATTCAATAGCAACGTCACCACCAGGCGGCAGGGAAAATGTTTTAATAATTTTTTCACAAGAAGGTCCTATGTTGCAATATCATGTACATAAATGTATACAAGGGCTCTCATTTAAATACATATTCTCCATAACACTAACCTATATAGACCTGATTTATCTCTCAGCAGCTCTATCCAACAAAAAAAAACCTTTTCCCATCAAATTCAGGATGACAGGGAAAAAAAGACTACCAGTCCAATCTGCAAAGGACAGACGGTGAATGAGGAGAGTTCAATACAGCAGCTTTGATGAAGTCAGTCTCGTTCTGTCCCATTGGGCGACCCTTGCTGTGAAGAGTCTGTAGTGGATGCTGGCTCGCGTCGCTCCCCTCAGTCGTACAACAGAGTCCATTTGAGCGGTTTGGGGGTCCTCGGTCTCGCGTTCCCATGCAATATTGACGTCTGCTTCCCAGCGGGCGTGTGGCAGAGCAGGTCGTCGAGAGACTGCCGGGTCACCTGCTCGGCTCGCTCGAGCCGAGTCACCGTCTTCTCCACAGTCATCATGGACGGGTGGCCTTCGCTCCGCAAGCGCAGTAGATCCACCTGAAACAAAGCCACAAGAGACGGCTGGGCCAAATCTCCCCGGTATCCTTATTGTTGTTCAGGTGCGACATAAATTGTGTTAAGACATTAGAATTCAGGATCCAATCGGACACATTCTCTTCAAAACACACCTTCATCCATGATAACTTGCTCATATTTATCATGAAGGCAAAAACAATTCCCCTCTGTGGTCTTTAAGCTGTTTTAGCGATAGACACTGACCTCTAGTGGCCAACGTTGTGAACCGCAGGATGTGAGATCGCTCAAAGCTCTTAATCTGTTTTTAGTCATTTAGTCGAGTGAACAGGCGATTTGTCTTACCACCTCCTGAGAAAACTCAAGCTTCTTCACAAAAGAATGGCTTTTAGGAAGCACAGCGGCCGCTAGAACATCAACGGCGTCCATGATCGCTCCAGACTTTGCCAGAATGATAACCTGAAACACCGGGAAAAAAAAAAAAAAATCAGATCGCCGTGCATTGAATGTCGCAAGAATCCTTCACACTTGGAGCGCGCATTACAGCGAACGTACACTCACCTTCAGATTTTGACACACTCTGCAGTCAGTGCTCATTACCTGCGAAAACATCGATTGCGCCTTCGCGAGGTCGTTCTGAATAAAAACAACACGCACAGCAGGTTAGCAGCGTACATAGTTTGCGACTCTCTGCAAAACTTGACTCACCTGGAGAAGCGATAACGCTATGGCAAAACAGTAAGCGCGTCTGGGGATGATGAGCTCTTGGGACTGTCTCTCTTCCACCAAAGACGAGCAGATCTTGTAGGACTCTGCGCTGTTCTGACGAGATAAAAGCGCATCGACTTGAAATTAAAACTTCAACTTTGAGCTTCTTGTTTGGTGTTGTAACAATAAAAAGATGTAAATCTTACCAGTTTGTAGCAGGTGCCAAACCCCACTATCAGAGTGTCATTGTTGAACGGTACACTTTGATTTCTCATTACTCTAAGTACCTCCAAGGCGGCTGAAACGTTAGTACAGTAAATGTGATCACAGGTTTTTAAAAGAATGAAATAAGGCAAACACTGGAAGGTCAGTCTGTGACTTACTTTGATAACGACCTTTAGTGAATAACATGTCAATGGCGATGTTAAAGGAGGTTGCGTCACGGAAAAATCCTTTTAACCTCTGTGCAGACGGAGGAGGGACGTTATCAGAGGGAATGTTCTTCGCGTCCGGTTGGTTATTGGGACGAATTTACCATGTCTGTGATTGTAGCAGCAGCCAAGTCCTCCAGACCAAGCTCGTAACACAGTCTCATGAAGAGAGGACCGAATTTGAAGTCCCCCTGCAGCAAATTGTGGTTTTCCGAGTGGTACCTGCAGAAAGCAAAGGAAACGCTTTAATCTGCCCCTGATGCACAAACGCGTCTTGATCCCATTTCATGAGATGAAAATGGACTTTCTCTCTCTCGGCGTGCTGGGATGGTTTGGCCAGAGCCTGCTTCATGACTTCTACCTGTACACGGCGTCTCTGGCGACCAGCACATCTTCTGTGGTCTGGCACAGGTGGAGGAGAAGCTTCAGCTCATCTTGCAGGATCAGCTCGTTCCTCTGCAGCTTCTGACGGTAGAGTTCGATAAAGTTCCCTGCGAGCGGCGAGACGAGCGTCAGAGGATCGATCCGGGTTTAAAGAACCCACGCAACCACTCAAGTTCACCACCTTTGGCTCCGTCGAGGAGGTGGGCCACAGACAGCTTTTTCTGCTGGAAGTTTTGCAGTTTGACGACATTTTCTGGCAAAAGGTGACGCTTGGCTGCGGGGGAAAACACTTTTATTGGCATCGATGCGCCCATAATTAAACCCTCTCCTCAGCGGCGGGTCGTGCACCGGCACTTCTGCATCACACGCGGATCCGGACGTTCGCTCGCCTTACC
The DNA here is from genome assembly GCA_911728415.1 of Lagocephalus sceleratus. NCBI lineage: Eukaryota > Metazoa > Chordata > Actinopteri > Tetraodontiformes > Tetraodontidae > Lagocephalus > Lagocephalus sceleratus. Next base: position 2,492,909 of record CAJVRN010000148.1, read on the forward strand.
TCCCACGCAGCTCTGGACCCAGCCGGGCCGGACGGCCCCGCAGGAGGCCGCTTTAGAAGAGTCGAGCAGCAGGGATCGACAACATCTACCGAGCCTCGCCAGCGCCATGGCGGCGAGAGGCGCGTCCACAGCCGCGCAGACATAGGGGCGTGCGCCTCTGGAGGAAAGCAGCAAAGGCGTCCGCGAGCATCTAGGTTTGAAGACGAATGATAGTTGTATTAAATGTCAAATAAAAAGGACGTATTAAGATATGCCTAGTCTAACTTCGGGCGAAATTGTTTGTTGTTATTTTGGCATTTGGTTGGTATCGTCCAATATGGCGGCGCCCTATGTTCTAAACATCACATTATGTTTAGAAACATATTTACACTGGTTTAAACTGTCCTAAATTTTGCATATTGCACCCCAGATCAATATGTTTAAGGCATACAATATTTCGACTTCCAGTACTTGTTTCATGGCTACTCCCGACAGAGCGGACGTGTCCAACCGTGGCCGAAAGGGGGCGCTGTGGCGCTGTAACTCGGGCCCACAGCAGGGCCTGGAACCAGCGTGTGGGCAGACTGGTTTGACTGGGACACACATGCACACATGCGCACATGCAGGGTCCTGCACAGTGGAGCCTCCACGAGGACACCCCTGAACACCCCTCTGAACTTGGTCTGGTGATTGAGAGAAGAGGCTCGCCTTAGATCGCCCCGTGGCTCTTGGAACATAGAACATGTTTACTAAGTTTTATCTTGTGCGTCCAATAATTTACCTTTTAATGTTTTTTTTTTATGGGTTTCACAGGTTTTATTCTTGCTCTAAGCTTTTCCAACGTAACAAATTGAATACAGAGAGAGTGTCTGTTCTGTTATTGTAAGACAAATGTACTGTATATTATGATTATTATTGGTTGTGACAAGAACAATTATTCATTGTTTGGATTTGATTTTACAACAATTATAAGCTCCAAAAGAATATTCTCTTTCTCTATGTGCTCATTTACCACTATTGCATTGCACTGTTGGACCACTATACTGTCTGTACCCATTGACCTTAGCAGCATTACATAACAAAGGTGTCTGTCTATGAAAGGTTGCAATTGTGCTGTATTTTAGCTAAACATAACCCTTTTTGCTACAATGTGTTTGCATATCCATTCACAGAAAACATGCATTTTATCCTAATATTCATTTTTAATTATTTAAGGTTTTAAGATTTTTTTCATGACAGGTAGACACAACCCATGCCATTCTGAGAACAGAGTTGAATACAAAGGGGAATACAGATTATCTAAAATGATCAACTTACTTCTTACATTAGGCTCAAAGATGACTATCAGACAGAGGAAAATAGGGCTGGGCAGGGAGGTTCCCTGTTGTTGCCTTGGCAACAAGATCTCAGCTCATCCTGCTGAGATTGCATGCTCAGCCAATCAAACACAAAGCCTTGGATAATTTATGGTAGCCTCCAAGGTGGATGTGCCTCTGTAGGCCTCTCCCTCTCCTTTTGTATGTGTGTAGCTACAGTTTGCAGGTTTAGTGTGAGGTTTTTTTTTTGTTTTTTTTTTATACATTAATGTGCAGTCATGAACGGGAAAGCGTCACAATATGAATGGGGACTCTGTGTACAGACAGCCAAGTTTACCCCAGACTACAGCTCTTAAATATTTTCGATTCATCCCTGGGTGTACCTCCTCCCTTTGATTTTGGAAAGTGCCTGGGGTGTTCTGTCATCAGTAAATGTTCCCACAGACATTTTGGCTCCAAAGAAAGAAAGAAAGCATAGCCACTGATCATAGCAGACTTTATGCCACAGATAGTAGATTCATTTACATATATCTCGCACAATTTTAGTAATAGTGTTATCGAAGCTCTCCTTTGATGGTGTGCAGTATTTTCTGTATTTTTGCCTGAAATAGTTTTAAACAACGAGCCCGCAAGTTTGCTTTCCACTTGCTGAGAGATGTCAGCCACACTGACACACCTGCCCCCCTCGCTCCATACAAAGAATGGATGTTAAATTACAGAGACATGTCCCCTCTATCCTGCTCCACTTTCTTCCTTGCTTGCAGTCGTTTCACCCTGGATTGTCTGATCAAAGAAGTCAGTCGGTTCATCACACCTCGGGAATTAAATATGTCCTCTGATGTTCCTTCTATATTCATCTTACATGCTTCAGACATCCTCCCATACTTTTATAGCTATGAATTAGTCATGAGCTGTTTATGATTTATTCATTTTTTTTTCAGCACTGCTGCTGCACAGCATGATCTAAGTTCTGCCATTGCGGGGTTTTTCTCCCAGCAGCGAGCGTTTATGGAAATTCTCCCAGTACTGTGTTTTAACACTGACAATACAGCTACAGTGAAATGCAAATTATTGCAAGCAGATTACTAGTTTAATGATGTGTAACGGTCGTGGGGAGGAAGCTTCGTTAGAGGGGGGGAAAAAGGGGTCTTTGTGTAATCTTACAGAAAACCAACTGATTGCGAAACTTGGAACGGTCTGCTCCACGCTCCTCATGTCTCGGAAAAGCCCCATATTTCCCATCTGCAGAAGCTGACACAAACGGCAGCGCCGCTCGGATCTTAACATTGTCACACGCTTTGAGACCGAACTGGTAAATCTAATCTACCCTGTTACTGCCAGCGTTCTATTTCCTGTCATCACAAGATTTGAGGAAATGTGTTCCATGCAAAAATCCGAGCTGAATGAGTGGCATGAGCTGACCTATTCCGACTAATGCCACTATGTATTACTAGCAAGTAAACTGACCATGTTGTTAAGAATGCATTGCTTAAAATGCATTGCAAATGGCTTGCCGCTGCACATACTTTTATTTATAAAGTTAATTTAATTTTTCTGATGTTTTAATGTGTGTGATGTTGAACCAATTTGAAAAAAAAATCAGATTATTTTATTCAATAAGCCAGGCTCAACAGAAGCAGATTCTGTTTCAGTTGACCTATAATGACATTTGGCAATACAGTATTCCTGGTATAGTCTACTGAATGACAAAGACACAATGGAAAACTTATTTTTCACAACAGACTTTATTGTGGTCGCTTGAATGTTTGTTATTTCGTGTTTCTTAGAGGAGATATTGCACACAAACATCGGTAAGCGCTAAAGAATACTTGAAACTAGTGGCTATTGGGTATATATGAGTTTGGGAAAAGGGCTGAGAAGATGCATGATCACAAGACACCTATATCACACAGCTGCAGACAAACATTATTAAAGTTCTCCCAAGAGAAAGTTACAGAGAAAAAAGGCAGATAAATAGAAAGAGAGATGAAGAGAGAGAAAGTGTTGATGTAAAGAAGACAGAGAAAAGTGTCAGTTCAGAGTTTTGCAAGTTTGACATGTGTTGTTTCTTTGAGAACTGATGCAATATTATGATCACCTGATACTGTAAAGAATCAGAATGAAGCTGTAAGCCCGTGAGTCCGGTAAGTAGCTGAAAGCCTGCAGTTATTGAGTTTTAGATCAGTTAAACCAGAAGTTGTCAGTGTTGATCTTCGGCCTCTGTCATGTTGTCATGTAAGTCATGTTGGTGTTTAAAGTGTCTAGTTTCTTGTTTCAAGTACCTTCATCTAAAACACGCAAGTTGCTCACTCACACCTCTGTGTGCCGTTTCCCTCGAGACTGAGCCTCTCCTGGAAAAATCACGGTCGAAAATCCTGGCGGTGCCGTGCCCGAAACCACGTTGCATTGACACAGTGCCACTAGAAACCACAGTGGTGTGTTCTAAGTGTTCAGCAGAAGGACACCACTGCAAAAATCATACAATGCTCCTTGTTGTTCTTACTGCAAGTCTAAGCAAATTCCACATTCAAATGAAAAAAAAAAAATCCTAATTATCATAACCTGTGCATCTTCCACCCCTTCAGTCACAAAGCTATTTATAATATAATACAATACTTTAGAAAAACAAGACATTTCAAGGTTTATGAAAATATCCTGCTTCACCGGATTTACAGTGGGAAGCTCTCCCCTAGCACAACAGCTACATAAAAAAGGAAAGATCTCTATTTGTTAAATAAAGGGAAAACGGTAAATAAACGAGACGGCCTGAAATTAAAGACACTCCTTTAACACCAGTGATGTTTTGTAGAAAAGTATCTTACAGTCGTAACAAAAAGGAATGGAGGACATTCGGAGGCAACCTCTTGTTACGCATTGTAAAAGGCCAGTCTGGACAGTCAAGTGCAACAGGCCTCAATATAATTCCACAAAATAACTTAATGTTTGTACATCAGCAGCAACATAAACCAACGACATCCCAGACATCCATTTGAATCAGACAAAATTTTGGTTCTCTTTATCTTGCTCATGTTGATAATTAAGTCAGACGGTCCTGTCGCTTTAACTATGTAGGGTTATTTTAGTGGAACACAACTCCGATGAACAGACTTATTTACTAGCCTGCAAACCGTTCTTATACATTCATGTTGACTCCCTTAAGGCGATAACAGATGGATGCACTGTTCTATCCTTTGGTGTGAACGACAAGCGTTATCTGCAAAGAATGACATTGTGTCACATGCAGAGATGTTTTCCTCCTTGAGTCAAATGGATTAGATGTCCTCATGCGCCGTATGTTGGCAACGCTGTATGTTATTTGAACTGGTGTTACTCTATTGGATAATAATGGTTTGGTTTATAAATTCCTTCCATTCATGCCTCAAAATCAGAAAAGTAGAAGGACTGGAATTAAAATAATGCCTGTTGCATGGAGCTCATTTTCAGTGTTAATTTTAATTAGTGCACTGCAGACGTTTTCATTTTTAGGTGTCATCATAGCGTGTGCGTGTGTGTTTAAGTGTCTGCTTAGGTTTTATCCTAATGTACATCATTATGTTTTTTTTTTCTATAATGCCTCTTATTAATGTCAATGCATTGTCATCAGTTGGAAAACAGGCCTACATCTCGATCTTACAAGCCGGGAAGGACTCATCCTGCATGACAACGGTGCTGCTGCTGGCCAGAACCATGATGTTTAGCTCCTGCTGCTTGTCATGGGTCTCCTGGTACCACTCCCTCATGACATCGGTGTCGTGGGTCGGGATCAGGGTGACCTGAAACCAGAAGGCAAGAAAGTCTGAGCTCCAGCGTTATGGTTCCTGGTAGTAACGATGAGCGCAGTGGTTAATACACTCCCAACCCACCTGTAAATTGTTGTCCCACCGGGCCTTTCCTTCCAGCAGAGCGTCCAGGATGGCCCTGCTGGGCTCCTGAGCCGACAGGTCGTTGCCGCTGACCACATAGTAAGAGGAACGCACGCGGTTGAAAAACTCTGCATCCACATTCTTTGCACTGCAGTGGTTGGGGATGTAAACCAGATCCATGTACATGGGGGGGCAGCTGGGTAAAGATGCTCCAGCTGATGCCTTTCCGGTACCAGCACCTTGAACAAGGAAATGTCAGATTCGATTAGTGGAAACCATTTGTAAGTTAATCAGCAATCCAGTGAACACATGTTACCTGAGGTGGCACTTTTCACTCCTTTAGATGTGGAAGTATTTGTTGCATTTTTGACATCTTTTCCCTCTCCTACACCCTTCTTTGAAGGAGAAGATGTCTTTGAGTCTTTGACTTTTGACAGAGCAGTCTTTCTGGCAGGCGAGGAAGACTTTTTCAGCAGCTTTTTCTTCTTGAGCTTCTCTCCTTCTGTGTTGGCATTGTGGAGATTTTCTTCCGCCTTTAGGGCCTCTGGGTCCACCATGCAGACGTCGTGGTTGTCTGAAGATGGAGCCGCGTCCCTGAGTGCCACCGGGGGAGGGTCGGCGTGTCTGTAAGTCAGGGTCCTGTCAGTAGGCAGAGTCTCCGAGTCATCTTCAGAATCGATGTTGGCATCTGCTGTAATGGAGGGACACTCCTCCGTCCCTGGAGGAACATCTGAATCTGTCTGTGACGGCACTGATTCGCTGATGGAAGTGGGCGGGGTCTCCTCGCATTGTTTGGCCGACAGCTTTCCTCCTGGGGGTGGGGGGGCACCTCCCAACGCAGCCACAGGTTTCTCCTCATTCAACGCATTCTCTTCGCTGATGAAGTACTCTAGAGGGTTAGGGTTGATAAAAGACGGAGATAACTCTGTCTTCGGGTGCCGGTACTCACAAGAAGTGACCAAGCAAAGATCAACATCAGTCCTAGAAGGAGCAGAGGGGCTCTTCTTATTAGCGTCTGGGTTCTCAGAACCAGAGGCATAATTCATTTCACATAAATCTGAGGACAAAGGTAAATGTGAAGGAGAAGACACTTTGGGGCTCACAGGGGATTTTTCCTCAGGGGATGAGTCTTCACATTTAAAGGGATTTGTTTCCTTGACAGGGGAATAGGTCCCCTCTTTGAAGGAACCAAAAGATAACGGAGAAGAAGCTTTTGGAGGTGAGGGTGACTTGTCACTTTTCTGCTGCTGCGTTTCAGATGTATAAGAAAGACTCTCCGCAGACGGAGATAGAAGGCTGGTGCTGTCTTTAGCTGGGGGGCTCCCCAGCACAGGGGAAGGCTGACTGGAATGGGGAGATGGCACGGGAGATAATGCTTTTGGGGTGACCGGAGACTTCTCTGCCTGCCCAGCTATGGCAGGCGGGATCTCTGTCATTTGGCATGGAGTTGAAACAGATGGAGTGGACTGGGATGCATCGGATGGGGTTGCAGAAGCGGCGAGGATTAAATCGTTCTCTTCGAAGAACAAAGGTTTTTCTATGCCTGAGTTACGGTCTTCAGATTGTCTTTCACCTAACAGGTTGTAGTCGACCTCAGTCGGGCCATTCTCTGTTGCACCCGAGCTGCTTCCCCCTGACGGGTGCTCTGGCGATTGTTTACTAAAGTCCATGGCTAAAGAGTGGTCAGGAGACTCCTGGCCGAACTCTATTGACATGGTGGAGTGCTCAGGTGACTTTGAGTCCTGAAGGTTTGTTCTCCTTTTTGTCTTTGGGGAGATGTCTGGTGAGATAGACATGGGCCGCGGGCTGTCCTCTTTCGATGGAGATCCCTCAGCCTCCTGGAAAGTGGTTGGCGTTTGAACCACAGACACAGACAATGAGTCGTCCACTTCTGTAGAGCGAGGGGAGCCTATTTCAGCATGAAGGGACGGTGAGTCAGTGGTGGGTTCTGGAAAGGAGCTGGTGGCCAGAGAGGTGGTGGACACTGAAGCTAAATGTGAAAATGTATCTTCTGCTACCACTTCCTCCAGAGGCGTTCCTGACTTGTCGGATGTGGTACCTTCTGAAATGGACATTTTACCCTCTTCTTTGAAACCTGTGAAAGGATTTGTGTCTGTCTCATATTTATTTGTAGATGGTGAGTAGAGAGAATGGCTGTTGTCTTGAGTTTTGTTGTCATCTACACCGAAGGGCAGCCTTTCCATCATTATTGGGGACTCAAGTTCAATTGGATGGGAGCTTTCTGTAGAGGACATTTCTCCTGCTGCAGCAGGGAACATTTCAGGTTCTGGCTCAAAAGGCTCTGGGGTAACCCTTTTAGATGAATCTTCCTTATCACTTCTGATTTCCTCAATTATCGGTCCCTGCATATTATCTTCAGACAAATGTGGCAGAGTTTCTTCTTTCTCATCTACTGGTGACTGATAATAAGGCGTGTGACCAGCAGAATGGGGCGAGGTTGCTCCTTCCAAAGTCTTGTCATCCGGACTGACGGAAGAATCGGCTGTTGCTCTGGTGCACCCTGCCAGCGTCGTGGACAGTTCTATTGGAACGGTGAATAACGAAGGCGACTCAAGCCTTTCCTTTTGCTCTGCTGTGGGAGAGCTTATAAAAGGTGAAGTGGTAGAAGTCGAAGCTAGAGCTAAAGCGGGCTCTTCAGTCTTTCCTGCTGATGGGAACCCTTTACAGAATTTGTCTTCTTCCAGTGAAGACGGGGGCGATATTGTTGAGGCTGTGTGACTGTAGTCATGACCTTCCGTTGCGTCCTCCTGAGAATGATCTGATTTACGCACGTCTAAAAGCGGCGAGAGGTTCTTCCTATCAAACTCTGCAGGTGGAGATGTGGCAAACTTGTCAACATCCTTTGAGGGAGAAGCAGTCTTTTCGTAGGGGGACTGGAAGCTCATCGTGTCCCCCGGGATCGGCGTCTCATCAATGACTGTAGGCACAGTGGAAATCTCACTGGTAGACTGATGACCAACGTGATCATCCCTGATCTCGTCATCTGAGGCTGTTTTGCTCTCAATGTCACCCGGAAGCATTCCGTCATGGATAGATGTGGCGGGAGAGATTGGTGAGGACACTTTCGGTGAAGCACATAAAAAGAGATTAGGCTCCTCTGCCTGTTTCTCACTTACAGGCAGAAGCTCTACATTTTCCTCAGATGGTTCTTCAGCTGTGGCTGTCAGCACTGGTGTGACATCGTCATTTTCCCCTTGATGTACATGTCCGGTGAGAGCGAGCTCATCTTCGTCACGCTCTCTTCCCTGTGGTTCATACACTTCTTCTGTCTCTCCCTTTTCTTCATAATCCACCCTCTCATATGTCTCTTCCATTACAGTGCCTTCGTCTTCAAACTTCTCGCTGACGCTGCCGTTGAGCTTGCCCTTAAGAACTTGCTCATCTGGAGTGTCGCCGCTGTCTCCTTCGGCCTCCATCGTAGTTATTCCCTCATCCATTGATTCCAGCGCTCCGGGTGACTCTTGGGTCAGAATGATTTCCTCACTGTGGATCACGACGACCTCTTCTTCCTTAATTTGCTGCGCGGTGGCATCGTCCTCGACCAGGTCTTCAGCTTTAAGCTCTTCAAAATCTTTGGTCAGGTCTTCCGGTGAGGACATCATAGATCTTTCTGCCTCGAGGTTCACTGGCGCAGCAGCTAGACTACTTAAAACTTTGCTAGCCTCCACTTTTGCGGTCTGCTTCGCCACCTTTGCCTTTCCAGTCTCTTTCGGCTTTGATGGTGTTCCTGCATCTTTCTTTGAGGGCGTGTCCTTTTTCAGAGGCTTTGGTTTTGGTGATACACCCTTCTCCTCAGCCACACCAGAAGCCTTTTTGAGGTCTTTGGTGGGCTTTTTCACATCTTTCTTCAGCTCTTTCTTATCTTCTTTTTTCTCCTTCATGGGTGAGTCCTTTTTTGTATCCTTTTTCAAAACTTTCTTTGCCTCGTCTTTTTTAATTTTTTCCTCCTTTTGTTTGGGTGCATCTTCTTTCTTTACCACTTCTTTTTTAACCTCTTTTTTCTTCTCCACTTTGGTCTCCTTTTTAATCCTTTCTTTCTCAGCTTTCGGTTTTATGTCAGTTTTCTTTTTCTCTTGGATTTCGTTTGCTTTCTCGGTCTTTGGTTTTAAGTCACTGGCCTTTGCTTTTTCCTTTTTCAGCAGGGGTTTCTCTTTCTTCTCTATCTTTTGTGTTTTCTCTTCTTCAGTCTTTTCTGGAGATTCCTCCTTTGATTCCTTCCTAACACTTTTGATTGGTGATGGCTTTGGAGTGGATTTCAGACTCTCTTTGCTGTCTGTTCTGATTTTCATCTTGGCCTGCTTTAGTGTCGGTGTTGACGGCACACTTGAGGACATTGAGCTTTGAGTGACAACGTGTTGCTTGAGGAAGTCCAAATGCTTCAGTTTTTCTAAGCCTTCAAAGATGTGATGTTGTGTGGCATTTCCAGGAAAGAGAACACGCACAACCTTCTCAGAGGGATTTGCAGGATGCCACACAATCAACGAAGAAATGGACGTTAAGTAAGAGACAGGATACTCAGTTTCTTTTCCGTTTGGTAATAAAATGGAAGCGGTGTCTTTTTCACTACCTGTCCACTGCTTCATAAAGTGCTGCATCTCCTTGCTATTTTTCGATGGATTAAGCACGTACATCTCAAGCTTCCCGACTCCCATTTTCTGAAATAGAATGATTGGCTCTATCGTGTTACCCAGGGGTCTTTGCAAAGGCTCTATTCTCAAATTTAGCTTGGTGAGCAGTTGCTTTGTTACAGCTGCCTCCTCTGCACTTTTCCGCACTCTGTAATTAAGTTCGGGGTTCTCCAGATTTTCAGGAAGATTCACAAACACAACACCGATATCTGGAGAAATCATGTTTTTCACCCAGTCACTGTTGGCCGTTGAACCCTGTGATTGTTCTTCCTCGAGCTCTGCAACTTTCCTCTGCAGCATGCTATTGATTCCCGGCAGGTTATCCTCACTAATGTGGGTCAAGAGGATCGAGTCCACTCTGTCCAGATGTCTCACCAGCTTCCAGAAGCAAGACTTCCTGTCTGAGCCGCCATTAACGAGCATGTTAAAACCGTTGACTGCAAAGAGGGCAGAGTCGCCATGCCCAGCTGGAAAAATGTAACAGCACGGTTTGGAGAGTTTGAGGAATCCACCAGAGGTTGGTGGTTCGAGCATGTCAAAAGGAGATGGGACATCTACTGATTCAGATAAATACTCGGTGAACTCTGAGAGACCCTCCATTTCAGGAAGTATGGGAGTGGAGTTTATTTTCATGTTTATGAAATCTTGCAAGTTGTGTTTGTCCAAGTTGGAGTTTTTCCAGTCGCCTTGCTGAGGGCAGAAGAGTGTCAGGTTGGCCTTGTTTGCTGGGTGAATGGTGCTGAGCAATTCGCCAATCTGTGCATGGGAAGAAAATATAGCTCTGAACCAAGGAATCCGTGCAAGAATTGGAGACTTCTGGGCAGGCATTTGCCGTGTAATTATGAATTTGCATTATGAGAAAGTTCTGAAGCAGATATCAACAGTGTTTGAAAAAAAAGAAGTCAATTTTAAACGGCTCACCTCTTGGTCAGTGAATATGTCGATAAAGTTGAAGAACGAGAACGATCCAGACTGAAGAATCAGCTCCCCGGTGTTTTCAGAGCATTGCCCGGAGAGAATCAGAAGCTTATGTCTGGCACTGTCAGAAATCATCAAACGAACCTGGAAATAATATGAAAATAATATCTCTTTCATGAGAATATTCGGTTGATTTGCCGCAGGACTAGCTGAAACACATTCACTGACCACTGTCCACTTTGTTGCTTAACTTCACCATCATATCGCCTTTTTTTTCTTTCTACTTTTGCCACCCCAGCAGTAATGTGTGGTTGACCTAGGTCGATCTTTGCTGTGGCTGAGATATTTTTAATGCGCAGTTTGACTGCAGACATGGCAGGGGCCAGAGTAAGTACTGAAGAAGAGCAGTGACATTATGAGGTCCGACGATGCTCTCGAATATCCTGGGTCTTCATTTCAATCAAAATGTAAGACTATTTTAAAATAAAAGCTGAGGCTTGTTTTATCTCAGCTGTCTGAAGTCCCTTTCTTTGTGTAATCCCATATATTGTGCAACAGCATGATTTGTGGTACATAATAAGGGAAGAGTTACAGGATAAAACTAACAATCTGTCAAACTGCTGGCTCTGTTTACCTCAGTGCTGACTGCTTCATCTGAGGGGTTGATGAGCACCACTGTTTCCAGGACGTTGCTTTTATGGTGAAGAATTCTCTGTCCTGCAACAAAGTATCCTTTCATGTCAAACATATTTTAAGTGCTTTTAGTATTATGAGAAGGCTCACAAAGTGTCAGAAAGGATTAAAATGTAATTTAACTTTTCAGTAATAAGGGTATTAACATTAACACAACACAAGCAGAAATAATCAAAACTACTCTTGGTTCCAGAAACATTAATTTTATCGAGCATAAAAGTCCTCATAGTTTCCACTAGGGTCAAACTGTCATGGCGATGGTTCTGATCCATTCTTTTCAAATAGGTCTAAAAATGTTCCTCTGCATTCACAAGGTCACGTCACAAAGACAGAAAATCCACACAAAGGATTAAACCAGAGAGGGCCAGCATCAGCACCACACCCAAATCCACTGCCTGTAGCACCACCTCAAAAAGGTGACAGATGCGGACCAGCTCGATTGACCCCAGCAATTACCGTGGTCGATGTAAAAAAAAAAGGACCAAGCCCCTTGCATGTCTCTATCTCAGCAGGGGGGAGTAGTGGGGGGGGGGGGTGATGTGACAAGCCTCGCTGAGCATTCTCCTTTGGGCAAAAGAGCAAGACTGGTGTAGCCTGTTCGCCGCAGACTGGACCAGACAGCAGGGCATCGATGTGAATGGCACCGCACCAAAAATAGATCAGTGGAACAACTAACTGTCTCCTTGCATCTGCATCACCAAAAGATTTCACGTAAAACCTGACCTCTGGTAGATGCCCTTTATTTGCCCTTTCACAACATTGTCTCCTTTTTCACCTTAACAGAATAATTGATCATCATTTTCTGCAAGAACTGAAGGAGCCCCCCGGGCCTTAGGGTCCAATGTCACTTATAACTGGATTAACTGGACGTCTGAAACTAATGGCACTGCCAATCATGTTAAGACAGAACATTTGTATTCATTATAATAGCAAAAAAGAGAGAATGGTTCAAATTTGAACACACAAAACACAAGAGTGGGATCAGCTGATAAGGCGCATAAATAAAATAGCAGGAGAGAAATGATCAGGGGGATCATTATTGATCTTCAAATGGGTGTTCTAAGGCTTGAGTGCTGTCCGCTCTGAAAGCAAAATACTGATAAATCTATAAGCAGGCAGCTGTATCATATATCCATCAGGGAGACTCCAGGGATCTTTTACTCTTTTTTTTTTGTCCCCTGTCCTGCTCATTTTGGAGTCTGGGCTTCCTGTGCTCTAATGGAGTGTGATTGATAGTGTGTTCTCTCGGGCAGACGGATAATTGCATCTGTCCTCCTCTGTTCGACACCACCTGCTGTTTTGTGATTTGGTCTGAGCTCTGAAGTAAGCCTAAAAGCTCAAGGATTGATTTTCTTGACCAAACAGTGAACACTTTTTTTTTGTTTTGTGTTGTTTTTTTGTTTTTTTTTCCAATATGAAGTTAAAACCACATAAATAATTACTTCATGCTAATTGCCCCCAGGCTAATACAGAAATCTTCTTCAGCAATTTGCTTTTTATTAAAAAGCAATAAAAATTAATTATTTAAGACTAAGTCTCTAGCTGTGCTCTTGTCCTAACTCATTTACCCATCAGAGCTGCTGTTTGTTTCTGGGTTGCAGGTTTTTAATCTTGTTTTTTTCTTCCTAACTTGATCTCTATTTTTCCCATCCCCTATCATCATCTTGTCTTCCCCTCACCCACTCAGCTCCCAGAGTCCCCTATATTACCCTCTCTACCTTATTTTCACTTGCCATCGGGGGATTCGACACTGCTAATTACCCTCCAGTCAACAGCGCATCCACGGCAACGGCGCACAGAGGAAGAAAGGGAGAAGAATGGAGGATGGAGGGGAAAGCGAGTGACTCCCATCTTAATCATATTAAATCTCTGTACGCCTTTCAAGGGCACGGAATAAAGAATTTAGCGACCTAGGGTGGACCCTGCTGGTCAGTACAGAGCCAACAGATGCTTTAACTGCTGCCACCTGTCAGGGCGGCGCTGCCCACTGACGGACCACACGTCCCGCCATGCTGGATCCGTTCCATCTTTATGCTGCCTCGCCCTCTCTGATACAGCAATAAAAGGACCTACGGTACCATGCAACAAAATGCTGAGAGGGGCGTATCCAGGGATAGGTAATAAAACCCCTCCGGCTTTTACAGCTGACTGCAGTGGCACTAAAAGTGTGGACTACTGCAGTGTGGGTACAAAGCCATCTTGTAATGTAGTGCATGGTAACTGAACACGTTGGCTCCTTTTGCAGTACAGAACAGAATATTTTGAATGCAAGGGTTGTTAAATTCTGTTAAAAGGAGATTTCAGCAGTGACTCAAACCTTTGCATAATGCAGCCACTTCAAAGATGGATTCTAGAGCGCAGCGGTGACAATGTCGCGTGTCTGAGAAAGCTTTCAGATGGAAGCAGCTTTGAAATTTGTGCTGCAGGATTCCCTGTGACTCTAACAAAGGTTTTGCTCGCTCTGTTTTACCTTTTGCGTCGGCAGAGAAGCGAGCCGAGTGTCTGGAGACAAACAGCTTGAGCTCCTGGTCTAGGTTGCAGTCAACAAGGTTGGTGTCCCATGAGCGGATCCCTGAGAAAAACAAAAGATTTCATAAAAATAGGAAAGAAACAGCCCGCACATTAATAACAGATGATATGAAAATGAACTGATGCGCAAAAATAGCCAACAAGATGTGCAAATGTATGCAAAATATGCTTTCCTGGCATGAGTAGGTGATCAATAAAGGGAAAAATCTATATCCCTGTTTCTGATTGACCATGGGAAAGAATCTGCTCGCCTCCCCTCTGCTGACTCATCGTGCCATCATCCTCTTTTTTAAAAGTGCAACCTTACTGGAGGGCCCTAACGATAAGCATGACATCAGCTGGGACCACAGTCGAATAAGCTATTGAAAAAAAACAGATATGGGACAAGGAAAGGTTTATTTCACTTCCAGTATATCTCCAATGGCATCACAGGGATATACTGGAAAGGGTGTGGCAGTTACAGAGAGCAACCAGTGGGAGACAACAGACGATTTTGAATGACAATGACTTTACTGTTTTTTGTTTTTTATCAGCTTAAAAAAATACTTTTCATAATATCAGAGACAAATTGGATATTAATGACTCATCAAGTATGGGCAGCAGTGTCAACAAATGCTGCACACATGCCTGATGTGTATGTAATACATAGTGTGTGTGTGTGTGTGTGTGTGTGTGTGTGTGTGTGTGTGTGTGTGTACGTATGTGTGTGTAGTATTAACATCCCTTCATATCCCACCATAATCTTAAAATCTTTCTTTCTTTCATCCATTTTTCACTCCTTACAGGTCGCTTTTGAATCGCTCTCTTTGAAAAGCGTTCCTTGTGGCTTTCCGTAGGCACCGCAGTGCGGCCCGGGCCACGCCCACCAGCCGGCGAGAGATGAGAGAGGAGCTGGATGCGGGATGATGATGATGATGATGATGATGATGGCGCTGGTGTTGTTGGTAAAAATTTGCACCCGCAGGAAGCGACACTTTTCATACATTCATGCATTTAAATCAGGTGAAAGCGCCTCAGTTTTCCGCTTCTCCACAAGCACAACCCTGACGCACCACCGCGCAACAGAGGCGCTCCTGGAGCGACATGTTGCATTATTGACGCACTTTTCCTGCTGAATCACTGCCGCTAGTTTGATTAGATGCGCTGCTGTCTGAGACAGTTGGGCCTACCGCGACATGAATACAAGTCTGGAAAACCTAATGGTGAATGCGTGGGTGGGTGGAGACTATAGGTGCGCCTGAAAGGTTTCTGGTGATAAGGTGATTCTTTTTTGCGTTTATCCTTTGTCATCATCGTCACAAGTGCAACATATATGACCAAATTAAACAGATTTACATGTCAGTGAATTGCCGGATTACGGGGAATTCGCCTTGTGATGTCGCGTCGTGCGTAAAAGCGATCGCGTAAAAGCGATCTTTTATCAATCTGCGCTCAAGTTCTGGTGATGATCCCAAGTTCAGCCTCCTGCTGTGGCCTCCACCCGTGTGGCGGCCAGCTCCCCTTTACCTTTCTCGATGTCCGCAATGGCACACTTCAGATGATCATCCGACGTGACCTCCGCGATGACCACCAGAAGGTAGAACCTGCCGTCGTTGAAGTGCTGCGAGCAGCTGGAGGAAGTCGGGGACAGCCCAGTGTTGATTTGACCGCCCAGAGCCTCCATGTCTGCAGATTCCACCAGGGTAGCCATCCTGTCTCTCTCTCTCTCTCCCTCCACTCTTTCTTTCTCTCCTCTGTGTCCCGTGTGCGCGCCCAGCAGCCTCCTCCCTTTTATTCGCCGGAGAGACCGGAGCGCTTTCCAGACACGCGAGTGGAGCTTTGATAGGAGTGGCCCGGGCTTTTTATACCAGCAGACATTGTGTCATAGTCGCTAACCGGGGAGAGAGGAGGGCGCCGGGCTTTTTTTTTTTTTTTTTTTACTCTTTTTGCACTCACTCCACAGCTGATGTCATCCGCAACGAATCAAACGCCGCCGGAAGTCACGGAGATTCGCTGTCTTTGTATTATGTGGTTACCTGTTACTCCTTTTATATAGAAATCTCCAAGTTGGATGACCATACATTCCACTAAATTTAAAAAGTATGATTTTATTTTTGAAGATAATAATAAACTGAAAATGCCATGAGGGCTGTGAGCTTAAAATCCCTTTCAACATAATCACGTTGGAATAAAAACTAAAGTGCATTCATCATAATAAATGTTCCTACCCCATAAAAAGGTAGTATAAAAAGGCCTTCTCCTAATCTTACACAATAATTTATCTCAATTTACATGGTTTATTGTCTAGAAAGGTTAATAAAAAAACAAAAACAACAGCAACAGATGATCTCCTGAAAATGAGGTTCTAAGAAAAATCTAGATGTTATTTCTCTTAATTTACCTGGAGACAACCCCACAAAAGTACTCCTCGCCCACGGGGTTCACCCTGGCGATGAATTATGCATAAGTATGCTGCAAAAGCATGCAAATGTGCTTCCTACATATCACCGCCATTCAGATTTTATGTCTCATTCATGTAGGTTGGTCTAGCGAAAAAGACATCTCCTACTACAAAGAATACAAAGAAGCGGAGAGATCAGAGTGGGAGGTCAAAGATTGATAACTACAAATAGATAACAGGAAAACAAGATAAAAGGATGCTGCTGTGACAGATTTGATTACGAATAGAAAGAAATGCGCCTCCTTTTTGTGGGCGATAAATGCAGCTGGCAGTGAATAACGAGCCGCCCTGTCTCACTATTTAAACATAAAAAGCTTTCCCCTTGAGACTAATCTGAAGTTGCAGCTGGAATTCTGCCCTTTTGAGGCAGCAGACAGGCTTCAGGAAACTGTTGCAAATCTCACAAGTTGGACAGAAACATCAGAGGACGATACAAACACACAAACGGAATATCGCCGCGGAGGCTCCCCGCGGCGAGCCTCATTGATGTGATTCCGTCTCTTGATGGGGTCACCGCAGGTGTGTTATCGACTTTTAAATGGGGCATTCGGGAACAGGAGTCCGCCCGGCAGCTCCCGGGCCTGAATATTTCAGGGCCTCTGTGCTCTGGTGGGGAGGGCACGGTCATACGCTCCTCAAGGCCACGGGAGGTCAAATCAAAGATTCAGCAGCCGGGAAAGGAAGGGGGAGGGAAAAGAAAACAAAAAACATGAAATATACAACAGCCTGCCGTCGAAAGTCTCAAGACGCCGGAGCCTGCGCTGTTGCTTTCAGGAGGAAGATGATGGACGTGATTGCTGGAGGACGTCTGCTGGACGCATCGGCGTCTGAGGCAGATCAAAAAACGCAACATCGAAGGGGGTTTTTCGGAGGTTCGGTGCGCTTCCAGCGGGGCCCCCCCCGGGGATCTCGCAAGACGGCGAACCCTGCGACGCCTCCGGGTCGACTGGAAGAACAACAGAGGCGAGGTAGACCGCGCGGTGGTCGGCGCTTTTCGGGGGGGGGAGGACAAAGAGGCGCGTTGAGCACAAAGGACGATTCAAAGCGGCGGGAGTGGGCAGACAGGCAACAGGACGGCGAGATCTTCACAGCCGACAGTCAGTCCCACGCAAAGCAGACGCATCTGGGAGACACGAGGAAAGGAGGGGGAGGGAGGAGGGGGGGGGATGCCTAAACATAGGTGGACGGAGACGGGGCGGGGCAGGACAAAGACAGGAAGTGAAAGCGGTGCGAGACCTTTGAGGAAAGACTCTTCGGAAGAAAGACAGGAAGTGCTTTCTGTCTTGGGGGGGAAAAACAAAAAACAAAAAGAGGCGCATCTTCGGCCAACGCTCCGGCTCGGGCTCGCTGTGATATAAACGTGACAACGTGACAGCACAAGCTATTTGTGATTTGCAAAGCTAAAACACTAACATGTGATACTGTTGGCATGGAGACAGCAGCCACCTGCCCTGACTGCTGGCTGGGCTGCGATGGCTTATATGGAAGGGTCTCCTCATCTATTTTTAATGGCTGCATTCAAATGACTCCACCTGTTGGGCATTATTATTATTATTACTATTACTATTACTATTACTATTAGTAGTGGTGGTGGTAGTAGTAACAAGTTACAGGATCATGTTTAGTCAATAGTGATACTGTAGAAGGCTACAGTTTGTGCTGATGATATTTACAGTGGCATTTGACATCTGTCACACATTGCACACAGATATTGTGAAGGTGCATTAAAAGTAAGAGGCACTGAAAGGACACGGGGATATGTTCTTCTGGAATTATATAAGAGAGGAAGCAGCAGACGATGCACAAATACAGCAGATCTCTCCCTGTAGGGGGAAAAACATGTCTGATATCGCTGCTGTTTGTCTGGGTCAGTCACCACCCTGCAGAGCACAAGTGTGTGTGTGCATGTGTGCGCGTGTGTGTGTGCGTGAGCGAGAGAGAGAGAGAGAGAGAAAGACAGAGAGACAGGCATTGTCTGAACATGGCAGAGAGAGAGAGACAGCAGCAGAGAGACAAGCGTTGCAGTAATTATGTGCTCAGGTGTAGAACTTGTGGATAAAAACGTTGAGTTCTCAAAATGCTCCATTCGGACAACCCCCCCACCCCCTCCTCACGTCCTTCAATGTGTCTAGACATCAGGTCTTTAAAATATCTGCAGTTTTCGGGCTCCCCCAGAGGCGGAGGCAGCGTTATTGGCTGCAGTGAAAATGGCGTTCTGGCCGTGACCCCAGCGGGTTTCAGTTCTGGTTAAGTGGGTGGAGAGGTTCACAATGCAACAGCGGTTACAAGACTCGAACAAAAGGTCTTGATTTACTAAGAATAAAACCCCAAAAGACACAACAACAACAACAACAAAAACATGATTTACTGGGATGACAGTGCACAAAAGCAGGGAGTGATAACACAGTTTTCTACCATGTGTATAAGAAGCCAAGGTGATGAGGGCATATTAATAATTTATCTGCACACACACAACCCCTATAAATATGTAAAGAGTCACATACGTCCATGGGTTGATGAAGATGCGTTATAGATAGACAGACACCGTCCTCTTGTGGCCATAATAAAGAACGACACGATGCGAGTTTCGGTCGAAAGTTTGTATTGTTGTATGGTTACTTAGTATAAAGTAATTTAAATTGTTTTTAAAAAATGTTTCAGTTAAAAAAAACAGAATAAATAAAAAAAACTGTAATGTCAGCCCATTTAGCTACACTTTCACTAAGCATTGAGGATAGATTCTCTTCCAATGATTGAAAGAAATGCAAAATGCAAGAACAAAAACATATGGAACAGAAGAATATTTCACTCTTTTAAATTGCACTTGCACAACTGATTCAGATATGTTGTTTTGTGTTATATTTATTTGCTTTCATTAAACTAAGGGGCCAGTCTAACAGCGTTTACTCCCTGTTTGCATTGGGATTGTTTCTTTGCTTTGGTATTTATTTCTCTAGGAGCACATATCTGCTTTGTTTTGTTGGTTATATGGTGATTTATTGACTGTGTCCTAATATTGACTAACATAGTGAGCAGAAGCAACCAGAGATTTTAAAACCAGGGGAAATGACTCTCCAGATGCTTCTACTCTGGATGCCAAACACTTCCTATTTTGCCAGATGAGGTTCTGTTGTCCGAACACAGATACTAGAACATTTCCTCTGTGCAGATCAGGAAACTCTCAGTACTTCGCTGTTCTGCACTCAGTCTTTCTTTGTTCTCGATCCAGTCAGCTGCAAACGCCTCCGCTCCTTATCTGCCTCCTGCGCTGTGAGTTATCCACTGAGACTCTGGCTGATCTTTGTCCAGAACCTAAACTGGACGTGCACAGGCACAATACCTCCATTTGGTTAATGTTTAATGGTAAACTGAGAGGTGGAGGGTGCTGAGCACATATCATTAACGAAATGTGGGATTAATGACCAAAAAAAGAGGATGTTTGCGTTTCCTCCACTCTTGTTTCATTGATATGATTGTGATCAACAACAGCAAAAAAAAACAAAACCTGTTTGCTCGGTGTCTTCTCTGGACTAAATCTTGCTTTAAATCCCCACGAGACCTGAGGATTATGTGGGAAAAATTGGTTTGTTTCTCCTGAATTCATACTGAAACAGCAACAGCAATGTTAAAAGAGGGAACTGTGGGCTTGTTTACCCCGAGAGAATCAGAGATCAAATTAAGATTAGCTATATGGCCGCCAGGAGAATGGAAGCATCTTTTTTTTGTCCCTTGCCTGTTGTTTTCCATTTTTGGGTGAGTGAGGTTACAACTGAGCTGCCAGGTCATTAAAATCCAAAATATGACAAGATAAACTCTGAGGGAGCAGAGGGAAAGTGGTCTGATCTCAGCACATGTGTGTGTTCCCAAGACCCTCCCCAATCTGAGCAAACACCAGCCATGTTGAAGTTTTAAACCAAATCACAACTCAGACAATTCGTCCATTTACTTATTCATATTTATAATATTTCAAGGGCATTATCAGAATTCAGGCCTGAAGTATAAGTGGGCTGTATTTCCATCATATGATAAATTCCATCTTTGCATCTGTGCAAGCTGCGCTGGCACATCAGTAGTAATAATATCTGTGTTTTACGGCCTTCTGCCAACTGGGTCACCAGCTTTTCACTGAATAGCACTTCCTTCGAAATCAAAATGAATTGAATTTAAGCTATTAATGCCATGAGTGGGAATCTGTGGGAATGGATCTGATTTTTTTGTTTTGTTTGCAATTCTCCACATAAAATGTGTATGTATCTCATTATTTATTGCCAATGTGATTAATAAAATGGGCATTGAAAGGCTGCTTATCATTATGATATGGATCCATTGCAAAAGGAAGAGATTTATCTGCCGAATTGTTTTGCTGAGAAATTTCAATGGAAGTGCTTTCAAAATTTCAGCTTTAAAATGTGTGTGTGTGTGTGAGTGTGTTTGTGTGTGTGTGTGTGTTTGGATTGGGGGCAGAGGGAGTGCTGTGGAAACAATCATATACAAGAATGAGTGATGGAAGTGCCCTTCACCCAGTAACCACACACCACCATCAATCTGATTAGCAATACGATCACTTCCATGGACAAAAGATTATCACATATGTAAGATAAATGTCACCTCGGTGACAAATAACATTTAGTGACTTGTGGAAGCAAATAAAATAATGGATAAAGATGAAAGAATAAAAATATTCCTGCAATGTGAAACTGAAAAAAAATGTTTATGGGAAAGGGATGCGTCATGATCATGGCAATTTTCTGTGTGTGTGTCCCGGTCCCCTGACGCGGAACTCTCTTTTGGTTGTTCTCGCATCGTGTTTTTTTTTGTTGTTTATATTGTATTTTAAAGTTAAATAATGAGTTTGACACATTTGTTACTTTTAGATCCAGTGTAATCCCTCCTTAAAGCCCAGTAAATCTATGTGTCAGGTCAATCTATACTGACCTATATTGACCCATTTAATTCCACGTGCAGCGTTGACACGGCCTTTGACACGTCAATATGCGATACTGTACCTTGCACAAACATAGAAGGTACAGTATCGCATATATGATGACGTGGACTGACTGCAAAGCACACCGGAACAATTATGATGATCTGGGAGGCAGTGTTAATAACAACGTATCATGTAATGTGACTTCTGATTCATTCCTCTGAGGAGAAAGTGATTCAGGTATCAGGCGTCATGTTCTCAGAGCTGCGAGTCCTCGGTAATTAACATGCCAGTCCAGGAAATGCGTGGACGAGGGTCGTGCGTGATGCGGAACCTGCTTTGCGTCATGTTTCAAAAATGAAGACGGACGACCCCGACCCCCCCACCCCCACCCCCCCGCGCACCTCGTCTTCCGACCTCCGTCCATGCAGGCCTGGCTGGTGTGACGCAACGGAAGCGTGCTGACCCTCTGCTGCTGTCAAAAGGCATGCGTGCACGCACAGACACACAGCAGGCGTATAGCGGCGGCCCATCTCTCACATGCCGTGGGGGGAATTTACCACCTCTTTCCTGTAGCCACATTAGTCTTTCTCAACCATTTTACTCAGAGAATAACCACCTGCTGCATTTGGAAGACGTGCAAGTGAGTCACAGCTTATTTACTCATTGAGATCATTAACTGGACATATTTACCATTTCCTCCCTCTCTGTGAGGTGTGACACTGATCCAGTGTCACACCTCTCACACACACACATACACACACATAGAAAAGAGAAAACAGATACTTTTTTTTTTTGTTTTTCGTCTCCACACCTTTTAAAGCCTGCCTCATAAAATGTCAAATGAATAAATGAAGAGGGTGTGTGGTTATGATTTCCCATGGCCTGGGGCCAGCCTCAGGTCATGTGACCCTAATCTGTCTGGAGAAGGTCTGCGTGTGGTCACAAACTGCTGAGACGGCCGCTTTCCCAGAATGTTTCTAAAATACTACAAACAGTGAGTCAGTCGGTCCTTCTAAGTTCTAAAATTTGCCCCGGGTCTCCACTTTTCTGGGTTCGTTACCGCAGACGTCCGACCCGTCCCGTATTGCTGCCCAAGGTGTTTGGCTCCCAGAGGTCGAGGTGTCAGCGAAGCCTCCCGGAGGCCGCGTGCGCGCGTGCATGTAATGCGCTTTCCAGACGTTCTTGACGGCTGATCACCAGGTGCGACAACCTACACAAAACTGGAATAACGAGTGGTCTCAACCATCTGCACAGAAGCAGCGGCTACACCCCCCCCCCCGAAGGTCCAGGTTTGAGGAGAAGAAGAGAGGGGGGGTGTGCAGAAGGGCCAAGAGAAGGAGGAACAAGGAAGCTTGTGGCTCCAGAGGAGTGATTTAAAGCTGCGGGGAGTGGTAGTCACAGATCTGGGGCACGGCAGGTCCTCGTCCCAGGAGGTAAACAAGTGGAAATGCCCCGTTTCGCAGCAGCACGCCAGACGCAAGATAACCCAAGAACGCTCTTTCCTGCAGATGGCTTATTTGATCTGACGGCAGCATCATTAAGACAACATTTCCACGGTATTGAGCCAGCACCGGAGTGCTCTATTTGCAAGAAACGCAGAGAAGCGCAGGTGTGGCGCCACGTATCTGCCATTTATTTTTAGTCGGGAATAATTACCCTGCCACGGCAAGGTGAGAATCAACACACCTGCACGTCACCATAAACCGCTCGATCTAGATTTATGTGATGGAGCAGATAACAGAGTCAAACTCCACTATGAGCACACGGATGTCAGGAACAAGTTCTCTGTTTTTGCTCTGCGTGCGACGCCATTGGAGTTTGTCCGCCACTTCGGGTCATTTGGGGCCGGTTCGTGCCCGAACCCGACGCGGTTCGCTTGGCCTGCGCAGCTTAAGCTCTTAAGGGCGATCGCAGCAGCCAGATTATGTACTGACAACCGGAGCGGCTCTAGTGTTTGTGTTTGTTGGACCCGGGCGAGGAAGATGAAACGGTTTTGATCCACAACAAACAGAGATGACGAAGACGCGACATCGGACGACGCGCTTAAGCCTGGGAACGACACACAGGGCCTCGTCCCACTGATGCAATGGGACGGACATCCAGGCGGAGGTTCTCTGTTACTCCAGTGTTACTCAGTGCGCCTGCCACCCATGCAGCTGTAAACGTAACGAGACTTTCTCCTGCACGCCTGGACAAACGTATAATGGCCGTAAATATAAAGCGAAGCCGTGGTGCTTCCACCTTTTATCATTATCTCACCGATCCACATTCGTCATACAATTTATGATGTAGTAGGAGGGAGCCCTTGGCACTCGTCGAGCCCCCCCCCCCCAGGAGGAAATATTTTGCAACGGTCGAGGCTTGTCTCTTCAAGACTTACGTTGCCAAGTGCCCGAGATTCTCCGAGAACGGATCGAGCACACGCGCAGAGATGTCGAAACGATGCTCAGCCCACGGAGCACAGCTGCCTGCTATCCAGGAAACCAGCGCCTCACTTCCACAAGCAATAAAAAAAAAGGGTGTGTGGGTGTGTGTGTGTGTGTGGGGGGGGTAATTTGGCCCGGATAGTGGAAAACTGTGTTGCCTGAGTTATGAAGATAGTACAGAACAGACCGTATGTTCCATCTCCAGAGTGAATCCTGGTGGGAGATGACTCAATAGCATTGCTGCTGCCCCGTGCTGGGATCAGCCGAGCAGTAATGGCTGCTTCTGTTTCTGTAATGAAGAGCTCTGGAGGAGAAATTAACAACCAAAAATGAGCCATCTTGCTTTATTTGTTGCATCTTTTTCAGGGAAATTAAATGGAAAATAAACCACGAAGACGTCTAATTATTGTTTAACTTAAAGACTTCCTTCTGTTTCCGGCGGTCAAACATTAATTGTGCTGCTTATACGGGTGTTTACTTTAGTTGGCTGTGGATTTACATTGATCAGCCTTTGATTTATTAAACATTAACTATTCCTTTAAAGAAAAGCCAAAGAAAGCCATAAAAGAAGAATGTACGAGATTTCAAATATTTTTCTACAGCATCAACATGGACACGGAGGGGAAAATCTGAGTGGGTAATTCGATTTTTCATGTTTCCTCAAAGATTGGAAAATATTGTTTAAAAATTCTGTGTTTACATTTTTCTGTTTGAGATCATTTTCCATCAAATGGGTGCAGTCCTGACAATAAGAAACCATGAGTAAATGCGTAAAGTTCAGGCCTTGTATGGCCTGATTATGTATTTCAAAGTCAATCGGAAACATTTGAGAAGAATTAAAATCACGTTACCAAAAAATAACTTCCACCCTCCTCACTTCAGTTAAAACATCAAAAGTTTGCATTTCTTTCCCCGTCCTTAAATGATTAACCAGTTAGAACAAATATCCTTAGGCCAAAATATTGAGGAAGAAAACCCATATCATAATTATTTAGAACTTGGATTGAGAAATAGATGAAACATTAACATCATAAAAGTTGATCACTAGCTGCTTCTCTTTGGAGAGACATTTTTTTGGCAATGATATCAGTTTTGGAATGTGTTTTATGGTTACTTCTTGTAAATGTCCTTGTCCGAGTGTCCCACCTTTGATCTGCAGCACCGAAGAGGAGTGTTTGTAAGCTCCTTGGGGGGTTCACTCCTCACTTATCATAGGGAAGTTCTGTGTGGGACGCCCCTCTGGAGCGTCCAGTGATACTGCAGGACATCTATCAGTCCGGTTTTCCCAGGTTCAGGATGGTTTGGACCCTTTTAAGAGACATTTATCTTAACTTGAGCTTTGAAAATAAATTAGCCTGCAAAACAAACAAATCGGGACTTGCATATTGGTGGTTTGCTCTCTCATTTGGAGCAAAACTTGTCCAAAAGCTATAATTAGAATCCTAACGTGTTGGCACTGAACACTGTTGTGCACAACAGACCCATGCCAAAGCCGCAAATAAGCCGCAGAAAAGATGCGTACATGCATGAGAAGAATGCGCTCCCCTGCGCACCAGAACATCAACGCTTTGCAGTGTTTTCTTTGGTCCTCAGGGGAACAGCAATAGAATCTGCGGCTCCATCACATGACCTGTCTCACAAGTGACCCTGCCCGGTCCCAGGTTGAGAAGGGGGAGTTGAGGTGGGGTTTATGGGAGGAAGTCAGTCATGTTATTTTTTTTGTGTGGAGGAGGGGGGGGTGGGGGGTTCCCAGGCTTAGACTCTTTTGAATCACTGAGGCTTGCCAAGTTTTAGATTCTTCAAATAAGCGTTCTTGACGCATTCGCGTCTGTGACCTTAGCGTTCATACAAATGGTAATGAATTTGTGGGGAAAAGCAGAAAAATGTCTCAACAACATGGACGCACAAGTTGTGCTGTGACAAGCATCCCTCTGCGGTTTGTTTGTTCTCCAAACCAAATATCTGAGAAAGAATTCAAGTGGGTCTTTATTTCGTGTTATTAAGATTTGTGGCAATACATTTACATCTCTCATTAGTTTTCTGGTTGCATACAGCTGGTCATTTTAGGAACATGACAGAAGTGATGTGCAACCGTCAGAAAGAATAAACTGTGATTCAGACCCAGAGTTCTGGGGTTTCATGGTGATTTTTATTCGCTTCATGAGGAAAACGTCATGAACCGCATCGACCCATAGCGTAGGATATATCACCTAAATGACGTATCTCAGCGATTTGGTCAGCCAGCGGCCGAATCTCTCGGTCTCGGTTCCTTTGAGATAATAATAAACATTGAGCCAGGAGCAGCAGTTGTGTTTCTTCGGCCGGCGCCTTTGCTCTAGTTTGGAGCGCTGGTGTTTGCTCTGTTTCTCTACCCTGATAATGACGTCAGTTGAAAGGTCACATTTCCACTACGTGCTTGTTCTAAAATCACATCAGTGCGAGTCAGGTGCTGCAACCGGGAAGCTGCCCCAATGCTTTTACGAATTTGTTCCACTCAAGTGAAGTGTGAGTGGAAAAAGTATAAAATCCCGATTTAGATCTTTTTCAACAGTTTACCTTGTGAGGTACTTACTATTATACCTCCAAATGAACACCGTTAAACATGAAACAACAGAAGCAGTCAATGAATTGTTGAAAGTAGGAA
This sequence comes from Lagocephalus sceleratus, assembly GCA_911728415.1. Taxonomy (NCBI): domain Eukaryota; kingdom Metazoa; phylum Chordata; class Actinopteri; order Tetraodontiformes; family Tetraodontidae; genus Lagocephalus; species Lagocephalus sceleratus. The sequence goes on from CAJVRN010000148.1 coordinate 2,519,293, forward strand.
GTCTGAGTCTTAGTGGTTTGAAGGGCACGGGGTTCTTTCCTGTTCTCAAAAAGTGGTCAAAGGAAATGGTACCATTGCGGTTTCATCAGCAACAGTACAGATCAATGCCTTGTGGCAGCTTATGTGTGACATCCGGCTCCAGCTTCATATCACAAATAACAGGAGTGATGTGTCAGTCATGCACTGTTGGATAAAGCAAACACCTGAAGGCTCTCCAGATAAAATTGACTGAAGATATTTGCATGCTTGCGTTCAGCTGCTGCAGCTGAAAATAAAGCAGGCATGCGCTGCCACAGAACAAAAGATGGGTGAAATAGAATAGCATGAGAATAAGACAAGAAACAAACAACGCAGGAAACAGATGCTTTGAGCTGCCGCTAAAGGCACGATCGCGAGATAAAGCTCACAAAACTAGAGTGGTGTTGCGCAACCACATGCTCGGTTTTTCCAACCTGTTTTGATTTGCACCAACCTGTCAAACAGCCTGGTTATCTTTTATAGATCGCCTCTTTGTTTGGAAATTATGAAACGTAGAAGCCGCTGAGAGACACGAAATCCACTTTAGGAACATCACTCATGACAAAGGCTGGATGTTTGTAAAGATTTCAGCACCAATGAAGCCATCACAATTTGGAATGTGAACCATCCTAGAGGGAAAATAAGATATTATATAAATGTCAAAACATCTCCCATCTGCAAATTACTGAAAGGCGGTTGCCAGGTGAGGTTCAGGTGCCAGTAAGCTGGCGTTCCATTGAAAATACAGGCCAACTAGACCATCCCGATAAAAGATCCAGATGAAATTCAGGGGTCTGTGAAGCATAAAAGGTGATATCTGCCTTAGGCATGACTTACAGTCTGGAACTTGAAGGTTTCACCAAACACTAAAAGATAAATTTTTCATGTGCTAAAAACCTGTGAGGCCATGCCTGTCAGATATTATGGATAGATTGTGACGTGTGCAATGTCAAGTATACATCTGCAAGTTATTAGTGCGCAATCGTTGGTATGTTTCCAAAGTTAATGCCTGGTCGTAAATCAACGCGGGGTCATTTATTCGTTTTCACCAGAGACGTTACGTTTAAATATTTCCATGCACGTCTTGACTTGATAACAGCGCATTTGTGTGTAGGTGTATATATATGAACGTGTGTGTGCGCGCAGGGCCGTGCTTGGTGAAATAATAAGGAACTGAAAACGTGCCTGTGACCTCGCGCACAAACTGTTGTTACGGTTGTTACTCTGCTGTGCGCGTCAGAACAACTCTCTCGGTAGAGTGAGAGGAGGAGCCAAGGGAAACAAAACTTCCCAGTCAGCTATATGTGTGTCAGAATAAGGTGCAGACTTCTCCCCGTGTCGACGCATCCGAGTCAAGTGGATTTGTTTATGAACTTATAGAGTTCGTTGTCCGTGCGTAAAAAGCGAACTTTTGGAAAGAATGGATTTGGTTCTTTGGGCACGTGGAGCCATGGACGGTGTCTCTAATTTGGACATTTGCTTGGACATTTTCTTGCTGTGATAAGGTGACAGGCGTCCCTGCAGCCATGAACATCACGGCAGCATCCCGCAAATTCCCACCGCCCACCATCCCGGCGATTATGTTCATTTTCGGGGTGGTGGGAAACATCGTTGCAATCGTGGTTCTGCGAATATCGAGGAAGGAACAAAAGGAGACAACTTTTTACACGCTTGTATGTGGTCTGGCAGTGACTGACCTCTTGGGGACACTGCTCGTCAGCCCTGTCACCATCGCGACATACGTGAAGGGCTCCTGGCCGGGCGGCGAAGCACTGTGCCAGTACTGCGGATTCATCCTGCTCTTCTTTTTCGTGGTGCAGCTCAGCATTCTCTTCGCCATGTCTGTGGAGAGATACCTGGCAATTAACCACCCGTATTTATACAACGAATACATCAACCAAAAGGTCGCCGCGCTGACACTCGTCGTCATTTACAGTTCCAACGTGGTGTTTTGCGCGCTTCCAAGCGTCGGGTTCGGACAAGTGACGCGCCAGAAGTCAGGGACTTGGTGTTTCATCAACTGGCACAACGACAACGCAACAGTCAAGGCTTTTAACCTGATCTACGCGGGTGCCAATTCCGTCATCGTTCTGTCAACTGTCATATGCAACTTGATGGTCTGCGGGGCTCTGATCCTGATGCACAGGCGGTTCGTCCGCCGCACGTCTTTGGGCACCGACCAGCGGCGCATCGCGGAGTTCAGGCGCAGACAGAGCTTCAGGCGTTTAGCGGGAGCAGAGATCCAGATGGTGATCCTTCTTATCGCGACTTCTGCTGTGGTCCTCATCTGTTCCACGCCGTTACTGGTGAGTACTGGCGGAAAGGGAAACTTTACGTGCGCGCACGGTATATCGCGCAGCTTTTACGCATGGACATTTATAGGGTTCAGCGTAAGGACTCTCGTAAAACAAATGCACTGGAGGGTTCAATCCTACAATGCCTTAAAATATGGGTGCATGAAGCATGACGCATGTCTCTGACACGCAGGGGGGTTCGCTCACACGACCGTTTGCTATCACTTCAGCTGTTTACAAGACAGGTTTATTTAACACAGCGGGAATATTTGTGGCTTGCGTACAACTGCCTCCCACGTTCTGTTCGTGTAAATGTACTCACGTCACCAGATTTGTATCAGCAAATAAGGCAGAGCTCTCCCAGTTTTTGTCGCGTCGAATTACCCTGTAAATCGGTGCATTCATTCATTCATGTGATTTCCCAAAATCAGCCTTTTTTAGACTGTAACACTTTATCCAACTCAGAACCCTCACAAGAGAAACTTCCCCTCAATCGTTTTAGACAAAAAGCAGAAGGAAATCTCAGTTTTGCTGGAAGATAAGAAAAAAAAAGCCCATCCCATATCACTGTACTTTATTAAATGTACCAAAAAGACGCTTATGAATCAGTCTGTATGGCAGCAGATTATGACTGCGCTCTGGGAATATCTAAAGGTCAAAAGTTCTCGAGGGGTTGATGTGAGTAATCTGTAGTAAATACACATGGATGCCATGATCTTTAAAAAAATATATATTATTTTGGTCATGCAAAAAGATAAGTTTCTTGCTAAGAGGTTATTTGTGTTTACTGTCTTCAGCTCAGGATTTTTGTGAATCAGCTGCAAGGAAGCCAGAGAGACGATAAATCCGAGCTGCTTAGGGACCTGCAGGCCATTCGCATGGCCTCCGTCAACCCCATCCTGGACCCCTGGGTCTACATCCTCCTCAGCAAGACGGTCGTCCTCAAGCTGATGGAGAAAATCAAGTATCTGTTCTGCAAAATGGGCGGGAGGCGGCGAGGGGACGGCGACCATTTCGGCTGCTCCTCCGTCATCTCCCGGGACTGCCCGTCGCTGACGTCGCACGGGCTCCAGGAGCTGGTGAACACTTCGCACACCTTCCTTTTCCCGAGCGACGGGCGCCACGCCAGACCGTCCCAGGTGGGACCCTCGCAGGACGAGGCGCCGCAGAGCGGGTTTTGCCGGGGCAGTTTTGAAAACGGCGAGCCGGACGGGCCCGTCAAAGACTCCTCCATCCACGTGACTTTCACAAAGCAGATGGCGAACACACAGGAAAAATGCATCTGAGCGGAAAGACGGTGGAAGACCGAACAATCGTACTGTCGTGCGCTTTTCGGGCATGGCGGCACTTCGGTAAAAAAGAACAAACAAACTCTGAAACTGAAAACACACTTCACGCAAACTCTAAAACCTGTTGCGCTTTATTGTTTTATAAGCTGTAAAGAATGTGTTAATTTATTTGAGCTGTAGCTCAGTGTCTTCTCTGTGAGAAGGTCCAGATGGTTTGAAGCCAATTTGAGCGAGCAGAACACGCATGGTACCTTTGAAAAAGTCCTGAATGAAAGGACGCTCTTTTGTGGCGTCCTCGCAAAAAAAAAAATCTGAAGGACACTCGTGGTGATCTCATTCTTAATGACACCAAGAAACCACTCTCTAATTAGATCGGAATCAGCGGATAACATGAAGCCCAACCACACGACGTCCCCTGTCTTTTTATTCCATTATATCTGACTGAAGCGTCCTTTAAATCGGTGCTGTAAACACAGAGATTGAGTTACAGCCCTGTTTTTGTTGCCCGTGGAATCAGAGAGTTTGATTCAACCTCGAGATATTGGAACAAACAAGCACGGACGCAGAATAAAAGTTACGTTTTTTCTTCGTACACGAACAACTCGGCCGTTTTTTTTTTTTCATGTAATAAATGGGTGAAAAATCTACATATGCTAGAAAATATAAAAGGGAATTACTGAACTGCACATCGTTTGTCGTGTGTTCCATGGGGCTGAAAATGGAATATCGACCACTGAGCAGCACTGATTGGCTGGGCTGAAGGGATGGGAGCCATGCAGGCGTCCATCAAAATAACCGAATCTGCTGCGGAATCAGGTGCCGACAAAGACGGGAAACGCATTTAAACACTTCAACCTCTGTCCGCGTCCAGATGTGGCCACGGTCGCGTCTCGCAGGGTGCAGGAAAGAGTGACCGATAAAGCATTCGCAAAAGGATTATCACAAAAGGGAAAAAAAGACGGTCGGAACCTCGTTCCAATCCCTCCGATCTCGTCTCTTGAAAAATGTCTGTTTTAGGCATTTAAACCACGAGGAAAGGAGGACAACATCTGGTTCTTTTCAGAATGCCTTTGAAATTTCAGCAAGGCTTCTTCCAGGAAGCGGCAGGTATGAAAATCCATTGTTCTAGTTTACGAAAGTGCAATTTTGAAAAAAATGAAAGTTGATAATGCTCCGGCTTAAGCGTGTAAACACCACCACCAATGATGACTGCACGGAAAGCAAACACGCGTCCTGAAAGGCGCGACGCGCTTTTGAACGGGCCTCTCACTGTAGCAGGTCTCCGTGACAACCGGCGCTGCCTCTCAACATAAACAAGTGCGAGGCGAGTTTGCTTCCAGTGCAGACACGCACACAGATGTGCGCGTACGCCTGCGTGTTCGGCGCATTCTGGAAAAATGAACAACGGCTTTCACACACATACACACACACACGCAGGCTTGCGCGTGCATGTGACGATAATGCGACCGAGCCGATGGATTCAGCGGCAGTGGAAATTATGCAACCTGTGGCACTTCCAAAGACATGTAGATGCACCTCGGTCGGATGATTTATGTCATGTACAAATTTAATTTATTTTCAATTGAAGCAAGTGATTTATCAAATTGTTGAAAACAAAAAAAATTATCTGTCGGTTTAGCAATGGCTGCATGCTTGCACCTTAGTGCAACATCACGGAGCTGCAAACATTTTGTGTTGCTGTGAAAGCATTATTATGCATAAACATGCATACAGAACATTAGACTGGAAATTGAACTCAGAGGGAGGAAAACTACAGGAATCCAACACTGCAACAATTTTGCTGAGTGTGCAGCTATTTTTGGAGTGGGAGAGAGATTGGCTTCACAAACGGTGAAACTTCACAGGTCATTTACTTCCAACAATCAGACTTCGCGGTCTTGGAAAAGTGTATGACAAAAGTAAACATTTGAGCCGGAGGAATTTGCCATTAACCGGCCAGCTTTCTGAACGCGGTCATTTCAGGGTGACTTTGCCTTTGTTAGCACGCGGCAAACCAATTTCCGAAAAGTGCTAATGGGAAGGCTGCTTTTAATGGCATGAAAGCCTAAAACCCGCGTGCTTTAGCGTCGGAGCGAGGCCTCGATGCAGCCTAATGACAGATTAGTAATTATCTAAACCTTGTGTTCACAACAAACCACAAGAACAATGTTGTTCAGTCATGTAGATGCTAATTCAACAGTCCACAGGAAACAGGTGGCAGACTGTTGTGATCGCCGGTTTAGAGTCCTCTTACTTTGATCAACTGCTCTGTTGACGGTGCTGGAGGGCTTACCGACGTCCCTTCGCCGGCCACTAAATGTTTCACATTCCCGTCGGCGTCTACCACCACGCTGGTCTTTCTCAGCGCTTCGTACTCGGTCTGCCGCCGGGCGATGGCCTCGCAGGCGGCCACCACCTCGTCGGACTCAAAGTCGTAGTCCTCGTCCAGCTCGGGCGCGCTGAGGATCCGTTTTCTGGCCTCCTCTTCCTGCTCCATCTTCTCCCTGGTTGCCAGGTGCTGCTTCTGCAGCGTGCGGGCCCACGCCAGATCGTCCCGCCACAGCGCCTGCTCCGACGGACACAAGTGGACGGCGACCTGGAAGGACCTCACGGCCTGCGGAGAGAGAGCATCGGTCACGCTGAGCGCCGACTTCGCTGCAAACGGGGTCCGTGGCTACGCGCGGGTGTTCCTCCTCGCAGATGGCTAATGTGAACGCGGCATCTGCGCGGCCAAATTAGCAGGTGATTGCATCCAAAGCGAGGCCCGGGCTTGCAGATTTATGATCCCATTAAAAAGACATCAATATTTCGTGGCTGACTGTGCAGTTTGGGGCTGACGTGAACGCTGCAGTACCAATCCTCTTTCATCACAATCGCCGCCGCCTGTCACACGAAGCATTTTACGTGGGACGGGAAGCGTATGTCCGCCCAAAACGCGGTTAAAAACTGCCGAGTGTGGCGTTTATACCAGGGCACGACGTAAGACTTGCAAGTCTTACCTGGCGTTGTCTCCAGGGCAACACACAACACAACTTCAAAGAACCATATGACGAGTTCAAATGAGCTGCTTTAGCCAAAGCAAACATAGCAATAAAGACCTTTATTGGTCTTATTCGGGTGTGTAATATCTTCGGAGGCTGGTTCTACGTCAGTCTTTGTGTATTTCAGATTTAACATCAGAATCCTTAAGTCATTCGAGAGCGTCATCTGTTTTACGTTAAGGACAGCTCAGCAGGTTTGTTGAGGCTCGCCATGTTGTGCTCAGATTCGTTATTAGGACAGTCTGTGCTGCTCGTCTAAATCTTTAATGCTAAGCAACCCGTGATCTGCAGACAAGCGTACATAGAGGCAACCTGTGATTACTCAGAAATGGTTGCTGGGGGGGTGGGGGGGCATCGGTAGACCGAGAACACTGTCAGACTGCCTTCAGGTGTCCTTGAGGGATTTGACGTGTTAAAAAAGAAAACCCTCCAATATTCTACATGATGAGGTTCTCTCATCGAATCATCTTCACCGTAAACACCTTCAAATTGACAGTTGACAAATCAGGGAGCCTCCACATCGAAACGAGTCGAGACTCAGCTTGATCCGACTCGCCTCACAGGCTCTGTATCCACACTGTGAATGCCAGAGCAAATTAGGAAAACTGGAGGCAAATTACCGATAATGAAAGAAACATAGTTGGAAAGATGGCTGCTTTTTTTTTTTTTTTTTTTTGCTTTGTTTGGGGATTTTCCATTGTCCCTGAGGGATGAGCGATGAGCGATGGAAAGAACAGATTCCAGAAAGAGACAGCGGAGAAAGAAGATGCTCTGAAGTCTGAACAAACGGACGAGGCAAACACGCTCACAAAGCCACGACTGAGCAAGCCTTTGTTAAAACACAGACCCCAGCCAGGAAGGTGTGTGTCTGTGTGTGTGTGTGTTTGGTTTAGTTGCAGCTAAGAGAGCTTTCAACACTTCTCCTTTGTTGCGTGCTGTGGCAACTGGACAGGTCACAAGCTCGAAAATCAAGCCACAATTCATCCGCATAGCGCCCTGAGTCAGGAGAGCGGGTCTACCGGTTCCTCTCAGACACATACACATGTCTAGGCACGTTCTGGGGCGGTCGTGCAGGTTTCAGGCATCTGGGTGCGATTTGGAAGTCTTTTATTACTTTTTTTTTTTTTAAAGGAGGAATCAGAAATGACATGAAGATGAAATCTAACAGGCGGGGGGTGGGGGGGGGGGGGCGTGACACGTGAACGTTCTGAAGCGGTAAACCAGGACTTCCGACGCGTCGGTTTTGGTGGCCCCTTCCAGCCATGGGCGGAACGCCGTGTTCTCGTTTCCTTTTTCGGCTGCTGCGGTGTTCTGCCACACTCACCAGGTCCACCTCTCCCAGGTTGAGCTGGGCGCGGCCCAGCGTCTGCCAGCCCTCCCACCACAGGGGGCGGAGCTTCACGGCCATCTCTGCCGCCTCCACGGCGGGGAACACTTCTTGCAGAATGGACAGCACCTGCGGAAAGAAGAAACACAGGCTCTCTATCGTGGTGCTCCAAAACCATATCACCAAAGGACACTTGGGTAGTAGAGAATGATTTGGCACCAGAAAAGGAATTGCCCTTATCATTAAAGTACCCTTTAAAAGTTTGTTGTTGAGGATTCAAGGAGCTTTATCGTTATAGCAACACACACATTTACTATTGGTTATAACCCCTTTGATGGTTTGTAACAAGGCATAGGGCAATAGAAATAAAATGGAGCAAACAAAGAGAGCAAAATTGAATCCTGTGGTATGAGAGACTTGCTGCCAGACGTATTTAAAGGTCACACCTTCGGTTTTCTCACAAATATCACACTCTTGGAGGGGACGTGTTCCTTCCTGAATACAGATGCGAAAGTTAACTGTGTGCTCGTTTTTACACCCTTGTGGTGATACTTTTTGCAGCCGTTCAACAGTTTCGGTCGTTCTTCGGAGGAAAGGTTAACCAAAGTAAACAAGCTCAACAGAACACAAAGTCTTCGCTACAGTACAGCCACCGCAGCGAGCGTGGGAAGTCGGCAGTTGCAGCATCACATTGACGCATTCTCGATGCTTCTGGAGGCAAACCTGTGAGCTTTCGGTAGAAACATTACAAATATCCAGCTGAGATGAGAGGGGGGGGGGTAAACAAAGTATGACATCCTCTTAATCAGCGCTCTGTGATGGGGCGTGTAACACCTACTTTCAGCCCAATAAATGTGACATTCTAAACACAAATAAACACTCAAAGTTAGAGGAACTACACAGATCCAGAGGATCCCGCCCCCACTCTGCTTCAGGCTGCCGGTGATGGTGTTTCCCCACTCAAGGTCCTCAAATTATTTCCTACTCAAATGTCCAGTAATGCATAATATTATATTACACTTTAGTGTGATGATGGTGGTTATTGCTATTAAGGAAGCATTTTATTGTGTTAGCTGTATAAGATAAAGAAAAATAATGGGCCCAGATCTGTCTGCCCATCGATACCACTTTCCCCATACAAAATGAAATCACTGACTTTAGACTGTTTGGAGAAAAGAGAAGCAGAAACACAGACTGACAGCAACAGAAGGCAACTGGAAAATATAGATTAAAGGGGCAAAACCTTCGAGCTGATGGACTCTGCAGAGCTTCTGTCATCAGCATGCTGATATCGCATATCTAACTTGAAAGCATACCAACGTGGCAGCTGAAAGAGTGTGGCAACGCTGGCAGCATATCACAAGCTGGGAACCAAAGAAAGAAAAAAAAAAAACAAAGAAAAAAAACAACCCACATGAGTGCAGCACATGGTGAGAAGGCCTGAACCTTCCACCTGGGATACAAGCTGCAGCGTGCTGCCGACGGCTTAATGCACACTTAATGCAGCTTCAGTCAAAGCTCAACACACCATTGTGTTTACACCAAAACACTGAGACCAGCAGCTCAACACCATCGGACTTAGACATGCTTGCGCATTTAGGAAAATGTCTGAATCTTTGTTTTCTAAATAGCAAATCAAACAGAGGCTGCTTTCGGACACGTGTTAACAAACTACGATGATATGAAGCTGCAGGATCTGTGACACAATTCCAGAGCGTACCTGAGACTTCATCTCATACAGAACTGGGTTGTCTGGAGTAAGATGGATGGCTTCGTCCCATTTCTTAATGGCCTCCCAGTGCCTGAAGGGAACACACAGAGCAGAAAATACAGCTAATTATTTGCAGGATTAAACAACCATGCAATTAAACCATTGTGTCTTATCATTAAAGACCTCCTCCATGCAGGTACTCAGATAAATAATTACAAGTCGGTCTAATGTGACCTGTTTATCTACTTCCACGTCCGCTCTATTCTGACTGTACATTTCCATACCAGACCAGTACATGCTGGATACTGGGCCAGATAATTGGCTTCTAAGAGTGTAAAATTGTAAATTAAAGAATCAACATGGCTAATGGTCACTATACAACTACAGATTATTGAATAAAGCATGAGCTCTAGTTCTAGTTAAAAGCTAATAAATACATAATGGTTGGAGGCTGTGGGCTGGCTTACAGATGAATCAATGTAATGGAGCAGATTGCATCCTCCCTCAACTCCATGAGGAAACCATTTGGATACATGGGTATCAGTAATGGCTCCTCTCACCAGAACCAAAGATAACTGCAACGGCAACTCTTAACCAGAAATGCTCTCATGCCACATTTATATAGATTCATCATGCATTTGTAAGTGTTGCAAGAGTACTTTTATGGTTCAGAGATATCCAATTAAGCAGAGGAGGGTTTCAGGAACGTCTGAGGAAGATATTCACTTTGAGTGAAACACAAATTCCCCGCTGAATGCAATAATCAGAGGAGCATGTGAACATGACTGCATTCACAGGGACCTTGGCCTTTAAGATTAATCTTCTGATTAATGCAAGTCACCCTGGAGCCACCGCAGCCAGTAAGATGCTCTCCCACAGGACAAAATTCCTCCGCCTGCCCACATTTAAATCACTCCTCAAAACTCCGACAACCCCAAACTGCCGCATTTGGATCGCAAATGGATTATTATTTTATTTTTGAAAAGGAAACCCTGCATCAGCCGCAATCGTTTAGTCTGATCTATTTTGTTTAATTCACTTCTTTTTTTCCTTTTTTTTTTTTTTAATTTGAAATGCTGACTTTCATTCCAATCACATGCTCTTCCAGTTAATGCTGACTCAGTCCAGACAAAAGCCTGCATATACAGACCTGAGAAGGTTAAAAGGTGTTGCACAAATAACATCACATCCCTCAGTCTGTATGTAGAGGACAAAAACCACAGAAGCTGTTGAACATTGAGTACTTTTTAAAAAAAAAAAAAAAAAACCCGCCAGAATCCGGCTACAACCTGGAAAAACAAATGCACCGCAGAGTCGTGAGGAAATGGAACTAGGGCAGAGTGAGAGTGTGGAAATAAGTCAAATGTAACTGGCAATTCATCAGGGGAAATTAAGCAATAAGACTTGCAGCATCAGACTTATGACTAACTTATGTACATATAAATTTGAACACAGATTCATAAAAAAATAAAGCTGTTATGATCAAATTTAATTTCGATTCAAGAGTGATCAGGTGAGAACAATCTCTACAGTGGTCAATGGGGGCCTGCTGCTCCATAGATCTTCTCTCTTAGAAACACTGTTTTATCGAACAATAAGTTTGTTTCCATTTATAGTTCAAATGTAAGAATTACACCAGGACCTTCGCCAGATTGACATATGAGGTCAATATCATGGGGAGGGGGGGGTTCCTAGCTATTCCTGACCAGACCAGACCCTTTCTCCACCCTCCGAACGGCAATTACGGAGCACCACCAGAGACATCACATCACTTCCGACAGAAAAATCCTTTTTCTGCTACCAAATAAAATTAATAAAATTATGGGCTTGGTCTTGCTGGGTTGGTGCAGATGTTAACAAAGTGATTGCTATTGGCTAAAAAGACACTCTTCTATTGACAGCGGCCGTTATAACAGTTAGAATGCTCCATGTTTGGCAAACATACAGTAATTATATGATTTATTTTTAAATATGGGCAGTTTATAAGTCCATTAATGCTACTCTTTACCATCATCAGATGGAAAATTACAAATTTGTAGATAAAATTTGAACAAAAACTGATAGCACATTTAAAATATATCACTAGTATGTTTATTTTATTGGGAATTCCGTGAAAAGGCATAATTGGATGGCTTGACAAAAGGGATCAGTAATTGTAAAATAACGCCACCTAGTGTCAAGTTCTGAGTATTACACGCAAATAACGAGTAGTAGTTTCTATAATGTCTTGTATAATTACCTTGATTAATAAGGTAAACGTCTGGGCTCTAAAAAATGATGGAACCTCAATACAGTAAATGTTAATGAAGGTGTGTGGAGGGTTTGGGGGGTCCAGAAGCAGGAGCCCGGCTCACCTGCCCTGCTCGGCCAGCTGAGCCCCCTCTTCCTTCAACCTGCGGCTCTGGGCCCCGCAGTCCTCCAGAAGAACCTCCCGGCGCTTCTTGGTGGCCCGCAGCCAGTCCACTTCCTCCTCGTCCCGGTGCTCCGGACCTCCTTCTTCAGCCTCGAACTGCTGCAGCGGCTTTGACAGCTTCTCCCCAGCCTTCCTCTTCCAGCCAAACGAGGCCATTCCCGTCTGGTAAAGCGGAATGCAAGCGTTTACAGGACGCCAACCATGTCCGAGTCTGCACAATAATAAAAATAATGAGTTAAAAGGTTGTGAAAACCCCTTTTGGACAGATGTAATCCGATAAATTAGAAGAAAACAACACTTCACTGTTAGCAACCTAGCTTGTCTTGCACGATGCAAAATGATTGACAGCTCACGCTTTTCTCACAAAAACACCCTGAAATGTTTATGAACTGCATTTAGAGTTTGCAAAGTGTTCTCATGGGGAAATAGAATAGGGATTTTACATTTTAAAGCATTCTGTGGACTAAACTGCAGCTTTTGTTGACCGTAAGTCTGGATGTTTGGTTTCCTGTACAAGCCGGAAGTTGTCTCTCTGTGTTTACAAATAGTTTAAAGCGAAACCAGCCACATTTTAAAAATGTATTGTAATTACCAACTAAGTTAACCAAAAGAGGACAGGACGAGGCGAGTTTTGGTATGGCGCAGCTGTGATGGGTGGATGTGAAGGAGACAAAGGAGGAAAAGAAAATATTAGAATCTACATCCTGCAGTGTGCGTGGACCAACAGCGCCACCCAGTGGTCATTTTATGTCATTACCCGTTGAATGATAAAAGGTAAACTGATATAACAAAAGAACACATCAACACAAAAAGATGCATGGAGCATATTATTCTACACTGCACAAATGTACCATTGATTGCTCCATTTTAAAGCGGTGGAATTAAGGAAGACAGTAACGTAACGGTGCAATTTAGCAGTTTATTAGGCAGTTTGTGTACAAATGATTTTTAACACTGTGCATTCAGATTGACATACACTGGTCCTTCAGGTAGGGTCCCTTTAAATATCAAACTAAAAATAAAATGTCTCTGAAGCTTTGACAGACTGGGTGGACCACATCTGCAGACAGTCCCAACAGGATACAATACTAAAAAAAAAAAAAAAAAAAGATCTCAAACCAACTTTGACAAAAATCATCTGAAAACAGTGATTTTCAAGTTTTGTAACGAGCACTTACAAATGCTTTTCACTACAAATATTAAGTTTTACATCATATTACCACCGTGGTTGGTGCACCGCAGTGTGTTTGTGTATTTGTTTAAGGTTAAAACTAAGAAATAAATGCCTACTAAATATTTAAGACTGAACCTGCCAAACAAAACAGCAAGAGAAGCACGGTCATAACGGTCGCCACTTTTGTTGAATTGCATATCTGGTTTGTAACAATTGACTAAGGTAGAAACTGTTAAGAGCTTGACAACTAAAATAAAGGAAGAAAAAAAATAAGGTCGTTTAAAAAAGTTTAATTGATTAACAAAGAATAAAGAAGTGAGAAACCAGCTTCTACCTTTATTTTAGTTAAGGATACACCAAAGTAATAATTCTTTTCCTGCAGTCAAACATTAACAATTTAATCTCACACAGTAACTGTGAATTGAACCATGAGATTCATTTGCGGACTTCAAACTTTAAAATTGCAAAAAAAAAAAAAAAAAAAGAAGAAAAGAAAAGGCGCCAATAATTCAGATCATCGTAGAATTCAAACTTTTGTGGTCCTAAAAAAGCTCAAGAGTATTGATTTACAAGGCAGCAAAAGAGAGAAACCACTTCAAATCTGAAGAAAGTGGACAGAAGACCGAGGGACATGCAATGCACATGTGACTGAGGACACATCCGAGACCGTGAGCTTTGTCAATCAGGAGATCAAACTCTGAGGGGAAGTTTGGACAATTCAACTCGTAAAAATATCCTAAAATTGGCAACTCTGTAGATATTCTTTAGCCAAAAACATGACACAAAAGATGAATTCTATATTGAATTTCCTAATTGAGACACTCTGCAGAGGAATTGGCGTTCATCAACTGAATATAAGCCAAAGGCAATTCGCAATCCTTCCCACAACTCAAGAAAATGAATGAAAAAATCCAAAACAACTTGTCATTTTAATATGCGACAGAGAATATTTTTCTAAAGTTTGACTCTTAAATGGTAAAAGCAGGTTGTGTGTCCAGAAAGACAATCAAGTATCGAAATAAGTGTGATTGAAACAAAAAAATCCTGTGATATTGATTTAAAATCCAGACAGTAAAAAAAGGAAAATACCATCCAGCAATAGATCTTAAAGCAATAATGAAAAAAAAAATTACATATTCCAATAGAATCAACACTGCGTCAATCCAACGCACTGATAAATATACTCATGTCTTTTTTATATATATATATAGATATATATAAAAAATGTATGGGACAGACACATTCAAAGTAATTTTTTTTTTACAATAAGGACACATGACAATTTAGCCTCAGACAAATTGAATTCATAAAAAAGACCAAACATAAATCTGATGAAGCATTTTTTTTTTTCTACCCTAACATAAGAGAGTGTCATTGCACTTTTTAAAGAGTCCAATGAATGTGATGGGCAAAACAATCCCTTCTAACAGCCAGTGTAGCGCCAACACACATCCGCACCACTTCTCTAATCCCCACAGAGAGAAATACAAGAGCAGCAGGAAAGAATAAGATACTTGTGCAAAAGTGCTTCCTGGATCCTATAAAACTGCCAGCAAATCCCAGCCTCTCGCCGTGTGCCGTCCTTCTCTGCGGGGCAAAAACTAGACCCTTTTTTTTGTTGTTTTTTGGACTGAAGGGCAGTTTTTCACTGCAGATTGATAAATTGTGGAATCACTTGAGCATATATGTCTAGGTGGGAGGTGGACATTTGCTGTTAAGCCCTTCTTCTAAATGCTGTTCTCTCCTAGCTATTAAGTAGCTTCACATTCATTCCCCCCCATTAACCCCTTCAATTCCCCGTCAGCCCGGTATACAGGAACATCCCTTCCACTTAGGGCCCACTACCCTGCATCAGTGCCATGGGACAATCACTTCATCCCTCAGCCAGGATGACTTCAGTCATAAATCAGTTGCATGCTTATTGCTATAAAGACACTCGCAGAGGGAAAAAGAGAGGCTAGCGATTGTGTTGCAAGCTATCGTGCAAGTAGCTTAATAAGATTTGCGCACATCTCGAAGAACTCGATGGTGTGGCTTCCCGGCCGCGGCACCGACGCGGTGTCCGCGCCTCCCGTCGAGTCAGTGGATGAAGTCAGTGACGAGGCCAGGGAGCCTTCCGTGGCCTTGGCCGAGTGCACCAGGTTGGAGGAGACCTGGCCGTCCGTCGTGTCGACGTCGTTCTTAACAGTGGTGCGATAGTTGCCGACAGAGCCGGAGCGCAGAGGCGTAGCGGTTCCAGATTTAGCTTCCAACATGTCGTCTGCAAAAACGGAAAAAAAAAAAAAGATTAAGCGCATTTGTGAGCTCGGTGCCGACAGTAAAACAGTCCTTAGGGCAGAGAATATTGCTCAGCAAGTTTGTGACAACTTGAACAAGTTCACAAACACGAACAGAATTTGCTGGAGGCAAAGTTAAAAAAAAAAAGAAAGAAAGAAAAAGAGATCTCCAATAACCTTTACTCGGCATGGCTGAGCTGTTCACGGCCTAAACAGCACTTATCTTGCGTGTCTTTGAAGTACCCTGTCAATCATTTATGAAATCTGTCCCGAGAGATACGGCGGAAGGACAGAATCCAAACGATCAAACACTCGGCATAACACTGACCCAGTTTATCTTCAACAAACTATAAGATAAGAGGCAAACTCTCACCGCGTTATAGATGCCGTTTGAAATTAGGATGACGCTCTCTCTCGCTCACTCTGTTTACTTTGGACCGATATAAAAGGCGCTTCCCTGGTATTCACACGTATTGAAGCTAAAGGGATAAAGCAGAATCAGGTCTTACCGTCTATGCTACGGAAGTCGAGGAGGTAGGTTCTACTGTCCACCTGGTAGAGCTGGAGGCTCATCTTCGTCTGCATGCCAGTGATGGGATTCTTCCTTCTGACGCGTAGATAATATGGATTCACGACCTACGAGCGGGGACAAATAAGCGTAAAAGGGCTGTCTGACGGCACAAGCGGCTCTTTTAAGGTCATTGTGTTGTCTCGTTCGTCGAGGCTCTTTCTGACCTTCCACTCGTAATCCAGCTGTTTCATGGCGCGACACACTTCTGACATGATGTCGTTGGGCCTGCTCTGGCTGCGGATCCCCAGGTGCCACTTGGCCCTTCGGACGCCCTGGTGCTTGGACTTCTGGGGGTTCAGTTCGTCCAGTTTGTGCCGAGGCCGGGGGAGAGTCTCTGCCACCAGGAAGGGCACGCGCTCGGGGTGGGGCTTGACGACGCCCGTGACGACCCCCGACGACGTCAGGTGCTGGTCGTCGAGGAACGAGTCGGGGGGGCTGGAGGCCAGGTAGAAGTCCTTGGCTTCGTTCATGATGCGGCGGTTGTCGATGATGAGGTGGTAGGCCACGGCCAGCGGGTCCTGATGGTTGCGGCTGTAGATGCAGGACAGGACCTCCTCCTCGGCGCACTCAAACTTCTCGCACACTTCCTTCAGGGCCTCGTCGTCGATCATGTTGTTGCTGTAAGAGGGGTCCTCGGGGAACAGGTACTTGGGTAGGTCCTGTTTGAACCACTCGTCCTCCCTGCGGGACAGCTTTGGTTACTCAGCGCCGTTCTACGGGCCACATCGGGCATTTATTGTCACGTGACCTACCGGATCTCTCTGATGGTGGCTCTCTTCATGGGGTCCACCTGCAGCATGTGTTTAAGGAGGCTGATGACGGAAGGGTTCAGATACTGTGGAGTGAAAAATATCCCGTCGCAGATCTTCTTGAAGAGCGTTGGCACGTGGTCGTCGTCGAACGGAAGCGTCCCACAGAGCAGGGCGTAGAGGATGACCCCACTGCTCCAGATGTCCACCTCTGGACCGGCGTATAACCTGAGGACAGGCGTCAAACGCATTCTGTACCCACAACTGCAACATTTAACACTAAATGTTTCACTTAAAAAACACACTGCGAGAGCAAACACCAATCCAGGAGAATAAATAATTACCTTCCTGAGATAACCTCAGGTGCAGCGTAGTTTGGAGAACCACAGCTTGTGCGCAGGAACTCCCCGTCTGACATCATGTTTGACAAACCTGCATGGGTTTGTACACCATCACAGAGTATTGTGAATGTTAACATTGCGATTTATTTCAAGCTGGAGCATTTGCCGCCACATTAGCCCTCCGTTCTGATTATATTACTTTGAACAGTGCAATGATTTGCAAATTACAGTCATATTAAGCAAAGCAATGCTATCACATATTACCGTGATCATTAATTTGTAAAAAAAAAACAAAAAAAAACCTTCATTATGCCAAACTGTATGGAACATAATTCTGTTTTGGACATACGTACCAAAGTCTGCGATTTTGGCATTCATATGTGCGTCGAGCAGCACGTTTTCAGGCTTGAGGTCTCGGTGTACCACCATGTGTCTGTGGCAGTAGTCTACAGCTGAAATAATCTGCTGGAACAGCCGACGGCTCTCTTTCTCATCCAACTGTTAATGCAAAAAATAAAATAAATAAATAAAAAAAATAGATCAGGTGAGATCACAAGTGAGTCAGCACATCAAAGTAGACTAAGTGATGCTGAGAGATGAGCTAATGTGCCAGTGAAAGAGAACAAAAGCACCATAAAACAGTGCTTTTGGCTCATTTGTTATCAATAATGTGGGAATGATCTGCCATTTGCAACAAAGAGGACACCAAAAAAAATAGTAGGGTATAATTATCTGTGGTTACAGATTATTAAGCCATAGAACAGTATATTACCTTTCCATTTTTGCAGATGTAATCAAAGAGCTCGCCTCCTGAGACATACTCCATCACCATGAAGATATCAGTAGGGGTGCTAATTACTTGATACCTTCAGACACACAACACAAAAGCAGGTGTATGCGGGTCAAACACGGACAGTTCTAAGCTCTTTACTCATTATTCCATTAAAAAAAGAACAGTGTGCTGAGTTCAATACGACGAGGATTTTCAGAAATAGACAAAAACGACTCTTTGCCTCACTAAAACATGGATTAAAAATCTAGGCTAATGTGTGTCTCTCCATTAGCAGTATAAATGGCACAGGAACAATGTCATTTAATGCCACAATGAAACAAAAGACACCTTTATTAAGGTCACAATATGAAACATCGGTAATCCATAATGAACCAGGAAGCAAATAAACATTTAAAGATCACAATGTTCTTTTTTCCAACAGATACCACACGAGCGACCCCAGTAGAGCAGATCAACAATGCACGCACAGTCCCCATAATAATTAACAATCAACTTTATTTGCATTCTACTTCCAGTTAATAAATAGCTAGGCACTTATGGCTGCTTGTGTTGCTTCAAGCTCGTGGTTTTCCATAAACGTGTCAGCACGGCCTGCAGAAAAACAGGTGTTTTTGGCACCTTGCTGATGAGCTGCATATAGTCTTCCTGACAGCAGTAAACAGCTCATTCAAAGTCTGTAATGGCCAAATAGCGAAGCATCAGCAGAGAATGACTTGATTGACCACACAGCTGTGGTAATTCATTGTTTCCCTATAGTTTAGAATGTGCTGTTGGGTCATGTTATGCTGTGCTGAAGTGGCTGTAGTCTTAGGGACCACACCTTATGCTCACTGACTGTCTGGTGGTGATGTAGCAATACTGCTTTCCATCAAAAAACAGCTACAGTGCAGGGAAACACAAAAGGAGGGGGGTATTCCAGCGCTTGTTTACATTCTTGTGCAAGCTTGATATGAAGCTGGTATTTCAGGCAATTAGACACACTTTCCGGCCCATTTAATGTCTCCTTAAAAAGGGGCATGGAGCTTTTCCTGCAGATGTTAGAAATTCACATAACGCGAAGGAAAGGATATTTTTACATCAATGACTCTGAAACACCAAATGGGGTTTCTCCTCGAGGCTAGTCAATGATTATCATCACTGATTCTTGCACCTGTCCATTATATGCACCCCCCCAAAATTAATTAACAATGTACCAGTGCAGAAGTGTCCTCTAAATGTCCTGTTGACATTTAAAACAAGCCTCTTTCAGGCACATTTTATCAGGATCTTAAATCTATAACAGTCAGAGGTTGTGACAGTGCAATTTCAACAGAGGTAAAGATGTTTCGCAAACATGATTTGACAACAAAGGGGTTAGAATCGGGCCCTATTCTAGAGCCAAAGGCCCAAAAGAAAGGATAACAAGACAAGAGGAGAGAAGCAATGTTTGGATCGTGTCCTAGATGGATGCATTCTAAAACCTACCATTAAAGCCTGAAAATAGCTCACAGGGTGGCATTATAACGACTGCAGGGGATTATAAAGCAAGCAGGGTGTAATCTAGGACTTACAGTTTAATTATATGAGGATGCCGAAAAAGCTTGAGGTTCTGTATCTCCCTGCGGATCTTTCCCACCACATCCAAACTGCGGATCTTCTGCCTGTTCAGGATCTTCACTGCTACTTGATGCTTGGTTAGTTCATGTTGGCCCACTGCGGGAAAGAAAACGAGCGTGAGCAATCACTCACCACGTAAACACACATAAAAGTCTTAGAAGAGTGCATAAATACATACTAAAGGAAGCAAGCAGCCGTCGATGATTTACATTTTTTTGCAATGACAGTCAGGTTTGAACTAAGAAGAACATTATAGCAAAAGAATGGTGTGACTTAAACAAAGATCGTGGTTGTTTGTGGGGGCTTTATCCCCTCCCGGACCCCTGTTTTGTCTTAACTTCATTTGGATATGCAAGGGCTTAACTGGGTTTCCAGGAGATCCTCGGTAGTGAAAGAAAACACTCACTAAAGACGTCAGTCACACCGGTCTGGAATGAGGCAACGAGGAGAACAAAAAAAACCAAAAAAAACACGACATAGTTTCACGAAGGGGGGGAAAAAAGGTTTCACCTATGCTTGTCAGAACATGTCAAAAAAAAAAGAGAGAAAAAAAAAGATGTTGACATATCGGTCGCCATCAGGAATGACACTGCATTACTCACTTTCCAACACCAACAGGCACGACCAACACAGCACATCGCTACGAAGTAGGACAGACGGGGGACCAAACGGGGCGTCTGCACATCGCATTTGGTGCACTTTATGAGAACAAATGCACGCAAAAGGGAGCGGACTGGGACGAGGAGACCGTGGAGAGTCTCACTTCCCGGTGTGTGTGTGTGTGTGTGTGTGTGTGTGTTGACAGGCGACTTGTGGCTCCCTGTTAGCTCCCAGCGAGGGAGAGCGGGCGGCCGAGCCCCGCGGAGGGCGCCTTCCGAGCCCCGCGTCCGCCCAGAAAAGCCCGTCTGGGGACCGAGCGGCGCCAGACGGCGAGCCTTCGCGCTTGTTTCGGGTTTTTTTGTTTTTTTTTGTCTCTTTTTCTTCCGGCGTCGCGACAAGTTAGCCCGAGCTAACGTTAGCAGCCGGGCCAAGAGGGTGGGCCCCGGCGCCGGGGGGGTGTGTGTGTGTGTCTGGGGGGGACCAGGACATACCTTTGACCTTTCCGAATGTGCCGACCCCGAGCGTGTCCCCGAGGATGTAATGCCCGATCTTCACCCTCCCTTCGTGTTTGTTTTTCTCCGTCGCCATCTTTCCCGCAGTGGCCTCGCTGCGGAGTTTCGCTCGCGGAGATGCGCTCAAACTCCGCCGTGTGCGCCTCTGCCTGCGCGTGCGGCGCCGTTCCGATGCGTGTGTGTGTGTGTGTTCGGGGGGGGCGTACGCGATTCGTCAAACGCCCCTGTGACGTCATTTGGTGCGTTCAGGTGTAGTCAGGAAACATCGGGACAAACGCGCGTTTTTTTTTTTAAGTTTCCCCTTAATTTAAGATTAGATTGAGTTTTATTTGTGCGGTGGTCAAAAGTAATTCGTTGTAGATTTATGATGTAGCGGACTAAATACGTCATTTGTCTAAGAAAGACATCGACGTGAAAAAGACCGAACACTAAATTGAATTTCTCTCCTTTGAGGCAGTAGAGACAGTTGGGTATTAATGTACCTGGATGGTCAAGATTCCTTCCTCTGAATAATAATGAGTTATTTGGGATGCAAAGAGCTACTTGCTGATGGATGACCATTCTCACTGCTCCACAATTTACTTAAAGCGATATCCCGTATAATGGCAACAATTATAGATGTGCAAAAAAAAAAAAAAAAAGTCCAGTTGATTGATTTGAATAGGTTTTCAGTACTAGGCACACTGGAAATAAAAGATCAATTGCGCTAACGTTCTGGATCTGACTGAAGCATAATGCGCGCAATTGCAACATTTATCCACAGGAGACACTCTATAATCGAAGGCGGTGGTTCCATTAAAAAAAACTGCACATTTGTCCAAGTGACAGTCAGCAGCTGCAACATCCAGGCCAATTTAGACCAGGCAGAGGAATTAAAAGGCGATTCATGGTGACAGAAGACATTTTTTCAACAAAGTGAACATGGTTAAACGATCAAAATTATTTGAAAACATATATACAAACCATTAGTTTTGCATTTATCCACAACGCATTTTGTACATAATGTTGCAGACATTTTTTTAATGTATTATATTTTTCAAATAAAGATAAATTCCATTGAAAAGGCGCCGCCTTTCCGTCGTGACAACAAAGAGCCACTAGATGTCGCCCTCAACACACGACGACGACTCCTGAGGGGAAAATTGGAGAATTGAACTCTGAAACAAGGAGTGTTATATATGGAGATATAAGGAATGTTATGTATTAATTTTACTGAATGTGACAGGATTCTTGATGGCAACAAACTGCAATGTCTGTGAGGTGAAGACAAAGGCAATAAACTGAAACACATTGCGATGAAGTTTCAAATGTGGCATTTCGAGACCATGTTTCTTTTTCCAATACTGTCCTCCCAGTGTTATTTCTGCCCTACAACCTCCAGGCAGTTTATTTCTCACAGAACTCTGATTGTTTTCATCATCACGGTGCTTATAAGCTATGTTATGAAATGTTGATTAAATACACACAAAAATAGGAACTAATTACTTAAATCAATTTTATTGCTTAAAAGTGAATATGTACACAGCTGCACGAACATCAAGCAACACAGAAGTGGATGAGATAAATGATAAAAAGTGAAATATACAGGTTTAAATCTTCCTGAATGAGGTGGTTCACTTACAGAGTCTGTTGGGTTACAGTAAAGAGAATTACTGCATTTAGGACTAAATCTCCCTGTTAGTGCTGTACACAATCTCCTGCTGAAATATAAAAACATGTTCATTATGAAAAAAGCAAAAAATAGTCATGGTTGACTAGGATTAAAAGGACATTATCATTACTGCATGAAACAATGTGACAGTTTTGACAGGCCAGCGTACAAAGAACTGTTAATTCCTTTGGTGTCTGTAATGTGCATCCTATCAGATAACGATGGAACGCTCATGTCAGGTCGAAGTGGGTTAAAAATACTGGGGGGGAAAAAAAACAACCTAAATTCACAGTAAAAGTCAAGATTTAGAAAGTGTAATTTGAAGTGTTATAGACAGAGGCACAAAATACAGAATTCACAGGACAAGAAAACCAGTTCAGAGAGAGGGGTGGCTGGTTGTAAAAAAAAAAAAAAAAAAAAAAAAGAATACATGTGGAGCAAATTAATGACACACAAAATTCACCCAATGTCAAAATATAAGTTTTAAGGAATGACATGTACTACAATGTAAAATTTGCACATAAACAAAGCCACAACAACATGATCACTGATTCAAACATTATTCAAAACATATTCCCAACGAACAGAAAACATCGTTTTCCGCGAGTTTCGAGCAAAGTGTGTTCTTTCTCCTCCGCATTTCAATCTGCACATTGAGGCACTTGGAAAGAACATGATTGTAGCGAGTGACGTCATTTCCATACGTGTGTCATACGTGTGTCATACGTGTGTGCCTGGAAATCACACTCCTTCAAGATCTACCCTTACAGATTTAAAATGCCGCTCGCGCCGACATGGAAGCATGGTCAACATGATCTCCGACTCCTCTCTCAGCTACTGAGGGAATATTTAAAAAGCATAGCTATACACACGTCTACAAAAACAGCTTTTAAACGGTCACTCCAAGGCCACAATAACCAAATAACTGATTCCAGATCAGTAATTTGGCCTCGTGGGCCGATGACTCTGACCCAGAGGAACTAGGTTGGGCCTGTAATCTCTGGCACCTGATCTAAAGTGGGAAGCTGACTAAGATTAGCCGCCGGATTTCATCCAGGACCACTGAGGACAGTGCAAAAATGTGTCAGGAAAACAGCGTCTTTTCCTTGTGCTTCTCCAGAATCAAATTTCCCCAAACGTTTCAAACAACTGTGTCCCAAAAATGAAACAAACCAGGAAGGAAAAAAAAAAAAATCTATCTCCGGTGGAGACTGTTAAGTATAACATGAAACAAATGCTAAAAATGGAATTTATTAAGAGGATTACATGTATTACCTACCGATGCTACATTTTAATTACGGGAAAATAAGATGAGTGATGATGTTCACAGTCAAACATTAATAAGTGAATTAGGGGCTCTCCCAAGAAAGAAACCTTTTCCACAAAATAACAGCCTTATTCACTGGTCCCACACTAATATAACACTCCGTGTTTTAAAAAAAACAAAACAAAACAAAGAAAGAAAAATTCCACACAATCACAAATGGTCCCTCTGTTCCGGTTGTGGTCCTCAGGCTGACATTTAAGGCAGGCTATTAATGTCCCTCTTTGGAGGAGGCCCTTCGGGTTTGCAGGGACTTCCATTGGCTTTGTCTTCAAAAATTAAGACTCTGTGGCGACAAAGAAAATGATAACGAGGTTTTAAAAGAATGCCACCGTGCACACGCAAAGTTCATACCAATATTGACATTTCAAGACGTGTTACGCAAGCAGGTTACATAAGCCGTCCGTCTGAGTGCAGATCAGTTTGATTGTGTTAATCGGCACCCAGAAACAGAGGTAGACAAGCAGGAAAGAAAAAAAAAGAAAAAGGTGACACAAATATGACGTCACAGTCTCCGTTCATTATGTGACAACTTACACAGGAGAACGACGAAATCACAACTGGGCCAACAATCGATGGAGAAGTGCCCCAAAAGTTAAATGATAATATTTAATTTAAATGATCCTACACAAAGAGTTTCTTTTTGCTGTCGTATATCTTCCAATATCTCAATGTTTAAACATTTCCTGATGATGAATTGTCATGAAATTCTGTCCGATTTGATCTCTAAACAGTCTGCTTTGTCTACCTGACAAGTTCATACTAAGAGATGCAGCAAATCATCGCTAATGAAAAACAAAATCCAACCTGTTTCCGTCCAACAATAACGTACAATCAATCAAGTGCGTGTAGTTCGTAACTAGTTTACTTTTGAACTGTGTAGATGATGAATCTTTTAAATTGATATTTACACGTGTAGAGCCAGATGTCAACACTTAAAAAAAGGCAACATGAGGAACGATAAACAAAAGCCAAACGCGAGTTGCTGATGTGGGATAGTCAGCATCCAAACAGCCACTATCGGGACGCGGGCTGGCTGAGCGGCGAGTGAAAGGAATGAAGGGAAAGGACTGCGGGGAGTAATGCTTCATGTTGAACGCTGGCAGGAGCCGCTCACGCCAGGCGCTTGTCAACTTCCTTATTTGGGAAACGGCAAAGCCCCACTAAGCCCGTAAGGAGCAAAGATCCCCATGTAGAAACCGACAATCTCCAACTCAAACTGTGGCTGGCGCGCGTCTGTCCGACGGCCATCCGCGTTCCTCCCCCCCTTTCTTCACATTTGCGCTTGCTCTGCTGCGAGAAGGTCGAGAGATAAACTCCCACAGCGTGCTTATCGGCCTTTAAGGCACGTCTGTGGGCTTCAGTTCATTCCACTGAAAATGTTGGATGAAAACACTAAAAAAAATCATTGTATCTTGATTGAACAATGACGCTATTCATGACCTCAGCAGTTTCCTTTAATTGAAACTAATGACCCCTGCTGATTGACGCCCTGATAAACGTCTGAATAAGACTTTGTTAAACGCTTCCACGCGGCGCACAAGAAAGGCGCGAGCTGGTGATGAAAAAAGGCCCAATAATAATAATAATAACAATAATAACAATGCCTGCTGTAAAACGCTACAGTCTGTAGTGACTTACAGTCTGTAAAAGTATTTTTATAGGTTTGTTTACGTACAGGTGCAGTCGGATTAGAGCTAATTTGCGGCTTTGGCCAAGGCTTACCATCCACTGCGAGGCAGCTTTAACAGGCTTATATCACACAGCCTCCCTGGTCACCAGTGAGCGGGAGTTGTGCCACAGGAACCCACCAACTTCATATCGTTGATAAATCATGACGACGGAGCAAAGACAACCCCTGTGCTTCTGTCGCTTGGCTTTTATTTTTCGTTCAAGCCTGCGTGACCGCGGGCGGTTAATCAGCCTGTTGTCCGTTGGCTAAGCACATGATCCCAGATCAGGATAAAGATGGGCTGTCTATGGATAGGCCGCAGAGATGGATTTTGTTGCTATGGAGATTAACAACCGACGCAGCGTGCGGGTAATGACGTGGTTGCTCGTCATCACATTACCGCCTATTGATCCGCGGCTGCCTCACCCCCCCTCCCGATGCTCTGTCTTATTCACGCATGCTCAGAGCTTGTAGACGCCCGTGTATTAACCGAACATCCGACCCACGCGCGCCGAGGCGGACTCACAGTTTGAGCACGGCCGAGCGCTTCCCCAGCATCATCTTGACAAAGTCCCTGTAGTTGATGGCGTTGCTGTTCCCGCCCGTCACCTCGACGATCATCTTTTTCAACTCCAAGTGGGTCTTGGGCACCCCGAGTTTCTCCATCATCCGCTTCAGACCCATCAGATCTGAAAGGATCGGGACCATGAAGCTTTTATAGCTTTCATATGTGAAAGGTGAAAACAATATAATACTAGCATTTTTCCACTATTTATATGAAACAGCCCGTCTATGGGCAGAGGCATGCATAAAGTCACGTGTCCAGACACAATGTAACGTGTGCATGCAACGGTTTGATGGTTGGGGTTCGCTGAGGTGTTTGCACATAGGTGTTTAGGAACTTCTCCCAGGACTGGCGGGCAGATGCTCCGCACTCCCCCTCGCATCTGCTCATAAACTAAAGAGCTTCCACCTTTGGGGAGGGCTGGGCTTCGCGCACAAACGTGACACGTGAGCCCGTTTGCGCTTCGTCTGCACGCCGGCCAGGACAATGACTGGAAGTATTAATTACCGTCTCGGTGACAGTTGCGGGGGCCGGCCGCGGTTACTCACCGATCTCGCCTTGGTCGTTCAGGTCAAACTCTGCATATTTGTCTGCAAAACAAGGGCAAGGTTCATTCGGGGGCAGCAGTTGTACTCCTCCTCGTGCTCGCATGCCACAAAGCTGTCAGCATTTGAACAAGCACCTCAGCGGGGATTTGGACCCGTCAGTAAGGCTTTCGCTCAGCTGACAGCTGACCGGACAAAAGGAAAGACACAAACAGCTGATAATGGCAGATGAGTGTGTGTGTGTGTGTGTGTGTGAGAGTTGGGTAGAATGGGCTGGACTTCCACTGGGTTCTGCATTCGTTTCGGCCGCAGCTAACAATGATTAAACCAGCGGATGTGGGTGACGGAGGTCACGGCCTCAAACCCTGCTCGCCAGTTACACATTAACGGCGGGAAAAGAGAAAAAAAAAAAAAAAAAAACCCCAATCGATTTATCGACCCCCCCCCCCGTATTGTCGCGGGGCTGCTGCAAAATACCGGGACGCTGTCGAAAACTTTCGAGACGAGTCGGGCCTGCTGCTTCTGTGCCACACAGGGCGCTTTGTGTGCGAGAAGAAGAAAGAACGGCGCAAACCCAAGGGGGAACCAGAGAGGACAATGTAAACCCTGTTTCAACCTCAGAGTGGGCCTCCACACACACACGCACACACGCAGGAAGGCAGGCACACACACACACATACACACACACACACAGCTGTTCTTGAGTGGGCCACTTGTCGTGGAGCAGCCTGTTGATCCTCTGCAGCCATAAAAAAAAAAAAAAAAAAAAAAAAAGTGCTTAGCAAAACTCAAGTCTCCAGTGAATCCTCCTGACCTACATTCCTGCAGCATCATCCCGAGGATGTTTGGGATTCGCAAGCAGGCCTGGAAGTCGGATTTTATTTGACTCGGTTCGAGAGGAAAAGTTTGTCCGCAGCGCTTCCTCTTGCGCGGGCTCGGACGTGTCCGACAGGCAGCTTTATGGTCACACGTGGCCCGAGAAACAGCGAACACGCAGGGGCGCGTAATTGACCGTAGGTGCTCTGAAGCCAAGAGTCAAAGGAGATGTCGAGTCAAGTGAAGGAGGCCAAAAGAGGAGCAGTCAAGTTAATATTCTGTGGATCTCAACAAAATCAAAGTCCCGGGAGACCAAAGGAAGACGGCTGAACCATCAAAAGCAGATGAAACCGGGAACATTTTGCAGCAGTACGCTGTGAAGAGAGAGATGAAGGATGGGGAGGGGGGGAAGGTAATGGAAGAAGAGCAGAGATTAAAGAACAAAAAAAAAAAAGAACAACATCAACCCTCCCAGGACCAGGGCGCAGGGTCTCCTTTCTGTTTATATACTGCTGCTCCATTTCCTCCACCAGGCAGGGATGGTAACTAGGACACACGGCCGGTTCTCAGCTGAAGGCGTCCAGCCGGCTCCCTTATAGAACATATGATCGTCTATTATTGTCAGAAAAATGGAGAAAAAAAAAAAAGCTGACATTCATCTCCAGTAGATGGGTGTGTATCAAATGTACCGAGTATCGCGGCAGCGATCTGTCGCAGATCACGCTCGCTTATTAATGCAATTATCTCCTCTTCCCTCCCAAATTTCGGAATGTTCCAGAAACAACAAAGAGAAAAATGCCCCTCCGCATTCCTGCAGGGCCTCTGCGTATGCGGCCTTGGAAGCCACTCTGGAATTGTAGCAATCCCCCTTTCCCACCGAAAAAAAAAAAAAAAAAAAGCAAAACACTGAAGCCACGCATCTGCCTCTGCGGGCTGCCAACAAACAAGCCGACACTAAATCAACGAGAAGTGACGGTCCAACGGGACACACCCTCTCGTGCTTCGCGCCACTGGGGGGGGAGAAAACCGAGACGCTTACTTTTGAGACCTTCCAACTTTTCAGCCAGGTCCTCCTCATCCCTGTATTTCTGGTCTTCCAGGTATTCCTGAGAGGGAAGACAAAAGAAACGAGATTCACAGGTTTGAACTGAAACCCTTAAATAATGGAGCCGGGATTCACCGTGAGGCATCAAAGGGAGAAAGTAGCCCCAACAGCCATTAGATTAATCTGATTGTTCTGTCAAAAACCGCCCAGCTCACGGTCTTAAAAACCTGCGCTTCCCCCTGGAATGTCACTGCTCATTAGCGTTTTCATTAAGTAGAACACTTCATGAGGGTGTTGGGGAAAAGAGCCCTAGGGGAGGTCTTCTGATGAAATTATAATGACGCAAGCTGCCACGTGGGAGCGAGCTCCGACCTATATGGACGCGAGGAAGACGGAGCGGGTTTGCTCCCGGTGTCCGTCGGGTTCGTAATTAAGGGTGAGGAGGAGGTTTACAGACGACGCCTGACTCGGCTGTGCTGAATCACGGCTGCTCAGTTGGCAGGTACGCAGGGCCATCGCAGCATCGTCTTCGTCATATTCCGGAGCGGAACACAGCGCCTGAACGCATCACCCAAGCACTTTCATCCAAGCACTGTGACTAAGCCGCCGGCATATTGTTTTGATTACTCGTGTTGAGCACCTCACACTGACTCACCACCCTCAAATGACTGCTTAAAGCAAGAATTTGGGTGATGGCTAGTCTCAGTTAGTGATATTTATGGGTTGTTGAGTTCAGCCAGCTACACACCCAAAAAATAGTATCCGATTCCCTTTAAAAAAATAAAAAACAGTGTTACTATATTACCATTGATCAATCAATGAAAATTGTAGGACACAATCTGTGTTGATAGTACTCTTTTAAATTAAATCCATTAAATGCAATTTAAATATAGAAACAATAAATACTTTAGAAGCACTAAGAAAGCTCCCCGAAACAATAAATCATGTTAACAACCGCATCTTTCTGATAATATCAATGAGTCACTGGTAAGGGTTATACTATTATATATACATAGTAAATAAATTATATATACACGCATAAAGAATAGTTGATTATTTAATGTGAACATGCCACTTAGGATGACACTCTTTAACAATGCATGAATGCATGTTAATTTTAGAACAGTTTGTGGATTTAGAGTCGTTTATCTTCCCGTTTGTGATGAAAAATTAATCTCCACGAAGCTCATGTGTGCAACTGTGGTCAGAATTGTGACAGGAGCTCCCGGCCGCCCTCTTGCCGTGACCTGGATTTCCACGAGGGAGCCGATGACGAGCGGCCAGCCGGGGGAAAGAAGGGAAACGGAGATTACGCAGAGATCGAGTTAATCTCCGGGAACTATAAGGGAATCATCCCAAGAAGCGAGGAGGCCCTGAAGTGTGAGACAAAGACGCTCATTCAGGCACCTGCATGGAGTTGAGAGGGAGGCAGTGGGAGGGTGGGGTGGTGGGGGGCATCAGGATAGTGAGCTGGGAGAATGCCTGGTGACCCAAAACGCACATGCACGACCCAGGGAAATGCCCACCAGAGATGTGGCAGCATGCATTCATTCAACAAGTGCCAAAAGCCTGCAGGAGGAATCAATAAAAGGCATTGACAGCATCGCTGCAGCACGTGCGAGATCTCGCAAAATGGGTTTGTTTTTTTTTTCCTTCCCCTTTTCCCGATCGCCGTTCATCCCAAACAAGGCCGGTGTGTACCAGGTGTGTGTGTGTGCGTGTGTGTGACCATCACGTTCCAATGCCCGACCTGCCCTGAGGGACGCTGTGCTGGTGGTGGTGGGGGCGCGGTGGGAGGACATGCGTACCTGGTTTATTTCTTCCAATTTCTGCCTTTGCTGCTCCTTCAGGAGTCCAAACGCCTTCCCTCCTACAAAACAACAGAAAGTTGAATTACCGGGGCAGCAATCGCAGGTTGTTTGAAGCCTAGCCGGCCTGCCGATGCTCTATTGTGAAGACTCACAGATTGAGCCAGGAGCGGAGAAACCCGGTGGAATGAACAATGCAAAAAAAAAAAATGTATTTATTTATTTTTCTTACCTTGAACGTTTTTACTCGAAGGCATCCCGGATTTGTCTCGTTTTCCTGTGATGGATAAATCCAGAGATCGAGGGCGATCCAACGCTCCGTGACCGTCCGGGGATCCTCCAGCGACACACTGAGCCGTTGAGAGGGACGCGCGGCGAGGCGGACATCCGCCGCAGCCTTTCACAATAAAACCCTCGCCCTCTCCTGGACTTATTCGATGACACTTTTTTTTTTAAACAAATGTAATTTTCAGCAAAAGATGCCAGGAGATCTAAAAAAAAAAAAGACAGTGACTTTTCCTATCTGAAGCAACTGAAGCAACAGAAGAAGCCTAATTAGGGGCAATTTCTTAAATAAAAAAAAAATATATGTCTATTGATATAAATATGAAATTATCTAGTCTTTTTATTTTCATTTACTAGTTTATTTCTCTCTGCAGTTGCTGGTAGTGCATTCATTATTGTTTGAGTTAAACACACTGAACTACAGTTTATAAAACTATTTTTATAGTTCTGTTTCCACACAGGCAACAAAGCCATACCAGGGAAGGAATTGAAACAATTATTAGGGACAATATATTCATCCTGTATAATGCTTTTTCACTTTTGTTTTAACTTCTGCTGACTACAAGTAAGTGTCAGGGTTTGCTCTGTTTGGGCCCCATGAATCCTTGTTCAAAGGAAATTTTAATGTTTTTCCTTGTTTTTTTTCCCCTCAGTTGAATGTAACTTTAGAAAATGGAGATTTTCTAGACTTTATGAAACTTCTGATCAATCGTTGTCAACGTGAATTCCAAATCAAACAGCAAGACTAGTGAATCCAAAGAAAACAAAAGGAGCTGGGCACTGCACCAAATGTAAGAAGACTCTCACTAATGCTACACAATAATATTTACTTCATTAGTAAAGTCTGGTTTAGTATTTTTCTGTAGATTCTGGAGACAAATGCTGCCCACATGTGTATTAAACTGACTCTAATCTTCCCTCATTGGAAGCTAATCGAGATCTAATCAGGTCAGAGATTGAAGAGCTCACAAATAAGGGTCACCGCCATTCCCTAGGAAACATAAAGTTCATTGGTGAACTCTTCAACCTCAGAACGTTGGGAGAAAACATCATGCATGACTGCATAAAGAAGCTGCTGACAGATCAGCATGGAGATACCCTGGAGGCTCTGAGCAAGATGCTCCAGACAATTGGAAAGAAGCTGGGTTCAGAATGAGTGAGTATAGCATAGACACACACACAGACTTTTTTAACCTTAACAAAAGCTATTTTTCTTCTCTCTAGTCTCTGTAGATTAATACTGCTCACGCATTAGCACAATAATGGAGGGAAAAACTTCGATAAGAAACTGCTTCATGCTTGAAGGTGTCTTGGAGCTGACAAAGGTAATATTTATCTTAGAGGAATATGTATTTGCATAAACACTTTAATGCACATAGAATCTAAATCTGTCCAATCAGTGGCAGTCTTAGAGTATCTAAAATTGTACTTGGTTCCTATGCAGTGGTGTTATGAGTGCTTGTGGTTTAAGGTGGCGCTCACACAGTTCTCAGCTACAACCAAGATCAGGTATGTTGAGGAAATACCGGTGTGATCAGCACACACAGCTGGAGGCCCTCAACGCCCTGCAGGACTTTATGGTCGATGCGCGCCGCCCTTGCCGCGAGTGTCTGTTCTTGATGTGCGTGAAGAGGGAGCCAACCATCCCAGGACAGCAAGAGAGCCTTCCATCAGTGTTGTGTGGTCAGAATGGTGTTTTTGTGCATCAGTACTAACGTCGCTGGCTTGTATCTCTGTAGAGGATGATGTTATGTTTATTGGAAACATAAATTGTTAAAGAGGAAGTCTTTGTGGAGTGGAAGCACTGTGCTGAGAACCAACCAGAAAAACAGGCACTGAAATCAGTCAGCAGCTTTCTTTTCCTGAGCTCCAAGCAGCTACAAACCTATAAACCATTAGACGAGACTCATGATTGTCATTTCGATTGATTGTTCAAGTTTGGTTTCTGAAACATATTGTAACGAACCAAAAAAAAGGTACAAATGTGCACCCTTTCCTTGAGTTCTGTCAGACATCAAGTGTCAATGATCAATATAAGATGATTAGTTTCTCATAACAGTAGAACCAGATGACGGCAATAAAAGTGCAACCAAATGTCAGAAATGTTGAGATGCCTTGTAAAGTATAAAACAGCGTGAATTAATCCACAAAATTTATTTTATTCCAAGTTTTGTTAGTTTGACAACTAATCAGGTTATTTGGCAACAAGTCAAGGACATGACTTGTTGCTGAAAATATTTCAGAGGCCTCCCAGATCTAAAGATGAGCTGAGGTTCACCATTCTTCAACAGACTGCACCTAAAAAACAGCAACACAATTTCAGAAAATAAAACATTCAACATAAAATTGTTGCGACTTGAAAGACACTAGCCAATATAACAACTGTAAATAAGATTCAGAGCATGAGAAATCCAGCTCGTCATCACCACTTGCCGTCATTGTCTTCAGTTTATCCGGGTGGCGAGAGAAGCAGCTTCAGTAGGGAGGCGTAGACCAGGGGTCTCCAATGTTCCACAAAGGGCCAGTGTGGCTGCAGGTTTTTGTTCCAACCCAGCAGCAGCACACCAGACTGGACTCACTTAATCAACTCATCTGAGTCTTCAGAAAGCTGATTGGTCAAACTACATGTGCTTAACTGGTTGGAACAAAAACCTGCAGCCACACGGTCCTTTGTGGAATAGATTGGAGACCCCTGGTGTATATGGCCTTCACCCCAGCTACTTCTATCCTCCGGGGTGGGATTCCAGGCGTTCCCAGGCCGAGAGAGAGAGAGATAATCCCTCCACCTTGTCCTGGGCCGGCCACGAGGCCTCCTCCCAGTGGGACATGTCTGGAATACCTCTAATGAGAGGCGTCTGGAATGCATCCTAAGCAGATGCCTGAGCCACCTCAGCTGCGTTTTAGGCAACACTGTTGATACACCAGTTCATGCAACAGAGATGATACTATTCCTTAAAAGAGTAAAGAAAAACATTACGGCCTCCATACACACAAACTAACCAAGGCTCAGTAGGGGCAAGAGTCTCTAACCTATAAAAGGAGACGCCACAACTCAAGGTAAGAGTTAACCCACAAGCTCCAACACATTAAACAAAATCACAAAGAAAAACAAAAGGGACTGGAGACCCCAGCCAAAAGGAGCCAAAGGAGGGAAGACGCTGGGCCAACCACGCAGTGGGCCGTCGCTCCCTGCACCCCCCCCAAACTACCTAATACAAAAAAGGAATCAGAAAGGGAAAACAGAAAGGAGGAAAGCAAAAACCCTCCCTGATACCTACATGGAGTCTGCAAGTCGTGTGCCACGTGCCGTGCCACTCCTCATCTCTCCACTCCCTGCCCCTCTTATCCCCTCCTCCTCTACCTGAGTGTCAATTCCACTCAGGTGTGCAGCTGAGAGAGAGAGAGAGAATCCATCTTCTATTATGTGCAGGCGCCTGCACATAATAGAAGATGGATTATTTGTTTGCGTCTTAAAATGTTACTCTTATTTTGTGACGTTTTGTGGCGTTATTTACATAGTGGTGCAATTATATTTTAGGACACTAGATGTCAGTGATTACTTGTGTTCACGAATTGTACTCAAAGACAATCTGTCTTTGGTTGGAAAGAGAAAGGACAGTTTCTATCTTCTCTTTCTTTCTTTCTTTCTTTCTTTCTTTCTTTCTTTCTTTCTTTCTTTCTTGCCCTCTTAAAAAAGCATTTGAGCAAAATCTGTTAAATCATGCTCCTGGATGCAATCATATATATATACTGAGATATATTTTACATTAAAATTACGCCTATGGTCAGAGTCCAAACATTTCAACAGATGCAAAAGCACCATTCATATTTTAGTAGACTGCTCATCGCCTGAGTTACTCAGCTGTGCGCATGTGTAGTAGCTCAACTTCACTTACCATCCAGGTGAGTGGTGGTGGATTGGAATGCTGTTATATAAGGAATAATGCCTAACATATGTGCATGTGTGTGTTTATTCAGAAATTAAAATGTGTATATTAGATGGCAAGTAGTAGTTTGTGATGGACCACTGTGAAGTGTTTTTACAAAGTATTCTATGTTCTGTGTTCAGCATCAGCCACTTCCACTCTTACACTAATTCATCTTTATTCACATGGTTAAAGAAAGAATAATATTTCATGTGTGACTCAAAAAAGAAGAAAATATCCTTACAAAAACACCATCTCTCCTTGAAGCCTGCACATTGGCAACAGAATGTCCTTACTAATGAGAAATTGATATGGCAGCACAAGGTGGTCGGTCACTGCAGCACACTTGCAGAATTAACCGTATGCATTGGTCTGGTGTTACATTTCCTTTATGTAAGCGGTACTAAGGTTAGCTGTCGATGGCAGACCTCGACCGAGGGAGGAAAAGTGATGCAGGAAGAACTACAGTTACAGCTAAGGCTAACAAGCGATGCCTTTATTGAAGTTAAAACTGGAGCTGCATGAAGATCCCTACATTTTTTCGACTCAATCATGGCTCAAGGCAGGCAGATTTTAAGAAATGGATCAGGTAATTATGACTGTTACTTAATAAAGCTTAAATATTAGCAACTAATTGATGTTTATTATATAACTTAGTTGTTTTTCTTCAAGCAATTACCAAAATATATTGATATTCTACGTATTGATATTAGTCTCATTCAACTTTAATCAAATTCTCCTTATAGAAAAGTATTTATGCTGTATAGTTAGTGCTGTTTTATGGCTTTTTCAGAACATTTCGAAATGTAAGAATATTGTTTTTGTGTGTTTGCTGGCAGAAATAGCTGTCTGCGGATGGGACGACCTGCCAACAGTATATGGTTTAGCCTGTGAGGGAAAGTTGCAGAGTAATTACAGAGTCGGTTGAGTCTATGCAGAGAGACATGCCATTTAGGGGGAAGTGAATCCAGAAAGTGTGTCTATACAGTTGCCTCGGTCCTCCTCCGTCCCTCCTCCTCGTCAGAAGGGGAGTATATAGTCAAAAACACTTTGACATAATATAAGGAAGGCAGTGGGCTCGAGTCAAGAGTGTCTCTGATCAAGGCGACATTTTATGGTAAGGAAAAGTTAAGAACAGAGAGCATATTTACTAAAAGATATGCCTTTTTTTTGGTACAATACAGTGTGTAGCTTTGTGTTTGTTTAAGTTTATGACTTGCCATTAGAGTTTTATAATATGCACGTATGCTAAACTATGATTATTCAATTTTGTTCCCACAGGTCAAAACACAGAAGAGTGGAGAACTCTTCACTGGTGGGGAGTTAATCGCATTTATCAGTCAGATGTGGACAACCTCAACTGCCTGGACGGTTCTCTGCACAGCACCACAATTAAGCGTCTAAGTCTTCGGAGGAGGCCCAGAGCGGCCGTCGGTGATGTGGAAAAAACACATGGAGGCGTCTCACATACGCAGTGGCGATCTGCAGAGTCCCTGTCAACGTCCGACGCGCGGCTGTTGGGCATGCCCTCTTCGGTCACCGCAGGCCGACCCCCGCGTCCTCCGCCACTTGCCTCCCCGTCGGAGAGCAAAGTCTGTCGGAATGAAACCCCGGTGGAGCCGGCGGTCTCCAAACAACCGAAGCCTCAGCCCGCAGCCAGATCCCTGTCCAAAAAGGCCGTCCCGGAGGCCCCCCAACAGCCGGACGAAGAGGCCTCGAACCCCGCCGCCCCTCAGCCGCGACCCCGGCGGCGGCTGGCCAGCTTCGGAGGCCTTGAGCTCCCGGGTTCCGCTTCTCCCTTCACCGGCCTGGGCGCTTACAATCAAAACAGCCACAGGCCTCCTGACGCAGGTAACGAGCCGCAGGCCAGGCTGGGCTCGTCCCTGGGCGGTAGAGGCAGCACGGGCTGCCTGAGGCTGAGCCCCGAGACCTCCGGCAGAAGCACCCCGGTCCCAAATCTGGGACCCACACATCTCCAGCACGTCCGCGACCAGATGGTGGTCGCCTTGCAGAAGCTCAAGGAGCTGGAAGAGCAGGTGAAAATCATCCCGATCCTGCAGGTCAAGATCTCCGTCCTTCGGGAGGAAAAGCGGCAGCTGGCCTCTCAGCTCAAGACCCAGAGCGACGCCGAGGAGTCCGGCGGGAAAAACGACCGCAGTGATTCCGAGCACCTGACGGGGGAAACGCGAGCGCTGGGAAGGGCGGTCGAGGCCGCTGGTCGGCAGCCACGCAACCCTCGGAGCCTCCGGAGCGAAAAAGAGGAAGGCGGGAAGACTTTCAAGGAAAACAGGCTCGTGAACACGGATCCGGTGGAGGTGAGGTCCGTTGCAACGGAAGTGTCTGAGTTCCAGCTTGGGATTTACACAGAGCGGGAAGCTGAGATCGACGCCCAGCAGCTGATAATCGGCGCCTTAAAGGAGAGGGTTTCTCACTTAGAAGCCGAGTTGAAAGAATCGGCGCTCCAGGCGGAGATGAGCCGTCTGAAATGGGAGCTGAAGGCTGCAGGCGCGAGGACCCGAGCGGATAAATCCTCCTTCGCCAGGCCATCCACTGTTGACCGGCGCGTGGGGAGCCCCGCGGAGCTCTGCGAGGCGAGGTCTGCGGCGCCGGTCGAGGTGAAGACCGTGGGAATGTGTTGCAGACCCGAGCTCAAGGATGCCCGCGCGGGGCCAGAGGTTCCGATGAGCCGCTGGGAAGTCAGGGAGCGGGTGGAGGTGATGGAGAAAGGCGTGGGAAATCACATTTCTATGATCGCGCGAGGCGTGGGGATGGAAACGAGGCCACGTGACGCGGAAACCAACACAGAAATACTGGTAGAAGACCTGGCACCTAAGAAAGAAAAAAAGTTTAACTCGGTGGCTTGCGGGGACTGTTCGGTTCACGTGATTGTCTGTGAGGAAAAGGCGTCACCCGAGACCGTTTCTCGGTGCACCAGCGCTGCGACCAGTTCAGTGTCTTCTGCTACCAACACTGCGCACGCAGTCATCAAAGACTCCAGCACGAACACAGTCCTCAACACCAGAAACAAGCACTCCAACACCGCTCAAGCCATCACCAGGACAGTGTCAGTGGGCAACCTGGCCAAAGATATGAGCTGTAACCACGCACCGTGCAGAGGTTGCGCAAGCGCCTCAAAACAAATCCAAACGCAGGCCTCAAAGGTAACCAGAGACATTGGGGTTGGATTCATAAACATTCACGGAAATTTCCTGGTCGGGCTGAAAACCCGGAACATGGCGTCCGGACCGTCCCACCTACCTGACCCCGTCAGGATGAGGAGCATCGGGGTGGGAGAGGGGAGGATACGGGATCTGACGGTTTCCTCCGGTCATCCCGTCGACCAATCGCAGCCCCAGTGGGACCCCGAACTCAACCACTACATAGAAAAGATGCACAAACTCCTCCAGGGAGAGGAGGCCTTTACCCAAGAGGACCGGAGCCCTCACAGGGAAGGCCTTGGGCTGCAACAATGGGAAAATAGCAGCCACAAGCTGTCTGAGGACAACACATCCACACTCATCCATCCTGTAGATATCCATCCACCAGGTACCAAACCATTTTTAAGGCTAATTTTAACAAACATGTTAGAATTATTCATTAATTTATAAGTTTATATGTCAGAAATGTGACACTTTATAATAATTACAACTGCTATTTTTCTTTTTTTTTTTTTACTTTCTAGTCAGAAAGTGCCCCTTGCCACCTGAGGGTTCCCCAGACTCTTCTAATTGTGATGTAAACTCAGAAATGTTCGCTGCCCGAGATTCAGAGGTGAAGAGAATGATTCAGAAGTTAGAACAACAAACATCCTCGGTGCTCCAAGGTGAATATGTCACGTGCGCGCCTGCATCGTGCAGTGCGTTCGCCCTGAGAAGTGTGCAGGGTTTCGATGCGCTAAAACCGCCTTTGCGAGGGAACGGTGCTATTATTGTGCTCCCTGGCCACTCCCAACGCCCACTTTAAACCTCACTTAGCTTAGGAGGAAATGGCTGCCTCTGGTTTGGCAGGTTTTGCTGCCTGAGGGATTCTTGTTGCAATGTTTGGAATGACTTTTGGTCTGAATAAGTATCAAGTTTGTGGCTAAGCATCGAAAAAGGAGGAGGTCTCTCTGTCAGAAAAAAACAAACTGTTGAATGTGAAAGAGAACAGAGAGTTCCTCGAGCCTTAAAGAGAGGATCTTTTAAATATGCTCATCAAAATGAAATGTGGCGGAGGATTTGAATGCACGTGAATGCATCTCTGTTTGCAGACAATTCGGCCAGATCCAGCATGCAACAATCTGGGCTGAAGAAACAAAATGGAGACCAAGGCCGCACAAGCACCAGGAAAAACATGAAGCTTCTGACCACAGGGTAGATGTCCAGAGCAATCTGCTGCCTCAGAATAGACCGTCTCTCCCTTCAACATTTATCTCCCCTCCCATGTTTGCATTTAGATTGAACCCCTTGAAGCCCTATGCCGTTGAGAAGGCGAACACCGAGGAAGCAGAAAAGAGAGGACAGAAAAGAATAAAGGAAACTTCCCAGGAAGGGGTGCAGATCAGAAAGGTCAAGGGTGGATCCGCAAAGGCATCGAAAGTGGGCGCAAGATCCCAAACGCACCCAAAGTAACGTGCCACACCCGCCCTCGCGTTTTCACAGTCTGATCTTGCACTGTGTAACCTGCCGCATTATATCCAATTTTAGGTGTAAGCTAAGTGAAAAGATGTTTTTGGCTTGTCAAGCTTTAAAGATGCACCTCAGTGACAGCTCGGCTCTCTCCAGAAGGGAACTGGTGAGTTCTAGTGCGTCTCCAGATTTAATAGTATGTTTCACGATGGGTGTGGAGAGATGCTGCATCAGTGTCGACTGTGAACACCCAATTTAAAAGGACGGGAGAATATAATTGGAGACAAATGTAGCCGCCTCAACTCATGCAAACTGGGGTCTTTGTGTTGTTCTTGAAGTTGGAGACAAATGCATTTGTAATTAGACTACATATTCTGAAACAATAATGACAACGAGGCAACCACAACAGGGAAGTTAACGTCTGTTTTGGAGCAGATGATGGTGGTTTCCACCACCATTTCCTCGTCCGTCCCCTTTCGCCGGAGTCCTTGTAATTAGATGAATTATGATGCTCTGAAAGGTTGTGCAGCGGTTAGCGTCTCCGGAAAGTTTGGGGTTAATTTCCACCTTCGACCAGCTTGCATGTTCTCAGGGTTCTCTCCAGTTTCCTCTCACATTCCAGAACGTGCACATAATCTTGATTTGGGTCCTTAAATTGCCTTCAATCGTTGTTTCACTCGCGCGCTGTACATAAATAATAGGCGTTTTGTTGTTCCCAGCGGTTTGTCCAACTGTTCTGGAATGTGATGTCCTTCGCAGCACGACTGTCTCCAGACGGTCCAGCAGGAGTGGTTCTCCGTGTCCAGTCAGAAATCCGCCGCCCCGGACACGGTGGAGGCCTACTTGTCGATGTTCCGGACCGTCGCGCCTCCGGTGTTGCGACACATCGCCAACATGGCCGACGGCAACGGCAACACGGCGCTGCACTACAGCGTCTCTCACTCCAACTTCGGCATCGTCCAGAAACTGCTTGAAGCAGGTACAGCCGCACTCCGTTACAACCAGGGTCTGGTTCCAATTTGAGGCCAGGTTTTATCTTTAACGGTTCACTTTGCCTTTCTGCTTTGCATCTTCTTTTTTTTTTTCTTTTTCTTTTTTTTTTTTTTTTTTTTTGCGGTCAATCCAGATGTGTGTAATGTGAATCACCAGAACAAAGCGGGCTACACGCCCATTATGCTGGCTGCTCTTGCGGCTGTGGAAAGTCCAGATGACATGAGAGTGGTGGAGCAGCTTTTCAGAAAAGGGGATGTGGACGCCAAAGCCAGTCAGGTCAGTCCGATCGTCCGTGGCCAAGAGCGTCCGATCATCAAAGACTTGAACCGTCGTTTCCTTTGATGTCTTGATTCCAGGCCGGGCAGACGGCCCTGATGCTGGCCGTGAGCCACGGCCGCATGGGTATGGTTCGGGCCCTCCTGGAGCGCGGGGCGGACGTCAACCTCCAGGACGACGAGGGCTCCACCGCGCTGATGTGCGCCAGCGAGCACGGCCACGCCGACATCGTCAGGCTCCTGCTGGCACGAGCGGACTGCGACGCCACCCTGACCGACAGCGTACGTGGGTCGGAGAGGGCTCTTCTTCCGTGGATGGGGCCTTGTTGATGTCCATGTGTATGTTTTCAGGATGAAAGCAGCGCCCTGTCCGTCGCTCTGGAGGCGGGACACAACGACATTGCGGTGCTCCTTTACGCACATACAAACTACTCCAGAGGACACACTGCAGTCTCTGGGGCACGGATGCCTCATTAACCAATTTATGCAAATATGCAACTCAGCACCTAATCACTCAAATAAAACTGGTATCAAAGGGGTTTGTATCATAAATAATTTAATCATAACATAAATCCCACTTTCCTTATAATCAATAGTCAATAATAAAAGTGACTACTCAAGCACCACTTTATAGGTTTTCTTAATTTCTCTTCAATCACATTTTAAATGTAAATTGTGTCACATTTTACAGTAGCTTCTCCTATTTTGCTTTCTTCTTCTGTGGTAGTCAGTCCAGATTGCTTCTAATAGTGGGGTAAACCTCCTATTGTTGCTCTCTAAGGTGCATGACTGTGTTGAGATCTGGGGAATACGGTGACTTAAACACTGTGATGGAGACATAAGGTCTCCCAGCAGTGCAAAGCATCTCAATGCCTCCTTCCCTCGCAGCCTGGCCCAGTTCTGATGCTCATGTGCCCATTGGTGTCGCTTTTGGTCATGGACAGGGGTCCTCGTGGGTCCTCCCCTCCCACTGGTCTCATACCTCTCTATCACAACTATGTTAACTCATCTGTTGCTTTGCTTTGTTCATCATATTCATCCAGGAACACCCCACAACAACCGAGGTTTTGGAGATGCTCTGACCCAGTTGTGTAGCCATCACAAGCTGGCCCCTGTCAGACTCGCTCAGATCTTCACACTTGCTCATTTTCCACCTCTGGGAAAACAAATGTTCATTAATATATCCCAGTCAGCGATCCAAGCATTAGTTGTTGAGAGTTCCAGAAGCCTAAAACAAATAAAAGTTTTTGGAAATTTTTATTTCATTTGATCGCCGAAACCTAATGTTGAGTTGCACACAAACACCAGTTTATCTATCAATCACACAACATTATTTATATATCTGGCTCGGTTCCATACCCAAAGCCCACTGCAAGAGTGGCATTTGAGCTATCGTGAGCCATTTAATTACTGTCTGCCCGCTTAATGCACAACAGAGCCAGTGTAGTCAATGTTGAGTCTCAAGGGGCAAAAATAACATCCCACAGGTCTAAATACACTTTCAATAACCTGGCAGAGATGCTCTGAAACGCTGCCAATATACACGGACAACCAATCTTTTCACTCCAAATTTATAACCAATAAAAATGAGTATCCTGTTGAGCTGTGTTCACTGGTGCACTTTTATTACTCCGATAATGCCTCCACAACACTGTAATAATAATACGCATCAGCAAAAGTACTAATGTGTTCAATTAGTTTTTGTTACCGCTTAAATAACCGGTACAAAGCTCTCTTTATACATGCAGGTGTTTGGACTCCATGCATTGTTTTGTTGCAGAAATGTAACAAACCCTTCAAATGTTTAATACTGCAACTTTCCAAGTTCTCCTCCACTGCTGCCCAAAAAAAAGAAAAAAAAAGAGTAATTTACTTTCAAGGACAGCTAGTTCTCTGCGGTTATTCTGTTACAAACTGTCCGAACGGGGAGATCTGACAGCCGATGACATGAAACAGGTGACGGATCGTTGGTCCAAAAACAACCAGCAGAGCAGGTGGAGAGCCTTCTACTGCAGGTCCGAGCGGTCGTGCGGGTCCACAACCACACTGGAAAAGTTCGTTTTGATCCAGATCACATAAAATACATACACATTGTTTTTTTTAAAAAAAAAACTTGCACCAAATTCAGTTGATAAAAAGCAAAACAAAAACAAACCTCACTGTTTACTTTCTGCAGGGCTTGCCCAGCGACTTCTTTTGATTACAGTGGCGGACGTCAGGCCGAGGCGGACGCGCACTAGCGCCCCCTTCAGGGACGGAGGCCGAACAGGAAAACTGCCAGGAAGGAAATATATATTCCATTTTCCTTGAAAATGTCCAAGAGCAGGAACCAAACCCTTTGTCATCCAAACTGTGAATTGTTTCAAATAGAACTGTTGTTCGGGGTGAGTGTAGTGCATGCTATTTTTCACTGTGATCTAACTTCAATCCATTGCAGGGTTTGTGCCGGAGCTGAAAACTCACTTGGGATTACCGAGGAATTATCTGTTGTCCTTTTCCATCCTTATCCAATGCCCACAATGAGCACATACCCACCTGGTATAGAGAAAGAATCCACATTATGAGTTAACCAAGACCACGTTAAGGAATGAGGCCGGGATGACCTACTAAGTGAATAATCCAACATGCAGAAAATTACAAGGAGGGCAAAACGCCCCCCCCAAACATAACAGTGGCCTGGAAAACACTGGACTGGAATACATCAGAGAGGCACCAATCACAGATGTTTGGCACGAGATGTCTGGACTCCCGGTCTAGCCTCCGATGACCCTGAGACAGCCCCACAACAATCTGCACTTGAGATGTTTTAATACAATTTAGGTTTGCATGAGGACCCTGATTAATGAAGTATAGATGTTCCTTTGTATTCTTGTCTGTTTTGGCGATTGTTTCAAATGGAAACTAATTTTATGATCTCATGCATCATGTTGCTGTGGCCTTTGGCAGAGGAGTTAGCATATTTCTAAG
Source organism: Lagocephalus sceleratus (assembly GCA_911728415.1). Lineage (NCBI taxonomy): Eukaryota > Metazoa > Chordata > Actinopteri > Tetraodontiformes > Tetraodontidae > Lagocephalus > Lagocephalus sceleratus. Next base: position 2,562,477 of record CAJVRN010000148.1, read on the forward strand.
CTGATTTTCAGTCATTTTTCAAGCAAATGCAATATAACACATTGCTACAGGAGGTCCACAGTAACAATTTGCAGTTGCCATGGTAACAGTCAGCTGTTATCTTTCCTTTTCTCAAAGAGCAATTTTAAGAGCATAAAAAAATGAAAATGATTCCTTGCAAAAGGAAGACAATTAAATAAAATGTACCAACTTGTTCCGGATTTCTAATGATTTTTTAAGTTTATTAATTATCAAATTATATTATCAACATCTAAATTTCATGTAGAATATACCCACAGTGATGTGACTAAGTGACTGTTTGCTGAATAAGCCCGACAGACCGAGCGAGCCACACGTTTCTAGCCACACGTTTATGTCCTAAAATGGTTTGAAAATTTGATTTAGTTAAAAAATAATCAAAACATGGGCTCATGTCTAAAATCATTCAAAATTTGTGGGCCAAAAGTCCAAAGCATTTTGCCATCCAAAGATGCAGCAAATGTTGATTAAACTGTAAAATGAGTACAGTGTAGAGCTTAGCAAATTGTTCTAAAAATAAAAAGAGTATGATAAATGAACAGAAGTGTAATAAATTGCCTTGGCCAGCAGAGAAAAGATTCACTGTTTGGTATATCTGATTTCCTGGTCAACTTATCCTCATTCCCATTAATTTTCTTTTTAATTTATTTAAATGGTTGCCCCCACCACCCAGTACAAAGAAGCAGTGGGCTCATGGTAATTATTAGTTTGACCTGATTTAAAGCACATGTGACACAGTCTTTTTATGCTTTCCCATTTGTTTACTGCGTATGCGGTCATTTCCTGTGTTTTAAAGTCTGATTGTGCAATTCTGGCAGAGCAATGGAAGGAAAAAAAAAAAAAAAGACTGATTCATATCAACCAGATGTTCTGGGATATGACTTCAGCTATAAAAAGACCACTGTTATCACAACAGTTGTTATTGGTCAGCAGCTCTGTCTTCCAGAGGCAGTTTTCCTATTGCCTTGGACCAGAAATTTGACGTTAACCGTCATACAATCCAAGACATTAAGAGTCACAACGCAGATGTTAAATTCAACAGACCTCAGCGTGCTCGATTAAACACGCTCATTTCGAGATTTTAAATATGAATACTATAGTTCTGAGCCACTTCAGTCATGCCTCTAATTTGCGCCACGGTGCCTGATTTTCATCCACTTCCAAGCTTGGACAACTTGAGTGGCACAAGCTGTGACACGGTTTGGAAAAAAGACAAGTGGGGCTATTAAGTGAACATGCCAGACCCCCAGACGAATCATGTGCCTGATATGAAAATCAATTTCTCTGGTCAATCTGCACAATGTAGAAAATTCCATCCACCAACATGGCAAATGAAAAGAAATAAAACAGAAAACACCACCTTCATTCGCTTTAGAACTGTATGTTTCTTAATTTATCAATCATTACTTCGTAATGTGTTTTTGTTTAAATGTGACTATAGAGCTTTTTTATTGAGAAGTATGATGCTTAATTTTAGACATAACTATATTTCGAAGACCTCAGACAATAATTCCACTCTGACAAGCCTCCCTTTATGTTGGATGCCATGAGGAAGAGATACTAAACTGGGATCTGTATTGTTTAATACTGATCTCTATTTTTGATGTCCTGAGGCAAATAAATTACATATTCTCTCTTAATTTTGAGCTTCTCTGCACATCACACACACACACACACACACACACACACACACACACACACACACACACACACACACCAGACCTGCACTTCATTTGGAGATGCTGAAATTCAAACACAGGCTCCTTTTATCTTTCTTGGGCGTTTCTTTGTCTCTCCTCCTTTATCAAGGGCGGAGGATCCTGCTCCCCTCTACTTCTTCTGAAAAGATGAAATCTCGCCGCCTGATCACACATTCTTCTCACCACCCAGTTCTGAGATGAAGGCATTGCACCCATAGGTGGCGCTGCACAGAAGACTGAAACGCAAAAATGCCAATCAGAACATAATAATCTTAATTTTTCCCCTATTTTATTTATTTATATGGTAGTTGCGGTCTTTATTAGAAGGAAGTAAAGCAAACATTCACATGTTGGAGGTGACCCTTGGTGAGCCTGATTGTTGCTCCTCCCATGCATAATGCATGCAGGAGTCCTACAATTATTATTATTATTATTATTATTATTATTATTATTATTATTATTATTATTACAGAGGAGAAGTGGAAGAATATGAGAACAATGACGCAAGTCAAAGTGGTTTCGATAACTTTAACAGCAGGGTAGGAAGTGAGAGAACATCTGGCAGCAGTCGATATTAAAAACATGCAGAAAGACAGCAGCTCTGGGCCTTCCAGAGTCAAGAAAAAGACGTCGGATAGCTGCAGACAGGCGATGGGTATGGCATTCGTGTTTTCCCCCAGCCCGATGATTTGTGTATGAAAACATTGCGCTTTTATTCTCCCCCCTTCTGGGCTCCGCTTCTGAGTGATCAGCTGATGAAGAGACTAGCAGCTCGCCGCTATGCTGGTTTGCTAATTCTCTCCCCCACAGCTGCAGCCGATCCCGATAACCAGCCTGCAGACCGCAGTCAGGTAAATCTCCTCCCGCATGCCTCTCTTCTCCGCTCCAGGATTCGGCTCGCCTTCTCCGCATGGGAAGAGAGGAAGAGACGGATGGAAGAGGGGGGAAAAACGCGTCTGTGTGTGCCTGTGCCTGTCTGTGTGCGTGTGCGTGCGTGTGTGTGTGTGTGTGTGTGTGTGTGTAGGGGGTGCGAGTGTGTGTCTGCGCGCCAGCGAGTGTCTGTCTGAGTGTGTGAGTTTATTCTTGTCTGTGGTCTGTGGAAGTGCGCGCGCCTGTCTGTCTCTATATGTGTGTGTGTGTGTGCGTGTGTGCGCGCGTGTGTGTGTGTGTGTGTGTGAGGGCAGGCGGGGGGAGAGAGTTAGTGTGTGCGTGTGTGTGTGTGTGTGTGTGTGTGCGTGTGTGTAGGTGTGTGTTGTAACAGATGAGAGGGGAATCTATGCCAGATTAGTCAGGGAAGAGGCAGGATTGTTGGGAGATCGCAGAGGCATGAGGCACCACATGCCCTCACACATGCACAGCCAGTCAGACGCGCTCCGAGCAGCGGTGTGCATCTTTGAGGACTACCCTCCATCCCTCCGTTCCATTCTGCAGCCCCTTAGAGAGAGAGAGAGACAGTGGTGGGGCTTTGACAGCCAACATCCCAGCCGGGGCAATGATGGGCAGGATTGCTATTGTTCCATCTCTTCAGCTGAAGCCTTCTTTAACTCTGTTAACTGCCATGCCTTTCATGCAATTACAAGCATGTATGTGTGTGTGTGTGTGTGTGTGTGTATGTGGTATGTGTGTGTGTGTGTGTTTGTTTACTGTATAGTTTCCATCCTGGAATAAATCTGCATTGTTCTGGTGCTCATTCACAGCGAGCCCAAAATGTGTTTTCAGCGTGCGTTTTCGGCTCTGTCCTTGAGATGCTGACAACATCCTTCCGAGCACTGGACTATTACATGATTTGGTTGCTTGTGTGTATGCGTGTGTGTGTGTGTGTGTATGATGTGATTGATTTCTCAGTATTCTGTCGGGATTAGAAGGCACGGCTCTCCTTGTTTCCCTCGTGCTGCTGCCAGAGCTGCTCCGGCTGCATGCGTGCTCATATTTCTGCTTTTTAATTGCCTTTGTGGTGAGAAGGAAAAAAAAAAAGGGAAAAAAAAGAAAAAAAGAAAAATATGATTGTGATTGTTGCAGATATCGGGAAGGAAGCTCTGCGAATAATTCAGCATGCTGCATGCGCCCTGACGGAACAGCACACACCTCAAAACATGTCATTTTCTGTGTGCTGAGCTAAAACAAGATTTACAGATTGCAGCAGAATCATTATAAGGCATGCGCATCTTAATCTCAATAAACAAACTTCTAAGCCTGCAAATAATGTAATCTGCCCTAAATTTGCATGGCAACGGGGTCATCCCTCCATTTAGATTCAAATGCTGCTGTAATGAATAAATAAGCTGCCTTTCAATTTAATGGAGATTCTGACATCTTGGATTCCGACGCAACTGCGCATGCATTCATGCATTACCTTCGCCTCGCTCTGTCTCGGCCAACTTATTGTCCGCCGTCGCTCCCTCTGCTTGCAGCCTGACACAGGAGAGGTCAGATCCCCGGAGGAGATGGAGGAGGACACGGGCCTGAAGAAGCGCAAGAGCGATCAGGGCGGGGAGAGACAGACGCAGGCCGGACAGGAGCCGGGTGAAAAGGTCAAAAGGAAGCGAGGGCGTCCGCCCGCTGTGAAGCTGCCCCCGAACCCACCCGAGCTCACCAGAATGCTGAGCATGCTGGTAGATATGGTTATCAACTACAAAGATGGGTGAGGGTCCTCAGTGACGCAACCTCGTGTTTGTGGTGCAGAAGAGATAGAGGAATATGTTTGCATGAGATTCTCAACTAGGAAAAAAAAAACAACCCAAAAAACCACATATCGACATATTATGACTTACACCTTTGGAATAATATCATGGGCAGTAATGACAGAGGAGGTGCTTTTATGAAGAAGATCAAAGCTCAATTTCCCTCTGGAATCCAGAACATCACCTAAATTTAATCATCTGTTCCTTGGCCCATTATCAACATTTTCTTGAAAATTTCATTAAAATAACTATTCGAGTTATTCTGTCCACAAAGAGACAGGCAGACAGACAGACAGGCAGCCAGACAGACAGAGAGACGGCCAGACAGTCCGTCCTCGGCGGAAGGGATCGCAAGCGTAAAGCCCGTCCGTCGCCCCTTCGTCGCCGAGCCTTCATCGATATATTCGGGTGTAAATTAAACTGTAGCTTCTTTGATTTGCATATCTCCCTCACCTGAAATCTCCAGGCAGCAAAATGTTCCATCCATTAGTTACCATGGTGATGCACACTTACTCAAGACATATTAGCCCATTGTTCTGGCTGTTGTCACAGTAAATTTATTGTCTTGTGAAGAGGAGCATGTTTCAAATGAAATCAGTGCATTAAGTATCAGAATTACTAGGATTATTATTGTCTGTTGATTAACACCAACTCTTCATTACTACACATCATTAATTGGTTATATTAAAGAGCTGTTTTGCTTTTACCTAATATGCATATTTTATAATAATGTGAGTACAAATATCACTTAGAGGCCAGTCTGCAGGATATGCATGACCCATATCTGCTCTCTGGGAGCTCTTCTTAAGATCTGACTCTAACAATAGGGTTTTAAAAAGTGTATTTTTGAGATTAAGACAGAATTTTTCAGATAGAATTTTACCAAAGTTAATGTGCAAATGATGTCGTTCCAGGTTGGGTCGGCAGATCAGCAAAGGATTTGTGCAGCTTCCCTCCAAGAAAGAAGTACCTGAGTACTACGAGCTGATCCGAAAGCCCGTGGACTTCAGAAGGATCAGGGTAGGGGCCAGTGGTTACTTTACAAGGAGGTGCCACTGCCGGGGCATCGCGTTCCGCTAAGTAAAGAGAGAAAAGGAAAGACTAAACGGGAGGAGGAATCGTCGGACGGGGCTGTTATTATTATAATTATAATATTCCTAACCCAGGATTCTGCACAATTAACAGTAAATGGGAGGAATTTGTAACCTCAGAGACCCTGAAGGAACCAGAGACACAACATTTAATACAAAATTCAACCATTCTCACTATAAATTCATTAATTGCATCAATTGCTGACATCCTCGTTAAAATACACAGATATTGGATCTGAAAATGAGGGGTGACTAAATGTCAGGTTGGAGAAAATTGTAACGCTCTAAAAACACTAATTCATTTGGCTTGACATGCGCAGATAATTCGATAATAATATCTGTTGCCAGGTGCTTTTACTGAGGCATCTTTTTCAGAAGGGTTTGGACGTAGCTTTCGCTGTGCAGTGGCCACGCCGAGTTCACGTCGCTGACCCTTCTTCTTCACAGGAGCGCGTACGCAATCACAAGTACAGAAGCGTGGGGGATTTGGAAAAAGATATTTACCTCCTGTGCCACAATGCTCAGACCTATAACCTGGAGGGCTCTCAGGTGAAGATCCTCTTTGATTTGAGAGAAACAAAGGCCCATTTCTGCCGAGGCGAATGGACTGAGGGTCAACGCTGTGGGCCGTTGTGTGCTTTGTTCGACATCTGCAGATCTACGAGGACTCGATTGTCATCAAGTCCGTGTTTGAGAGCGCGAGGCAGCGGATCGTCACGAACGAGCAGCAGCGGGAGACGGTCAGCACCAGTCACAGCGATAATGGCGGGGAAGCTGAAGACAAGTTTATCCCGTCAGCAGGTGAGAGTCGAGCCGCAACGTAAGTGGGTAAGAGCAAGACAAATAAAGGGAGGTGGCGATTGATATTGTGGGGCCGCGTTTGAAATGATCGTTTCGCGTCCGTCTGCGTTTCATTCCACTGTTTTCTTCTTTGTAACCAGGGAAACCACAACCAGGCCAGATAAAGAAAGCAAATGAGGAGAGAAGCAGAAATCCCACAGCCAAGAGGCTTCACACTCATTTAGGCAGCGATAAAGATGTAGAGGATAACACCACAAAGGATGAAGGCTGAAATGAAGGACCCCCATTTCTATTCTCTTTCATCCCCAGCAAGATTTCTTTTGTATTTCCTTTCATCTTTCATCATTTGCTGCCCTATTTTTGTTTCTTTTCCCTAGTTATCCCAATGTTTGAAGCCTTAGTCCCCGTAGTTCCCTCCGCGATCGTTCTGTAAAAAGTTTCAATGACTGTTTTTAATCCACATATATGATCATCTGAACTATTTTCATATGTCTCGGAGCATGTTTTTTCTGCCGTTGTTGCTGTGGTTTTGGTTTTTTTTAATCTCTGCTACAGCGACTGCTGATGACAATGTTGACCTGAAGCACATGGGAAGGTATTTTTAAAGAAAACAAAAAAAAAAACACTTTTAGACTTTAAAAACCTCTGAATGCTCAGAGGCAACGCGTCTTTGATAACAACCATCGTGCAAATATGAAATTTAAAACTGTGATGGAATGGGGATTTCATTTAATCAAGGGTACAATATTGTTACCCTTCCCTCATACAGTCTATCCATGCATTGTACAGGTTATGTGGGTAAGTACCTATATATATATATATATATATATATATATATATATATATATATATATATATATATATATATATATATATATATATATATATATATATATATATATATATATATATATATATATATATATATATATATACACACACACTTTTTTTTTTCATTTATATTTGATGGGACATTTAAAGTGGAAGGCATCATTGTTTGAGACAATCCCTGGAAACATGTAACACTGAAACACTCAAAATAAATTTTAACTTAAAATAAAAGTGATTAGTGATCATTTTTTTAATAGTATGAATTCAACACCACAGACATCTTATAAAAAAAACATACTTAGGCTCGGGAGAACTGCATCAGACAGCTTTTTTATTACATCACTTTTGCAGTACTAAACACTATATTTCAAATTCCAGGGCTGACTTAAAAATGAATGAAAAAAAAAAGGCAAAAACTTTTGGACTGGAAATACTTCAATGCAGTTTGTTCCCCAACAGCCACCGTAGACTCTCACAACCTTGAAAATGGAGGCACTGCGGGTGTTCATTTGCTCCTGACAATCTTAATATGCATATACGCATCTAGCTGCATACAGAAAATTATATGTACTGAACTGCTACCTCCTTTTAACAGTGACATAAAGAGACCTCCTGTCACTCAGAAAATCCCAGTGTTTATTCCAGATCCGTCACCTCCTTCTGTCGCAGCGCCAACTCCCCAGGTGGAACAAGCAGGTGATCACTAAATAAATCCATTTGCAGTATTGAGAAATACGTTCTTACATTTAATGGAGTGTCAAAAGTAAAAGGCTCCAGAGATTAACCCCACGCGCACCCTGGGGCAGCTAAAAGGAGTAGGCTCTTACGTTTAATAGCTCTGGGATGAGAGGTGTCACGTACTGTACGTGTGCCTGATGAACATCCCACATAAACGACACATGAACCCGACGCCAGAGTAACCACAGAGATGTAGCTGAAGGAAGACACGCTAATGGCTTTTGCAGATTAGTGGGCGAGGAGCCCGGCTTTAAGCCGGGAGAAGACAATCAGCGTTCACTTTACTCACGGGGTGCAGCTTTTTTAATCAATAAGTTGACATTTCCCTAAACACCTGTGCAATGCCTGCCACTGTACTGCATCTGACGTTATGGCCTCGGCCCTGGCTGGAAAACAACAGCCGCCCCTGCGTCTCTCTTTTCTGCTCGTTCGTCTTGAAAAATTTGTCAGACTTTTCATTATCGAGCGCATTGTAAGTCTTCCCTGAATGCAGATAAAACTGTGCTTTGAGTCACATAACGGTCATTAGGTTTGCAGGAGGTAGGAAGGACAGGGGAAGACAAAACACTGTTGCACTACATGTGCTCTTCAGACCTCCGATGTCAAGAGCAGATCGTTTCAAATTAAATAAAATGATCTTTTAAGGGTATGTAAAAAGTCTATATTCTGCACAAAGAGACCCGGGGGGGGGGGGTTGAGCCCATCATATGTGAGCCTGAATATGCAAGATTACACATGAGAGAGTGCTTCAAAGTGCTTCAAAGTTCAAGGAAGGAGGAATCATTGGAGGGCATGATGATAACTACAGATAAGGGTGTCTTCATTTACAGTTTCAATTTCTGTAGAGAGATATGCATGGAAAGATATGCATACTCTTGGTCACGACAGGTTATTCCATTTCCAACAGATTAATTGGGAAGCTCAGTCAGGATATAAGGACATTAAATGCATTCTGTCATTGTTAATTATGAGTTTCAGGAGTTTCCTGTAAGATCAGTATAGGTCATTTATACTTCACATAACCAACGCACATTAAAGGTGATCTCATTTCAAAGATGGACGCTTCATTTTAAACAGCAGGACTTATTTTACCCTAAATGAGCCTTTACTTGTCAACTTAAAAGATGCTGGAGGTTCATACAGTGTGACAAAACTTGTATTAGGAAGTGATATTAGTCCATTGTGGAAAAACCCGTTTTTATTTCTTCTTTTTTTAATCATCAAACTGTCTGATAAGTTACTTGCAAACGTTAAGCAGCACTTAATACGTAATCCATTTTGTACCCATGTTTTATTAAAATATCACCGTACGATGTTTAAAACACTGAAATACAATGACACGTTACATTTTTTCCAACATACACAGGTTCAGGGATTAACAGTCAGGGGCTAATGCCGTGCGACATTTTCATCTGACAGCAGTGCCATTTAAACCACAATTAGTAACCTTCATCGTGCACCAATCCTACGACGAAGGTCGACTTACGCTCGACGTCGCGTAATTCTGGCTGCAGCGGAAAGTGTAGCACCACCACAGCTCCAAATTCGACCCTTCGGAGAGCGAAATTAGGCAATCGACTGAAGGTGAAATATGAGGAGGATGATGATGATGATGATGCACAGCCTCGCGCCGCCGCGTTGAGCCCGAAGATGCTCCCTCCATTTGTGGATGGAGGATGTTCCATTTGCGGCAACTGACAGGCCCATAATGCGGCATGGCAGACTAATCATCTCCGCCTCTCCCTCTGTATATGTGAAAGACCCATTCTGAGAAAATAAATGGCTGCATTGTCCAGACCGGGCGGCCTTTCCTCGCCTCGTGCCTGAACCACACCAATATCAAAGTCTGGATCAGAGATATTCACACGAACGGTCAAGAAATGTCTGGGGACCGCAGGCATTTCTGAGGAACACTGCAGAAAACAGACAGAATCGATGAAGTCAAGGATGAATAGAACATTTAAATCTCCTATTTGGTCAACAAGGAACAACATCACGTACTTGCTATGGTTATTTCTGCACATCGTACACTGATTAAGCAGATGTTAACAGGTGTTGGTTTGGGTTTTGCTCACTTTAAACCCCAATTCAGCCACTTCAGCTCGGTAAGTACTGACAATAGCGATCATTCAATTTATCTTGAAGGAACGATAATACAAACATAGGAAAAGGGCAGACAGGACTCTTTGTTTTGCTTCACATATGAGAGATTTGACAGTCTGAATATTCAGATGCAAGAGTTTCACCCAGTGACTGAAGCGCATTCGTAACCAGTGACAGAGCGTTGCACCATCTCGGCAGAACTGAGGTTCGGATTGATTTACAGGACGTGAACAACACAGCCTCTTTTAAAGTTTGAAGCAATTCCAAAAGAGGAAAGAAAGATCAATGTTGCTGTTCCCACCAGCAAATCTGCAGCCTTATCTCTGCGGTTCTTATTACCTGCGGGCCATCTCCTGTGAGGAAAAGATATAGCTTCATTAAACCCAAGTATAATTTACGCAGCACGAGTTTTTAATTTTGATTTTGTCAACAGTGTGAAGAAATACAGAGATTTCATGCTGGATGTCTGGTAACGTCTAGATGGAGGACACCTTCTCCAGCTCCTCCGGGATGAGATCCTCCCCGTTACTTTCAGCTCCTTCCTGACACGAACCCTTCCCTCTCCTCTCTAACCTTGACCTCACTCTCGAGCCCGATCGACGAAAGCTCGCGGCCTGGGTGGGGCTGACGGCGTGGCCCCGGATACGAAGGGAATAGGCCAGTTTGCCCCCGCTGTCGGCCGAGCACAGCTGGAACTTGAAGGCGGCCTGGAAGCCCCTGCGGAAGTTCTCGTTGAAGAAGCCGTAAATGATGGGATTGACGCTGCTGTTGAAAAAGGCCAGCCAGTGAGCGAACGGATACACGTAGATGTTAATGACCCGATGCTGGTGCTCCGTCAGGCTGGCGTAGTCGCTCAGCATCATCAGGGTCCACAGAGGAAGCCAGGATAAGACGAAGAGCAGCGCCACGACCACGAGCATCATTATCACCCTGGTCTTCTTCCTCGATGTCGTGTGGCGGCCCTCTCCGCTCGACCTGTGGTTGCCGATGCCTTCCCGCGAAGCATTCCCGCTATTTCTGGCAAAAGGCGCGGTGGTCTTGGAGAGGGCGAAGCCGATGCGGGCGTACATGACGACGATGAGGCTCAGGGGAGCGAGGTAGATGTTGGCGAAGAGGACGGTGGTGTAGACCTTCCGCATCTCCTGACTGGGCCAGTTTTCTCTGCACCAGTAGAAGGGGCGGGTGTCGCCGTCGGCGCCGTCGGCGACTATTCGCACCATCCGCTCCTTTGTGACCTGCAGCATGACTCCAGAGGGACACATGATGGAGACGGCCAGCACCCATATGATGACGATAATGAGCTTGGAGTTGCCGATGGTGAGTTTCTGCTTGAACGGGTAGACAATGCAGCGGAACCTGACACAAATGGGATTGAGGAAACGTACAAATGCTCACAACTTTGTTACAGCCATATACCTCGATTGATCCATTTAACATCTTTTTTTTTTCTTTCAAAGTTTGATTTTTAAATCTTATTATTTAAATCTTATTATTTAAATCCAATACCAACCCCGCCACTAGAGGGCGCTCACAACGCTGTCTTACCTTTTTTTTGCATATAAGAAGCTCCGCTGCACTCACCTGTCGACAGCTATCGCCACAAGCGTGAAGACGGACGCCGACACGGATATTCCTTGAACCATGCCGCTTATCTTACACACCATGCTGCCGAATGGCCACCCTGTGACAAGGGGGAGAGAAAAGAGTCACACTGAAGAAAAGCAGCCTCTTTGATGGCTGAAGAGCATTCCGCATTCTGACCTGTTATGATGTTGTCCACCAGGGTAGTGGGCATGCAGAAGATGCCGACCAACAGGTCGCTGATTGCGAGGTTGAGGATGAACAGATTGGTGACCGTGCGCATGTTTTTGCTGCGCACCACGATGAAGCACACCACGCCGTTCCCCACCATGCACACCAGGAAAATGAGGAGGTAGGAGACAGTGAAGACCGCGGCCACGGGCGACTTGTGGAGGTAAAAGTCCACGTAGGTGATGTTCTGCTGGGTCGACGGGTCCTCCTGAGGCGCCAACAAATTGGAAGGGTCCGAGCGGCCCGAGGTGGCGTTGACCGTGAGATTCATGGTTACGGTCTGGGTGGAAGAGAGGCGAAGAGACAGAGGGAAACAGAGCAATCACCATTTGGTGAACCAAGCCATCACACACCTCCTCTGGGAGGCAAAAAAAACCAAAAAAAACAACAACAACAGCCAAGGACAAGAATCTAATTCACAGTTTTTTTGACGTTTTCTGGATGATATTACTGTTGCACATTTTCTGATGCCAACAGAGCTGGATGCGATCATCAGGAAATTCTGAGAGCTGCAACGAAAATTTAACACATCTGGTTGTTGTCATTGGCGGGCTGTTTTTTTTGGAAACAACTGTACTCCAACATCTGCGGCTATTATAATCCAGGTGGTTCACTCAGTGGTAAATATTTAATTGCCGAATCAGTTTCAATTTGTTGCATTTTTACACTTGAAAAGAAAACAAATTGGTCCCTAAATCAAATGCTTAAATGAATGCTTTATTTGAGAATGCTTTATTTGAGTCATGTTATTAGAGCCACATATTGTCAAATAAATATCAATATTAATGTCAATAATTAGAATTTTCTAATTTACAATGGCTCTGGAATAAATCTGCTGGGTAAATGTTATCCTTGCCGTCACTAGGCAACACAAACATGATGATTTACCCATCACTGTTACTGTCTTTATAATTCTGAAAACATCTGGGATCACACTTTGTACCATTAACTTTGTGAGCGCGTTTCTCCCTCTTCAAAACTAGGAAGGGAAAAAGGAACATTTCTGATTACCTGCCCAGACACCACATTCAAAACCCGCCGACACCCGGGGAAAAATCCAGCCACGACTCGAAACGTTCAATATTCCTTTCTCTTACCTCAAAGGAAAGTGTCTGAGGTGTACCTTAGAGGTGGCACACGTCCATCCGAGAGGAGGTCCTGTCTTCCTCTGGAACAAACGTGCTCTGATCCCTGTGCGACGGTGCCACTGACTGAGCTCAGTCCATCTGCCAGGCTCACGCTGCTGCAAACGCCAGTGTTTCTAGATGAGTCAGACGACATGATTTTGACCCCCGGAAGGGATGAGAGATGTTGGAGGAGATGCGTTCCTCCAGCATTCTGCAAATTAAACACAGTGTAGCGCATCAGTGTGATATTGTAGATACCCACAGACAGACACACACACACACACACGACAACAGTGCAAACGAGGAATGATTGTTTATTTTTTTGCACAGGGTTAGAAAAGGAGGAGAAGTAAGTGAAAGAAAGAGGCAGCGATAACAGACTGAAGTAGAAAAGAATTTCTATGTTGATTCTCAATGCAACTTTGGAGAGTCACAGATACTCTGAGCCTGACCCCCAAGCAGGCAGCTATTAACAGGGAGAAACTTTGAGCAGGACCAGGGTCATCGGGGGCCCTCCGGCTGGGAATAACGGAGAAGGAGAAGTAGAGGGAGGGATGTACATTCACAGAAGGAAGTTCAGATGTTGTAGTATTCTATTCTAACCTCGGGTTCCTTGCATTCCCCACTTTGTTTTCACGGACCAGGGCGAGCACTGGGCGTTCACCCACAGGGCGTGTGATGTGTTTCATCAGATAGAATTTTTTTTTTTTTAGAACAGTGGGATCACTTCCAATGAAATTAATCACAGGGAAACGTTCTGATGTTATTTAGATGATCATCCCCGCTACACCGGGAGATAATTGTTGCCCCCCAACCCCCCCACACACACTTCATGACCATGATAAAGTGATTAGCAGTAATAAGGCAATTAGGGGTCTTCGTGTGATCGTGGAAACTATGCAGCCTCTCATCATTGCTGCAAGACTTGAGCACTTAAAGGTGAAAGCGGTGATGGTGACCACAGCTCACTGCTCTCACTCAACTGATCCCATTAAAAATAAAGCAACATAATCCACGTTCGCTGCCGTAATCTCCCCTTTCTGGCGCAGGATGAAGTCAAAAGGCACTTTTGCGTGTGGGCTTAAGTAAGAAAAAAAAAAACACACACTCACCCATCGGTGGATTTAAGAATCATTTGAACTTTTAATTGCCACCATTTGAAATACTGTTCCATAAAAAAAGAAAACAAAAATCCACACTGATATCTGCTTCCCTCTAAATCAACTACAGCTATTCGGTATAACGCTTGTATAAAACTGTTCTCAGATCAGATGAAAAAGAAAGTTATTGCAGGATTAGAACAAAAGTCCAGATATACAGGTCAATGAAACAAGGTTGGAAGACACAGTTTTGAATATTCGGATCAAAACAACACTAACACTCTCATGTTTCACATTTCTGAAGAATTAAAGCCCTTATTTCTTCACAGAACACATGTTTTTTTTAATCAACTGAGATGTATTAACAACCAATGACGCGTCCATGGTGAAATGGACTGAATCAGATCACAGTGTATACTTCAATCAGCATGATCAAGTCTTTAAATAATAGAGGAAGAAACAAGACATTGCTCCTCAAACTGTCCATAAATGGAATTTCAATACAAGTGATATTTTGTATAATACAAAACAGGACTGGGTGTCGACACACTGAGATGAATAATTTAAACAAAATCATCAAAATAGCAGTAGATGATTTACAAAAAAAAAAAAAAACAGACTGAATATTTAACATCTTTAAATATGATCACATCTTAAAAGGAAACAAATGTAATACGCCCTGGATCCAGAACGTTCACGCGATTACAGGTCATTTGCTTAATTTTAGCAAATGAAAGATAAAAAATATATATAACTCTTCAACATTAAAGGTGTGATGTTCTTCAAATTTGTGGAGAAAAGTCAGCTGATTGGGTTTTTCATTACTTAAAATACTGAAAAGAAAAAAAAACACCATATTGAATCAAGTCAGCCTGCGTCACAGCGCAAAACGGAACACAAAGTGACAACTGAGACTCATCCCAAGTGCCAGTTTTAATATGTTCTTTCAGCATAAATAATTCCACGGTGGATTCATATATAAGACCTGACACCTACAGGAAAATGAGAGGTAGAGCTACTTACAGGTATTTATATGTCCAACTAACAGAACAGGGAAAAGTGTCAGTCAGTGGAGAAAGAATGGCTTCCAGGAGAGAAACTTTCGAGAGAAACTATGAATAAAGCTTTGAACCGCCTTTGGGTACAATAAACTGTAATAAATAAGACGAGGAAGAGGAATAGCGGAGACGGTGACTCACCGATGTGGGCTGTTTCGTTTTTAACCATGCTGAGACATCTCACAATGGTAATGATTTACAAAAATGGCCAGAAAAATAATATCATGGTGGTGTAAGGACAAACTTCCATAACACATTTCTCCACCAATTATAAAACAAGGGATGCTCTGTGATGTCTAACACCCACGTTGTCACCTCCGGACGGAGAAATTTGATCTAAACATGATAATAACTATGAAATTAAAATTCCACAAATCATATATTAAAAAAAAAAAAAAAAAAAAAAAAATGTTGCGCTTTTTTTTTTTCCCGCAAAGGAAAAGATGATTGTTATTCAAGCTTATTGAACATCGCATATTAAAAACCGCTCCAAGAAAATGTGGAGTCCATGTATCCGGGTCAATAACAAAATACTTCTGACTTATTAACGTTAACTTAACATTTAGATCCAAATGGTATTGCATATAGATGACCTGATTAACCCCCCCCCGCTTCTCTTGCATAGATCAAACTCATTAGCAGTACCACTGACTTTTCAACATTAAGACAAATACTTCCAGCATCACCGTCGATGGAAGATTCATTCACAGGTCTGACTCGAGACTCCGTCCGGAAGAAGCCGCCTCCGCCCGAATCCGAGGTGGCGCCTGCTAGTAAGACTGTTTGTCGAGGCTGAAAGAGACGAGAGATGAGGAGGCATAAATGTGAGTGGGCAGAGGGCGAAGGGCAGCATCCGCACGCAAAAGGCACTCACTTACTCGGCCGAGGTGGAAGACCTAAAGTACTGTTCAGCACGGCGAATGGGCATTAAGGAAAGTCTGCGAGTCATCTCCTGGACGAAGGGGGGGGAGAAATAAAGCGAACGGTTACGGACCCGCTTCACACCCGAGGATGATCCAGCAGAGAGACAAAGGGACCGAGAGAGAGACACAGGCAGAGAGAGAGAGAGAAGGAGAGAGCGAGAGCCGTAAAGCTGTCTAACGGCCGAGGCAAAACAATGGCGAGCAGGTTTTTAAAGAGAGTGCTTGGATTTAAGCAGATGCCGGGAGGTGAGAGACCTTCAGAAGACAAATTGCAGCGGCCGTTGAGAGCGACGGCTTGTACTCACTATGCAAACATTTATTCCCCAACATGGGTTCCTGCTCCATCATATCCATGGAGATTTTTATAGTGGGGATACTGTCATGGTAGGGGTAGTCGGACTGTGGGAGGAGGGAAGAACGTTTACACGGGGTTTTTTCTCTCATTTATCTACACAGACGGTTGAGGTCGATATTACCGCCGCCGCACTTACAAAGTCAATCTCGCTGTCGATGCTGGCCTTCTTCTTCTGTTTCTTTTTCTTCTCATCCTCCTTCTTCTTCTTGTCCTTCTCGGGGATGACGTCGTCCAGGTAGCTGAGGTCATGTTGGGAGAACACGTAGTCCATCGCCTTACGAACGGCAACCAGCGCCAAAATCTGGACAGGGGGGAAGGTTTCGTTCGAGCTTTTACATCCGGACGAGCGCTCCGTCCGACTCGCTGGGAGCGGCGGCCGCTCACCATGACGGGGAAGATGATGGCAGCCACGGTGGACTTGAGGATCCAGAGGAGAGCCAAGCACAGGCCCTGGATGAAGGTGAAGAGGTGGATGCGTCTCTGGGGGACGTGGCGCAGGTAGATCAGGTCAGGCTGGTGCTTGGCTGGCATCAGGAGCAGCTTCAGACGGTCCATGAACTGAAAGAGCACAACAGGCAATTCAGCAATAAGAGGAATCATTGAGATAAACAGAATTGCTTAATCATTTAAAGACTGTAAATCGATTGAAGGTCAGACTCACCTGAACGCCGTTGAGTGAAGCCACACCCATGTAGAGAAACACGCCATAGAGGACAGGCATCGGGATGAACTGCGGGAGGCAGAACGTATTTGTCACACCATTGTATTAACACGATTTTAGAGGGAATCTCAACAAAATAATGGCTGGCTCCTGCTCCTATCACCCAGCAGGGGATGAGAATGTTTATTTTTAGCACCATTACTTAGTTTAGAATTAGCCCACAAGAGGCTTTCCAGAGAATGTTATTTTAGTTGCCAGTTGCTTGGGTGCCACAAGTGTGTGTGAGTATGTATGTGTGAGTATGCTTGGCCTCTGGATTATTAACATAAGCCCCTGGTGAGTAAATGGAACACAACTCCTCCCCACTTTACTGCGAGTTGGTGTGGAAGCCTAAACATATGAACTCAGAATCATTAAGATAAAGTTAAATATTATATAAATAGAAATGCATGAGATCGGTATTATGCAGTACCCCAAATCGTCCAGAAGGGGGAGCTATAACACCACAATCTGACGTCTCTTCTCGGTTTTGGCAGCTCAATGTGGGAATGGAAACATTAGAAGGCACTCAGCTGCGATTGGAGTTTAAGCCCTGATGAGCATGCCTGATTCACATCACATTACTTCAATTATTGAAGCTCGCTAATCGGATAAATGCAAGATGTGAAATTATCTCAAATTTAAGAGGGCCGACGGGAGTTTGTCTTAAGGGAGGCAGACAGTAATCCTTACTTTCGCGGAAGAATTAATAAGTTCATGCGCTACCTTCAAGATGGGGGCCATGAAGACAGAGAGTCCCGTCAGGATGAAAACAAAAATTCCAGTGACTCTTTGTTCCCTGGAAAAAAGGGAAAGAAGTTGACATTGATCAATAAGTCACATAAACACTTTGAATCATTCGTTTCAACCTCATGGGATGTCATTTTTTTGTGTGCTGGGAGTTTATAAATGTGTAAATAGCAAGAGCAGCATGCACATTTCCGCCAGTGTTGCCAGCTATACTTTGTGCTTGCTTCAACTTACCTCACACCAAGGAACTTGGGTTGCTCTCCGGGTGCTGATGTCTGGGTCTCCATCTTCAGCGAGTCGATGTGCGCGATGGAAATGACGGTAGCGGCCACGTACCAGGGCAGACCCATGAAAGAGCAGATTATCATGAGGATGGCCACCCAGAAAAGGTCCAAGTGATAGCCTGCCCCTTTCTGAGGAAGAGAAAAGGAGGAAGAAGAGTGATTCTCATGCTGAAGCGTTCCGTTTATAAATGCTGTATGTAAAAATCATTTCTTATTGGCCTAAAAGTCAATCGAACACAGCGCACCGACCTTGAGTTTGTGCTCCTTACGGTTGACAATCACTGCAGTGATCTGCTGATCCATAAATATCAGAATGGTGACCAGAAGTGCAGGAAGTGCAGCAGCCAGGTACACCCACCAGGGGTTCCCACCAAAAGGCGGGATAAACCAGCCCCTGTTTGGACTTGTGGGCTACCAAAGAAAGAAAGAACAACATCAAACAAAAGAGTGACTTGGGCCCTGTAACATGAACACACAACTAGCGCATTATATGAAGCTTGCATCTTTCAGGAATTGAAACTATCTCCAAAAAAAAAAAACTAACTTAATTAGAGCCTTTCAGGAAGTCTGAGTAGAACCTGAACTGGCTGGTGTATCATTACTGGACAGATTCTCTGATTTAAAACAAAAGCCAGCTCTGTGCGTGACCGAACAAAGTCAGCTCTATACAGTGAACTATGAGGGTCTCTGTTCTCACACCACCTATAATCAAGTTGCTCTTAGATGCCTGGTACCTCCTCATCTACCCCACATTTACCCTTATGCTATGGATCAGAGAAGAGCCCCAGCACCACCTGGGAAACGTCCTCAAGACTCTGAGTGTTTTACTGAGCACAAAGACGGCATTATACTGAAATCTGAAGCGCTGTGGCACTCGGACAGAAACTTGGGAGACTTCATCAGGTGTTTCTGCACCTGCGGTCTCACTGATGCTCGGATACGTTTTTCAGCGAGCAACGTTGCTGGATCTGCGCGTGTGTGCTAGGCACCTTGAATTCACTTGGCACAATGAGCTTCGGAGTGTTCACACCGACGAAGGCGTCCACGCCACAGAAGACGAGAATGGTCAGGATGATGGCAAAGTCACTGATGAGCTTCCTTACCTGGAGAGAAGGAAGGCATTTAACCTGTTTTACAACTAAATGCGTACTGAAAAACTAGGTTTCTCCAAGGGGAAACTGCAGAATGTGACACCCCTGACTCCGCCGAGGGGCCGACACTCACTGTGGTGGGGAAGAATTGGCTCGTCTTGAACTGCTTCAGAGCCATGGAGCAGGCGTAAGTTCCAAAGAACAAGATGAAGGACATCAGGGTGATGTCAGGCACATAACCGCAGGCCTCCCCCACCAGACTCCCTCCGTACTTCAGACACTGATCCATGGACAGAGAAGCCCAGGTGGCGTTCTCCGACTGCAGAAACAATGACGATAAATGCCATTTGAGTAACACGGGAAAGGCTTATTTCCCACTCTAAGCGCTTCAAATACGGCAAATGAGGACACGTACCACATCTGTGCTGTTCGACCAGGGAGGCAGATCGGAGAGCAATGATGTGTTGCCTGTTATAGAGACAGTTGGTGACTCAAAGGAGAATGCAGATGGAGAATAGATGTAGCCGCAAAACGTAGAGTATCTAAATTATAAACAGACTAGCTTTGTGCTTGTTAAAATATATATATATATATTTATGAACGTACCAGGCATGCAGCGGCAGTCGTACTGAGTGATGAGGTTGGGATTGTACTGGGTGTTTATGGGGTTGTGGTGGCCCAGCTTTATCATTTTTTTGAAAGCGTCGTAGATGAAGATGAAGCTGATGAGAGCGGAGAAGCCCTCCTCCGTGAAGCGCGTGAAGTACTGCACCAGGAAGCTGGCGTCCGTGGCAACAAGCACCAGACAGAACAAGCCCGACCACAGGCCGATCCACAGCCGGAATTCGAGGTAGTTAAACCCATTGTCTCTGCGGAGAGGCGAGGTGGGCGAACATTATGAGCCGTTCCAGAACGCGCCGTTTCAGCTGGGAGCCTGTTGAGAATCGCGGCTCAACCGTTCCTTACAGCAGAAGCCGAAACTGCTGGTGCTAAAGAGGCAAACCTGAGACTCTGACATGATCGGGAACAACAGGGCAGTCTTCAACTCAGTGTAAAATTAAATGAGGGTGAATAATTAATGATGGAACATCATCAGCATGGTGTTTGGTAATGCTAGAAGACTCACCCACTTGTGTGTGTGTGTGTGTGTTTGTGTGCCTAAGAGCAGGAGGACATATAAGGTAGAGCCAGTGTTGGAAAAATGAAATTAGAGCTACCACAGGCTGTGTGCATTCATAAATGGTTGCAGTTACTTTCACATTATGCCAATTTTGTGCGTTCTGGAAACTCTAAGTAAGAAATTTCCAGCGGGAGCCCTCCGAGCCACCCTGCTAGAAGGTTTCTTGGATTAACCTACAATACAAGGGCCACTCAACACGCAGAAGCTTCAAACTTTGGACTCTCCGCCCCCGCCGCTGGAACACCTGCTGGATTTTGACCCCCCCCTCCAAACGACTCACTTGCTGAAAGTGAAGAGGAGCCTTTCGAAGACCAGGACGGGGCCCGTGCTGCTGAGAATGGTCAGCGGCTGGCCCGCCAGCAGGCAGAACACTGCCCCCGTCAGAGCCGTACCCACGAAGCTTTCCAGCACTCCCTGCAAGGCAAACAAACGAGTTGTCAGCTGTCTCTCAATGCGGGACTCAAAGCCGGCCCCTCGGGACAAGGAATGAGCCATTTCCAGTTGCCTCCATTTAAACTGAGAGCTGGGCTCATTTTCTCACCACCACGTGAGGCGCGTACTTTATGTTTCATTCCACGCTTTCTTTGATCATAAATAAGGGAAGCGGAGCAATCCGTTCGACAAAGAGAAATTTTGTATTTATAACAATGTGACGAGAGAAGATTTATAAATAGGCAGCTGCGGTCTATTTTGGACGCATGCTGAGACAGGACAAATGAGGCCAGGGATTCCCTCTCCTGGAAAAGAGTTAAGGATTGAGGCGTGACGGTGGAGGGTTGGGGCAGCGAAAACGCAGCACGGCGAGGCCACAGTGGCTGAGTAATCTGGATCTGTGGTTATTTACAGCCCGGGCAAATCCCCAAGGCCGACTCACTCGGGCAGGTTCGCATCTTCCTGCCAGAGGAAAGACCCGGGGAAAGACCTGAGGGAAGAGGAACGGCGACCAGGGGCGAACGCGACGCTCCTCGGCCCGTCCGCAGCGCGGAGGGAGACGCGCGTCGACGTAGCTGAATTATACAACCGACCCGCGGGGTGCATGCTGACAGCGTGCGCATCGGGAGGATCAAGTATGAGCCGCTGAGCTTCAAATTAGCATGGCTTATCAGCTGAAGCGACAGCAAATCTGAGCTGCAGACAGAGGTGTGCACCAGGGACGTGTTATCGGCACCTTCGCAGCTTGCGCTGAGCTGCTTTCCCACACTTGTGGAAGGCACGCACAGCAGCGCTAAAGGTGTGTGGGGGGGGGTTAATACCTGCATGTTCTCTGTGGCGTCCCCGAGCAAGCCTCCGAAGGTGATGGCGTTGGTGACTGTGCCCAGATAGATGAACAAGATGGTCGAGAGGGCCTGGATGTGCAGCGCGTCGTAGAAGTCGCTGGCGAAAAACGGCAGCTTCCGCTTGACGTCGAGGATGAGGCCGCCACAAAACCTTCGAGAAACCGTGAAAGTTGGGGGATGTCGCGTTTAATGAAGTGGACCTTTAAATAAATATTCCACAGGATGCTGACCTGCATCTTAAATATTAACCCCCCCCACACACACACACACACACACACTCCCCCACCCCCCAAAGTGAAATCCTTCTTACCTCCCGGTGTGCTGAAGCTCCTCTCCAACCTGGTGCCCGCCCCCTCCCCCGCCTGCACTCTGTCCTGCGTCGTGGGGTGTGTCGCCATTCATCTGCGGGGCCTCCACTCCAGCATACATGTTCTTCCTTTTAAAAAAAAAGAAAAAAAACCAGCAGACTCCAGTTCATTAGGGCATATGAAAGGGGATCATGTGGTTCATAGAGAGCGACCTTGCTCGGTTAAGAGGCCAGCTCCTCCTTTTGCCATTAAATTTGACCTCTGATTTCATCTCCATTCACAAATGTGCTGTTAGTATTACAAATGTCACAAGACCCGACTCTAACTTTTTGCATCAAGTGGCTGAAAATTTGGGTTTTTCCCCCCCGAGTTTTTTGCGAGGCTCCGGGACCGTTCTCTGAATGAAGGAATGTGGTGAAAAGAACAGAGGCGGGCGACTGAAGTGAATTTTCTGTTTCTGGTGACCTATTTCTGCTGCGGCATCGTGTTACACACTCGGTATATTCGTTTGGCTGAAGGGTCGTGGATAAGAGCAGACCTCTTGTCTGAGGAGGGCAGCGACTTGGGCGGCTCTATTCTGATGTCAGGGTCCCATTCTCCGGGGGGGAGGACGATGACCTCATCCAGGAACTCTTCGATGCCCGCCAGCAGGTCCTGTCTGTTCTTCGCTTTGTAGGCGATGTCGTGGAAGACCTGTCGGGACACAAACGACAACGCGGGTCTGTAAATCCGCTTTGACCGATGCAGCGCTGAGGCCGCCCGTTAGGAGCGAGGGAAGCGTCTGATACGGCATCACGGAGCTGATGACTCAAAAACACACAAACACTGTGTGAACGCGAGACACAGCTGTCACACGAAGGCCAGGGGGGTTAAATTTTAACCCAAGGAAATCCTGGAAAAATGCTTCCTGCCCTGTCCTGTTGACACACGTGACCGACCTAGCGGAGCTGCAGCCTGTGGGAACCAGCGAGCGGGGGTCGTCGATTCACGCGCCCCACCCCCACCCCCACCCGCCCCTGCTCCCACCGCGCCGATGTTAAATCAGAGGAAGTGCGGCGACGTGGGATGCAGAGGGGACTGGAAAGTGCAAAACGGATACGGCGAAGAGTGGCCGGCATGAAATATTTGGCCTTTTTGGATCGGTGTTGCCGACCTCGGGGCGAGAGTGTCCCCGAAAACGTCAACAAGGCTTAAGAGGAACGAGACAGATGTTTGCCACTGCTGACAGGCCTGTCCAAGCAAACCGCCACAGTGATTCATTCCCAAATGAGATTTAGCAGAAGCGCACGTGCTGGTGGAGAACTGAAAATAAATAAGGGGATGGGGGGGAAAAACAAGAAGTTCAGCTCATATAGAACAGGGCTTGTTCAGCACTGATGGTGTGCTTGAGGTTACAACAGCAGATTAACACACCAGACGGACCTGTCATTTATATTTAAAAACCTAAATGGAAAAGGACCCATAGGATTGGACACCTTAATCCAAAACAGAGCCTTAATTTCAGCTCGACAACCGCTCAGGGATTAATCCGCCCAATCAGAGCTCAGAGGAGAAGAGATGTGGCTCGTTTGAGTGGTGTAATCAGGGTGTCGTGTCATTTGCCTCACATTTAAATAATAATAAAATGAAAGATCAATGGTGGTTTTCGTGCACTTTGAGAGTTTGCATGTTCCACTCGTGTTCCAGTTCAAGCAGGAAACAGTCGTCGCCCGGGGCCAGACAGGGTTGAGGGCAGGGGAAGTTGATTGTTGCGACAGCTCACAAAAGCCCGCCGTACCTCGTCTGACATCAGGGTGGCGATGGCTCGTCCGATTTCGTGATAAGACTTCGCTTTCCCCTTCGGTCCCAGCAGGATGAAGAGGAACCTGCGGAACAAAGAGAGGTCATTTCCCCAACAGAGGCCGCTCCGCCTTTGGATCGGCGACCCCGGGGCGTCGCGCGCCTCACCTGGTGGGCACGGGGACCTCGGTCAGGGCCCCCAACATGACCGCCTGCTGCAGGCGCACGAACGCCACGAAGGGGTTTTCCAGGAAGTCCACCTCGCCGACCAAGACGTTGGACGCCTCTGCATCCCGTGGCAACTTTTTCATGAACTTGTTCTTCAGCTGCGAACAGAGAAGACGGTCAAGACGCCCGCTCACGGAAACAAGAGCCGATTTATTTATTAGCCCGTATCGCAAACTCCCATCCGTGCTTCTTATTTCATATTTAACGGCCAGATTATCGTGATGAAATAAAAGCAACTGGCAGGAAAGCGATTGCACTTCGCAAAGTGTCACACGGGCGCGTGTACCTGATCCTTCTCCGGTTTGTCGGAAAAGTCGCCCAGGCTGTTGGAGGTGAGGTTTCGGTGGGCAGTGGTTGGGCTCCCTGCAGAAAAGTCGGGATTGTGTGAGAACTTTAAAAAAAAAAAAAAAAAAAACGACTGCGGAGGACTGCAGAGGTCAGTGTGAAATCATTTTAGCCGAGGCGAGGGTGAGGAAAAAAAAAGCACAGAGCGTGTAAACAGAAAACAGGATATCGTTATAAGCAGGTTTCTGCAGCGAGAGCCAGATGGTTCCTTATTCAGGACTGGAGCTTGTTACTGGGAGCAGAAACATGCTCGGTGCTGCCAAATACTCCGCATACTTCTGTCTTTTACGTTTCTGGCGCTGCGGAGACACACGTCCACGCGTCTGTGAGAGCAGCTGACTCCAGCTGTTTTTTTTTTTTTTTTTTTTTTTTGGGGGTTTTTTTTTTTTTTCCCTCCTCAGATTGCAGAATTTCCACGCCGCTAAATTTACGCGCAGGGTTTCCGACAAAGCGGCTTTCAGTAGCCGCGACCTCACTCACAGAGGTGTCCCGTGCTGGAGCTTCTCGTGACCTCACATGGTTCCGCCGAGTCTTGGGGGGTTAAAGAAGGCACGGGGTGCTCAAGGGGGTTACGTGCTATAAACGTCCCAGATGGAGGAGGTCAGAGACGGCACAGGCCCAAAGAGAAGGAAAAGTAAAGAACAGGGAGGAAAAAAGAGGGGGGGGAAATGAGAGGAGCAGTTTTTTTTTTTTTCTTCCCAGTGAAAGAATTTACAGCAGATGTTAGTGGAGGAATTTCATGACAGAAACAGTAAGAGCGAAGCTGAACTGGTTGAACTGAGGAGTGCGTGGAAGAGCAGAGGTTACCGTTCTCTTGGTTGGAGAACAGTTTGCTGGCGCTGGACACGCTCTTGCCGATGTCGGCGAGGGAGCGCAGGTTGGACTTCTTGGTCTGGTGCCGATGCTTCCGCAGCAGCGTGTACATGACCTTCTCCTTCAGGTCGGCTTTCAGCTGGCCGCTCTCGACGTGGCTCTCGATGATGGTCTCTGCGGGCGGGAGGGAGGGAGGGAGGGATCCGCTCAGGAGACCCGGCCGTCGCAGAAAGGAAGAAAAAAAAAAAAACCAAAAAAAACGTGCCGACGTTCCGGCGGACTCACCGACGATCTGCAGTAGCGTGGTGGCCTCCAGGTCCAGCATGATGACGCCCTTCTCGATGCACATTTTAAGCTCCATCAGGCTGTGCAAAGACAGCGTGGCCACGTGAGGCTTGCTCCAGCGCTCGCCACCCTTCTCCACCTTCTCCTCAAACTTGATCCACCTGCAAATGAGATGGGGTATCATTTGACCCGCTGCGTTTACCCTGCCCTTCATTTCCTTAGATCGAACTCCACGAAAGTGGCATTACAGGATAATTATGAAAAAAATGCATGCCGCAAACGAAAGGGGACAACCTGGGCCCTCTTTTCTGTACAAAGCATCCCTCACTATTTTGAATAGGTCACGCTTCACAAGGCGAGAATAAAGGACGTTGGGGGGAGCGCAGCAATGAAAATAAGACACCAGGAATCCTCAGGTGCTTGGGAAAAGAGACGTTCCCGTGATTTGGAAGGACACACGCGGGTTCAACATGAAGGAACATCGCTCCCGCAGTTGGGCCTCGACCGGGACCAGGTTTCTTTTTAGCAATAATGGCTCACATGTTAGCATTACAAAGAGCCTTTCTCCCGAGGCCTCCGGATGGGGTTTCCTCCGGAGATAGAGTGTCCCTGCGGCTCCGCTCCGCTCTCCTGTGACCAGGGAGGCGAGCCCGACCAAAGGGCCGCTGTTAATCCTTCAACCGCTTGCCGCTTCGCAAACCATTACTTTTCTTCAAACAAAGCGACGGGTGAAAAAACCGTTGGAAAACCGCTCCTGTGTGCCTTTGTTTTTAAATATGATTTGAATGATCTGGAGTGCACTCGTGCACTTGCTGTTAGACAGGTTTTTGAAAGAATAAAAGATCCAGCAATCATGAGATCAACTGTGCTGGGTTTACCTGCTCTTATTATTTACTAAAGAAAATACTAAAAGGTTTAGAAGAGGAACATCTTCGGTTGACTATGAATATGTCCAAAGTACACCTTGTTTTTGAAATCTCAATAACACATTTGAACTTTTATAGACAGGTGCAGGGACTTGTGCAGTTATCTGCCTGAAAAATAACAACTGACTCATAATTTTGCTCACAGACTTATTTGAACCTGGGCTGATGTGAACCCTGCAACTTTCCTCCCTGTGGCCATTATTTCAAATGCACACCGGAAACCTTGTTCTTAACATTTTGGAAGTCTCTCCCATTTCCTGCTCCCACAAAGCAGGTACTCCAGATCAGGATCTGATAAGAGCAGGACTGGGAGTTCCCTGGAGTACAGCCTATTTCCCTACACACACAGACAACACCTATTCATGAGGGATTAAGTCCCACCGGCTGCGCCGCGACTGCGAGCAGGAAGCGTCTGAATACGCTGGCCACTATTCTTCGTGTGGAGAGGAAAAAAAAAAAGTGTGAACTTCACGCGTCTTCACCACGTGACGCCGGCTCACCTGGCCGTCTCCTTCCACTCCATCTCCTGGCCGTCCACAGACAGCAGTTCGTCCAGCTCGGTGAAGAGCTGAGGTGGTGGGGGGCCATCGTCCTCCTCTCCCAGGATGAACCTTATCCTCTCGGCGGGGGAAACTGGAGCAAAGAAAACCAAACCAGAGATCAATATTGTTTCGTCGACACAGCCAGTGTTAATAAAGTCACCATTATACCTAATTAAATGAAACTGTTTTTGGGGAAACTCAAATGCTCCCAGCAAATCTTGGGAAGAAACCGAGGTGAATCCTGCAAACTCCTTGTTTTATAATTGCTATATAATGCGGTGTAAGAGGTGCTTAGACCAGCTAACACCTCTGAGAAAGCTGTAAAAAGCACAACGTCAGAGGAGGCTATTTGTGCAACTTCTGTATCCAAACGGCATTAGTCAGGGTTCCAGAGACCTCGAGGACGTAACTGTGCAGATAACCTTTTAATCCTGACACAACATGGCTAAGCTTGATTTAGGAGGGCCATTTTTAAAATAGGATGTTGCTACCATGACCAGAAAAATCAAACGATCTGTGTGAAGTTGAAGTTCAATGCCTTGGAAACAGCGACAGGATGGAGGCGAAGAGGGGAAAAGAAAAAAAAAACAAAAAAACAAAACACTAGCAACCCCCGCCAACCATCTGCAACAGAAACATGAGACCTTCATGACCTCAGGGCCTTTTCCTGTTGTCTCTGGACTTGCAGACTGACGACAGGAATCTTGACTTTTAACGCGGCGCCGTCGGAAGGCTTCTGCGGCGTTATCAATGAAAGCCCGGCCTCTGTCGTGGCTGCGCACGACGGTCAAGTGGACGGCCTCCTCAGAATCAACAGGATTACGGGGGGATTAGGACAGAGGGCAAAACAGCGGAAAAAATTCAGCAAGTGGAGTGGCTTTGGGTGGACGGGTCGTCCGCGCGTGCGGTTTGATTTGGCGCCGATGTCGTCCGGCAGACCCCGCCTGGACCTGACGCACACCCAGGACACACGCTCGCAATTACAGCCTTGAAAATCGGGTTTGATCGCGGCTGGTGCCTCAACATACAGCTGATCCTGACCTCTCGTTCAACCACACAACACTGTTTAGAGTCCAGATTTTCTACAGAGATAAAGGATGACCGCATAGAAGTAGGGGTGTGTGCGTCTGTTTATTTAGGAGAGAGTATTTTGTGAACAACAGTCCCTTTTATGGCATTTCCTGGAGTTCAGCTTTCCCTCCTTCCTGCTGATGAGCAGAGTCTGCAAGGCAACACGATTCACATTTACATAAATGCTGACCTTTCGTTTGAGCGCCAACGTCAAACCCCGGAGATTAGACCAGGCATCTGTCATTCAGCGGGTGGAAACAAACTCCACCTTATCTGGAATTCTGAATTTCCTGGGGTTTCTCCCAGCAAGCGCAGAAGATTAAGCCGTCTAAGGGTGTAAAGCGGTTGTCGGATCAATGCGTTTATGGCACGCCGCAGATCTAATAGGGCGGCTCGCTCAGGTGTGTCGCCGAGTGGAAACGCCACAATTGCAGAACCAAATTCAAGCGCAAGCTGGTCCTCTGAAGAGAGCAGCGGTAAGTCGACAGAGAGCCTCTCGTTGATGATGTTTATATGCGATAATTGCAGAGTGTTACAAAGGTCGATGCAGACAAGATCAGCAAAATACAGCCATGTAAGCCGCTCTCTATGGGCCTTTTTCTGTCTATCTAAAGACAGATTTAAAAGTGATTTCTTAAACCTGTTCTTTTAAATCCAGTATGACATGTTAAGCCTTTGCTTATGTGCTACAATGTTATTGTGCTTATTGGTTCAACATTTAATTACCATTGTACCCTCTGTTATCTTATTGTGCAAATCAATATTTGTTTGAAGGTGAACTTTGTCATTTATATGGGCTATATAAATAAATTTCAACTTTGTCCGGCTGTTCGATTACCTTAATAATCGGATGAATTATTTCTTGATATGACAGGGCCAGTAAATTTATGCAGACACTACACTGATAGTGGAGGGGCATTAGTGTGCCTTCACCTACTTGCCTGTTTCAGGCTTTAACTGGTTGTAAACATGATTTTATATTGCCGTAATTGCCAGTTCCGCCATGTCATAATTCCTGGTTTGCGTTACTTTGGCTGCTGCCCTGTTGCGAGTCAAACCCCTGCTCTCGTCCCATCGCCGGCCCAGGCCGACACCTTAATGGTAGCCTCCACCAACAGTCGGGGATGACTAAACGCTCCCATTGTGCCCGTTTCCAGAATGTGCCATTTTAAGATGAATTCCTGCCCCGTGATAATTGCAGGTCTTGGCGACAGGTTTTGATTTTTTTATTGCCACAATGTGAAGGTTAAAAAAAAAACAGGCTGAGATAAAACATTTACTTTCCCCTGGTGCAACCCTCGGGTTACACGTGACTTGTATGGGAAGGCTGAAACGATTCCTCCTCTTGTTTCAAAATTATCTTGGGATTAATGGATTTCTAACATCTGGTGCTCTCCTACGGCAGGAAGAAGGCTTGAAGATTGAAGATATTTTATTGTTAAACATCTTTAGTTGTTGTGCTCCACCCCCCCCATCCCATAACTCCGTTGGGATTGGGTTTTTTTTATTTTACCACCCCACCCAACTCTCACAGCTCCTATTGCCTCCTCAACAAAAACATTGATATCCTGTAAGCTGTGATTTACAGGCTGCTTGGAATACACCCACCCACTGAGCACCACAACCATTGCTACACACACACACACGCACTGCTCACTGGTTTCAATGAACTCACTCAGAGGTTTGAGGATGTTTGCGTTGGACTCATCAACGTCGGACTTGTATCCCTCCGTACTCTGCTCGGGCCGCTCCCGCTTCTCCTTGTGGCTGGTCTTGCGTCTGTGGCGTCTCCTCCGGTGGAAGCTCTTGGGAACGTGCACGCCAATGTACACGGTGTGGTGACCTGCCGGGGCACAGCGCGACAAAGGGCTCACACCTCGGATTACGGTCACAAAAGGTGTCGCCGAACTCCTGAACGGTGCCAACCGGTGTCATTACGGAAGACACAGCCGCTTATTGCTCGCTCATCGCATGATAACTTTCGTGAAAGATTTTGAGACGGGATTAAAAAAAAGAGAAACAAAACCTCAATCATTTAATACGTTAGTCATTGTTACAGTTTCCATTTATCAAACTTACAAGGTCCTGGGCTGCATGTTTAAGTCTGGGTGATGTGTGTGATGTGACAAGGGAACGCTGATTTAAGAAAAAAAAAAAAATCAGAAATCTGCTTTTCTCCTTTGAACACCGGCTTTAGCATACATTTTTGATTGTAATCTCTGGCGTTTGCTTCCAGATCAAAAAGAATGAAGAGTTGAGGCATCTCTGGAATACTTCAGTTCTATAGGGGGGGTCAGACTCAAGGATGAACTAGAATTACAAAAAGGCCAGATGTTTGAGTTCACATGTGTCATGGGATCACGAGCACTCGGGGATTAATGGATGAGACTTTGATGGCCAAAGAGGACGGATATCATGTCTCAAGGAACAATAAGATAAAAGATATTCCTTTATTTGTCCCAATGATACCCATCCCTCCCCTTTACATACTACTAAGCCTCCATTTGTGCTCTGCAAAGGTCACAGAAGCATATAATCCCCAGGCAGTAATTCTAGTTTCACTCGTTCTAAAGTTCCAACTTCCACGTCACTGGTGAGATCTAGTGGTTGTTCGTCACTTATGTCCCAATCAGGAAGAGATACAGTCAGACAGTCTGTCAACAAATAATTGCCAACTACTTCCTACACAGCGGCTCGTACAGGAAATGATGACTTAGTGTCTCCAGGAAGCAATTAGAGGGACAGAGACGGACACAGGGCCGGGCTAAACTTTCCATTTAAACGTGTTTTTCTTTTTGAAACTGTGTTTTTTTAATTATATCGTTGACACTTCAGCAGTCAGTCAGGCGACCTTTGAGCGAACCAAAGAGGCAATTTTGTACCGATGCGGGGAAATCTGACGCATCTTCTGCTGCGCGCGCACACGCCCATGCACACAGGCGCCCGATTAAGGTGCTTTTCTTTTTTTGGGCATGTTCATGACAGATCATTGCGGTCTCAAACGATGTAAAGCAATTTTCAGAGCGGGTTAAAGGAGCTCCATCGGTGCCCGGGGGCACTGGGAAAGTTCAAGCCGGGATTTCTTGCCGAGCTCACCTTCCACTTCCTCCTCGTCGCAGATGTGCTTGACAAAGGCTGCTCCTCTGTCCAAGACCGCCTCATCCTCCACCCTACAGGACAAAGATAAAACACACAATCATGTTTTTTGCTCTACTATCTAAAATATACACGCTCGCACAAAGGCAGAGGAACAGGTCTGATTCATTTATTTTCATTGGAAGGTGGAATAAAGTGCACAAGAGACAATTGACAATTGGGGCCATGGTTGATGTGTTTTATTCCCAACTTTCACATCTCTGTTGATTTTTAGTCAAAATGAAGCAAATTTAATACAAATACACTTACCATATAATTTAAGACCAGTGAGGTAACCCTAATAAAATTAGAATTGATCGTGTGCTGATTGATGATTCAAGTTCTTTTTGTTTTGGCCTTATGCATTTTAAGGTTATAGCTCTAATTCCGTGGATTTTTTTTAATCAAGCGGGAGGATGTATGGACGTAAATCCTTTTTATCCCTGTATGAAGGAATGTGCATCACATGAGAGCTCCACAAAGACGGTCTTATCAGGTCCCACCGATGACGAGAGCATCTCCATGGTCTGCATGAATGCACGCACTCAGGGCTGACCTTGACTTTCCTGGAAGACTTTAAAGGGATGCCCAGCGCAGCGGAGCGCGAACTGGTCCGGGCCGAGGAGCGCGGTCCAGGTCAAGACAATCTACCCCCGAAAATTCCGCGGCGACGCGCTTCGCCGGGCGCCCAAACCAGCCTGCGCCTTTAAGCTTAATCAAGCTGCTCAGGGACGACGCATGACGGCGTCAGAGTAAATATCAGAAAAAGATCTGATGTACTACTACACATAAATATATTAGCGTTCAGATACCTACTTTGAAGGTCATCACGCATAGTTTTATCCCCAAAAGGACAATCTACAGTGCAATTCTACAAAAAAAAAAAAAAAAAAAAAAAGGCAGTGCAGTGTATACAAACCCCCTGCATAAACAACATCAGGAAAGATACATGCTCTTCCCATTTGCCATAATTTCTCTTGTGGACACCATATCTACCATCGAGAGATAGAGGAATAACACTGATAAGTACAAGTAATGCTGTGCTAAGATCAAACAAGAGATGAAGGAGTGGCCAGACTGGGAACCAAGTTCACAGGCAATATATGCCACGCTGAATAGCCTCCCTGCCCTCCCATTGTTGCCAGTTGTTCAAAAAAAAAAAAAAAAAAAAAGAAGAAACGAGAGGGGTCAGGTTCCCACAGGGGCGCAGTGCGGAGAGGGTCCGGCTATCACTTGGCTCCAGACTGCTTTGTGTGTTACAGTGTGTTTGAACTCCTCTAGGACAGAGCGTACAGAAAAATAAGCACCGGCATCAGGAAGTGACAGAGGAGTTGTACTTTGATACAGCCCAAAACGTCCTTGAGGACTCCACTTACGCACATTCAGGGGGGGAAGAAAGGGAGTGATGACTGGTTCAGATCAAGAAGTCCCACACACCGAGATGTCATTGGTCAGCATGAAACAAGTCATACGGGAGGACAGAAAGGGCTCGTGTTGTCGGATTACTGGAGCCCGTGGTCAGCGAGGGGAGCCGTGTTTAAACCGGTCCGCGCCGAGGCCTCAGACAGGGAGACCCTTGTGACTGTGTGCCAGGGGCAGCACACACGCTCGCCGAGGGGCCCACGAAGCCCGTCTCCTCGCTCGTGTTGGCAGAAACGCAGACAATCGTCCTGATCTTTCGGGTTTTTCGTTGAACTCATGAGGCTGGATAAACCTGCTGGTGCGTGAGGAGTCGGGATCAGCTGCTCCGGGTCAGGGATCATCCCGATCTCTTCGCAGAGGGACTCAGTCAATCCCTTCAGCCACGTTCGCAGCAAGTGTTGGTGTCATGGGTGCAGGACAGTGTGGTGAAGGATGCAAAAAAAAAAAAAAAAAGAAAAGAAAAAAGGTGACACTCCCTGTGAAGCTGACTTTTAGGGTGTCAGATACCACCAGAATTGTAAATTGTAAGAAATACAAATATACAAATCAGGAAGTGGTTTTAATCTACACTTCACTGCTCCACACACACTTTAAAGAACAAGGAAATAGGTAGGTTTCTCTGAACCGTCACCCAGTGGTACACAAAAGAGTATTCATACTCCACGCTTGTGCCACAAGGAAGAGTCAAACGGCAGACAAAAGCTTTACAAAGGTTGTCACAGTGGAAAGGAATGAGGAATCTGTTCGCTGTTTTTAAAGTTTTATGTTGCAAAGGGAGGAGAAGGCACCCAAGTAGTCCGGTAAAACCTCTCATCCTTTGACGGCCTGTGGATGAGACTTTCAGTCAAGGAAACGAAGCAGGTGAGCGTTTCAAAGAGCTGATGATGTCAGAAAAGTGCGCGCAGATTGGCCCGTTTTCCGCGCTTCCGAGAAAACCCTTGGATAGTTGCGCCTTCGGAGCCCTCGCGTTATTGCGCAATACTGACGCGCAAACTGGCCCATGCACTGGGTGCGTTTTTTTTGGGGGGGGTTGGGGTCGGTATTTGAGACTCACACACACACACACACAGGTTTATTGACAAAGTTGCGCAGGACACGACTAAGCTTGGGCTCGTTACTTCTAATTGAGTGTGACGCGTTCTTGGGAAGGAGATTACCTGGCGCACATCGCCGCGGCGGCTTGAATCGACCATTCATTGACTTGGTTCGACTCATAATCGATGTGGGCACGAGAAATGTGGCGCATTCCATCCAAAAGTCACCCACAAAACACCCCCTCAAAAAAAAAGCACCGGATGACAGTCGTGAGACTGAAATTCACCTGATGGCAGCCAGGAAATGAGTTACGTACGGCAAGCCACAAGGTAAGTTTTCAAGATGATCAGACAACAGACGAGAAACAGCCAAGAGAGATGGCAAACTTACTTCTTTTCGTTGCTCATGGCGACCAAATCGGCTTTCTTCAGGATCGCTTCACAGGTGATCAACAGTCCCGTTCACCAAAAAGTTGCTCTTTCACTCGGCTTTGCGCTCTTCACCTCCTCTCGTCGGTCGCGCTTCCACCACCACCCCCCTCCACAACCGCGTCCACTTCTCAAAGCGGATAAAACAAAGTCAGGGAGCCGCGGCTATCTCTCTGGAATGACTTCTCTGGCTCTACTAATCACGTTTGGAGCGGAAGCGGCGATCCTCATATCGCGTTGGAGCGCCTCAGATCGGGGAGCATGGTGAGGAGGAGAAGGGCTGCACAAGTCTCTCCGTCGGTGCGTGGGGAGACTCGGAGCGCAGCGT
The DNA here is from genome assembly GCA_911728415.1 of Lagocephalus sceleratus. NCBI lineage: Eukaryota > Metazoa > Chordata > Actinopteri > Tetraodontiformes > Tetraodontidae > Lagocephalus > Lagocephalus sceleratus. The sequence continues at coordinate 2,596,742 of CAJVRN010000148.1, forward strand.
GTCTTTTTTCCATATTTAAAGTGCCATCCCTCCTCCTGCGTGACGCCACCGTGGGGGGAGGTCAGAAAATACCCGGGTGGCGCAATAAATCCCGTTTCGCCTGCTCGATCTGTCTGCATGCGAAACAATTTCCATCACACGTGGTGGATTTAAAGGTTTTTTTTTATTTTTGCGCGTCTTTTTTTTTTTTTTTTTTAATAAATACAAAGATTGCAGTTAAAAAAAAATAATTTTGGACCTTTGTTTCCTTCGCAGACAATTTGGAAGGACATGGACAGGTTTTACGCGATTATTTTGCCTTTTTTTCCTCCGTTTTAGTTTGTAAAAAGAAAAGTTTTACACGGTCAGATCTGGGGACCTGCGAAGACCAGCGACATCTTCTGGAGATCTGACAGACTTGGGCTTGAATGACAGGTCATCATTTGATACAGCTGACACATAATGTAAAGCAATTTACCATCAGGTGTTAATAAAACAGGACATAATACGAGTACACGGATACATTGTCTAAGTACACATATGATTAAGAAAAAAAAAATATATTCTTCTCATATTAAAAAGGAATGATGCCGGACATCCCCGTGTCCTCCGGTGAGCTTCACAGCGTGCTCAGGAACTCCTTTACCTGAAACAGAGGCACAGACGGTTAACGCGGTTCTGCCTCCGCTCAGATCTCCGCAGAAAGCAGCTGTGTTTACCATCAACATGAAACTGCTACATAAGCAGCCCTTCAGGCCTCATTTCCATGACGGCTCGTCTCGGTATCGGATCAGACACGGAGCACTTCTAAAAAAGCCCCAGCGCGGTTTGATTTCAGCGACTCTCATCAGTGATGATCTGTTGATTTGATTGCCCTTGATTTGATTTATCTCGTGTTTCTACTTGAAACCGTTTTCACTGATTGCCATCTTTGTTTTTTGCGAGGCCGCTATAAATAACCTAATTATGTCAACTGGTTATTTTTCTTTCAACATTTTAATTTACATTTGCAGGTATTTAAAAGGGGAGTGTCGGTGATGAAAAGAAAAGGGTCACAGTTTAAGTTCTAATCTCAGCTTAACTGCCACTAACCTTTTCAATCATGTCGGCACCCTTGATCTTGTTGTCTTTAAAGTCTTCGTTCACGTCGATGGTCAGGATGGGCACCTCGTTGAGATACTCAAACTCTGTCCTGGGAGCCAGAAGGGAGAGTCAGTGATGTAACATCAAGTCGTCTTTTCATACAACAGGGCTTTGTTTTAATGAGGAAATGTTCCTCTGGGTGCCACATTCTGGTGTTACGCTGGATCAACCTCATATTATAATGAAACCTATAGGCATCCGTTCAAGCTCACGTCATTTTCTTGTTCTCCAACCAGTTCTCGTGCTTCAAATGGAGTTTCTCCAGATACTCCAGAGGGATGTCTTGCTCCTCCTCTCTGCCTCTCAGGTGCAAGCGCTCCATGCAATTCTGTGAACGCGCAACAAGAAATGGATTCTCCCTGTATCCTACTTTCAACCGTCACAAATCAAACAGGAAATGGAGCTACAGAAACTGTTTGGAGGTGGTGGTGGGGGGGGTACCTCAGGTGAAGCTCTGAGGTAGATGATACCATCGAGCTCAATGTCCTTGCCAAACTGGCTGTGCAGCCAGCCGTGCCAGTCCTGGTACACGGCCCACTCTGTCTCATTCATGCACTCGTTCTCATAGAGATTAGCTGCAAAGATGTACCTGAAAAACAAGTGGAATCCAGGAACAAGAAAGATCAGCATTTTTTTTCCCCGCCACACAAGCCGCCCGTCCACATTACTGCTAACACGGAAGAGACTGGCACTCGTGAAACGTGACGCGGCAAAAGCGCGCAGTGGAAAAGATCGGATCTTCAAGGGTTTTTGAATTTGTCAGCAGCGTCTTTTTCCACGCTGCGGATCACTGATACCTGTCGCTGTAGATGGAGCGCTCAAAGAACTGCACGGGGTTCTCCGACTCCTGGAGCTTCCCGTTGGAAGAGCGCATCTGTGCGCGCACGCGGCTGATGCAGGCGTAGCTCTGGAACGTGTAGGCCCACCTCTCCGGCTTCTCGTACATCATCTTCAACACGTTCCCGCCGCTCTTCTGAGATGCGGTCAGCTCCTGGACCGAAAAGGGATCGGCTGAAATTAGAACTTAACACCTTCCTGGGGGGGGATCAATGTGTGTGCGTGTCGTCATTCCAGCTTCACGTTCATGTGTGGCCCAAATTGTTAATGTTATCATCATTACACACTCAACTCTCTGCGTGATTCGCGCTATTGTTGAGTGAAGGGGTTTGAATGTTATGGACTCTACACCTTATGATACAACTATGAGTTTTATGCAACAGCTGTCTCAGCAATGCAGCAGTTTTTCTTGGACTCCACAGTTATGCACGGTCAATACCCAGCTACGATCATTTTACGCTGTACTAAGCAACATCCACTACATTGTATAACATCCTAAACACTTCCTCCAAATGTACCATTTGGACTTTTTATAGTCTTTTATAGTCTCTATATGTCTACTTAAGCTGTGATACTCAGGGAAGGAACTGTTAAATATATCAGCGCTTTTATCATTCGAGCAGGAACATTTCCTGATGGCGGGGTGGTGGTGAGGGTGGGGTTACAGCTGTAGATAGTCTGATGGTACGTTAAAGTGTCTATGACCATCTGTTCCACTCCGAGTGTGTGTCCGCCGGTGACTAAATGCAGACCCACGGTCAGATGGCAGCTGCAAACTCTAAATACGAATGGAGCATCTCTCAATTTATCTTGCGCTGAGCCTGCTCTGCTGACCAGACAAAGGAGTTGGAAGTCCTCCCCCCCCCAGAGTGCAGGAGTAGAGACGAAGTGGACGCCGAGCCAAAGTCATTCACCAGAATGCATCATTAGTGTGTGCACTGGATCAGAGCTTCATCTCGGTATCTTTTACTACGCACCGTAAAGTCCTCTTGTGTTTGGACGTTGCACCACCTAGCGATGGGCTCGGGTACTACCTCCCAGTCCGCGCTTTCCTGCTCCAAAAGGCGCACAAACGTCGTTTTACCCGCCGCTGAACACAGAGCACACAAAAACAAGCAAGTTATAACGATAAAAAAGAATAAAACATACCTAGATTGGTTCTTTTATTCTAGATACCTAGATCTGTTGTCTTTGATTAGTCAGACGAAGAGATCGTTTTATTACGCTTTTACTGCTTTTGTTTGATGCCGCAACTTGAATTCCGTAAAACATCTCATCGCATTCCGTCGAGCGCTGGTTTTAGATTTTGTTCCTGTCCTATTTTTTTGGGTTTATTCCTGAAACACGTCCTCACCAATATTGCCCTCGATGGAAATCCTCTTGATCCTCTTCTCCATCGAGTCATTCGCGGGGTCCTTCAGCGAGTCGGGACAGCGTCTCTTCGGCGTGACAGACATGTTTCGTGCTCCGTGTTTTCAGTTTTTGCAGCGGGCAGAAGCACCAGATGTGACTAAAACAAAGCGATCGCCGCAGCTGCTCTTTCCTCCGTCAAGTTTGGCGGTAACAGATGTCAGGAAGTGGCAGGCCGCTTCCGGATCCGCCCCCTCCGCCGGATTGGTTTAGGCCCTGCGTGGGTGTGTGACGTCACGTCTTGATATTGGCAAGACGTGACGTCACTGACGATCGTTAAACGGTTGATGGCATTTTAATTGTTTCTTTTCTCCCCCCGTCTTTTGATACCTATTGGAATAATGCGCCCTTTTACCCTCTTTAGCTTCTTCATTTGCATTTTGACAAGTGACAGTTGTAAGATTTTGGATTAATTTTGCAGTACACGATGTAAGTTTCCATCGTTGTTTGTTCAAGGTTTCCCATTGGTGGTATATTTACTGACAATAAACGGTCAAAATGAAGAAGAAACTCGAACACAGACAAGTTTCAAATTAAACTTGCCTAGACACTGGTGGAAAAAAGCAGATTAGTAGTGAATCAATCAAAACCATTTCTTTTTCACATAGAATGATTTTACCTATTCTAGACTATAAAGGTAATGCGATGTAATTATGAAGAAAACATACATTAAGAATCAACTTTGGCTATTATTAAAAAAAAAAGATATATGTTAGAGCAGACTTACATTTGTAAGATACAATTCATTCAAAGAGTCAAAACCACCTTTATTTGCCTTGTAAACAGCATAAATCAATCCAATAGCATTGAAAAACCCTACCGAGCCAATATTTACACACAATTCAGCGATTATTACAGGAAAAATTAGGCAAAAGGCTGTCATGGGTATTTCATAAGGATGACTGACTTTCCATTACATTTTTAGATATCTGGTGAGCAGAAACATTCATAAGAGCTAGCTAGGGAAGTGGGGAAAAAATACTCAACAATAAAAGCAAAACTATTTTAAAGTCCAAACAGAGGATTAGGAAGCAATTTCTAAAATGACTCAATGCATTCTTTAAATGAAAAGCTACCACTCCATGCTCACTATATGATAGGTCTATTTCTTGGTATTTACACGTGTGCACATAAGTTTTCCACCTCTCGGTTAAAGTTCGGATTAAAAAAAAAAAAAAAAAAAAAAAGACCCCATAGTCTGAAACCTCCATGAGAAGTTGTCACTTTTGCACAACACATCTGGAATTGAAGTACTGTAACAAATAACTGGTATTCCGTAAAGCAGAAGTGAGCACACTGGCAACCCCTTTAGTGTCGAGAGTCAATTATTGCATAGTGAAAACTACACTTTGAGATTTGGGAGAAGGTACATGTGCCAGCCATCTGAAGCACAGCAACAAACATCTCAGACCACACAAAGGCAAAGAAACCTCACTTGTGCAACCGGCAGGGGGTGTAAGCGGGGGGGGGGCGCTTCCACTCTCGACTGTGGGAGACGCGAGAGGACGACCCATGTTAAAATGCGCGACACAGCTTCTCACAAAAGCAGATCCAACATTCAAGGCAAGAGGTCGGGGGAAACGCTTCGAAGTGCACGACGGCTCGTGGTGAAAGAATCAACTAAATCTGACCTAAAATCTGCTTTAGTAACTACGAGAGGTGGGCACATTGACGTGTCTCTTTTCCCCCCATCATCTCATTTTATGATGCCTTGAAGACATTTCTTAAATCATTGCTCAGAATTCTGTAGTGAAAAGTGACCAGAAGATGCTAAAACTTTTGTTTTTTTTGGCCCCTGCAGTAACGTGACGATCTCTGAGCTGAGCACTTTCAACATTCATAACCTGCAATGAATACTAACAATGTAACGATGGAAGATGCAGATGTAGTGAAAACAGTACGAACAGAAAAGGGGTAAAAGAACACGGAAAGAAATTTGGGAGAAAATTCTAATATTGTAGTTGTATATGGCCTTTGTTTTTTTTTTTTTAGTTCTCACTGTTGCTATAGGGCAATGATGAGCCATACTAGGCACTTAGGGTTCTTTTGTTATGACAGATGTGGGTTATTTTAGAGACAGACACTTTCAAATGCAACCTAGGTACTTTTTATATAGATTATGAATAAAATAACTATCTAGTGCTGTTAAACCGACTTAAAAGCTGGCTTAAGTCCTTGCCCGAACAAATATCCTCTATTGTCGATACGGCAACCAACAAACTACTCTTTCCTGCTGATGATAGAAATGAAAATCTGATCTGCTTGTTTCTCGTTGCCAAAAGTCCAAGAGGAATGAAGGTCTGTGTAGTGTAGTATAAAACTAATAAACATATCTCTATATTACCCTAAATGTCAGCCCTGACTGAATACTGGGAATCTTGCCACGTGGATAAAACCATCTTCTCCAATACGTTAAACTGTAATTTGTTCAATTATGTGTGTGTGTAATCCCTGATTGCTTTAGTCCTGGCACCTTAACCTTCTCAAGACCCTTCCTTAGTCCTGGCATTGTTAAAAACATTTCCCCAACTGGAAATATATTATATACTGCATACATACAGCCAGAGTGGGGTGGGTGTCTGTGCAAAAACTAGAAGATCAATAAAGTATGGATTATGCATCTGTTTATCTATCCTTGGTTGTCAGTTTTTCAATCAGCTCCTGAAGTGGCACCAATTCTTTCCTGTCAATCAGGTTGAACTCCTGGAGGGGACAAAGAACAGCAAACTCAAATACATCAGCAGGGTACACTAAAAAGCACAATGCGCACTTAAAGAGGCTTTCTTGTACCTGAACAAAAAAGATGAAGTGTTTGAACGATGTGTTGAGGTGGGCCTCCTCCTGCAGCTGCATCACTGAGTCAAAGTGCTGGTGGTAGATGTGAGCGTAGACTCGGAACAGGCGCTTGAGGATGGTCTTCGCCACTGACATAAAGTTTCGCTTGAAGGGAACACCTGGTAAATAGAAGTAAATTATAATGGGGAGGGGGGGGTTACCCTTTATATCTTCATTGTTCGCCTTAATAAACACTAAAGTGAACAACCCCAGCTACTGCTGATTCGTTATGTTCTCTGGAGAGCAAATGCCGACTCAGGCAGGCCAGGGCATGATTTCAGGGAAGAGCAAACAGCCGCACGACCATCTTGTGGTAACATAATATACATGGTACAACTGCTATGCAATTTTCTGTAAGAGAAGCCTGTTTGGAGAGCTCAAAGCAACAAAGAGATAATTCATTTAAAAAGAAACTGGTGACAGCCACTTCGTATGCACAAAGTCCACCTATTGGGCATCTTAATACTTCAGCATTGTGATTACTTTGATGTCCTGCTGGTACAAAACATATCATTTTAACTGCAGGAGTTTCAGATGAGCACCTTTAGTCTTTGGTTAAAGGATAATGGAAAAATACATTTGTGATGGCAGCCATTCAGCCCTGTTCACCCCAGACAGCACAAGCCTCTGCTTGCTGCAAGCTGTGCTTTGATTTAAGAAAATTGGAGTTCTTATACTTCACAGAACATTCTGAATCATCTGAACAGCTTTAGGACATCTTCTCAGGTATTTTAAATAGCAAAAAAACATGGTTTTTATGCGTCATTATGAAACCTCCTTTTGTGAGTTTTTAGCCCATTTTCCCCCCTCACATTTAAAACATGTAAATATATCAGTACATATGAAATCATTAATAAAGGAGAATTGAGCTGCAATTAAAACTATATTTACTAACTATATAAAAAAACAACATGTTAACTGGGCAAAGAATGCTTACCTATCTTTGAAGGGAAAAGTGTCTCATCGTCTAGCTGGTCTTGCACCCAGGTCATGAGGTAATCGATGTACTTGGGAGCAGAACATTTGATTGGCTTCTTGATGTTTGTTCCATCAGCCCAATGGTACTCATACCTTTAGAAAACAAATAATTGCATTCTGGTTGGTAGAAGAGATAACCTTAGATACGGTAGAATGTTAACCAACCGAACGATTCCAGAATGGACAGAAGTTGTAACAACATAGACCTTAGATTTACTTTATATTCAATCTTTTCGCTGTTTGGTTGTCCTTTTGACATTCAGGCCTGATAACTCCACAACCAACTGGCCCTGAAGGAAACTATCCTAAAATAACAGTGACAAGGTGCAAACTCACTTAGGCCCAGCAGACATGACTGGACAGCTTTCCTCTGTGCAAAAATCTGTGATGGTGCCGTAAAGCATGTTGATCTGGTTGAAGAAATCCACAGCTGTTCAGAAGAAAAACCCGACAGGATGAATATAAACCCGCTGTTCTTGAGGTCAAACACTACAGATAAAAAGATGGTGTGGTGTGGACACAGCATTTGTGCTGATGTATTAATAACATAACAGCTGATGTACCCTCAGTGGAAGCATTGAATGTGGAAAAACCCATAATGAACTGTTCTGATTGATATATCGTTATAAGAACGATCTACATTCTAAGACTCGGTGCTCAGCTTCTATCAATACGAAGATAACAATATCTGTAAACAAATATGAGGAATGTCATATTTGAATAACCCAAAGGGAGCCAGTGAAATAAAACAGACAATATGATGCAAATCAACAATCCAAGTTAAGAAAATCATACTACTAAAGGCAAACTCACAATCTAATTGTTTCGCTACCAAGTTCAATCGCTAACAAGTTGAGACAACGTACATCTCATATCCTGAAGGCACCCTTGCCTTATAATAAAATTAGGCATTTACTTGCCAGTAATTTGTCTCTGTATAGCGGTAGAAAGCAAACACAGCTCTCAGAGCAAAGACAATAACGTCTATTTAACATTCATGGTGGTTTTTTCCAGCATGCGTGCCAAGCCCCAGAACCCCCAAATGATTCTTGACGTGGACTAATTGAGATTTTCAAAGAAGTAGCATGCAACTGTGTATGCAATACTGAATGAATGAATGACAAAAGGTTGTGTAAAGCATGAGTCACTCTACCAGGAACACAAATCATAAATTGTTTTGAAAAGATGACGAAGGGATGGATAAAATTAGTGCTTACTGTTTACAGCGACCCATTCGTTTAAGTCTTCGCCATCGGGCAACATGACTGCCATGCGCAGGTTACCACTCCCCAGAGTAGCCTCTGCATGTTTCAACAGCTCGTACTGGTGAGATCCCTCCGGGATATTCTTCTTGGGCTTGAAGGTTTTGTTTCCACGGTTTCCACTGTGTGTCAGAGTTAAAAGAGGAAGGCAAACAGCGTGATACATACTGAGACAGATGTGATGACAGAGCACGGGAGCTCGCAGTTCCTCCTAGATGGAAACGCTGATGAAGTTGAACCGTTTTCAGAAATTTGTAGGAATCGGAAGGACGGAACATTGTGTCTTTCTTTGCGTGTGAAGCCTAATGAGGTCTTTCGGAGACAGAGCATTCAATTCATCTCACTGCCCCATTAAACAAGAATTCCAGCCTCATCATAATATGTTCATACGTCCACCCCGTGGAATAGTTCTTTATCACCAGCCTAGTCTACCAACACAAATCAGGATTAAGGCAACATCATACATGCCTTCACTTCATGAACAACAAAACATTACAGAGTTGAAACCAGGGAGCCCCAAATCAATTCACTGACACCAATCCTTCTGCTATACTGAGCTTTAACCTGGCATTGTCTAGTTAGTAATGAGCTGTACCTAAACCAATTTGTCTCTTAATCTGATAATGAAACATAGTGAATATTCCAATTGTTTTCCTGGGGCTTGAATGACAAATCGACTTTACACATTTACATCCCCAATCAGGATCCAGAGGTTTTTTTAGCATCTCGTTCCATCGAAAAGTATCACATACACTACAAAACTCGAGCTAAATCCTAGGATTAATATGCTGTTTATGTCAAACCAACGCTAGATGAGCCTATTGCGATAACGTGCCAGTAATTATCCAGGCCAAAAGCCACTTGATTGGCATAGGTCCTATGTGGCAGCACAGACCCGAAGAATAACATAACATGGTCATAGGCTGTAGGCCAAAAATGATACATGCAGGTGGAGATCCTCTCGGATAAATTAAAAAGTAATACATTAAAATGCATATTCGCAGTCAATCCAGGAAGTAGCCCCGTCCCGTGTTATGATTTCGCTATTAGCTGGGGAACTAACGCTACTTTTGTTCCGCAAACACAGGCCCGAAAACACATGTCCAAAGTGACCGAAGCGGGGCTAAAATGAGGCATTAACGACGGGCGGATAACTTACAAAAGAAAGCTCATGTTTCCTGGAACCGCAGAAAAGAACTCTCTTTACGAACCGCTAGCAAGAAAAATCGAGGCAGTCCGGAGGAAGAGGGGGGGGGCAAAACTCCTCCTTCCACAACCTCCGGTGTCTGTCCGATCTCCGCAAGGGGTCCTTATTTAAAAAAAAAAAAAAAAAAAAGTCAGACTGAGGAGAGAACAAAAAGCCTCCCCGACTGTTTGAGAGAGAGAAAGCCCCCCCGGTGAGACGCGACTAATGTCTGGACACCGAGCGGCAGCGGCGGAGCTGAGCAGCGGCTCTTCTTCTCCCGCGCGGCGTCAGAGCCGCGTCTGGCGCGCCTCGGCCGCGTGCCGCCACCGGGCGGCCAGAGGAGGGTACTACAGCCGGGCGACGCACCTATATACATATACATACAGTGATATCCCGGTATATATAATGTATGGGGCTTTTGCCGGTCTGAAAGAGTATTGAACACTTAGTTGCTCAAGGATAAGATTGAGTCAAAAGCACTACTCGGCCACAAACAATTTAACATAAAGAGTACTGTATGTGCCACCCCCGCCCCATTTTTCGAAATCAAGCAGTAGTTCTGCTTTTATGAACGCTCAAAATAGTAATCTAATATACAAAAGAACACACGATGCAGACATTCATAGTCCAGAGAGAGCACAATTGCACGGTTAATGATAAAAGGAACAGGTGTTTTCTCATCCTGTAACGGGAGAAAAACACATAGTTATTTAAAGAAAATGTCAAACATAAACACACATTTGGTAGGCCTTTACTGTCTTTGAAAACAGAGAAGTAGCAACTTTTAGAATGTCAAATAAAAAAAATCAACAACAAATTATAATATTGCACGTATTCATTCAGAAATTCGTGGTGGCATATGCGTCTATTACTCAGAAGAAACACAAATACAACGTTTCTCAAAAGGAAGTTAAATCTAGTTTAAAGTATGATGACCAATATTAAAAAAAAATAAAACGAGACGCTTGTCGCACCGTCAAGACCGTGCTGCTTTCACGTGCTGTCGGACAAATGCCTTTTTTTTTTCCTGTTACGTCCATTGTTTTCGCTACCCGGCAAGAGAGCTCGCAGTCTCGCACTAGGACCGCTCGGCCGGCTGTCGGCGGATAAGGCGGCCGGATAAATGCGTCGCGACGCGAGTCTCCATGGCTCTCGGCTCTTCCAGCTCGTCGCGGACACGGATGTGCGCGCTCTCGCAGGCCCGTGTCTGAAAACCCAGACACACGGTCAGAGTCCCCAGACGGCCCGCGACCCCTCAACGCACCGACGCCCAGAGCAGGTAGAATCGAACCGACGTGCAATCGATTAAAAAAAAGGGCCGATTAATGGATCTCTGATCCGTCGTTTGACGCTTCTTTAGCAAGATGGAGTGTGAGTGGAAGCCCGACGAGCAAGGTCTTCAGCAGATCCTGCAGCTGCTAAAGGAGTCCCAGTCGCCAGACACGTCCACGCAGAGAACCGTCCAGCAAGTATCCTTGTTCTGAAGCCTGACGTCCATGTCAACACACGGCGGCTTTCGCCCTCAGATATTAGCCAGCCCCGGTGGGCTAGCCCGAGCTAACACTAGCCCACTGACCTGTCGTTATAATCTAGTAACTATGCCCAGCTGGCGGCTCAATAAATCGGCGCCGAGGTGAGGCTTGGTCCTCTGTTTGTTGGTTTATTTAGCTCGGGGATAAAAATCGCAGAGGTCCGACAACGTCGCGTGTGTCGCTAATCCATTAATCGCCTTCATGGACACCCTCGTTGTTGTGTTGTGCGAAATGTAATGAATGAGTGTCACCCTCAGCCTTTTGTTACCCCGTCATCGAGGTGTGTGTCTAAACACGCCTTTAGGCTTCGTGCTGCTAGAGCTGGCAGCGGTCGCCTGTGAGGCAGGGCAGACGGCTGGTCTGAGATCTGGCGTGTTGGCGGGGTGTCACGAAGGTGGAGGTTATGAAAGAGATGTTCAAAACCTCCTCCCTTGTCCATCAGAAATGCCCGTTGTGATGTCAAATGTATAGATCGGCGTCGATATTGTGTTGCAGAATTACTGTATGGGAAAAATAATGCACATGTTGAAGCCAGCTGGTTTGATAAATCAATCAAATCTGGACGAATTTCGTGCAGGTGTGAGTCGTTTTCTGCACATTTATCCTAGTTGCTAAAATGCAAATAAATCTTGAAATTATGCACCATGCTGCATGCATTATATTAATAATTTAAACGCGCTATATCGTCCAGTGATGGAGGTCCAACTCCCACTGAGCACAATGTCTTCCTCAACCGTCGTCCCCAGAGACTCGAACAGCTCAACCAGTACCCAGACTTCAACAATTATTTGATATTTGTTTTGACAAAGTTAAAATCTGAAGGTAAGCTGTTTTTGTATTGTTTTTTTTTTTTTTTTCTTTGTTCCCCCCCCCCCGCCCCGCTTGAGATCACCTGTACATCCTCCGGTTGTCCTTGTTGGTACATCAGACGTGTCGTTTTTACGTAACTGGCCAGTGACGGCTCTGCTCGGCCTTGGCCGCTGACCACCGATGGCATGTTTGCCGCGGCGCTTAGAATATGGGTCACTCTAATTTTAAACCTATTTCCTGGCACCCCTCATCTCGAGACTTGACTGTGCAAAGTAGATGACCAAAATATTGATGGCATCAAGACTTCTCAGAGTGCCATAGCTGGAAATAAGTTGTTCCTGTTTAAGAAGTGACAAGCAGCAAATGTTTAAAAGCAAACCGCTCAATTAATCCCAATAATTATTAACATTTCTATATATCTTGTGTCGCACTGTGTAAGAATATAAAGGTAGCACGACCTTGTAAGTAATAGAAGACTAATGTTTGAACCATTACTGTGTTATGCTAAATCACACATTTCATCAGTCTGTTTTTTTATCTCCAACCACCAAGATGAACCTACACGGTCCCTGAGTGGGCTGATACTAAAGAACAACGTGAAAGCTCACTATCAGAACTTCCCTAATGGCGTGTCAGATTTCATCAAGAGCGAGTGCCTCCAGAACATCGGTGACTCATCTCCTCTCATCCGGGCTACTGTTGGTAAGTTCAGTCCTCTGGGTCAACGCAGTGTGATGCCTCCCAAACACCCTCTGGGAAGTAACTCACAAAAAAAAAAAAAAAAAGACATACAGCACACAAGGGAATTGTGAGGGTATCTAAATGTGTCTGTATCCAATACCAAAAGTTAATTAAAGCAAAAAAAAAACTTAATTCAGAGATTTAAACGCTGTGTCAGAGTAGTTCTTCAAGTTCTTCTGCATTCTTAGCTTCAGTAACCTCCCCCAAACAGCCAGCAAATAAACAAGTGGAGGTCTGTGCAGATATATCCCTGAAAAGCTGTTGTTGTTGTCCCACGACAGGTATCCTCATAACCACCATTGCCTCCAAAGGAGAGCTGCAGAACTGGCCGGAGCTTCTCCCCAAGCTCTGCTTGCTGTTGGATTCTGAAGATTACAACACATGCGAGGTGAGGCTGAAGAAAGGAGATGTTGGTCTGATTTTCTTCATATGTAGAAGGCTTAAAAAGACACACATGCTGTGGCTCAGGGAGAGAATTCTGGCTAGGTTTGCCAGAATAAACCCCACTCCAAAAACCTAGACCTGGAAAGTTCCACAACCACTGTACATGGGACTACTTTAGGGCTTTGACATTGCTGTGTTTAATTAATTTTGAGCCACATTGGGGCTTAAATGTGTATGTTGGTGGTAGAGAAAGAGATTAAGCATATGCCCTTTTGAGATCACGTGCCCTGGTGCACTGGAGCTTTAAAATAAGCACATCTGCGCACCCGTGCTTCGCGTCCTTATATTTGTGTTTTCATTACGGACAGCATGGGTCACTTGAAACATCATCTGGATGGCATCCTGCTGGCCAGATGAACTAAAGGCCGCCTCACAGCTGGAACAGCAGCCACAAGTCCAGATTATTTCAACAGAAAATCAGTTATACTGCACTCCCCCTTCCCACCAAACCTGCTGACCCCATTTTCTTTTTTGGGATTCTTTGTCATTACCCTGAATAGCCATTATTATCAATAATGATAAATCAGTATATATTTGTGTTGCTCTAGAGAAAAACATCTATAATGACGGAGACACAAACAATATAAAGCTAAACTTGAACAAATACTTCTTCAGGGCAGCACTTAACATGAGCTCAGTAGCTTGTCGTTGATATGGGACCATCTCCGATGTTGCACTCATGCTCAGACTCACATTCAAACCCATTCTTTGGTTGTAATATGTCCGTCTGTGCCTGTGATCCCAGTGCTGCAGGGAAGGTGGATATATTACATTGGCCCATACTCGCAAATTGCACATTACTGTCGTTCCAGACTCTGATGCGCAGAAAGACGTTTTAAATGCATCCTGGCAGGATCGCTCATCGCCCACTGGAGCAGAAATGATTTTAACAAAGCGCTGCTATCGCAAATATAAGGAAAAGGTGCATTGTGAAATAGCGCCTCTCTGTAATATCGGTGACCGCGTTGCTTTAAAAGCTCGTTCTGATGTGGAGATTGAGGTCAGCTATTTACTGTGGAGCTTGTGTGTGTGTGTGTCTGTGTGTGTGTGTGTGTGTGTGTGTGCGCGTGTGCGTGCGTGTATGAGGAGGCTTAATGCTGTACAGCCACCAAAAGTAGCAACTTCTCATAAGACTATAATTTTGAAAAGCAGCTTGGAGGCCTGAAAGCTTCTTAGTGCGATGCTGAAGATGAAGCCTGGAAGAAATAAAGTTCGTTTAGTGAAAACGTAAAATATACACTTAAATAATTATGCTTTTGTGGAATCTTTGTCAGTAGTTTTGGAAAAAAAAACCTGGTTAACACCACAAGTAAATGTGACAGACTATTTATAACAGTTTTGGACATGAAAGAATTTGTCTTTTTAGTGTATTTCTGTATGATTTGGCTGCAGATGGAGACTTGTGACCCTAAAAGGACGAGGAGAAAAAGGAATAAAGGGTTGTGATTCTTATTGTTACCCTGGTTAGCCCACCTGTATTGTGCTTCTTTTATTTTTTTTGCATTTAAAAATAGTTCACAGGCATAAAAACGGTATCACGTGTGAAACGATCAAAGGAACGATCAAGAGCGAATGGAAAAATAGATTTTTAAAGCAATGACTGAATTCAACACTTAAATAACCTGCTGTACCAATTACATGGCACGTGGATATTTATTCTTGGAATCGATGTGGTGACTGCTAGTGTACAGTTACAGGGCATCTATACTTTGAAACCCAAGCGATGTCAAATATGTGCGAGTACATGTCGGCGTTGGGTCTTTAATTACATTCTATTAGGATGTCATTGCAAAATGATCCTCATACCTTGGTAACTGCATTGCAACGCCCCGAGAGGGCTCACGATCCGCAGGGTTCAGAAAGTTCGCCGACGCGTTCCAGATGTGTTGCGTGACGCAGCTGGTGGATGGTTTTTCATCAGCTCCGCATCGGAGCCGTTTTCGAAGAACGGCTTTTGGGAAAGGTTTTGCGGCGGTCCTCGCAACAGAAGAGCAACCAGCCAGTGTGTTTTACGGCAGTCGGTGTTTCCACAGCAGGAACTGGTTAATGTGCATACCGCTCATTTCATCTGTGCATTGCTTACATTCTCACATGCAGTGACCTTTCACTGCAGCGTTGGAAGGGAGGATTAAACCTCAGATGCTTCACTGTTTCTGGAATGCGTGAGGGGCTGCTCAGGTTTTTTGCTCTTGTAGCATATGACATTACAGTGCATGAAGTCGTGTTTTTATTCCATACTTTTCTTGAGCTGTGTCTTAGTTTGTGTTTTTCCATATTTTAGTGTGTAGGGAGAAAAATATTTTTAGCATTTATCGTGCAATTTAATTTTTTCTTTTTATTTTGCCATTTTATTCCGTGTCCCTGCGTTGGAAGTGAGTCACCGGTAAATTAATGATGCAGACGGCTGTGTTCAACTTAGCAACAGAAATGCGTCTCCTCCTGCTTTTGACCTTGGCGCAGACGCAGCCTCACGCTTCTTATTAATGCATGGTGGCGGCTCCGCCGTATTTTTTTTTTTTTTTTTTTCCTGAGAGCGTTCGGTGTATCTCATCTCAAAGGAATGCTGGCATGGGAGTGGTTTCCATGGCAACACACTTCAGACGGCATCAGTATCTGTGATGTGCCATATCTGCTTCTCCGACTGCGTGTCTGGGAAAGACACCGAAGTCTGCAGTGTATTGGGAACATGCATACTAACCATGTGGGATCCTGCGCGAATGTGTCCGCCGTCTGTGGGTGTGAGGCGAGCATTCACATGTTATCTGAGCAAGTGTGTGAGTCATATTATAGCCTAGGGATTAATGAATTATGTCCAACACATAAAAAAGCACTATCTAACACTTTATCGAAACGTGCCGCAAGATTTGGAATTACCAAAAGAAGCCAAAGATAAAACTGACCATCGTCCCCGTGGATCTTTGTCTGCAGCTTGAGTCTAACGTGTCAGGTCGATCACTTTTAATGTCGGTTTCTCCGTGGTTTGTGCTTCAGTGTGTCTCGTGTCTTCTCTCCTCCGTCAGGGTGCCTTCGGGGCCCTACAGAAGATTTGCGAAGACTCTGCGGAAATCCTGGACAGTGACATTTTGGATCGTCCTTTAAACATCATGATCCCCAAGTTCTTGCAGTTCTTCAAGCACAACAGTCCGAAGATTAGGTATCAGCCTTTGTCTTTGTTTTTTTTTTTTGATTTGGAACTTCTTTAACCTGGCAGTCTGGAATCTGTATGAAGTTTATATTTTTTCTAACTTAATTAAACTGTAATTTCTACCTGTTTGTTGCTTTTATGAATGTAAGCCCAGCCTCTCTCTTTCAAAGTTGACATCAAGAGTTTTGCCAGGGAAAATGCACTTTTATTTTATATATCATTTAACAGTTTCCGCGTGAGCATGTTCAAACATTTCTGTAATGAGTAAACTCATAATTGGAAGAATCAAATAAAGTTAACATCTACTTTTAGACCTCATTTTCACAGCTTAATGCAAAGGACCTTTGAACAGAGGACGAGTGTTCCTCATACTTTTAGGCTAAATCATTAGAGACAGAGCACAGTAGACAGGGGTTGCATTCATAGCAGGCGGCATGTGAGAAAACCATGCTTTGTAACTCGTAAGTGCCGGTTATTGTGTTGCAGGTCTCATGCCATCGCCTGCGTCAATCAGTTCATCATCAGCAGGACTCAAGCTCTCATGCTGCACATCGACCCTTTCATCGAGGCAAGTCGGACTGCAATACTTTTTTTTTTTTTTTTGCGTCTGCATGTACAATGAAGCAAATATATTCTCTCTGGGAGATATACCATTATCTCCCTCCCCCTTATCCTTATCTCCTCTTTCAGTACATACACGCTACAGCACTGAAAACCTGTTGACATTTTATCTCTGAGCTTGTTTTGTCATTTTAAAATCTTTTCTCAAAACTGTACCCGAGTGTTGGGAATAATAAGAAATTGTGGAACTTTTATGTTAAGATTGGGTTTAAGTTGGCGAGGTGTCTTTTGGGATAACACATAAACGGATCTTTATTTGAGTCAGCATGGTAAATTTCCACTGTAGTTCTATCTGTACCATCAAGTTTTACGCACTGTACAGCTGATGAGTGGAAAACATGCAACCCCTTTGTCCTTGTGCCCCTACCTTCTGCAGAACCTGTTTGCTCTGGCAGAAGACGAGGAGCCGGAAGTGAGAAAGAATGTGTGCCGAGCTCTCGTCATGCTCCTGGAAGTCCGCCTGGACCGTCTCCTGCCACACATGCACAACATCATCGAGGTGAGTTTGTGTGGCTACAGTGAAGAAAAGACGGCATTGCAGTCATTTCTGACACGTCACCGTTTACACATTTATTGATTGGCTCATTGATTGACTTCAATGCTGGGGTCATTTAAAAAAAAAAAAAAAAGACAGTTATGTAAATAAAAAAGAATATAAGATAAAAATACTATCACTGCTCATTTCAGTACATGCTGAAGAGGACTCAGGACCAGGATGAAAACGTTGCTTTGGAAGCCTGTGAATTCTGGCTCACTTTGGCAGAGCAGCCTGTGTGTAAGGAGGTGCTCTGTGGACACCTGTCCCAGTAAGAACACACACACACACACTCAGACTCACACTCACAGACACAAGTTATTCAGTATTCAGCACACACGATGTCACTGGTGCAAATATACAGCGCAGGTATTGAAAGCTGTTGATTCATAGTAACCTTGGCAATAAATTGACGAGGACCCGGCGCCGTGATGATATTCTTCCTCATCTGGACTGCTGATTAAGAACCTTGGCTGTTG
This sequence comes from Lagocephalus sceleratus, assembly GCA_911728415.1. Lineage (NCBI taxonomy): Eukaryota > Metazoa > Chordata > Actinopteri > Tetraodontiformes > Tetraodontidae > Lagocephalus > Lagocephalus sceleratus. Next base: position 2,614,679 of record CAJVRN010000148.1, read on the forward strand.
ACCTCAGCTGTAACGTTTGTTATGTTGACGCATTGGACTGAGCGTGTTTCACATGTGGATGATGGCAGGGCGGCTCTGGCCTGTCCTTGGCCTTTAGTCACCTGGTTTTTTTCTTCTCCAGGCTCATTCCGGTGCTTGTCAACGGCATGAAGTACTCCGAGATTGACATCATCCTGCTCAAGGTTCGTTTGTGTATCGTAAAATATCTACCTGCAGGGTGAGGCGGTGAATTGGCCCCAGTTGATTTAAGAGGTTTTCTTGACTTTGGAAATATGTTTAATACCTCGTAATCATTTGTAGCTGCCCGTGGGTACCTGGGATTTCCTTTTGAGCTCGAGGGTTCAAAATTTGTTTTTGAAAATTGCAACGTTAACGAGGCTCGTTCGTTCCGCACCAGGGGGACATCGAGGAAGACGAGGCCATTCCAGACAACGAGCAAGACATCCGGCCGCGCTTCCACCGCTCCCGCACGGTCGCCCAGCAGCACGAGGGCGACGGCATCGAGGACGACGACGACGACGACGACGAGCTGGACGACGACGACACCATCTCGGACTGGAACCTGCGTGAGTTCAGCAGCAGCAGCGCGGCGGAAGACTCCCGGCGGCGCGCGCGCTCCCGCTGCCTTGACCGCGGGGGCGACGCGGCGTTGTGGTGTGTCGCGTCTGACGCGCCTGCGCGTTTCTGTTTGCATGTCTCTGCTTCTCAACAAACGTCAGGCAAGTGCTCAGCGGCGGCTCTGGACGTGTTGGCCAACGTGTTCCGGGATGACCTCCTGCCACATATCCTGCCCCTCCTGAAGGAACTGCTCTTCCATCCAGACTGGGTGGTCAAAGAGTCCGGCATCCTCGTGCTCGGGGCCATCGCCGAAGGTGAGAACGGGAAGTTTTCAGAACAGAGAACCAAAGCAACTGACACCGATCCCCCTGTCCGCCCGCAGGCTGCATGCAGGGCATGATCCCGTACTTGCCCGAGCTCATTCCCCACCTCGTCCAGTGTCTGTCTGACAAGAAAGCCCTGGTGCGCTCCATCACCTGCTGGACGCTGAGTCGATATGCCCACTGGGTTGTCAGTCAGCCACCTGACACCTACCTGAAGCCGCTGATGACGGAGCTCCTCAAACGTATCCTGGACAGCAACAAGCGCGTACAGGAGGCTGCTTGCAGGTAAGCAGGAGTCCGCCCCCCCCCCACCCCCCCGGAGCAGCTCGCACGCCAAGCGCTGTTGGATTCCTTCGTCCAGCAGGTGTGTAACTGTCGCGCGCGACCAACCGTTGTCTTCCTGCTGCTCATCGCAGTGCGTTCGCCACATTGGAGGAGGAAGCGTGCACGGAGCTGGTGCCTTATCTGGCATTCATCCTGGATACGCTGGTGTTTGCGTTCAGCAAGTACCAACACAAGAACCTGCTCATTCTTTACGACGCCATAGGGACACTCGCAGACTCTGTGGGACACCATCTCAACAAACCAGTATGCAAATAGAAATATCTGTGAATATCCGTCTGCTTCAGCCGCACGTCAGTTGACTTGTCAGACTTTGTTATCTATTAGGAGTACATTCAGATGCTGATGCCTCCGTTGATCCAGAAGTGGAACCAACTGAAAGACGAGGACAAAGATCTCTTCCCACTCTTAGAGGTGAGTCCGTCTCATCTCTGGGAAGGGGACAGTATATGGGCAGACTCTTGAATTTGCCCTTATTTTGCTTTCCTTCCACAGTGTCTCTCATCTGTAGCCACTGCCTTGCAAAGTGGCTTCCTGCCATATTGTGAGCCGGTGTACCAACGCTGTGTCAACCTTGTCCAGAAGACTCTGGCACAGGCCGTGGTGAGTACATGCACAGGACCCCTAAATGTGTAGACAGACACGTGTACTACACATACAGAAACAAGTCCTTCAATTATAGAAACAGACAAATATAGTCTGTCTATTAAATATGATATTAATATCAAATATTATATAAGTATTAGAATATATTTCATCACTTGTCTTCTTCTGTGCTCCGCATTTGTAGCTTTATCAGTCACAGCCAGACCAGTACGAGTCTCCTGACAAAGATTTCATGATCGTGGCTTTGGACCTTCTGAGCGGACTAGCGGAAGGTTTGGGAGGCACCATTGAGCAGCTGGTTGCTAGTAGCAACATCCTCAGCCTCATGTACCAGTGCATGCAGGTAAAAGAGACGTCGGACACACGACATTTCTGATAAAACGCGCAGCATGAATTTAATGAAGTGATTTCAATCCTGGTTATTCAGGACAAAATGCCAGAAGTGCGGCAGAGCTCCTTTGCCCTGCTGGGAGATCTGACTAAGGCTTGTTTCCAGCATGTCAAACCATGCATTGGTATGTTCAGTTCATCCTGAAAGTACAAAGAATTGTGGTTAATATGTTGTTATTAAGCTGCTTCCTTTCTCTCCTGCAGCCGATTTTATGCCTGTACTTGGTACAAATTTAAACCCGGAATTAATTTCGGTCTGCAACAATGCAACTTGGGCAATCGGAGAGATATCGATAAAAATGGGTGAGCCCTTCACAGATATTCACGTGATGTCATAAATTGTGTTTTGATGTCATATTTCAGGGTTTAGCTGACATATTTATTATCCATCATGAATCTTTGGGTGTTTGGGTTTTTTTTTTTTCTCTCCTTCATCCTCAGGACCTGAGATGCAGCCTTACGTTGCCATGGTGCTGCACCAACTGGTGGAGATCATTAACAGACCAAATACCCCAAAGACTCTTCTGGAGAACACAGGTACCACTTTGTGGCAGCGCTGACCAAACCAGCCAGCCTGCCACACACAGGGAGGTGCTGTCACACTCAGGTCCATTTGAACCTACATTTACCACATCTGTAAGGGTGTCCTTCTCCTTATGCATAAAAAAAAAACATCCCCAAACCACAAGCCTTACAGGTTCTGCTGGTTTCCCCAGAGCATGAGAATACTCTAGTGGGAGATACCCTGACACCCTTGATGAAACATGTGTCTAGCCTGCTATTAACTAATGTGGACAGACTGTGCAGCATCAGGTGACGTAGCACAATAACGATGCTTCTGAAGTGTGAGAAATAGACGTGAGTTCATATGCACATTCTCTTAGCCTCATACAGGATTAAGAAAACCCAGACTAAATGCGGAGCACCTAGCATAGAGCATTTTAAAGGAAAAAAAAGATCCTGTGCTCTTGTTTGAAAACTGAATTGGAAATCAGTTTTTCTACTCCCAGAGATCATTAAATCAAAAACATGCATGTCAAGTGTAACCTACCTAAACTATAGAGAAAACTAGGTACTTGGTAAATGTGTTTGTTTGCTGTCAGTTTATTTGTTGCTTTTATTTACTGTTTTTTAAATGTGAATGCATATCTGCCAATAGATGTTAAATGTTGTTAAGAATGGTTAATGTTTGATGCAGGATACATGAAAATGTGTAATTTGATTAATTAAATAAAACTCGTCTGGCCAGTTTTCATAATCTCAACAGCAGACCAAAAACATAGAAAACGAAAGAAGATCGGATATTTAATCGCCGAGGATTTCCTTGAGCACCAGTTTATCACTGGCACTAAATTAAAATCTGCAGCCATGTAACAACCTGAGGCAAAGGTGGCGTTTGCAGTCAAATTTTTTTGAAAATGCACGGTTGCACTTATTAGCCTCTGATCAGCTTATCCTGCATTGAACTTTATTTTAATGAGCATACCATCTGCTTTCTGCATGTGTCATTGGACTGTTCATAAATGCCTGTTTGTTAATGAGAATGTTGCATAGTTTTGTGTCTTTTAAACTTAGGTCCTCCCTCCTCTCTGCCTCATAAGAACCTGCTGTGCTGGATACTATTCTCCCTCCATGTAGTTGGCTTGGAGTAATCTGTCATGTCTTTTCAAAAGATTAAACCAAAGACATTTGTTTTTGTTTTTTTTTAATGTAAAAAGGAAAAAAAAAAAATTAACATGTGAGTTTAAGGGAGAAAGCCCATGTGCACCACCGTTGCTTAATCCAGTCACGTGTTACACCTTTTTACATTGTGACGCATACTTTGAAATCAAGCTAATCAGTTTCAATCAGTTTTATTCTAGATTTGATTAGCTGTTCAATCCATGTGATTTCTGAAAGCAGATGCCTTTGTTTGCCTTTTTCTATGAATGTCCTGTCAAAGTTGTCAATGTGTTCTCCCTTAAACGTCTTTTATTTTAATTTATTTTTTATGGAGTGTCATATTTTACATTCCTCCTCGTCACTGACGGGGTAGAATTAATCAACACTAGTGAAATCTATTAATTATCATACACAAATTCTGTTGATTTTATGTCTCTGAGTTGTTTGTTTTTTCTTTATTTTTCTCCCCCTCCCCTCCTCATTGCTCATGTCTTGGTTGGCGTTTGGTGGTGTGTAACCGTGATTGCGTTACCTTAGCAATAACAATTGGTCGTCTTGGTTACGTTTGTCCTCAAGAGGTGGCACCCATGCTACAGCAGTTTATAAGACCCTGGTGTGTATTATTCAATCTTTTATTTAATTCATCTTCTCTCAGCTTTCTCCTATCCTCTCCTCTCGTTTCCTGTCGCTCCCTTTTCTCGACTGTTGCTCTCAATTTTCTTCGCTAAATAAGTCTTTTCTGTTTTTTTCTTTTATTATTTTTTATCAGTTCGTAATCATTGCCAATCATGTGACTAACCCTGTCTTCTTTTAGGTCCTATTTGTGATTTTTATTTTGCCTCAGTAGCACCTTCATGTATTTTACATCTCGTTTAATTTCTAGTCCTCTGTCATTGTTAATTGTCCCTAACCTAAAAGATGCATGGGATTAGATCTGACACATGCTTGCTGGTTCAACAACAGAGAAAGGATGCTGCAAAAAAAGCATTCCTAAATCCCTTTTATTCGGAGCACCCAGCTGCATGTGCCTTTCCCACGAAAAGAAAACACCCCAAACCATCAATCTTTTTAAAATGTAATTTTTCAAGGTGCTATAAATGAGGTTTTCTTGAAAACACAGACAAAAGTTAAACATTGTTACAAGTAGGAGTGCTAAAACTTAAAAGAGATCCTTTATGTAGTATCTCTTCTGTGCATGCTTGAATTTTTAGTCTGTTTATAAGGACTAAATGATAAACACTTACATCATAATGTTAATGTGATGCTACAACTGCTGCCTGCTGTTTGATGTTAAATTTGTTTGTTCCTGTGGTCAGGTGTTCCTCACTACGAAATATAAGAGACAATGAGGAGAAAGACTCTGCATTCAGAGGAATTTGCACTATGATCATTGTAAATCCAGGAGGTGTTGTGCAGGTAAGACCCAACAGCGCAACAGTTGAACATTCAGATGCGCCCTAGTAAATGTTGATGCACATCTCTTCTCTGAAACAGGATTTTATATTCTTCTGCGATGCAGTGGCTTCCTGGGTGAATCCGGAGGACGAGCTCAGAGACATGTTCTACAAGGTAAACCATAATTTCCCATAAATTGGGGAATCTGAATGGCTCGAGTGTGAAACTTGCCATCCTAGTCGGCCCTCTAGTGGCCAAAAGCACGAAGCTCGGCGACTCGGCTTGACACGCCCTGTCATGCACAAGTTCTATTTTTTAAAGCAGCTTGTCCGGTGTTTAATTTCAGATCCTTCATGGATTTAAGAACCAGGTGGGAGACGACAACTGGAGACGCTTTGCGGATCAGTTCCCCGTGCCACTGAAGGAACGGCTGGCGTTTTATGGGGTGTAACAGCACTGTGCCAAATTGCTGGGGTCAGTTTCCCCTCTGATATTATTTACTGTTGTGGAAATAGATTCAGAAAAAAAAATCACCATTCATCCTAATATTACTGGATGATTAATGCATTCTAATGGGCTCCTATTTATTTCTGCACAGGTGTTTCACTGTGGGAGAAATCGTTGGGAGCCTCTTTTACCCAGGGAACATGTTACCCTTTAAAAGGGGGGAGGGACGGGATATTGACGCCTCCACTGATGTGACGGATGGGGTGGGAGGGAGCTGGAAGCAGCAGTGCTCACTGCTCCTGTGCCAAGGCAAGGGGGGTAAAGAGGGCCCGAGAATATGACTTCATAATGGGAGGAAAAAAAGAAAAGAAAAAAAAAAAAAATCATCAAATCATGTCTCGATCTGAAATAATCTTAACTTTAATCCTCAACTGTTTGTTTTTCCTGCTGCCAGAACTGATGAAAAGAAATGTAAACCGACATGGAGAAAACTGTGCAAAGCATCTTTTCCTGATGTGAGCGGTTTACATTTATAATCCCATTAGTCAAATCAGTGGCACAAGTGAATTCTACCAGAACATTTAGAAGATGGACAAGAATGAAACAGGATACTTTTTTTTTTTCTTCCAAGGATAGCTTCAGACCAAGGAATTGCAGCTCATACCAAGAATATGTTACATTGGATTCAGTTCTGGAGGGCATATTTCACAATGCTACATATCAGCTAAAATAAGTTTCACTTACCTAGTCACCCCCCTCCCCCCCAGTGTTCTAATTCTTTCACAGGGCAAATGTTATTTATGTCACTGGAGAGCACAAGATTTACTTAAAAGAGCAGCTTCTCTGCAAAAGGTAGCATGCTTGTATAATTGTGAAAAGCTGTAAAAAAAAAAAAAAAAAACAACAAAAAAAAGAAAAAGTTGTGATTTGTGTTGTATTTGACAGCCGTCACTGCCCTGTGATTCTTCTTTGACCTCGTATTTTACCTATCTACAGTGCGTCTGTTTCCCGCAGCGAGGGGTTACAGCCATCAGCTGGAGCGTTGCACCACTCGGGGAAACGCGTTTAAAAAAAACAAACAAACAAAACAAACAGAAAACGGAAAAAAAAAACAAAAATGTTTGGCTGTGATGTTTAACGTGTGAATGTCGACATGGACATTTCTCCGCAATCAGAACGAAGCTCCGGATGCTTAAAAATCGGTTATATTTTTGAACCTCGTTTGCGAACGAATGGAGGAGGAACTTGTAGGAGCGCACCGCCATTAACCGAATCCTGTCTTGGTGATGTTTGTGATTGTTGCCGTCGGATCCACGCCGTTCATCGGAAGAATGTTAAATGTGTTTATTTCTCAATAGACCGGTTGTTTTTATTTTGAGGGGGGGGCTTCTTGTGGTAAACGCATGATCTTGAGGACGACTGCATAGCGTTTTGCGTGGTTGTGCTTTGTGGGGTATGTGGATGCTTTTCATCTCTTGCATGTTGGTGGCCCCTCACACCCTGACTTTACATGGAATTTTGATAATGTGAAGGAACGGAGTTTTGATTATAATCTTTAAAAACATTAATGTATCTCGACACTGGGATTTCCTGACTTCATAATATCATGCCGGAACACTCTCCCTGAACTCTTACTACAGCTTCTAAATACTGTGAAACTACATTAATGTTATTGTCTCTGGTTGTTTTGCACCATTTTATTTTTAGAATGCGTGTGTGTGCGTGTGTATGTTTAAGTTGCAGATAGCCTAAATGTATTCCATGATGGGTTAGCAAGATGAGAGGCTTTTCATCTTAAATTTTTAGGTATTTTTATGTCCAGGCAGCCGTTTTGTTTCTCTGCGGGCCAGAGTAATAACTGCAGTATTCTAATGCTTCGTGATGCACAATGCACTTAAAATTTAGAACTGCAAGTGCTTGGAGTGAACTATGTAGCCAAATTCTTCAGAGTATGACCTCGATGTGAACACAGACAAATAAGTTTTGCTGCTAGAATATATGTGTAATTCAATCAGTACACCGATGCAATGTTAGTGTTAGACTATAAAACTCTTGTTAGGTTTTCACAATGTGAAACGCGGATCAGATCTCTTAGACGTACCAGTAATGGAACTAGTGGTCAGGTGACTGCATCATGGAATACAGAGGCAAAGGCGTTTTGTGTTTCGACGTGATTTCTGTCTGTCACATTCCAGCTGTTTAGCACGAAATACGCGGAGTAATCGGAGCCTGATGAGGAGTGTGTCCATCATCCTGGTGTGAAGTCTATAAAACACAATCCCAAGCATTACTTTGCTGTATTTCTGAACGCTGCTATATGTTGTGGTTGTGTTTCACTACTTGAATATGTTTTCCATGTGTTAACCTCAAGTTGTCTGTGTCATTTGTTATCATTTCCCCAATGTTTATGCCTTTATGCATCTCCTCTCAGCAACCAATTAGCAGAACTCAAGCCCTGCATATTAGAAATGGATAAACCTGGGTTTTGATTGAAAGGTGATTCTTGTGCAACACTGCTAGTTGTTAAATGTGATTACAGCTGCAAAGCTAGGGTGAGAATAAGACAGTAATTTGCACATACTTCTTGTGCTCGTTGTCAAAAGTAAATGTAATGAAATGGTAAAAACTTAGTGTGAAGTCTTCATAATGCCTTGATAGCAATTGTTTTGAGGTTTGTCACTGTTTTGGAATAGGTATACAGTACACTGTCTAAAAGCTGATAATGCTTAATATAAAAGCAAGGTAATAAGATGACGACTTATGAACTTATTGTTACAAACAATTTTTGAATTTCTATACAAAGCTTTATTGAAAATTTGTATTTTATAAGTCACCCACCAATATTAACGAATGTCTAGTCAAAGAACTCCTGTACTCTCACTTAGCCTTCAGACTTGATTAGACTATCTGCCTTCATATTTTTTGTGAGTAAAAGCAAAAACATAATTTTGATAGATGTGTTCTTTTTTTAATAAGCTGCTGAATCTAAAAAAGTAAAATACTTTTGGGGCCACCAAATATTTTGGATCATGCAAAGAATCTATATTGTACTGTAGTAATTTTGTAATATTTGTAAGATGATTTAGTGGATGTGACTGGTTATCATTGCTTGAATCTGTACATTGTTCCAATAAATTGTTTACAGTATTATGGGTCTATGTCTTGAGTTTATCGTTACATTTTGCATAAGGTTTTCACAATTTGCTCATCTGATGATGATGAATGTTTGAGCAAGTGTTTATGTGAAATAAAACCGTTACTCAAAAAGAATATAGTGTAGTTACTGTCATATGAACTTTAGTGGCTACAGAGAGAGAAATTCATAGTTTTATGAATCATGTCTTGTTGGCTTCATTTAGTATGATCACAAATAGGTAAAAAGAAAGTACAATCATATTTTCAGACAGGATTATTTATTTATTTATTTTTTACAAACGCATGTGAATAGACTCTCATTTTTTGCATATTGGTTTAAAAATCACTTGACCAATGGTGAAAAGTTTCGTTCATCCTGATGAAGAGCGTATGTTTCATCTAAGCTGAGTTTTCTTTTTTTACGTGAGCACTTGAAGGTATCCCGTAAACGCAGGCCTCCACTAAAACCCACCACTGGGCGGCGCTGTTTCACTCAAACACACACAAACACACACACACACACACACCCTCCCTCCACCAAACCCACCGAGGGGAGCGCTTCAGGACGGTCGGCTGGAGGTGGAGTCTGTCCGGGGGGGGGAGGGAGAAGAAAGAGAGGAGGAGGACAGGGGGGGGGAAAGAAGGCACACAGGAGAGAAACGACAGCGCGGTGGATGAATTCACGCCCTCAAAGTGACCCGAAACCACAGCGAGGAGCCGCGGCGGCGAGGACAGCGACACGATGATCGCGCCCTACTTCCCGGAGAGTTTCTGGGTAGGTGGGCTGTCGTTGCGGACGCACCGGTGCTTTTCCTCGGCGGTGCTCCGTCCCTATATTGTCCGTGTCAGCCGGAACACCCACCCTGACCGACTGCGGTGGCGGGGGGGCTTTTCGGCCGCTGCCCTAGCAGCAGTGCCGGGTTTGGCTGCTTTTATCATCGTTTATGTCTCCGGGGTGATTATTATTTCGCTGTCCTGGGTTTTTTTTTTTTTTTTTTTTTTTTTTTTTTTGGGGCCTCTCTCTGTGAAGCCATCTAACATGAAATGCCTGGAGGGCCCGCCCCTCCTGTGCGCCCATTGGCCGTCGCGGGCCTGCCTGGAATGTTGTTGAGTGGTTCCGCGCGTGTGATTGGACGGACGCGCTTGTCAATCACGGCGCGGCACCCAACGCGTCACTTTCTTCCGCCACAAAGTTTCATTGAGAGGCCAGATGTTGGAGAAGTTGCAGGAGAGGGTTTAAAGAGTCGAATTTAAAGATGACCCGCTTTTGTTTTGTACATAACGCTGCCTTACGTTTAAAAATGCCATTTTCATGCACTGGTCTGTTTGTTGGCGAAAGGTAACCTCTCGATTCGACGCGCTTGTGTTCCACAGTGTCGGTGGCAACATTGCAAAGATTCCTCATAAACTGACCTGTTATCTGCTTTTTGGATTTCTTTTTACAGCTTTTGTTTTTAAGCACGACAGGAACTACACGTTTGGAGTTATTATGATGGGTGACGACGCTATTCACACTGCTTTTAGCTCAAGCCATTCCTCTCCACCAGTCATGTTTTGGACCTTTTGTTTATTTCTTTGATTCACCATCTTCATTTTATTCAGTGTCAGACACGTCAGGTTTGAGCACCTGTGATGACTAAACATGGAAATAAATGTGTTATGATAATGCACATGTTATTGCTTCCCTGGTCTTGGTTCTGGGGCTTTCAAGTCCATAGATTCCATGCTTGACTTCAGACATATAGTTAGAATACAACACTGTTTGCCTCAACTAAAGTGTTCATGGACTGCAGCCCGCTGCTGGAGCATGCAGCACTGTTGCGTTAGCTCTTCTCTGCAAAGAGAAACGTTGCGTCTACCTGCTTTTCTTCTGCAGCCGAGTACTATTGCTCCAAACATGCACCTGTTGCAGGGACAGAACATACTGCTGTTTCGAACCCCCAAAGTCTCCCCAAAGGAGATTTCATCATTAACTAAAGCGAGATGAGCGGAGTGGAGTCACTGCTGATTCTTCAATCTGGCCTTTGTGCCCTGCCGTTGGCCACAAGAGCATCTACTGATGGGAAAGATCAGCTGTGTGTTTACCATGCAGGACACACACGCGGTTGGCATTTGGGGGTGCATCCTTTTTGTACTGACTTGACTTTAATTAAAACCACTTTTGAGTCGACTCCCCTTTTTGAATTGACTTGAATCACGGGCAGAGTGAGCAGTCGCACACATTAAGCTGTGCGATTTAAGCTTTATGCCACTCTGCTTGTATGTAGACCATTCACCACCACCTCAACTCTGTAGTCTCTGCGGGTACATTTTGTTGCTTGTTCATTTCCTTGTAGGTAATCTTGGCTTCAATCTGTGAAGTGAGGCAAACTTCAGCTGGGTAAACACATTTATAGAAAGCTGAGACACAGATTTCTTTCAAACTTCGTCTGTCTCAAAGTTCCGGCCCTTAATTTGCTGGCGGCTGCAACAATTCCTCTTGCGAGACGCGGATGTCTGAAATGACCATTTCCTCTTTTCACCTGACGCATGTCTGACTCCTTTCATTCCGAAAGCAGCAGCGCAGGTCGTGGATTCCTGTCAGAAGGAAGCAGAGGTGACATTCCCCCTGTCAGCTGCATGTCTGTGACGGCGCTTTAAAGGAATGTGTCAGCCTTTGGCGTGGCACAGCAAAGTAAGACGGTGGCGTGATAAGTAAGCAGTGCTGACGCAGATCTCGGCCTCGGGACCGTCCTCCCCTGATGCTGTGTGTATCTGTCCGGTCAGTCTGCCTTTTTAAAATAGATTTATAGTTGTGATTAAGAATTATAATGGTTTCTGTAACGTCATGCGTGTAATGTCCCATCCCCAGGCACGAAGACGGGTCAAACTACATTTAGATTTGCGCCACCAACACAATCCACACTCCTGCATATATAATGGGCCGTGTATGTTGCTGGTGGTCTGATTTGACAGCAGAGCGCACTGCTACCAGACCTCTGTGGTCATATGACCTAGGGCAGACACTCATGATGTCATCCTGCTGTCAACCCCCCTCAAGGTTGCGGTTTGCAGGCCGTTGTTAACTTAATGTCTGGAGACAGAGGCAATCTTTATTTTAACTCGTTCCCAGTTCCTCTGGGGAAATTGGGCAATATTTGTTTGTTATTGTTTCAGCATTGGGACACTTAAGCCTTTTTTAAATGCTACTTTATCACCATTATAAGATTAATATAAACCGCAAAGGAGTGTTGTTGCTCTCTTTTATTGGGACTGAAAAATAGAAGGAATTCAAAGTCGGGGCTCAGATTTGCATATGTGGTTGTTTGGTGAATCTACGCTATTTCTGACATACACGACATTGACCTCAAGCTTTTCAGGTCTGACAGTTCAGAGCCAGCAAGCCGTTTAAAGAAAGAATGCTGTTAAACGCTCGGTGAGCACCCGGCCCGCGTTACAGCCTGTCAGACACACAAACACTCGGCTCGCAGGATATTTGAAAGCGCCGTTGCACTTTCACAGACAAAGTGAATTCTTGTCCCGCGCTGCCAGGCAGACGTTATGTGATAAACCCAGGCCGCTTTATCTCGCAGGTTGTATTTCAGATTAAGCAGGCCAGCCGCGCAGCCATTTCCTCCTCGCTGGTCTCCTCTCTGTACGGCCGGCGGAGCCCTTATGGCGCGTAATAAAATAATTCTGATCTCTGTTTCAATGCTGTGGCCTTCTCACTTCTTATTTTCCATAAGGCCGCACCTCCTCCGGCTCATGACCGAACGCACACTTCCCAGCAAAAGCATTAGTGCAGCCGTTACGTATAGATTTTTACTTTCTGGACTCCTGTCTGGTGGCTTGTGTTTATTTGGGACCCTGCCGGGGAGAGCTATTTTATCAGGCTTTTGGACGCACGCTAAACTCTCATCACCCTATCTATTCGGTGTTAACTGTGGGCTCGCAGGCCCTACTCCCTGCTGGGAGTATAGTGAGTACTACTGGATTTGACCCCGTGTGACTGGAATATTAAACAGCCGAGTTTCGAGCTCTTTCATCAATGAGTGTCCAGACGAGGTGCCGAGAAGCTCCGCATCCTCCCTCCGCTCTGGCGTTGGCTCAGCTTTTACATTTGAAAGCGCAGCAGACCGGGACAGGGATGTGTTCAGTCACTTCTAAATGTCCGAGGTTTCCCAGAGCAAGCCTGATGTCCGTTTCACAGCGTTTAATAGCTCTGGCTCCCGAGCCTGTTCCTGTGTTTGTTTTTATTTTTCTTTTGTACTCATTGCAATCACACCGCACATGAACGCCGCCCAGAAGGGAAGGCTTCCTGTTGCCGCTCCGGCCCATGCAGATCTGTTTCTTTTTTTCTTTTTTTTTTTTCCCGTACATTTTTCTCACTTCCCTCTTTTCTTCGAGCCCCCTGACGAAACGTTAACGGCCCCTTGCCTCGTGCGTCCCCTCGTCCCTGCAGCGGGCGCACGGCGGGGTTAACTTTGGTTAACTCTCGGCCACAGCTGAGAACGAGGCGCATCCCCTTTAACATCTATTTGCTCTGTAAATATTGAGCTGTTTGAGCTTTTGCTCTGAGCTTCAGCTTGGCACAAATATCCTGAACTTTTATCTCTGACAGCGGTGGTGGTGGTGGTGGTGGTGGGGGGGGGGCAAAGCTAACTGTCGTAATCCAGCTTTTATAGTAAACTGCTGACGGTGGATGGAACAGTACACGTGTGTGACAGTCAACACAGGGCCACCAGACTATCTTGGCAGATTCAGGCAAGAATGGGAACGTTATGGTATTTGAAGGACATTAATAATGAAACATGTTTTCAGAGGCGAGCGTGTAGCAGCACTGACAGGTCACATTTGCAACACTTGGTGATTGAAGTGGGGAAAAAAAGGGAAATAAGGGACTTTACTCCCTTTATTTATCTGTTGTCAGGTGAATTCGGCGGTGGGTGATATGCAAATACCAGAATATAAGTTGGTGTCTCTACTGAAAAGTCCTTTCTCAGTGTTTGTGCATGCCCCCCCCGGCTGTCCTCGTCCTGTGAGGGGACCTGATCACCGTTGTTGACGTCCACTGCAACGTGCCTTTCTAATTCAGACGCCGCGTCGGCTGTTAGTGGAAGCGCAACTGCCAGCTTCCTCTGTTGCATTAATGTTAATATTTGACGGCCCTTCTTCTCTCACCGCACTGTTCCGTTCCGGTGCAGGTTGTCTTTGTTCCCTTTTTTCTTTAAAGCCACAAGTTTACTCACCATCTGACTCAAACCAAGCGTGAAATCAAACTTTCGGTTGTGACTCACGTCAACGTGAGGGTCAACCACTTCTTGTGTGTGAACGTCTCATGGGTAAAGGGACAGATGCATTGCAGTGGGAGATTTTTATTAATTACTTCACAAGTTGGTGAGAGCGAGAGGACATTTTTACTACCTTGTTAAATGATTCATTTTATGTTTTAAAGTCCAAAGCATCACCATAATGATCCACAGCACCTTTGTAGTTTTTTTTTCTTCTCTTCTGACATGAATTATTCATTTGAACTTTTAAAGTGTAAACACAACTGGACACTGTCGACTTTACAGAAACACTGATCAGTCCACAATTGATCAGTCGAGCTGTATATGCTTGCATTGATTGCTCTCAAATATGGCAAAGATGAATATGATTGACCGGAACCAGCTGCACACACATCTGGAGCGTATGCAGACCGTGACAGTGCTGCTTTTAGAGCAAGCCTTTACGGTACCATCTGATCAATAACGGAGTTTATTTACCCTTGTTCCTGTGGCTGACCTGTCTGTCTCTGCACCCCAGGGCGAGAAAAACAATGGCTTCGACGTGCTCTACCACAACATGAAGCACGGCCAAATTTCCTCGAAGGAGCTGACAGAGTTCATCAGGGAAAGGTAAGTTTGGGGGGTGTTTTCCTCTGTCATCCGTTCATTATAGTGCTGCACATTAAACTGTTCCAATCTGCCTGCCTCTCGTCACGCGTGCTTTGTGGTTTTTCTCCGCGTGCTCACATCTATTTTCAAGTGAGCTCTGACAGTGCGGTTCCTTGTATTGTGTTCGTAGAAACACCCAAATTCTTTGCTGAGGCAACAGTTTAATCCATGTGACTGATATCCCCAGATGTAGTCTTTACGACTGTGGCAGCCAACCATTTGTCTTGGTGGTCTTAACCAGTAAATAAATGAATGGATCAGTCACAAAAATGACAAATTAGGAGGGGAAAATGCCAGATATATTTATTGGGGCAATAAACCAATGTTAATGAGCAGGCTCAGCTTTATAAACAAAGGTAGGTATTGTCTTATTAAGGAAGTTAATTTCAAGTGATTGCCATGGTAAAGATAAGCAGTATTTAATATATAAAGATGGTCAGATAGACAGATCCTTTATTGTCTGAAACCTAAAGCAACAGAAATACTTCTTTGCCAGGGCTCAACTCACATCTGCATATATGATACATTATAAAACATAAAACCTACACGGTCCAAGGAATCTCAATGCACAAGAACATAAAAAGCACCAGCTGTTTATTACTGGGGCACTAAATTTACTTTATTGTTTAGGGTGTTTATTCTAGGTGGAATAAATAATTATTTACAATGTCATGACAGAGTGCTGCTTCCCATGGAAGATGTGTTGCATAATTAAAGCAAAATATGTCAATGCACGTCCTGAGAGTGTTGACCAATATATTACATAAAGTAAAATGTGATGGAATTCCATGGGAAAATGTCAACAAGAGGCACCATGTCTTCTAAACATTTCAGTCTCAGTGTTAAAATGACTCTGCTTTTAATTATATTTATTCTAAAAGGGATACCATTGTTATTTTGCCCTGTTGACATTTATCTTCATGTCCTGATTACACTTATTCGTCATCAATTTAGAATTAACAGTGGTCAAATATTGGCATCTCCAATTGCTGTTTTCGTATAAACTGTTTAAATTATTTGTTGAATTTTAATATACTGCGTTTAATATACTGTGTTGAATATACTGTTAATTATACTGCTCGTCTGCTCTTAAAAACGGTGCTCTAGCTCCCTCTGCTGGACAAAGAAGCTCTCTGCATCGGCCTGTTGGCCAAAGCCCAGCCACACTATTCAAACCAAATTTAAAGGAAAAAATATTAATATCTGATCTCTTTTAATTGAATGGATGTTTCAAAGCTAAACAACCCAGTGTAAACAACACTTTAGAAGGGTGATGTGCCAAATTTGGCTGGTTTATACATCTACATGTACAGAATGCATAAAATATTTGCTTATCTGTCGCAATGACATTCCATTCATAGAATAATTAGTCACACTATGTGTGACATTAATTTCATTTTTTTTTCTTTTAAATATAAGATTACAACCAATAAGAGAAACCAAACAAATAACTCAGAGTACACTATATTACTATATATTTTAATGTAGAATTAATTGCAGAAGATCCACACGGTCCAGAAAGTCAATGCTCTCTTTTAATAAGTTGTGCACTCGTACACAAAAGTAAGAGAAATAATCTGCATTGCAAAAAGTTCTACTTTTTTAGGAGTTCTGATTTAGAAGTTGGCCATCGTTGCTCCTGGCAAAATTTTGAAAGGTATAACATGCAAAAATAATATGCCATTGTAAATATAAAAGTGGGAATGGAACCAAGACAGCTTTCCCAGATAGTCCCATTTTATGTGTGTGTGTGTGTGTGTGTGTGTGTGTGTGTGTTTTAACTTTGTGGATGTTTGTGCGTGTGGACTCTGCTGGCTGACCTCATTCCTGTGAAGTAAGATTAGGAGGAGAAAAAAAAGAGACGGTGAAGCTAAATGAAACATACATAATTCAGACTTGCCCTCAACACCGCCATGTTTTCAGAGAGAGGGTTTTTTTTTCCTTTACTGTTGTCACTTTGATCCCCAGAGGGGAATAAAAGAGGAAGGAAGGCATTCAGCTATTAACCGGGTTTACGAACACATCAGTCATATTTGGACAGACATTACTGTATTTAAGTATTCTGTCTGACTTCATGAGAGTTTAGGGGATTTGAGCTACGATTCAGCTGCAAATATGTTGTAATCTGAGATTTATAAATGGACAGTCATTTTCACAAATCAGGTAAAGTTATCTGAGGGACGATTGAGCTGTCTGAGGATTTATGTCTATTTCTGGATAACATGTGTTTGTTTCTGATGTGTGTAGGAGCACTATCGAAGAAGCCTACGCCCGGTCCATGACCAAACTCGCCAAGACAGCCGGTAACTTTTCCCAGCTCGGGTGAGCGTAAACATTATTTTAGTTTTACAAAGTTGGCAATATTAAGCTTGTGTTCAAGCTATTAACATGCTGTTGTCTGTCCCAGGACTTTTGCACCAGTGTGGGATGTGTTTAAGAGCTCAACAGAGAAGCTGGCCATCTGTCACATGGAGTTAGTCAGAAAGCTACAGGAACTCATCAAAGACGTTCAGAAATATGTCGAAGAGCAGGCCAAAGCACACAAAAAGGTAAGGAACGTTGGAAATGTCTCGATACTCATCTCGGCAGATGGCCCGTTGTGGTGGATATCTCTGGCTTTCCTCGCTGTAAAAATCCACACGTGCAGCTCATATGTCACTGAAGCCACCACAGAACCGAAAGTAAAATGTGAGGCGGTCGTTCGTGTCGCTGGTTGGTGGATTCGCGGCGACAAAAAGGCTGTCGCACTTTCTCTCCGTCACTTCCCGCCTCGTTCTGTGAGTCTTGGCTACGTTGCAAATGCAGCACATGCTGCAGCCAAAGGCGAAAGTCGTAAAAATAAGCAGCCGATTTGAATTAGAAGCTTCAAATTCTGTGCATAATTTCAGAATTTTGCCAGTTCTCATTAACCAAACTCACCGTCTAGCAGCTGTGAGTTAAAATATTACCCATTCATCACAATGTCTTTTTATGTCTTTCCAATAAGTTTATGTGAAGCGCTATAAAGGGGTGCAGTCAGTGACTTTTTTTTTTTTCATTGGCACTCCTGCTATTAATAAATTTTAACTGCTTCCCGCTGTGTCTTGCACAAAGACACAAAGAAAGAAGAATTTCTAATGTTTTACTAGACTAATATCTAACTTTTCTCTCACTGCAATCGGGCCAGGTTTGTCATAATGAACAAAGAGATTGTTGGGCTCTGCTACGCTGGCCATTTTAGAACTGTATCCACAGTTAGATGAGCATGAGTAATACTTGCACTGATTATTCACGCTTGTTATGATGTCAGACAAAAGAAGAGGTGGCGTCTACCTTGGAGGCTGTACAAAACATCCAGACCACCATTCAGGCACTGCAGAAGTCCAAGGAGAACTACAACTCCAAAACAGTGGAGCAAGAGCGCCTCCGCAAAGAGGGGGCCACCCAGAGAGATGTGGACAAGGTGGGAGGCCACATTTGCACATACACACACCCACGTAATCACCGTATGGTAATAAGGCATGATGAAGTGCCTTAACCATCCACTTTATACCCGCAGTAAAACCCCAAAGGTTTTCTGCCTGCTGAGGTTAAACAGAACTTTTTCCGTTGCTGATTCTTCAGTTGATCTTGGAAAACAGTGGTCTATTGTGTGTGTGTGTGTGTGTGTATATAATGCACACTGATGATAATCATTCATCTGTCTGTTTATGTCTTGCAGGCTGGAGTGAAAGCCAAAAAAGCTACAGAGACCTATAAGTCCCTCGTGGAGAAATACGCCACAGCAAAGTCCGAGTTTGAACAGAAGATGGCAGAAACTGCGCAGGTATTCCCGCGTTGTCCCCGAGACGCGTCCGTTGCCTCTCCCTCTGCGGTGTTCAACACTCTTTCGTTTCTAAGGGTGATGTGTGTGTGTTGGAGAGTGTGTTCCACATTTGTGCCCTGTATCATCTCCAGATCATGTTTTTTCCTCTGTAACGGAATCACAGTGGAAACCCCTGATTGGAGCCATCTGACAGGCTGATTAGATCAACTCCAAATTAAAATCAGATCGGTAGAGTTTGGCCTCCATATCCTCCCGCACCACAGCAGCTCCACCACCAAAAGTGGTTCCAGTGATCCTCTCTTATCCCCAGAGAAAGCTGTGCGGCAGCCCCACTTCCCCCGGTGCTCGAGTCAAGTCATCTCGAAAACCCAGCACATGTGGACACGAGTTCTAAACAGTAAACACATGTGAGGCTGTCTGACATCACTCAGCCTCCTTCATGTGTGTTCTCTTCTGTGATTGCGACAAAACCTGCAGTTTTAATTGCTTGCATGTCTCTGGAGTGTAAATGCAGGAATTGGTGGCTGTTTTTTTTTTTTTTTTTTTGGACATGTCTGTGGTTCAGAAGATTCATCGTCAGCCTCAGCCACACTGTGATTCTTTAGGTTATGATTATTTATACTCATTCTCCTCGGTTAACCCCAGAAGCCCAGATCCAGACCATACATGTGTTTAAAGACAAAAATGAATTCCTCCTGATGTATTTTGTGAAGAGAATAATTGACGTCCCATGGGATGAGATGCCTTTGTGCGTGCGTGTGTGTGTGCGCGCGCATACATTTCTGTACCAGAGACCACCCAAACAGATTACAGGAAGTAGCAGGGGCAGAAAAAGGAAGCACGATTTCCCAGGATGCTTTTGTTTTCGGTTAATGTCCCATTGATTTTTTTTTTTTTTTTTTTAATAACATTACACCTGCCTTCTTTTGCAGAAATTCCAAGACATTGAAGAAAACCATATTCTCCACATGAAGGAGATCTTTCAGTCGTACTCGCAGTCTGTCGAGGAAACGCACGTCCAAATCGGAGAGGTGAGCCCGTCCACGCTCACATGTACACGTACGACGTGTCAGACATTCCTGTGGGTGGAGTGGCTGTCTCACTGACCTGAAGCTGTGCTTGTTGGGTTCACTGTGTGTCATATCAATTAGTGTCATCTTTGATCTCTCTAATCGTTTAACAGAGAACCAGGAAGTGGCCCATTCATCCTTTTATACCGTGCAATTACAAACTGATCAGAACTTCCTTTCAGAGTATGTACACATCGAAATCGGGTCTGAGACTAAACAAAAAAAAAAAAAAACAATCCTTTTTAAAGTTGTTTCTTTTAGTGTGGGTTTAGGTCTATGAAAATGGTATCAGGATTAATCGCAACCAACTGCCGTCAGGAATAATTTGCAGCGCCGTTAATCATCGATTAATTTCAAAGCCCGCATTTATTTGTTTAGCAATCAAACGTACCACTGCCTCCCAGAATCACTTAAATCCGTAACCCGAAGCTTCTGCTGCTGCCCCCGCCGCCGCCGCCGCTGCGGCTCCGTCCTCCCGTAGAGGGCGATGCAGCTCCACCGTCAGCATCCCCGCGCCCTTCTTCAGCTAGTGCGGCAACTTGGAAAGAATGTGGAGCGACAGGCTACCACGGTTACTCAGCCCCACAGGTCCTGCTTTTTGAGCAGGACATGGGCAGTGGCGCAGCCTGCCACTCAAGCAAAGCAAAACACTGTGTGAAAACTAAGCGGTCAGTTAATCCAAATAAATGATGGGTAGTAAGTAGTATAACACTCATCGGCCCAGGTTTTGAATTACCTTTGGAATATTATTACTGTATAATGTCGGGATGTGAGCAAGAGGAGTGCAAAAGATTCAAAAAGTGTAAAAACTCACTGTGGCTACAGACTTTTCACACTGGAAAACAAATACGCAGACACAGTCATACCCTGGCATTCACTTTCAAAAGTAATTACTCAGTTCACCATGCACTCACACACACACTAAAACACACACGCCGAAGACGTGTGTGTATTATTTAGAGCTAGAATCCAAAACAAATTTAATGACATATGGTAATTGCAGTATTTGTAGAACTGGATACAGTGTTCTACAAGTATGAAGCGGTGTGGAATTCCACATAAACTCTGTCCAGTTGCCCAAATAAAGTAAATTCACAAAGTTATTGACTCTCTCAAGGACAAGTCAAAATAAAGAAATCCCATATTCCTGTGGTTAAATAATATACTTTGCCAAAGATTGTAGATATGCTGAATGTAAACCGGTCGTGTTTTTATTGGTTTACCCACATGTTATCACTAAAATTTACTCTAGAATATCAATATCTAATCTGCATTCTGCACCTTGTTTCAGTTTTTTTTTTTAAATATAAACTTGATACATTACTATTTATTCTAGTGGATAAGCCAATGTGTTGCTCCTGATTTATGCTAATGCTATTCTGTTTCAATACCGTGCTGAATACTGACTTGGTGGTGTAGTTTCAGACAGTAGTGAGCTCACAGACCTCTATAGTTCACTCTTCATCTCAGTGGGGGGCATCACAGCATGTGGCTAAATTGGACACCACTATCATAACGCACCTGAGTTTCAATCAAATTGTCAAGAGGTCATTTGAAAACACTGTTGACACTGGGCTTGGAATTGGGGAAAAAACAGTGAGTTTGTTGGGTTTGTCTGGCCTCCACATATTTATTCATTTATTTAGACATTATTCTTTAGACTTTTTTCAGGCAACTATTATTATTATGTGTTTATCAAGGAATTTGATTATTGAATTTACTGATCTCCTAAAGTTCAGCCAGCTTTTTTTTTTTTTTTTATTTAAATGGGATAATTTATAACAATTTTCAACAGTTTTTGTACTTTACTCTTGAGTTGAGTTAAAGTTATCCTAATGAAAAAAAAAGATATCTTCGTATATATAATGCAGTATTTTTAACACTCAGTATCGGTTCAGTGGACATGAAAGCTTATGGGACAAGACTGAAAAGACTTTAGAGTAAGACAAGAAGAAACTTGCATAGATGTAAAGTTCAGGCCTGAGGAGGAAGAAGTGCAGAGTGTTGTTCTCATTGCAGAGAGCTTTCAGCCCAGAGATGTGCAGGTGTGTGTCTGCCGGTTTGCGTGCTCTGTTTGTTTTTGTAAGTGAGCATTTGTGTGTGTGCGTGTGTGTGTGTGCGTGTGTGTGTGTGAGAGAGAGGGTACCTTGAAGGCAGTTGCATGCTTTAGACATGTGGTCGAAGCTCTGCGTGGGACGTGTGTGTTTGTGTGTGCGTGACTGTGCGTGCATGTGTGAGAGAAGGAGAGAGAGAGAGAGAAGCACGTACGGCACACAGGTTGATGACCTCCGTCGTGGCAGCAGCACCTGACAGATCGCGTGTGCTGCACTGAGCATACTTCCCTCACCACGGCAGTCTCCCTTCACCCACAGCACCTCTCCCCCCCCTCCCAACATCCTCTCCTGCCAGGGCACAGAAGGCTAATGCACTCCACCTCACCGCAGGGGCCCAGGGGGCAGACACATATGTGTGTGTGCGTGTGTGTTTCTTTGATAGTGGAGCCAGTCTGCGCTTACAGTATCACGCACATCTAAATGGTTTGGTGAGATGGCAGTGAGTCTCTGCCCTTCACCCCCTCATGCCTATACATCCCTTTCACTTCCCCTTCAGTAAACACACAAGCACATCCAAAACAAACAAGAAAACAAACACTATCTTCCCTCTGATACTGCCCAAAGGGCATAGGCTGACTGCAATGGCAACAACAATGATTCATCCTGACACACTAGAATGACAGTAAAGCATCTCCGCTGGACAGTTGCGAAAATAAAAACAGTAAAATGCCTACCGCGGACAAGCCCGCATGAGCTAAATAGGGAGCAAAGTGCACGCTTCCTTTCATTTACATCATGAAGTAAAACGCATAAAATGTGACTTGAAAAGTGTGTTTTATTTTCTCTGTTGGGGAACGTGTGTGCAGTGTGACATCACCGAAAACAAAAAGTCAGACACACTTACTGAATATGCTTTCCGAACAGTGATTTCCTACATGTGTCCCAGATGGGGAGAAACCTGTAGTTTATAATAAGTTTCATCAGTTCAATAGCATGTCAAGATGGAAGTTAAATAAAGTGATGAAAATGCTACTCCCCTGTTTTGACATTTCATGGGAAAACAAAGCTTCCAGTCAATCTCCCCCGTTAGGATTGGACTCACTGTGGTGTAGGCTCTTACTTGCCTCACAACTCAGCACTGACCTGAGCAGTTTTACAAGGAAGTAAATGAGAATTTTTATTTCGTGTTGTTTCAGGTAAGTCTCTTAAATTCTGAATATATTTTTCGTTTTCTTTTTTTTTTTCAGGTGCAAAATGAATTCATGAGGAACGTCGTCAACACCTCAGCAGAGAGTTTAATACAGAAACTGGCTGAGAGCAAAGGAACGGGCAAAGAGAGACCAGGTTTGTCACCTGAACCGTCCGTTTGTGCGTCCATCGTTTAGCGAGACTTCCACAATTGGCTTTGCGGCGAGGTTTAAGGTGTATTGAGAGGGGCAATTAGATGTAGGAGAGGGCCATCAGAGCCAATCATAGTAATCTGTTGTAAAGGTAGGCAGGCTTGGCATTCCAGTAAGCATGTGACGCACGGGGGGCTTTTGCTGTGCTCACAGGCTAAGCAGGCAGAACCAACCTTTTCAGGAGGTCACAGCTCAACAATGACTCTTGTGTAAACTTTGCCATGCCACAATAATCAAGGGAATACTCCTCAGGCTCCTTCAGCTTCACCCCCCTCCACCTCCTATTTGATACATGCCGTCTCATTTACCCCCTATTCATTTCATACCAGCTCTGACCAGCATGTAAAGTATGGCGCATGGGAAATCTTCCAGTTGTTCCACCGGTCCTCATGCTCGCGCTGCAATGTATTATGTCATGTTACAGACACAAGTGTTCACCTCTGCTGTGTTTGTGTGTACACAAATGGTGACCCTTGTGTCCAGACGCTGCTTCCAAAGAGTGGTGGCCTTTATTTGTTTGGACAGCAGAATTAATTGAGGCTAAAAAAACGGTCAGAAAATTCCTCTTGTATCAAGCTGTTCATTAGGGATTGCGCAGCAGCTTCGGCCCTGTCAGAAAAATAACCTGTCTGTCCCCTGATTAAATAGCTGAACGGATGGTCGGTCCAGTGCCTTTGGAGAGAGAGAGGTTGAATAAACTTTCTATTGCGGAAACAATCCCAAAGTGACACGCTGCGAGGCAGGGGCGTTCGGAGTGTTCAACGATATCCAGCTGAGCTGTCAACTGGCGGTGGGCCAGACACGCAAACCCCCCTCCCCTCCGCCCCTCTCCCACTCCCAGTGCCATGTGAAGCATATGCAATTTAAAAAACCATTCTCTGCTCATGCATGACTGCATGCTTTCCTCACAGAGAGGAGAGGGAAGAGAAACATCT
Organism: Lagocephalus sceleratus; assembly: GCA_911728415.1. Lineage (NCBI taxonomy): Eukaryota > Metazoa > Chordata > Actinopteri > Tetraodontiformes > Tetraodontidae > Lagocephalus > Lagocephalus sceleratus. The sequence goes on from CAJVRN010000148.1 coordinate 2,638,719, forward strand.
TTCCCTGTATAAACAAAGTCGTCTGTCTGTTTGGGAGATGGTTAAATGGTTCCTAATGTCTGCCCAGATTTAGGCATATTCATGTGTCTGTTGTTTGGACCTTTTTTGCAGTTGGGGTGCATAAATATTGTCAGATGCAATAGCAGGATGCTCTCTGCTCGAGCTCTACAGCCTCAGCATTTAAACAAGTCAGAGCTTAAATAAAGAATAGATTTGTTTTAGCTTGGCCTCTTTGGGTTTTTATTTATTCTGTTTGACAACTACAACACCAAAATGAGGACACCACGGAGGTCGCCTCCCCCCCGTATTCTTACCTGGATTACTTCGCCACGGGATTGAAAATTCAGGGAGGGATTACCAACTTCCTCTCACGACAGAAAGTTCTTGAATAAGCGCGCCAATTTTGTTTTGATTGGCGTGAAGCTAAAGCACACCAACGCTCGTTCGTGCCGTCATTGTGTATTCGCCGGCGGTGAAGAGGCCCGATATTGCACAGTAGAGTAGATCGGTCATTGGTGTGCTTTATCCACTTCACTTGGCGTGATGCATGCCTCTCGTGACTCGACGCTTCCCTGCACTTCACTTCAGTGTTGCACACGCCAAACAATGCATCAATTCTGCCCGCGACTGGCGTCCTCTGGGGAGACTGCATCTTACTACTGCTGCTGTATACATTTTGGAGTTAAAATATCATTAGCTTTGTTGTTTTCAGGTCAAGGCACGTTAGTGTATCAGAAACCATGCCACAGGGCCTTTCCCCATCTCTCTTCCTCGCTCATCTTGCAAGCTATTAGGTCTTCTAGTTATGAGCATTGCTTTCGTCTATCTGGTCTATTAGTCAGATCGGATTCCAGGTCATGCATTATTAAAAAGAAAATATTTAGAATCCTAAAAATAGCATCTGATTATTGTTTTTTTCTATTGACCTGCGAGGTTTGGTCACATGTTGGGGTGCACCTTCTTACATGCTTTTTAAATCAATGGACAAACATATGGATCGCATGCACTGTTGGATAATAGAATCACACACACCAGCAGCCGACGTCCCTCTCTTCTCTGATTGACACGTTCACTTATTGCATGTCGTTGCCTGCGGTCCTCCTACCGCTTTTAGTGTGGAGCGTGTTTGCGTGCGTGTTTGTGTGTGTGTGTATGTTACAGCGCTCTGAAAACCCTCGCATAAATGTTTCTGGCGGCACACTTGAAAGCACTGACTTTCCATGTGCACGGCCTTGGAGGTACATGTGTTTAATTGATGAGCATTAAATTAAGTGTGCGCTTTGTTGTTTTTACATGTTTTCAACGATGTGTTCAAATAACCAAAAGCAGTGTTTTGTTTTTTTTCCAAGTTAATTATTATGCTTCAGGGAATATTTTGGGGGTGATTGGATTAAATGTGACAATTTATGGTTTAATCCGCTGAATTTGCTTTGATATAGTGGTCTTATTGTGTTGTCTGCTCAATTTGTTAAGATGGAGCAGAGAAAGTAAGAAAGAGCATGGCTCTTCCAAAGGCCAAGAACATGTAGCTTTTAACACTTGACTGCACATAATCTCCGACTCGTATGCTCCATTGTAGCAGGGTTAGTGTGTTGTTGCGTGCCTCGTGTGGGCAGGTTTAGATTCAGCTCTAAGTCGTCTTCTTCTTCCGTTAGCATCAAGGCTTCGGTGTGATTGGTTTCTAATAGTGGGCTTTTGTAAGAGAGGAAGACCCGGCGCTGCAGAGTGCTGTTTTGTGTTCCCAGGAGGGAGTGCCACATCTCTGCGAGGGCCACCAGACACACAGTTGACTCTGCTATTGACCCTGTCTGCCCTCTGGGACTAGCCTAGTCCTGTTTGTACACACACTCTGTATGGCATGCCAGACTGCACGTTGTGTATATGCCAAAGTGTGTCTGCGGCGTGTGTATGTGTGTGTGACTATTGCGTGATGTACATTCACAGCATTCACAGCAGTGGGTCATTGACCCTTTCTGTGCCAAATGAACCTAAATGAATTTTTTTTTTGTCTCATTAGGACCTATTGAGTTTGAGGAGTGCAATGCAGCCATTGCTACGGAAGGTAAGTCCTGTTAAAGATAGTAACTCACAGAGTGGCACAAGATTAATAATAAAACAAAACATGTTTCAAGACACTTACAAATAAATTGACATAAAATTTGCAGGTTAATTAACTTAAAAATATCTTCTTTTTTTTTTTTTCTCCTCCTCAAGGAGCCAAACCAAGAAGGCGAAAACCATTTGGCATCCCAGGTCGCAGGAAAGACAAGGACACAGACTCTACGTAAGACCTCAAGACAATTCAGTTGTTTGCACTTTCCCATCTGACTCATGGAAAGCACAACAAAAATTAAATAAAGTCTCTGTTACTTGTAAAATAAAACCAGAATTAATGCACCCGTTGTGTTTGTTTCCATGCAATTATTCCCTGCCAAATTTACAATAGACAAGTTGATAAATCGAATTCCCTGTTCACAAATTGTCACGTTGGTGTACTAATTTTATGTATGACTTCAAAACACGGTTGTCCAAAACTAAGAGAATCACTGGCCAGTTTGTGAAATAAATAATGTGGAAATTTTGTTTTCCAGGGAGTCTACAGAAGTTGAAGCTGCTGTAAGTATAGTTCCCAGATATTTTTTCCCCCAGCTCCGATTTTTTGTTTTGACACCTCACACGAGAGAAATTAGAAAAGATTCTAGCTCCAGCGCAACTTTTTTTTCCCCCCTCTTTTCCTCGTATTTATTTTAACAATTTATCATTCATTCATTTATTCATGCAGTCATTTGTATTTGTGCCTGTAGAACACTGCCAATGGTGCTCCCCCTGGATACTACGGGGCCATAGACTTCCAGAATGCAGTAAGCAAACCGCTGCTCCACACGTCAACACACCACCTGATTTATTATTTGCCTGATGAACCAAAGTGTGGGAAAATATTACTACTTCAAATCATTTTTAAAAATTAAAAGTCAAACAAAGGCAGTATATTTAGAACATCACCAGCATGATCAAGTACAGCAAATCTAAGTTTACAAAAGGAAAAGTGTAATAGCACCTGTTTGGAACGTTACACAGGTGAGGTGCTTCATTTTTAACAGGTGGAGACGTGGACACCTGATAAATGCTGACATTTAACAGCAAAGTGCAGCATTAGTGACGTATTTAGGTCATTTAAATGATTTTACTGAATAGGCTCAGGAAGAGTATATAAACTCCAAACCAGCTGTTGTGGAATTGGGGTTGTAAATGTTTAATGCACAATGACGTTGTAAAAACGAAGCCCGCTAAACTCTCTGTGTACACGATGCTATTTGTTCAGATGTTTTCCGGCAAATATCGACGGTGAAAGTTTGGGAGATTTTCCATTGTTTCCTTTTGGGGCTGGAGGAAGGAAACTTACAGTCAAGTGATTAACAAATGTTTCCATATGCTCATTTCCATATGTAACATAATAGTAGAAGCTGTGTACACGCACAGACGTACATATACAAACGTGAGTGATTATTTCCTGCCGGTGTGAAATAAAGCTCTGCAACTAATAGAGAATTGTTCAGGTCCTGATCGGCTGTGTGGTCTAAATTTAATGAACTTTGAGTTTAGCTGAGTAAAAATATTACATAATGAAGATTAAACCCAGAAATTAGTTCCAGCCAGTTCATCGTTTATGCCTTTTGAAATATTTTGTATTCAGTTTTTTGTTTTAGTTTTAATTTAATCAATTAATCATAATTTGGGGGAGATTATTTTTTTTTATATGCAACCATGATTGAAATTAAACAAGAAAACAACAAAATGCATTTAACACATTAAAATGTTATAATAATGATAATAATAAAACAACACATGTGTTTGTTGCTTAAAATGATAAAATAAGTTTTAATTAAAATAAATAAATAATATCCCGGTTACATAAATTACTTTTTCATTGAAACATTAGATTTGCACTATACTATTTTCTCTTTTAATTCAAGAAATCTGACATACATTATTGTTAAACCGTTTACTACCTTAATAGATTTATTATATTTCTATCATATACTTTCTAATTATATTTTGTAATGTTATAATAATGTATCTGGATGACAGGACAACAGCAGGACATCAATCGAGTGTTATTTTAACAAATAATTACTAGTGCAAGATAGAAAAATTATGCCAGTAATCTCATAAAATAGAAATGTTTATACTTTGACTCACTTTTTCAATAATTTAACTATACTAATTTATTATACTTAAGCTATAAAACCGTATAAGATTATTACTAACTTTTCCTCTCTCTTTTTTAGAATGTTCCACAGGTTGATGCAGAGGGCTTCTGTATCAGGCCAGAAGTGAATGACATCGATATCCTTTTTATTTTCCTTGATACTGTTCACACTCAGGCGCTCCAACTTTCAAGATATCCAGGATTCATTTCTATTTTTTGCTTTTTTTGTTCATTGCTGTCCGGAGTTTTTAGGTCAGAGACGAAATTTAAACGCTTGGGTGGAAATCCTTTGGTCTTTTATTTCACACGGGTCTGTTGTTTTTATCTCCTTAACTCCCCCCCCCCACATGCCAAAGATAATTCCTTCTATTCATCCAGCGACTCAGAGGACGAAGACGAACCCAGGAAGTTCCACGTCGAAATCAAGCCCGTTCAGCCGAACAATGGCACGCACCAGGGCAGAGCCACCATCGACGAGCTGAAAGCCTCCATTGGAAACATCATCCTGTCACCTTCAACCTCGGTACAGCTTATCACACCGAATGCTGAGCTCTCCCGACACAAACCTGTTGCTGTCCTGAGCGGGAGCTGCACGAACCTGCTCTCCGTGTCAACACTAGAGGGCAACAGTAGAATAGATTTCCTCTGGCGTCGGGAACGGGAATGCCTTTTAACTGAGCTACCCCTCTCTCAGAGGCTGACCATTACTCACTCATTGTCCAAGGTTATTTTATTTACCTTGGCAAAGCATATGGTGAATCAGCCGCATTACCCTTTCCTTCGATGACTTGTCTTTCTGCACACGTTTCATCTCCTGTTTTCACGTTGATTGAACTATGAACAACTTTTTCACTTTGTTTACCTCTGGTGTGCGATGTCTTTCGCCCGACTCACATGCAGCCGTGTTTGCGAGCGACTTAAGGAAGCTTTTTCTTGCTGTAGTCGCACAGCTGCACGCGCACACACACACACACTCACAAATGTGTGTGTCTGATCTGTGACCTCAGTCATGGAGCCCTTTATTTTTATTCAGCTCCTTTGCCTCCTCAGTCAGTCTCTGAATCACTACCCGCCGACGTATGAAAATAGCTGCTGCCATTAAATTTTCAAGCCACTATTGCTCGTGTGCAATCATCCACCATGTGCGCGCCGAGCTCCCGTTGTTGTTAATGCTGCACGGAGGGCACGCTCAGTGTTGCAAAGGGGGGGGGGGGGGGGGGTCTGGCAAGTTTCACCCGCTGCACTCTACTGGCTGCATGTTAAACCAATGTCACGGCATCTTCTCCCTACCTCAGGCTCTCTCCTCCGCTGCTCCCACCACGGTTTGCGCCGTACCTCGCTCACTTTTTTTTTTTTTTTCCTTGTTCTTTGTTTGCTTTCGCTCCTCCGGTTTTTGCTACGGTCCACTTGTTCAAGGCGGGACATGTGGATATTTGCGGATCCTTTTTTTATGAGTTAATGTGCGCATTTGTTTAACTTTTCTTTTTTTTGGCCACGCCACTCATAATTAATGATACATTTACAAGTGGATTTCAGTCATATCCTAAATAAGGAGCTGCTTTTCAGCATGAAAAAAGAAAAAGAAAAAAACGACTTCTGTCTGAATCCGTCATCAACGTGTTTGTGTTCATCTTCATTCCCATTTCTGTTTTCTATTTACATAAAAGTTGCAGGTTAAGTTCAGCACCTTCATCCGAGGTGATGACGAATTCCGCGTCATCTGGTGTGAATTATTGAAGGATTTACTTTCTCTCTCTCTCTCTCTTTTTTTTTTTCTGAGCGCTCATTTTTCTGTCTTTTGCATTTCTCCTCCTGTTTGGTTCCCCCTCTGCGGCGCTCCCTTTATTGAAATAGCAGTGGAAGTCGTGTGTGTGTGGCCACCAAGAGCCGTAATTGAACCCATTTGCCGCTTAGCGCCTGTGGGACTAAACCCTGGCCTCACAGCTCTACGGTGGTTAAACGCTTTTACTATGTTCCTTAAACCCATTTTATTTCTTTTTCTCCCCCCCCACCCTCCATCCCTTGACAACCCTCCCAACGGCTCTCCTTGTGCGAATGAATTCTTTATTGAAATTGATGCTCTAAGTTTCCACTGGGTTCGTAACCCCGCGTAGTGTATCTTGCACATCTTGTTATTTTGCAGCGTGACACGGCAGATTTATGCACTGAAAAAATGGCTCAGTAAAGGAAGTCGGTGAAGTGTCGGGGGCACGCTCTGTGTTGCTTTTGACTGGTCGGCGTACAGGCTTTCATGCATGGTTTTAGCACTGCTGAATTTTCACCCTAGGTTTAACGTCTGGTATGTGTGAGTCAAGAGTAGAGCAGTGATTTAATTTCTTTAAGTCTGAAGTGGAAAATTCCCTTTTGCTACTGGGAATAACATAATATATTGTTAACCCGTATTTCCCCTTTTTATGTAGGAGGTATTATATCAAAAGTTCCAATGCGATAGACCATCAGTAGCTCAAACATCTAGTCACCATTGTTAGAATTGTTGTATTTCTTCCAATTGTTATTGTCGACTAAGCTTCATCTTCTTAATTTTGCAAATAATGGATGAAAGATTTGCAGCTGTTTTCGTGCGTCCTGATTAATCATTATCTGGATCTATTTTCAGGGACAGATGCGGAGGAACCAGTCCAGTGAGTATTTTACATTTTTCTTTACTTTTTTTTTTTCTTCCCAAAGCTTTGAAAGGGGGGGGAAAAATCCAGAAACCCAGCCAAATCCAACACATTGCAGGAGAAAGTAAATAACAGTTTCTGTAAATGTAAGCTTGAGGGGTATTTCCTCCTGCGGTAAATAAGATTAATTGCTTAATTAGCTGTTTATGTTTTGACATGTCAGAGATTATCTTCTCTGTTTCAGCAAACTGGCCCGCTTTGCAAAGGAGGAATTTTGTGTTTTTGAGGTCTTAAATCCAACTTTAGAAAGGGGCTAATGATAAAAGTTGTTTTTCTTTTCAGTGTTGTCCTTATATACAGTAAAACAGTAAGACATCCCCATGTTTCTCAGCTGAAAACACTGGAATTATTTTACATTGATAGATGTATACTGTACATATATTGTACATAGGGATCACAGGAGTGTCGGCATTAAGCTCTAAACCTAAGTATCCTGGTGAGTATGTTTTCACTACAGTAGATGGCTTACAATCCTGTTTCCCTCTCCTCAAAGTATCCAGCACTGGTCCTGTTCCCTGACCGGAGCCTTTTCATTCGCTCAGAGAAGCTAACACCACTGATAGCGTGTTTCCTTGCTGCAGCTTTTGCCTCGTTTTTAAGGCGTTTTGAATCTTTTTTTTTTTTCCTGGGTTATGTTTTCAGTTTCTTTCTGTCATATTTGGTGCCACTTCATGCCGCTTAAATGGATCTTGCAGTACAGTGTAACACTTTAAGAAAAGGGGACCAGCAAATAACTCGGCACAATAACACAAATGCGTTACATCCCTGGTGGTAAAGTGTTACCCTTACATGTAAAGCACATTTTAGGCTAACCCTTTTCAGATTTCGGGGCATAATGAGTGCTAAATACATTTAAGACCTAATATTTCTAAACTAAATCAGGTATATTTGACTTTTCATGAATTAATTGAATGATTGATATGTATCTGGTATTTTATGAAATCATTCAATTACTTTCAAGGTGCTTTTATGGTGATTAATGATGCACGTGCTGTATGTACAGTAGGTGCTTCATTCCTTTTGTCTCTGTTTTGTTGCAGGCGATGAGCTTGGAAAACCAAGACTTCCAGCATCAAATGAGTACGTGCCATATAATCACAATTGTCATTTTTGTGTTGTAGTTCTCTGGATGCATTGATATATTGTGGAATCTTTTCTTTCTGTAAAGGTCTGTGGTTTCACTCTTTTTGATTAAATCTCTCATCTGACAGACTGGCCAACAATGACCTTCTCTCTCTGGATCCATTTGGCCCAACCCTTGCCGGTGGCTCCTCATACTCTGCTTCCTCATCAACAGGTAATTTGGAAATCTGACCCTATTTTGACTCCTGTGCACATTTCTTTCTCCACAACAATTGTGACAAAAGATGGTATTCGTGCTTAATTTGCAATAACACCCTTGGGTAATGCTGGTTGCAAAGAGTGTGCAACTGCTGTTGAGCACAAATCCAACTGAAATGCTCATGTGGTTGTGGACGGTGTAGCCAAATGAATATTATTTAACTCAAGATGAAATATTTTATGGTAAGTTTTTCCATGGACACGGTAAAAGCAGTTGATCAACATGCTAAAAATGACTGTCTGGGTTTGATCATGAATATTCACCATAGATTAATTGGGTGTATGAAGCTTCACTTTAAACGTGATGGAGCAGAAAAAGCCTGCAGTTAAATTAGATTTTTCCATCTTTTGTGTTATTTATTTTATGAATATACAAAAACTGAACGATGCGTATCTAATGGCACTGCCAAACTAATGTACTGTCTATAATGCCATCTTTTGCTTTTAAAGTTGATCCCAAAGGTCGATCGAGGATTTGATTTTAGGGATATATGTGGGCAGATGATATCTATCCCAATTTGTGTTTTTCATAATTTCCTTGTTTTCTGCTGCTCTTCACTGTGTACCCTTTAAACCCTTTAAATGTCTAAGTTGCATCTGTGTTTGTAAGGGACACCTCAGATTTTGTTTTCCTTTTGAAAGTTTTAAAAGCCTTCACTTGTAATTCTCATGTCTTAAGTGCACGACACCAGCATTTAAAGACGGTGGCGTTTGCACTGACCCATTGCCTAGGTTAAGCATAATCCACAGTTAATTGGCACCTACTTGAGGTCAGAGGGTTGGGTATAAAGCCTGCCGGCACGCATGTTGTCAAACAGAGTCTCGTTACTGTCAAAGGTCCCAGCTTAAAAGTCAAGAGAGCATCACAAAGTGCCCTGATTAGGATATGGCGATGGGAATTACAGCTTGTTAAATCTCCCTGTGTACAGTGGAGCAGCATAAGCAGCTCCAAATGCACACATGACACATTAAACAAGTCTGTGAGCTATTAAAAAGATTAAACGCTGTGCGTGTGGCGGAGGTTATCACATTCACCCATTCATGTTTCAGTGTGTATTGTTGATGCACTGTGTCGTTTGTCTGTATCACAATGCCATCGTCAAAGCATGCGGCACTCCATATTTAATTGTTCAATCTGTTGGTTTCAACTTCTCTTATTAGACCTTGAATCTATCTTCCTTTCCATCCCTCCATCTTTTCTGACGAATGACTCAGATGACTTTCAGCCAGAAGCTTCAGGTAACATGTGTGAGCGTCATTTATCAGGTGATCTGAGAGGATTTTTTTTTTTTTAATACATTCTGTCAGGATAGCTTTCATTTGAGTTGGTTTTGCAATCAAAGGTGCTGTTATTTTTGTCACGTTTATTGCATCTGTCAATTACATCACCTTCCTCAGCTAACGCAGCACCACAGCAGGAGCACTCTGCTCCTGTGGCGGGGACTCAACAGCCCAGAGACGCCTCTACTATCTCCTCGTCCTCATCCTCTCCCTGGGACTCGCCAGATGACCATTTTCAAGCACTCAGTCCAACAACAGAGAGGGCCCAGAGCGCCCCCATCACCCTCCCGAGCGAGCCAGTTGACCCCATCCGAAGCCAGACAGCCTCCAGCCCTCCAAAGAGCGTGGACGCCTTCTCATCTTTGTGCTGGTCCCAGAGCCAGTGGTTCGCTTTCAGCGATAATTTTGCACCAACGCGCCATCAGGCCTCGGCGAAGGACGCAAACAGGCCAATCGGCAGATCGAGTCGCTTCTTTTCCGATGGCTCCTCGGGGTTCGACGGCAAAATGGAGGGGGGCAAAGAGGACAGTGCCCCCTGTTTCTCTGATGTCTTCTCTGGGGTTCCAGATAAGCCAACAGCAGCAGCCCCTTCAAGCAAATTATCAAGTGGTAAAAATAAAGAAACAAAATGCTTCTGACTTGGATTGCTTTTTGAGTTTTAATATGGTTTTGGTTCTGCTTGCTCTTGTGATTTTTTTTTCACTATGTTTTGTAGTCGTGCCTGCTTCATAACATCATTTTTTATTTATTTATTTTAGTAATTCATTTTGGAATGGTGTTTTTGTTTAATTAATGTTGTACTGATTTTGCTGTTGTGGTTTTTAGACTAAATGCTTTGTTGCATGATTTTTTTTATGTGTATATATGTCAAACTCAAGGTGCACACACAAACACGCACACACACACACACACACACACATACACATTCAAAACACACATTCACAGAAATTCACAGATTGAAAGAACTGCTGACCCTGAACTTAGATGCAGTTTTTGAGTTTGACAACCCTCCTCTACACTTGTGAAGCATGGTTGGAAAAAATGTGTATGTGATGTATTTGCGGGTTTCCAGATTATTTGACTTCTAACTAGCGAGACGTGTGTTTCTGTGTAATAACAGCACCAAATAGACCAACCACACCACTGACAACTGGAGCCCTGGTGCCCCCACCACGACCCTCTTCCAGGCCAAAGCTGCCAACTGGAAAACTGACAGGAATCAATGAGATTGTGAGTTCCTACCCCCCTGTGTGTAGTGCCAGATTGATTTCTGCTAGAATGACAGTTTATGTTTGTAATGCTGACCTATTTGGCTGATTTGCTTCACTCAGGTACGGCCCTTCAGCCCACCGAAGACATCCAACGCCAGCCCTCCCCCTACCGCCCCACTCGCCAGAGCAGAGAGCTCGTCGTCCTTGTCCTCGAACACCTCACTCAGTGCTGGGAACACGCCAACTGTTGGTGAGATTCCATTATAAAGAACCTCTCTTTTTGTCTTTTTTCTCTCTACACAATTTTCTGACCCCCCCCCTAACTCCTCTCCCCTTCCATCCTTGACTCCTCTCCTCACAGCAGCTGAGTACACTGTCGTTCCCTCCCTCTTCTCCCCAGAGCCTGAGCTGCTCGCCTTTTCTCCTTTCTTTCTGCTAAGTGAGTGTGCATTTTCCGACTTTTGTCTTCTCTAACACCCCTCGGTGTGATTACACCCATCTCAACAATCTCGCTGTACGAATTATGAATGGACCGATATGATATCTGGTTTGACACAATGCCTTCAAATAGGCAAATGCCATCACTGCTCCTGTGAAAATGTCTGTAAGCCAGAACATCACACTTGCCTTCGGGATGTTTCCATTTTGACCTTGAATATCTGCATTACTCTGATCTTGAGCCTTCCTTCATGTTCATGTTGATGAGCAGTTGATGAGTGAGCGGTAGCAGTATCATCATCGGCTCACCCACATTTGCACCTTCTCTCATCCTCACCGCATTTGTGTTGTCTGGCTTTCTTTATCTCCTTCACTCTTCTTTATGCCTTTTCCATCTGGCATAAAGAGGATGACGTGTTCATAGTGAATCTGCCTACCTTTGAGAAGCGCTGTGAAACACCAGCAGGTAGGGGTGCCAGTCCTGGAAGAGAACGTTCGTCTTTTTTTATAACCAAAATTAATACCAGTTTGCCGAGTGGCTGGAACAGCCGACTGATGCCAAAGGCATCAGTCTGGCATGGCTCTGCTGTTTGTGTGTTCACCTGTCTCTACAAATGTCACCTTCTAACAGTGTGAAAATGTAGGTTTGATAATCATGACATAGTCCGTTCTTTTGTTGACTCTATTTGTAATTGTCTCCGTGAGCTCATCTTTAAAACTAAAGCAGCTGCAGGATGACTTAAACCTTTCTTAATTTTGTTTATTCGACAATTAACAGAAACTACGGACTTGCAGCATGCGACTGACTAACTGCATTAAGCACAATCCAAGGATTGCAAAAAAACATACACAGCATTGTTGCATGATTCAGACCTTCCTGATTCGAATGTGAGCTTTGGCGCCTGCGCTTCCCGAAGTCTGATCTGCAGCTGAGTCAACAGACCTCCATCTCTGTGCCTGTCTCGTTCTCAGGGACGTCTCGCGGTCCCAGCCCTGTGACCCTGGCATCCCAAGATGCTTTGCCCATTGCCGTGGCCTTCACGGAGTCTGTTAATGCTTACTTCAAAGGCGCTGATCCCACTAAGTGAGTCTCACATGACGTCTTGTAGCTCAAAGTTCCTGACATGGATCTGCACGCATACGCATTTTTGTCCATATTTGAACTTCAACAACACATGATGCCATAACACTACCAAGTGTTTTGTGTTTGTAAGCGTCTCCCCGTGTTGCGTGTTGCATTCGGTGTTGTGCGCTATACAATCTCCTGAATGTGCAGAATGTTGTGTCTAAGTATGACACCATTCTTTCAGAGTGGATAACCTACATGCGGTAGATTATAGTCCGGGGCAGAGAAAACATACAGGCTTTTATTAGCTAACTGCTGCTAAATTGCTGCTGTGCAAAAGGCTTATTTTTGCAGGGATTACCAAATGGAACATTTCATAAGCAATGCCAGTCGAGAGCTGCCGTGGACTTACAGCCTGGGCCAATCGCAGCTGAACAAAGGACTCTTCTGGCTCCAAAGCCCATTGAAGACCTTTACTATTAAAACAGTTTAATCTCCTACAAAGATCAAGAATGTACAATTATGTAAATGCACATTAGTTTTCCAAAAACACAAGTTCCTCCGTTTTTACCTTTAAATTCACATTGGTTGTGTCTTTTTTTTTCCTCTTTTTTTATTTAATAAGATAGAATCTTTTGGAATGGGTAATTTTCCAGTTCCTCTTGATTCTAGATCCCGCTTTGTAAGCAACAATCATTCTTTGGAGAAAATAACCCAGTACGTGCAACAGTACATTCATGCGCCTTTGTCCACCAGGTGCATTGTGAAGATCACGGGTGAGATGACACTTTCGTTCCCCATGGGCATCATCAAAGTGTTCACCAACAACCCCTCGCCGGCCGTGCTCACCTTCAAACTAAAGAACACCAGCAGGCTGGAGCAAATCCTGCCCAACCAGCAGCTACTGTACAGGTAAGGTGTCTTCACAGAGATGCCACACACAGACGCTCGCACGCACACACACACACAGGTACGAGCAACAGCTGTAAAACCTGATGAGACGATCGCCTGTCAGGCTGGTGATTAATCTAAAGGAGGATTTTGGACTGGATGACATGAGCGAGGACAGAGGAAATGTAGTCTGCGTCAGTGAGAGGAAATTCAATTAGTAATCTGACATAAAGCTATCATTAAGCTGTCAGAGAAGTATTTTCCACCAGACTTTAGCAGCCACATTCTCAGCAGTTCATGTGTCTTCTGACACACTTCACACCCTAAAATAGCATTGAGGAGCAAACTTCCCTTAACAGCCGCTTGATGTACTGGACATTATTTTATCTCGCCTCTTTAGTCTATGTCACATGGCTTTAATGTATATTTTCTTCTCATGCAATACAATAGGCCATTATGCTTAAGTCTCGTTGAAAGCTAAAGCCTCATATCCTTTCCCAAATAAAGTAATAGCAGCAGCTTCTCCTGTTTTTACATGCATCACTCTGGTTCCTCCCAGTTATCCATGAAGAGCACATTGCTGGATTAATTGAATCACAAGGAATTCAAGATTTAGTAGCTGGTTGCATATAACAGGGTCATTTTTTCCAAGCTATTGGAGCTTTACACACAAAGCCAGGAAGCGCAATGAATAATTGAGCCTCTGATTAGTCTATGTGTGTGGGTGTGGGTGTGTGCGTGCCTGTGTGTGCGTGTCTTTTGAATTGTCTTTTATCCAGTGATCCTTCCCAAAGTGACTCTAATTCCAAGGACTTCTGGTTCAACATGCAAGCACTGACATCCTACCTCAGAAAAGCCTCAGATCAGAATCCCTCAGCTTCCTACTATAACGTGGACATCCTAAAATACCAGGTCAGTCCAATCCCAGAGCCTAATCCAGATGAATATTCTGTAGCGAAGGAATGCCCTCCAAAAGCCCGTTTTACTCCGAGCTTTTCACACTCCAGACAAGTGCGAGACAGAAGGAAAAACTAACCGTTATGTTGGCTCCGAGTCCTCAAATCATGCACATGAACCACAGCCCTGAGGTAAAATCATCTTTAAGACAAACACAGGCTATAATTTCAAAGTGGCTTGTTCACATATTTATGTTAGCCGTGCATAACGACAACACTGCGGCCTCGACGGTCCCATTTGTCGGTGCCGCACACGCCAGATCCTTTAAATCTGAAGGCAGAAAATCGCTGCCAATCACAGTAGCAGCCATGGTTGATGTGACCCATTCTGAAGACTTGTCTTGTTTTTCATTTCTGCCCTTTAACTACGCGTATTATTACATAACAGGTCTTATTTTTTTTCTGTGAGCCGCTTTTTTTAAGTGCTTTCTGCTGTACATGTTTAGAATTGGATTTTTTTTTTTTTTAACTTGTCAAAGTCTCATTGGGTTAAATCTAGACCTCCAGACTAACTTTATTCTTCTCCCGTGGTACCTTCAGGTGCAGTCTGACGGGATCCACTCCACCCCCCCTCAACCTGACTGTATACTGGAAGTGTACGCCGAGCACATCAGACCTGCGGATAGACTATCGCTATAACCCAGAGTCCATGGTGAACCCCGGGACGCTCACCAACGTGCATATCTTGGTGCCAGTGGACGGAGGCGTCACCGGCATGCAGTCTCTGCCTCCCTCCATCTGGTAAGATGCAGCGCTGGGGAACAAAAGCTGGAACTCACTCCGCTGCACTTTAACGGAAGAAGACTGAGGGCTCCTCCTCTTTTCTTGTAGGAATTCGGAGCAGGGCAAATGTTTGTGGAAGTTGAGCGACATCTCAGAAAAATCTGAAAATGAAGGCAAGGTTTTTTTTTTGTTTTTTTTTCATTCTTGTTGGGAAATAAGAACAATTAGCTCTGAATTGAGCCTAAACTTCTATGTTTGGCCCCAGGTGCTGGGACGCTGAGGGCCAAGTTTGAACTTTCCAACGGCCCCTCGACCCCCTCCACTCTGGCAGTGCAGTTCTTGAACGAGGGCACCACCCTGTCAGGGGTCGATATGGAACTTCAGGGCAGCGGATACAGACTTTCTCTCAGCAAGAAGAGGTTCGCCACAGGTACGGCGCGCTCGTCGGGACACTGAGCTGGCGCTCAGAACCCGCCTGCTGCTCACACGCCTCTGTTCTTTCCTCAGGACGATACATGGCGGACTGCTGAGGTGACCCGCCGCTCCGCCTCTCAAACAACAAACATACAAACAAAAATAAGAAAAAAACGTCAACTATGCGAGGCCTTCCCACCACTCGGGTCCTTCTGAGCACAGATAGGTTTGTGAGACAAGACTCTCACAGCACTGAGTATGGAACACTGTTAAAAACAAGAATAACAATAATAAAAGAAGAAAAAAAAGGAGAGCTTTCAGGAAACATGTAGATATTAAATCTAATACTTTCTGATCAATTCTTTTTTGTATAGTCAGAAACACTATCTAAGGGTTAGATATGAATCTATATTGTATGATATAAAAAAGGAAAAAAAATGCACTAACAATCTTTCACTCTTTCCTCTCACACTTTTAAAACCGAATACGGAGTATTTAAATATTTCTGCATGTAAGAGAGGGAAAGCCCCCCGCTGCCAACTGTAGATATACATTTTGCATTCTCTGCTCGACCAGCTCTGGTTCAGATCTCAGATCAGTTGTGTTTACTGACCCCCCCCCCGTCAACATGTGCAATGAAGCCATGAAGGTAGAAACTCCCCTCACTCACTCCCTTTGCGAGGCACAAACTTGGCCTTTGAGATCACATTGAAGTGCTTTTAAATGACACAAACTCTTGACCTCAGTGCCTCCTCTTACGCCGTGCCCACCAGTACGCGACGACCGCGCGTCAAACTTTTGCCAGATGTTGGTTTTCACGCGACGCTGATCGGCCTGGTCCTTTTTTTAGAATTGAATTTTTACTCCTTGTAAATTCCCCCCCGCGGCCATGACGTGTAATTTTTACATTTTAAGATCTTGACTTTCTACTCTTCTTAAATCTTAAGAATTGACTGTTAAACGTGTTTTGTCAAATGTTAGATGCTTTAAAATGATAATCGAGGGATATTCTTACCTTAGCATTAATTTGCAGCCTCCCTTGAAACTGCCAGTGTTTTTAAATCAAACTTTTTTGCCCTTTCAGTGGAGAATTGTGCCTGAATATCTGAATATTTCTCTCTTTTTTTTTTTTTTTGTATTTTACAACACAGTGACAGCACCGAGAGTGCGCCGATTGTTTCTTTTTTTTAACTCCTTTATTTGGATGGTGAAGGGAAAATGTTTTTTACGGCCCAAGTGTCTTCCAGCAGTAAAGGGTTGGACTGCCCGGGCCTGCTCGCAGTGCAGCCTGGCACCCTAGTGAGCAGTGGCACCGGGGGGATAATTTAGAGATGCAAATGCCTTAGCCGGACCTGCTTCTCAGCCTTGTTCAGCTTTAAAGAGCACAAAAGCCGTTGTAGCATTAATTAACCGATGCGCTTCTCCATCAGGCCGTGTGGTGTTTTCCTCTTTTTTTTTTTTTTTTTTTATTCCTTCCCTGCATGCGTTCGCACCGCCGGTAGGAACTGTGACATGAGCCTTCCTGTGAGGGCAATATTGCTGTGCATCTCTATATCTTCTCAACAATGGGGCCTGTTGTGTGCACAAGAGCACAACACTTAACCTTCATTCGTGGTTCTGGGTGGCGAAACTGGAGGTCCTCGGGCTGCGGGACCCCAGCAGCGGCTGAATCCACGACCAGTAGAGAAAGAGCTTTGAAACTGTTGATCATTTACATCGGTGCCTTCCTCTGTAGCATATCTTTGGGCTCGGACCTGATACGCTTCTTTTTCTATTACTTTCCATTTCCATGAAATAGGACGAACTGAGAGGCTTCGGAGGCTTTTAAAAAAAAATCTTGCGCGCAGGACACCAACCAATGACATCACTGGTAGCTCCTGTTGTGGTGTGTTCCAGTTTACCCTGTAGCAGGAACTAACTTTCACAGAGCTTCTGGGGCATAACAGGTGGATGTATAGATGGGCGCATGGATGGGTGCATGGAACTTTTGGTGCTTCTCCCAGTGAAGGCTGCTGTTGTAAGGATTTTTATGTTGTCTGGGAAACCTTTTTTCCATTGATTTTAACTCTGTCATAGAGCTCAGCCGTTGGCTTCAGTGAGGAAAAAAAAAGCAAACGACAACACTCTGATCATTCTCTCTGTTGCAAATTTTAGCATCCACAATGACCCAGTGGAAGAAGGTGTACGCTCCTAAAGGATTTTGTAGCACGTTAACCTAATTTTAAGGGAGTAAAGGTTTTCACTTCGGGCAAAGAAATTCCAAATCAGCTGATATGGTGGTGGAGGATGTGAATGGGGAACTCACAGAGTCACATGGGTGTGGGTGATAATAGCGAATAACACATTAGGGCAGGAGTTGTGCACACCATGCTACATCCCAAGACTTTTCCTACAGCCTGCTGTGCTGCAGAACAAAGACTCATTGTCATTTTGACAGTCAGGCTGGCAGGTGATTGATTTTGTCTGATATTTGCATGATTACCATAGTAAACCATTTAATTTAGAGGCAGGCCTGACATGGACGTGTGTCCGTTTCAGGCTGTGGAATTTTAACTTGTGGGTCTCTCACTTGACTTTTTAATCAGCCAAACTTTTCAAGGTAAACACGAATGTGATTTCACCAAATCCTACTGTTGTAGCACACATTTGTACAGTCTGTTCTCTCAAATAATTATATCAGCGAACAGATGAGCCAAAAAAACAGCACACGTTGTCTTCTGTTCCCAACGAGCAAGCTGGTTCTTGCTGTCCCTGCTAAAAAAGAAAACACAAAAACCTTTCACAGTAAATTAAATCGCTCCCTTTTTTGGGTCACTTTCACGTTCTTTTTTTTTCCTTTGTATGTTGTGTTAAACAGAGTTTAAAGAGTAAAATTGTAAATGAATCTCATAAATTGTACATTTTTACAAATATCCACTATGTCTCTACTTTATGATTTCTCATTGTGCCCATATCAAATGTGTAATATATGAATATATACAAATATATTAAAATGACATCATCATGTGTTCAGTGTGTGTTTTTTACCTATTTCTTTTCCTCTGGTGAGTATTTTAGAAGACTACGAAGTCAGAAATCGCTTAAAGTGGCTGAGAAGCTGTTTTCAATGACCGCCGTCTTTGAAAACAGCATTTAAAAGCCCTTAAAGTTTCTGAAAACTTGCAGAACTTGCTGATGAATTACATATTGCACCGATTTAAAACAAGTAGTACTCCAAGATTAAGCCGATATTTTGACTTTTGATGACCATAAACAAGCTTAACTGAGTTACGGTTAAGCCCACGATCGCCTTGCGGGATGATGCAGTATGAAAAGAAATCTGGGAGACACGACCACACATGTTACTAATGCAATGTTTGCACTGCGACGACCTCATGCCGCGTTTTGGTTTGGAGGACGTATGCGCGAGTGTGCGTAGCCACTCGGCAGTACATCAACACCTTGTGTGTATTTACGGTACACACTCAGTCATTCTTTTTGTTCTTCTCCCTGAAGGCCTCCTCCTCCTCCTCCTCCTCCTCCTACTCCTCCTCCTCCTCACTGTTTAAAACACAAACCCTGAGCTGCATTTTCACAGCCACATGTGTGAACCATCAGTGTTGACTTTATTCTTTTTCCTGCCCGCCTCGCTCGAGCAGAGTGGAAGAGATCTGGGGTCTCCTGTGTACGATGTTATTTTCCGAAAGGCCAAATTGCAGAGCCGAAGTGAGGCTTTTGTTTGTCTGCGTGTGTGTGGTCAGGGATGGTATAGAACATGATATGAGACCAGTAAAGGCTAAAGACTAATGTGACTGAGAAGACTTAGAGCAATGTGGGAACCCTATCTGTTCCTGCAGGTGCCGTTAGATGTTAGATCTAATCCAATTTTTAGTTTAAAAAGTTCTACATATCGTCATATTTAGAAACAGCCACCTAGATCTTACTCCATGATTCAAAGCAAACCACCCCCAGGAGGTCCCTTCACATCATTTTTTTTTTCTAAGAAAGGAAAAGAAATCTGGGTCCTGGACTCTGTCTGGTGTCGACTGATTTGGTCTGAACATCAGAGTTGCCTCCGAGAGAGTGGGAGCAGATGGAGCGTTCGGTCTGGGTCGTCCACCATCACAGTTGTGTTTGCACAAAAGCCCACAGGAGCCATAGAATTGAGTTATTCTACAATCCAGAGTGAGTCCCACATCAGTAACATTTATGGACAATTTATAACTGATGTGCCCATTTGATCTTCCTCTTCACCACGAGAGAAACCATCTGAACAAACAAGGGTGGTGTAAGGTTATTGCATTAATATGGATTCTTCTCGGCTTGTCTCGCTCGCCTTCCAAAGCCCGAAGGACCCTTGTAGAATAACTCAAACCCTGAATGTGTCAGACTCGTCCTGAGATATTTGTCACATTTTCCGTTCAGACGGCGGAGCCGTGACGCAGATTCTCCCTGGAAATACAGGCGAAATTTACTGGGATACGATTCATCACCCGAATGGGACGTATGGGTTTTGTTTGCCTTCTCCACTCGCTGACACCCCCGGTTTTACCCATTACTTACCTGCTGACCCTGCAGCTCTGAGGTCAGCTGGTTCCTATCTTCACCTAGGTCTTTATTTTAAGCTCCGAGTCGTATCAGAAGCCTCCAGGCAACAGTCTGACCCTAAATTCTTTGCAGCTGTTAGCAAATATCTACTCGGTAGGACTTGGGAAAATATTTGCGCGTTGTTCTTTTCATCCGTGCACAAGTTTCTGCATTTTGCAGGCGCAAAATAACTCCTGGATCCGCTGCCGCTGCTCCGTCTTTGGCTCCGGTCGGTCGCCTTATGCGACGGATTTCGACTTTCGGCGCCGTCATCCGAGCAGGGACGTGACCAATGTCCTCCCGCTGTGGGTGTTATCCCACCGGAGAGCTGAGGAGGAGGATTCCGTTCAAAGCTGAGGCCGGAGCGCCCCCCCCCACCCGTTCTACTGGAAGACTCCGCTGTCAGCCCCGAGGAGAGGGAGTGGATCCTTCCGTGCCATGTTCACAGAGGCACGTCACAGGCTATTTGTCATAGCGGGCATGTGTCTGTGTGTGTTTGGGCAGGGGGGTGGGGGTGGGGGATTGGATGACAGGGAAATGGTCACATTGTAATTCCTCCGGGGATCATTCGGCTCATTCTTTATTGCAAATGTGTCGCAGGTGTAAACAAGTTCCTTAGGTGGTGATTAAAGTGCACCAGATAGAAATACACAGATATGGTACTTGACAGAGGTTTGAGGTCGGTCAGATTAGAGACAGGCAGTCAATTCCATCTGACAGATTATTTCATCAACAGTGTAATGGGATTAATATTACATCATGGCGATATTAATTCTGAGTTCAGACATATATATATGTTGGCACTGTGAGGAATTTCCATCAGTCACGACCACAAAAAAAAGGGGGAGGGGGGGATGGAAATTAGGGGTCTGGAGAGACTGAAAACGGCAAACGCCGCTGGCGAGGAGGCGTAATAAAAGACAGTACGCCACATAGATGTTGGACAGATGTGCTTTGTCGAGGATGGTGGCAGAGATCAAGTGAAATGAAGCATAAGCCCAAGGGATCAATACAGGCCCAGTGTGAGTCATCAGCACACACACACGCATGCCTCTCCTTCCTTCCAGAGAGGAAATGTTCAGTTCATAAATATTTAGAGTTTGCTAATTGAAAGAACCTGTGCGGCTTCGATTTGGGGGGTTTCTTTAAACACTGTGTTCCCCTCACCCCCCCCTCACCCCTCCACCCAGCGTTATCTGCTGCTTTGTTCATTGGTGCCAGGTGAAATGAGCTGAGGCTATCCTAAACACGCAGGTTGGGTCAGTTGTCGGTGCTGTGTGTTCTCTGGCCTGCTCTGCTCGGCCATAACACTCACATGATCGCGCTTCCAGCCCCCCTCATTCCCCCTGGCGCGCAGGCGCTGCTGGGAGAGGAGCAGGGAAACGTGCGTGCATGTCAGCGTGTTTGCATGAAGAGTTGAAAAATTTATGGACGCGGCTGTCGGTGTTTACTGTACACACATGTCGCGTTGTGTTTCGGGCTGCTGTGTGTGCGTGTGTGTGTGTGGGGGGGGGGACTGAAGAGAAGAGATTGGTGCCGAATGCGCGCACGCACGCCCGTTCGAGATGAGTGGACGTGAATGCGCGCTTTGGCCCTCGCGTGGGGTTGCTCCTTGTCCGCGCAGCTCATCAAGCCACACGTGCGCCTCCGGGACGCCAGTGACGTGTCCACGGCGGAGACGCGTCCGTGTGCGTGCTGGCGTCTCACGCTCTGCCTTCCCACGCGGACCCCCTGAACGCACCAGGCCGCGCGTCACCGTTTGGCGAGGCCGGTTGCTGGGTCTCGCACCCGGGCCGAACTGCCACGCGAATCGGGGCCCTAGATGACCGGGCGTGCGCGCCACGTCTGCTTCCGTTCGCCCGACCCGACAGTGCGCGCAGATCTCCTCACACCTGCCCGAGACTGACACAAGATCGCTTGTTGGATCAGAACCCCCGCCCGTGAGAGGACCCGGCTCTGAGGCCAACCACCCCGATCCGGAAGGTCCGGGATCATCCCCTTGCTTGATCTGCAAGCAGCAGGACGAGGTGAGGCTCTCGAGATCGAACGTCGCCACATTCCACACGTTCCGCATGCGTGTATCTTTGCTGACAGGAAGCGTCTCGGGTCACTGAGCGCCAGCCTGCGCGGATCTGTGAATGGCATCCAGGCGCATGTTCGTCCCACCACGTGACGCACGGCAGGTAGGGCACTTCATTGAGAAAAAAAACAAACAAAAAAGGGGGAGGTGGGGGTGGTCGTCTCAGCTCTGCAGCATGAGGCAGACCGGAGCTCCGGCGCTTAATCTGGAGCGCTGACAGTGTCGCAGGTGATAAACCAGATTTCAGCACGTTCAATGCTCATTAAAACAGTTCACGTCCCATTAACCACCGGATCAGCGCTGGCTGACTTTGGCCGTCGATACTCTCTCAGCCAATTAAAGCATTTAATCTGTGCGGAGGACAGATTGATTCACCCAAACGCGTGCGCTCTGCCCCGAGAGCCGCCATCTCTCCCGTGTTTGTGCAGGAAAAGTAAACTCTGCTGCGAGTTTTCCTTTTTATTTTTTTGTTCCCTCAGTCTTTTCCACCTGCGCAGAAATGTTTTGGACATAAAAAATAGTTTCCTTTAATTGTAGGATCCCGTTTACTTAAAATCCAATCATAAAAACCGTGTCCAGACATCTTGATAAACACCCAGCCACGTTCCATTAATGGAAACCCGCGAGCTTTCACTTTCTTTATTGTTTCTAGGTGAGTTCTTGCAGCAGCGTTTCCAGGAAAGTTGTCCATTTTTAATAAAAACAGACTGCAAGAATAATACAGTTAACCTGGGATAACTATAAACTGCTCACCAGCTTATTCACTTATGCTGTCACAACTTGTGACCGGGTTCCCCCTGTTTCCAGAAGTTAAGGCCAAATAGGTCTGAGGAGTTGCTCAACCCACGGTTTTTCTTAAAGGTGGGGTTATTTTCTTTCTTTACTCAGAACCAACCGGGCCTGTAAATGGGTCAGCTCTTAACATCCAGCATGAAAACGAGGCCAGCAGTACCTGAACTACGTGAGTTTAGTGTGTTTACCAGTGGAAATTGTTTAATTAAGGTGCATTTTCATAGGCATCCTCCATAAGAACACTAAACGGCAACAGAGCTGGTGTTTTACTTCTCTTCTCTCACAGCTGTTATCACATAGTTACCACAACAATTAAGTATGAAGTCATAAAATCCACTCAGATGAGGTTCCCTGCAAGAAAACCTCATTAAAATGGAGATTTATGGGCACGCTGGGCTCTACCCGAGGATTGCGAGGCAGCAGAAACTCAGAGATGCTAAATTTGAATTCTGTTTCAAAAGCACACGCATTTGTTTCGGGCTTGTTGTCCGTAAATTAGGGCACAAATCACTGTGCACGGTGACACGGTGGTGCAGGAAAATACCCACGGTTCTCTGGAACAAACATGCAATGGCGCAAGCTCCCAAATACTTGGAAAACATGTTTTTGTCTGACGTTAGAGTTGATAATTTGTGACCTTTTGGGACCACAGCAAACAAAAAAATACATGAATCAACTATATTTTGAAGAACACCTCATGAACCAGGTCTCTTTGAAACAGAAGATCGGGTTTCCTGAAAGGTTGGGGTCTCAAATAGAATTAAATACGGCGCGTAAAACAGGACCTGAGGCTGAGGCAGTAATCAGTGTTTACGTCATCAATTATTCAATCAATCAATTAATTAAGAGTCATTATCAAGCTCCCAACAGCCTAAATTAGCAATAATGTATTGTTGTGGTAACGTAAAAGCGTGTGTGTCTGTGTGTGTGTGCGCGCATGTGTGTATATGTGTATGTATGTATGTATGCGCGTGTGGGTGGGTGCATGTGTGTGTGCATCATCATTAGTAGTAGTCGTCGCAGTAGAAGTAGTAGTAGTAATAATAATAATAATAATAATAATAATAATTTCAGCATATTGAAGCTGCATCGTGACCTCGTTATACGATTTTTTCATGCCTCAAATAAACATTAAATATGACAAAATGGGAAACATCAAGAAAAGATGTCATAACTGAACTTTCCATGATCACGAAATCCGTAATATTTCAAGAAAACGGACATAATAATTTATGCCAAACATTACAGAATATCTTGACACTTAAAAACGTTGAGGGCGAAATTCAACCGTCATCATCTGGATGACTGATGGTTACTTCGAAGAGACTTTTCAGCTAAAAACTTTTCGCAATTAGTCGTAATCCTCCCGATGACAGCGCAGACATGCAGATTAAATCTGACCCTGATTACCGTCTTAAATATTGGTGACAGATTTAGAAAAAAAAAATATACGCGCTTAAATCCTTCGGAGCTCAAACTCCTGGACATAAAAAATAAGACCCAAATCTCAAAAGTTCGGCTGCTCCTTGGCTCTTTTCTCTGCCTGCAGATTTGAACCCGCAGCGCAACATGACTTGAATTATTTTTACGGCGCAGTAAAATGCGGGTGGGCGACAAGGACCATTATTTTTTGAAGCATGGGAGGCCATTTATAAAAGTATCACGGAACACGCTGCACGATAACAAGTGCGAAATAAAGCAGAAAAAAGGGTGTGTGTGTGTGTGTGTGCGGGGGGAGAGAAAGTGAAAAACAGTCGCCCACCACGAATATCGAGAGCCCGAATCCTGGCGCACGTTTCTGGGCATGGATGCGTTTCCAGCCAGAACTTTTGCGGTTAATAATAACAATAATAAGGGGAACAAGCCCATTATTCCCAGCTGGAAAACAGCGGCCATTATTTGCAATTATGTCAATAAAACTATGCTTGTTGAAATTATTTGGCTGCCTTGAAAAAGTTCCAAACATATAACGATTTGGGTAAATGTCCCAGAGTTCAGAGTCTGAAGCAAACAGGTGTTTTTCTCTTTTTCTGGGCTCCTTCGCGTCTTTTTTTTTTTTTTTTTTGCGGGAGGGTGGTGGTTCTGCAGCGGTGCGCAAAGGAGGAGGAGGAGGAGGCCTGGTAGCCGGAGGGCCTCTTCAACATTTGCGGAGAGATTTGGAATCGGCATCCGCGATGGCCTTTTCTTCCCTCCTGTTTGCAATAATAATTTAAAAAAATAGCGAAGGCTTGGATAATCCCCGGAAATCATGAATAGACTCGGGTAATTAACGTTGACCTTGGAGCGAGGGGATGGAGCTGCTCTTTCTGTTGCTGTTTCTCAGCTCAGATGTTGACACCGGGAGAGCGCACGCCTTCACACTTACCCCCCCCCCACACACACACACACTTTTGTTTCCTTTCTCCCTCAAACGTAGCTTCCTTGAGTGTGTTTCGCTCCACACCAGAGCAGTTTGTCCCCCACGCGTGACTTATTAATCACAATTAAATCACAAAGTTGCCCCCCACCCCCCAAAAAAAGGATTTATTTTTATAATCCCTGTGCCATTATCAGAGCCCTCGGGTTCCTGCTCCCTGTCAAGTTCTCTGAAAAAGAATAAAGTTTGTGGAGTTATTTTATGGCTGTAATTACAGACACTAACTTTAACTAATTGTATAATGGCCATAATAGTCTCATATAGTTCACCCAGAGGGAAGAAACATGACAGGTTCAGTCACAGGTTTATCTCTGAGTCATATTTTAAGTCTGAAAGCCTCAGTTCTTCAACAAGTTCTTGAATATACATCAAATACAAGAGCTGCAGTGGTGAACTTGCTCTGTGTGTGTGTTTTCTCTGCGTGTGCATGTGCTCGTGCATGCATGTGTGTGTTTGTCTGTGACGTAAGCCTGTTGCAACTACAGGGCATGAGGACGGGGGGACAAATGGATCCCATGTTTGCAGGAAAACACGCTGGAGGCGCAGGAGCCTTTGTTGTTTATGAAGAACACGTGAAACCAATCAAATGTGAATTATCTTCCTGTTGTTCCAGCCTTTGTCGTTTGCAGCCTTCAGTTCCCTCGCCAGCAGTGTCACCACCCAGCGAGCAGGTCTGCGTCTGGGGAAGGTAGCGGGGAGTCCCACACGCGGTGAACTCGCATGCACTCGCTGTCTCCCCCCCTCCCTTTTCTCCCTGGAATTGACTCATCACCTTCAGATTTACAGCAAACATCTTCTCCTCCTCTTGGTGGCGGAACTGTCGAAAGATGTAAATTATGAGTCCACTTCATCATCCTCTCGACCCAAGACCGCTCAGTCTTGTTTCTCTCTCTCTCTCTCTCTCTCTCTCTCTCTCTCTCTCTCTCTCTCTCTCTCGTAAAGCTCTCTCAGACAAGTTTGGAAGAGGAGCGTCTGAAACCTCGAGGGAATATGATAACCAGTCGGGACCACAGGAAACGATTTGCAGACCTCATTAGCATAGTAGTCCATTTACATTCTCCCTCTCTCCCCCTCTCTCTTTCTCACACACACGTGCACACCTACCTTTTTTATTGGTCACCTCCATCAGCAGGTGTTCGGCTCATTCTGGTGATGCATTCAAGTGCCCGTTGAGTGTTATTACATGTGTCAACGCTTTACTGTCGCACCGCACGAGGACGGGTCATGTGGGAAAAAAGGAAAAGCAAAAAGAGAAAAAAAAAAAAAAACCCTAAATTTGGTGTAAGAAAAGTATTTCCTCTCGGGTTTCGCCCCTCGCGGGATTTCTGCGGTGCTGCCGGAGGCCCCGGTGCAAAAGGGCGCGTCGGGGAGCCGCCAGCCAGCGTTGACGTGTGCGCAGGTTGTTGAATTCATAGACTTCCTCTGGAGTTGTTCACGCGCGTCGTCCGGCGGATGGAGCGAGGAGGGAACAAAGCGGAGCTCTTTTTAATCGGGGTGGGGGGGGGTAATTTGGACCGGCCGTGAGTGGAAAAACGAAGGAAATGGAAAGATGGTGATGTCGTTCCATTTCCAATGAAAGAGTCTGATTTTCAGGTTTTGAAGCCGGAGCCGCCGCCCCCCCTCCCCTTAGACCTTAAACCTCGACCCCCCCTCACACCGCTTCAGGATTACGTCGATAAACGCGTTTATCTCAGGAGAAATGGCGATGCCGGACTGAAAGTTGATAAAATCGGGGATTTACTCCCCTGTCGTGTCCTCCTGTCAGTGAAGGGGACATTTCACACTCCCAAAAATTAGGAGCAGCCAGAAAAGTAAACATGAGGGGACTTGGGAGCTGGGTATTTTGGAAAAGCAATCCTGTGTTTGTATTAATATATCACCCCTGGGAAAACTTCTGTCACTGTCAATTTAAAGGGCATGCAGCCCGCCTTGTGTCAATTTGCCATTACAGTGGTATTTAGGGCTTTATTGAACCGAGGAGGAGAGTCTGTGGTGGGTCGAGATGTTCCGAGCGGCGGGAGAGGTGAGGACAGACCTCGGGGGTTGGGGGTTGGGGGTGGGTGTGTGTGTGTGTGTGTGGGGGGGGGGCGCACCCAGCCGGGTTTAGGTTTGGAAAACGAAGACTTATTTTTGTTTCAAATGTGCTTCCGTCCACATATGGTCCTTGTTTTGGCCTGTACGCTGAGAATCTCCGAGGTGACCCGTGACCCGGCCCCTCAGACTAACATGATTTCAACTGTCTCACTTTGAGTTCAGTTCGACCCCGCGTCCCCGCAGTTCAGGGGTCACCTCCAGGGAGCAGCAAATTAACCCAATGTGTCAAAGCTGGCATGAAACCATGTTCAGCCGGGGCCCCGAGGTTTAAATATTCCGCCCGTTTCCACTTGCTTGCGTTCGATGTTAAGCCATCTCTTGTCCGATCCTTCTCTGGGCTGCTTTAAATTCTACCTATCTTCAGCGTTTATGGTGTGTGACTAATTTCCCCCCTTTTAACCTCCCTCATCCTTTTCTGCGGTAATCCCTCCCCTCTGCATGGCAATCAACTCTCCTCTATTCTCCCTCAGTCTCTTTTTTTCTTCCAATATCGTCTTCCTTTTCTCTTTTTTGGGGCTGGACTTCTCTGATCTTCTCTCTCTCTCTGTCTCTGTCTCTCTCTCACACACACACCATTTTTTTCCCCTCTCAGCCAATCCTCCTCTCTCTCTCTGCGTCTGTCCCCGCGGTTAAAGACGTCTCAGTTCAGCTGTCACAAATTATGTTCGCCTGCCCAGCTGTCAAAACAGGGGGGTGTCCCTTTCATTCCACCTCACATACTACGAAAGGAGATGGGAGGGAGGAGGGCTTTAACGCTCGTGTTTGGACACAAGCAATTATCTCTAATTATTGTTTTTCTTTTCAGTTTTCCTGTCGTGATGGAGGTCTGACGAGACGAACACGCAATAATCCGCCCCAGTCGTCCAGAATCAGCGGGCCTTCGGAGTCTGGGCTCGGTCCTGGGACTCTGTAGCTTTCATCTCAATGTGAGTCAGGAGTTGATTCAAACATGGAGTGATGGGAGAATTAACCCCTGGGACCCAGCTTTCAATGGGCTCAGCTAAGAGATTATATGTGTTGATGGCAGGCTTTTATATGCAACGGCCTTTCAAAACTTCAGCTGTTAAATGAAGGCACAAGAGCGTTGCCTTTGGGTCTCCGGTTCTGCTCCGCGTCTCTGCTGGCACCTTGGGTTTGCTTCCACTCTGCCCCGCGAGCAACGTTGGCCTCTGATGTGCCCGTGACGCGGCCCGCAATTTCATAAATTATACAGTACGCGCACAGAGCGCCGGGACTCTCATCGCTCTGCCACTGGGAGTTTACGTTCGGATTCCCATGACCGTGGCGGGGCCTGGGGAGTCAAGTTCTCAGTGCGTGAGAAGATATGCGGGAGTGGTTCAGCAAAGTCAAGGCATGCCGATGTGAGCGGAGGTACGGAAACAGGCCGCCGTTGTTAGCTGGGCGGAATTGTCAGGAATTCAGTTGGCCGTTCCAGAAATTTGAGGTAAAACGGCTCCAAAAAGAGACTGATCTATCGCCCTCTAGTGGGTGACTGCAGTACTAGACGAAGCCGAGTTTGACATCATGGATGCAGGTCTGGATCAAAGTCAGAGGTTTCATTCCAGGTGGTCTTTTGCATGGTTCATGTGTTTATCTGTCACCTATAAATCTACTGCTAACAATGTTTTTTAAATTTTGTAGATATGAGAGAGAAAATAATTGTACCTGATGTAAAAAATACACGTAGCCTGTCCTCCTCCTCCATCTCAGATAGCATCTGATTCTCTGAAATTTCCAAATATGTTTTTCTAAAATGATAAAAGTGTGGTATTTATCTCCATATTTTACAGATGAAGCTAAATAGAAGAGCTCTTCTGAGCTTCTGAGAATGTATACATCCAGTCTATAAGTGGAAACCACTGTAATTCGTGCACAGACCTAGACGCTCCAAGCAAAATTTGACAAAGAAGGTAAGATCCAGCTGTAGGTTAGGGGCAGAGTGGAGGAAAAATTAGTTCCACCTATACTAACTGAGTGAATAGCAGAAAGAAACAGCTGGAGGTGGATTTCTGCTGTAACACGAAGCTACCATCTTTGGTGGTCCCGACTGACTTTTAGAGTGCAGTTAAAAAGTAAAAAGAATGTTTTGGTTAAAAAAAAAAAAAAAAGAAGGGGAGAGAACAAAAGTTTTAACTGACTGCCATTGATATCGCAGAGCAGGATCCTGTAAATCAAAGCAGCAGTTCAGTTAGTTTTGGATTCTGCTTTCTGATTCATTAGAACATCTGGCTGAGCCTCTTTTAGCCTGACTTCTGTTCTGTATCGTCCCAGTTCGCTCCCATGACAACATTCGCCCCAGATCCCAGCGGCGTTTCCAACAACACGCTGGTTTTGGTTGACTTTGCTGGAGAGCTAAAAATGCAGGAAGCTGTTGTACTCTTGCACTTTATCTGCGTGGCAACACCTTTCCGTCGCCCCGAAACCACAAGATGTGGATTTAAAAAAGAAATACTTTTCACTCATAATAGCAGAGCGCTCCAGCAGAATTAATAAAGGCTTTAAGTAATTAATGACAACAAAGAGGTCAGTTTAGTCTCCTTTGAGTTTTTTCTCCACATGTGTTTTATATATCGAACAAAATTAGCCAAAATAAAGCAAAGGCCAGGAGAAGTCAGTGGCAGAGTATCAAAGTACAGGAGCTGTTATGATGGCCACTAGAGCTACAAACTCCCAGGCCGTATTCGCCATTAGCTCACCGGCTAGAATTCCTTCTGCTTCACATAAATCCGCACGGCAATTGTCTTATTTGGTGGTAAACGGCATAATGTGTTTCCTGGTCATGCATATTGCGCGGACCACAGAGGT
This sequence comes from Lagocephalus sceleratus, assembly GCA_911728415.1. Classification (NCBI taxonomy): domain Eukaryota; kingdom Metazoa; phylum Chordata; class Actinopteri; order Tetraodontiformes; family Tetraodontidae; genus Lagocephalus; species Lagocephalus sceleratus. The sequence goes on from CAJVRN010000148.1 coordinate 2,668,687, forward strand.
ATAGCACGTCTCATACCATATGCAAAAGTGCGCGCTTCTTTTTGTGTGGAACATTTTGGCCCCTGTAAAAGTCATCTGTATCACTGCAGACCGCTAAAGGCGAGATCGGCCTCAGAGGTTTATGAGCTTTCCATGTGCTCGATGGATTGAGACCTAAACCCTTCCCTCGAATCTACCCAAAATATTCATCCTTCCTAAAATATTTACGCTGCCGCAAACAAAACAGCGGCGGCGCAACAAACGGACGCATGTTACAGGTTAGATCTGTGTATAATAGAAGCGGGGATTACGTCCCATTAATCAGCAGGTCATAGCTGATCCATGTGATGCACTGCTTTGTCTCCCTGCTCCTCTCTTCCAACTCACCTCCCCCTCCCTATCTTCCCATTGTCACAAAGGTGGCATATCTTGGTCCGTGTCAGCCCCCTCACCCCCGCCCCGTCATCCCCTCCTCTAATTCCTTGGGTCTGATCCACCCTTTTTTTGTGCTCTGAGTCTATAGTCAAGACATTACATGGCAAATCTCCATTGTCCAGCTTCAGGCTCTGCTTGTAATCTCTCTTGTCAAAGGGAATATTCAGCGATTAGCCCCCCACAAATTACAAGGGGTGATCAGTGTGTCTGTTCAGCCCTCATTAACTGCTAACAGGGCTCCATCAGAACCACCCACACTACCGGGACCTTCAACCTCTCACCCCTGACACCTGGAACTTTCTCACGTCGGCTCCCTATACGGCCCGATTTCTTTCTCAATCGAACACAAACTTGTTTTTGTGTCTTCCCTGGGATTCTGGGAAGGCGATGATTAAAAGAGATGATTAAAGAGGTTCAGCGGCGGGCTCGGAGGATAAAGGATCCTTCCGGTGACTGGCATCAAAGTGGCATCCTGCAGTAATGAATGGGCCGCCGTCGCCAGGGCCTCACGCCGCGCCGACCACACTGGGAGCTGTCCGCGCCGACGTCGAGGAAGAGAACGCGAAGAGAGGTGTCATTCGCTGTCAGGACAGGCTATGGTAGCGCCGGACCACCCATCTGTTACATCGGTTGGACAAACACAGGATTTTGGATGTAATATGTTGCAGATGGGGGGGTGGGGGTCAACTGACAGATAGCTCGCATCAGAATGGGGTCGACTACGATGCTGGTCAACTGGTCATTTCTTCCCAACCCATTAACCACCTGGGATCGGTATGTTTTGTCAGCTTTTCCCAAGTTTTGGGTTTCATTTTCTGAGCTTTGAAATCAAACACGCCCTCGCTGCACACACCCAGAAACAAAGCTCTCACTGACAAATGCACATAAACATATATGTGTATGTATACACACGCCGACATGGGGGCCACCTCACGCGCACGTGCGTGCACCCAAGCACACACAGATGATCTGTCTGTCCAGAACTCATTTTAAAAATTCACCTCAAACATTAGTGCAATTGTTCATAGAAAGAAAATACTTTTCCCCAACCCCAAACTTTGCCTGGAAAAAGTATCCTGGAATTCCCTGGAATCACCTGGAATTCTCAAGGGCTGCATGCAGAAGAATGCTGATAGATGGAATGCAGCTCCCGCACTTCCATTACATCGATCATAGCTGACCAGTATATGATCTTGAAAGGATGGGCCAAATGTTATTTTTGTGTAAATTTTATAATAGGTAAATTTTTGCATAAACTTTGACCAATAGACCATCACCACATGATAAAACAACGGTATTCAGAAAGTAGCCTCGCTGGACTGTGTCTAGGCAGTGATGTTTTGTGACCTGTGGGCAGACAATATGCAGCACTCGCGATAATGTTACACACTGTCAAGTTCAGCAGGTTAACTGTGATGGACGCTGATCATGTTAGAAAACCGCAGGCCTTTAAAACCCACATATGAGGGTCTTTTTCCTGCCCCTCATTCACTCGACTGCAGACAGATGTGAAATGATACGCGCTGCAGGATGAAAGCGGGGCTTGTTGCCACTTTCCCTTCCAGCTGCTGCATCCTCCGCGACGCCTTAGGATTCACCTTTCAGCTTGTCAGAGACGTCACGTCAGCGTGATAAGATGTGATTATGGACAGTAACCGATACCTGTCACAATCCCCCCGGAGTTCCAGTTCCAGGCGCTTCACACCAATTTTGAACGAAAACCAATTGTTATCAGATGGAGAAAGATCTGTGAAACTTGAACACTTTCTCATGCACTCATTATAACCCGGGTATGATTGCAACGTATTTGCGCTAACAATCAATGTGGAGGCTACAAAGCTGAATCCAAGCAGCAGTGTTTACGTGCTAATCCACAGCTGACAACACCAACATTTAATCTTTCATGGCTGATGATATTTACTGGACTGTCACCACTTGTGAGGTCCTGTTTCCCCGCTCCTTTATTATTTAAACGTCGCAAAAGAAACCCTCTAAACAAGTTAATTCAAGCGTGGTGTTCACAGTTCAGATAGGGCGGAGGAAATTTCAGCGGCTGAAAAACCTTTGGGGTTATTTCAAACAGGTTAATGCAAGAAATTAAAAACCACATTGCATAAATCTGCTCTCATCTGGTGTTAGTTAATTCATTTCCTATTGTTCTGTGGGCTCTTATTACTGAGCTCATTTACAAGTTCTCACTGGCAATAGGATGGATGCGCTTAATTTAACACAGATGGTGATACCTTCACAGACCTATCTATGAAGGTTAGGCGGAAGTACTTTAGTACCCAGTGAAAAGACTCTCACGTTCCTTTACCCTGATAACTGAACATTAATCACCAACAACATCTGCCTGCATGTCTCAGAAGTTGTAGTTTTTCATCAAATATATACAAGAGGGATAGAATATTTGAGCATTTCCCAATTTATTTTAACTATGTCATAAAATATCAGGTTAGAACAACTTGAGGTGAACACCTGAACTGGATATCATCTAATAAGTTGCATATTTATAATCATGAAATATTTAGTGCATAACTTGATCTAAATTTTGAACCTGGAATAAAATCCCTTTATATAAAAAATTGATAGTAAAATATATTTTACCAGGAGTTAAAAAGGTTAAAGGGGTCGTGCAGATTTTGAGGCCTTGATTACACCTACGCGTCGACTCCCCGCCACATTCACAGCACCAGAACCCAAACAAAAGTGGCGATATTCATCTTCAGAACTGTGCGGTCGAGATGATTGCAACACGTCGGCCTCTCTGCTCGTGAGAACTCACACAACCTCACAAAGGGGACCACACTTGAAGCCCCGACCAAAATCTCTGCTCTGCTCCACATCGATTATTCCCATTACATGTTATTATGAAGCTAATTGTGCTCCTGTACTTCAGATCCGTTTGCCAGCATATGAAAGTCAATAAAATGTGGGATTTGTGGGTTTGAGAATAAATCCGCATGAGCGTAAATGATCTAACAGGCTTCACAACCAAAATTTCAGCGTGATTTGTGAGAATGGTGCAAAAATCTGAGAATTGATCGATTTTACTCTCGTAGAAATGGTGTGTGAGAGTCTCTCTGAGCCAAATATGCGCAGGGTAATGGCTCCGGTGCGGCACAAGTGCTTAATGCTCACTTAACTGAGTTTGAAAGTAGATAAAAGTGTCGATTGCTAATTGAAAAGGGAACGTACGTGAGTAAATGGATAAAAAAAAACTGTAATAACTAATATCGACTGATCGATTAACAGTGGAAATCGGTGCCGGTCCACGATGAAGCAGCTGTGGTACATAAATCTGTGATGAAGACATAATGTGGTCCCAGACTCCTCCTGGAGCTCCACATTATTGCTGTAAAAAAAAAAAAAAAAAAAAAAAAATGGCCCGGAGAATGTGAGCAGCGCGCACCCCGGCTGAGAGCCACTGCTATCAGATGTAGGGCACAAACCGCAGAGTGTGGGACCATGTGGGGCAGCGGACCACCCGTGAGCGTGCCTCCCTCCTTTTCCCCACGTGCAGCTGGAGGAGACACGGCGCTGGAGCATGGGAACCGAGCGGCGGCCATCGGCTCGCGAGCCGCTCCTTAACGTGGGGATATTTTTGGTTTAGTAAATGAGGACAGTCTCACTTTCTTAAACTCTCCCTTCAAAATCCTCCCCTGAGCTTTTATTGACTCGAGGGCCTCAGAGCCTTTAGCCGCTGCTTTGGCCCCCCCGGCGGGTCAGATGGGTGATATATTTTTAGTCGGTGTTTAGACGAAGATCAAGGATTGAGTTTAATATCTGGGAGCAGTTCTGATCTAAATTTTTTTTTTTTTTTTTTTTTTTTTTTTAGCATAAGCCCTACATTCCATCCTTCTCCATCACCTCCTTAAAGAAGCTGAAACCCAAAGCCCAAGCGTTCAACTGTGTTTAGTTTAAGTAACCCCCCTCGGGTTAATAAACCAAACAAAGGTAAACCATGCGAAATGGCCACAATGCGAGCCAGGCTAAGTAAACGGAGCAGAGTTTACAAGATACGAGATGCCGGGCCGCGTGCGTGAAACGTTTAATGCGAAACAGGTGAAGACGGCCTTTCACAATCACAAGGAGGCGCTGAGCGAAGATGATCGTCGTAGGTGTGCGGGCGGCCTGGTTCGCTGGATCCCATCGTGAGCGATATTGCAGTAATAGATGCTATCTGCGCCGTATCATTTGATCAAACATCAGGGCATTACTTCAAATCTGGACTCGGCTCTGCGGCTTAAGTTATTTGAGGTCACTGAATTGTTTGCCCGGTATTTAAAGCGAGAAGTTAAACTGACAAAACACGTCCTCTGGCAGCCACCCGCAATAAAAGCCGGCGGCTCGCAGCGCTTTCACCTCGCCTGATTTATATCATATCCCTGAGATTATCCGCCGAGTCTTCTGAGAGTTTGTCTTCACTTTAGGTGAGTTATTGCGTTCAGGTTAGACCCCCTTTTCATTTCAGGCGGGGGGAACAAACATCGCGCGTGGAGCGACTCCAGAGAAAATATGAACCCCAAGAACAACAGAAGGGTTCTTTTTAACTTCGTCTCCCAATAAAAGCTGAACAAACATACCCCCGCCACTCGCGAGCTGTCCAGCGAGTTTCACAGAAAACGGGCTTGCTTTCAAAAGCGGGGGGTGGCGGCGGCGGTGGAGGGGGCACAGGAGGAGGGGGGGGCTTATGGGACTAATGAAAACTTCACCTTAACTGAGAAAATAAAAAGCACACCACCCAAACATTGGCGATCTCTTCCTCTCCAGTGTTTTCGCTCGGTCCGGCCACCTCTTTCACGTTTGGGTTTGTCTTTTGCGGCCTGTTGGTACATTCGGGGTGTGTGTGGTTGTGTGTGTCTGGGGGGGGCGGTTTTATTAAGAAAGTCAAGTGCCCGAGCTGCGGTGACGTCGGGGGGTCTGCAGCAGAGCCTGGTAGCTGCGAGGGGGACTGGCGGAACGTCCGCGCACCAAAGAGCGGCCTGCGAACGGTTACTGTTCAATTTGTATTTGGTTCCCCGCTGGTCGCAGAGCTGAGATCAGAGCCAAAAGTGAAAACACATGGCGAGGGTCAGCGGGATCAGAGGACCACCACACACACTGCAGGGAAAGGGGGAAAAAAGGCAATGGGAACTTGTGAGAGGAATCGGATTGAATAAACAGAGTTCTGCGATCGCCTGCACCCTATTATCCCATAATTTACACTGCATGGGAGCTTGGAAACGCAAGCTGTTGAAGGCGACTGTCGGTTTTTCATAGAAAAGTGGCGTTCCATGCCTCACGCCAATCAAAAGTCCAGGCATTATAGCCTCAGACAAGTTTGGAATTCTTTCAAGCCTAATGTGTTTATTTTAAATATCCAAGGGAAATTATTACATCAGTGGCAAGCAATGTCTCCAGAACAATCCGGCCTTCTGAAGTTTCCAGCAGCAAAACATACGTTTAATGACATAATATCTTTGAAAATTGTGTTTGCACAATCAATCGTGGGGATTAAAGGCGGAAGCATGAGATTGGGCTGGGAAAAAAAAAAAAAAAAAAAAAACGACAAACGCTCTGCACCACCAAAGGAGCAAACTTCCGAGCAAAGAAAGGCCAGGAAAACAACTCGAGATGAATCACGCCGCCGCTATTTTAGCACCGAGCTCCACATCAGCGCATCCACCTCACTTTAATTATGCACTAACATGGAAGAGCAAGCATTTCCAGAACCTTTTGAAAGATATCCTGCATTAAAAAGAAACCACTGCCAATTATTTCCACAGATCAAAGGTTTTTTTTTTTGGTTTTTTTTGTCTTGCAAAGTGGGAAGCGGTTGCTCATCTGCTTAACCCACAGCTGGAAGAAGAGAACACGTTGTCACGGTGATCAGATGCACAGTAAAATGACTACTAAGAAGGCAGCTGATCCCCTTTAATTAACTAGGGAGTTGTTGTGGAGCATCCCGAGCCACAGAACACGGCATCTTCGTGAAGAATCGCCCCAAATGTAAAAGATATCAACGTTGTTTTGCAGCTTTGCTCCCACTTCCTCCAGCAGATATGAGGTGAAAAGCTAATTGGAGTCAGTTTTGTCCCGTTTCAGTCTGGAGCAGATTATTCCAGCCCCTCGTATGTTTGGTTTGATGGGCATTGGTGGAGGTTATCCAGACTTTGAATGGCTTTGCTTATTTATCCAACAGCTGGGCAAATACCCACAGCCCTTTTGCATTAGGGCTCATTTTTAAACATTTAGAAAAGACAGGGCCCAGTGTTTATACCTTCATCTTCCTTCACATCTGCACTTAATATCATTTCGCAGACTTTACGCAGAACAAGGGCCCGATCCTTTGTTATGACAGGAAGATATTTTGAACTTTTTGAGGATTAATACTGTTTGCTTTCCTGCTCACTCTCTTCAAAACAGCTCCGGGGACCCAATAGGTTAAAGCTGAAATCTGTAACTGGAATTGGCAGACCTGGTGAATGGGATATTGTTTTCAATTCATCTGTCACTTATATAACTCAGCTGGGATACTTGTCTCTTTTATGAACACCCATTTTCTCCCAATCAGACTTTGTTTTCCAGTTTGATGTTGGTATGAGCACATTTCCATTTTTTTTTTTTTCTTATTTTCAAAGTTTGATCCAATCACTATTTTCGGTTGCAATACCTCATCAGGTTGTAGATATTTATTTTATTTTCTGAGCTCGGTGAAATTATTGTGTGATGTCAGGGTTTAATTAGCTGCTCAATTTTGCCAAGAAACACTACTAGACATTCCAGTGCCAAATGTTATACGATATAATCAGTGGCCAGTACACCAGACACAGTTCAGCTTCAGAATTTTAAAACTCAGAATTTTGATACCATTTATGTAAAATAAGTAAATATAGAGTCACTCAAGTATGATCCTTATTGTCTTTTTCATAGCAACAGTGTGAACGCTACCAGCCTTTACACTCTTATTTATAAATACTGTGAATGTATAGAAGAGACTGATGTTTGCATATAGTTGCCTATAAATAGATTTATTTAAATGTTGGATTACTTTCTCATATGTATACATTTATGGTGTATTAAATGTCACCTACTCTACAATTAATTACATTATGAATGCTTTTTGTCACTACTTCCTGTGTAAATCTGTTTCTTAACTTTAAGAGGCAGTGAAAGGGCAAAAATCAAGGAAAAGACTGTTCCAAATGTTCATATGTAAATGGCCTGTTTTCTCCATGGGGTGTCTCAACGTTTGCCTGGGTAGATTTAACAACAGTGTGGTCTAGCACTCCTAGATCTATTATATTTTTTCAATTTTGACAATTTTTTTTTTTAGGGCATCTTCTCTTTGATATGTCGGATTCAAAACACTGTTTTACAAGAAACTCAAGGCAAGCAATTATTATCTTCTTTGCTTCAACAGCCAGGCCTGGCTCCTATTTTGAGGTTGCACATGTTTAAAAAAGGCTGCTTTGCTCTGTGGAGACGAGAGAATATCCTGAGACAATTATGTGTGGAAATGTTTGATTTTTCAAAAATGTGGATACTCTTTTGGCGAGTTCCTAGTAACTTTTCTGTTTTTGTTCACGCATAAATAAGAGGATTTTGTGATGTGAAACATTCGTTTGAAATATGTGTGTGTGGGATTCAGCGTTTGGCCAAGCATTTTCACCAAAACCAGTTAAAAAAAAAAAAAGTACTTGTGTCGTTTGTTTATCTGCAGTCAGCCAGTTTGGGTGATGTTCCTGATAGGAAACATGTCCCGGTTAGGTTCGGCCTCAGACAGGCTTCTGTTTGACTGACTGTCCAAGTAAGAGATAAGAATCTATAGAGCCACATAAACCAGAACACTTTCTCATCAGGTCTGTGGGGGTGCTGGAGTCTGTCCCAGCAGACGCTGGGTCAGAGGCAGGACACCCTGGACACCGGTCCATCACAGGACATGCACACGGGTGCAATTTAGAGGCTCCAGCCAACCTGATGTGCATGTTTTTGGACTGTGCGAGGAAACTGGAGCGTCTGCAGAAAACACAACGCAATCGCTCATCAGCCGAGTAAAGATCTTAAGAAAAACAGATGCATTTTTCAGCTTTCTTTCATTTTCCCCACCTGCTAATGGCCAATTCAGCCTGAGTGAGGGGACCTGAAGTCCTTATAAAAACGAGCCTCCAATCTGTGCCTGCTGCTACTTAAAAGGGCTCCATCTGAGTAGCAAACGTGGCTGAACAGCAAGCAAGTAGCTTGCGTGTTCGGGGACTATTTTCTTCCACAGTTCTGGTTCACACGTGTGTATTTACAGTAACGGCCGTTGTGTGTGGCACAGACTCAAAATACATTGTCAGAGCCTGTGTTTGGCATAATGAAGGAACGAGTCACCCAGACCGGCGTCCTGTTTTTGCTGCCCAGGGGCAGAAACGGACGTAGAGTTTACACGTTAGCCGCTGTTTGTTCATGTATGTGCGTGTGTCTGGTTGACAACGCATCATGCGCTACCCCGACGACTGGGAAAAAGAGAGCATTGTTTTTTTAATCTCTCGTTAATTATCTACTTAAATGCATAATGGAGTCACTAATTGACCAGCATCATTTGTGCAGTTTAATTGTTTGTAGGCATGTTTGTGTTTAGACACAGACATGCAGCGAGGGAAGGGTATTGTAAACTTGTCACAAGTGATTTAGGGAGTCGTTTATTTCCAACTGTTGACCAACAACATGTGGTGCTCGTACACAGCACATGAGGCAGCACCATAGAGGATGATTTTAGGATGGCTTTCGTCCCCTTTTTTAAATTTGAAAAACACACACACGCAGAGAAACATTTCCGAAGCTGTAAATCAGAGGGACCACCAGCTAAGTGGAGGAAGAGTCGGCCATCCACGCACATCCATCAGAAGGCCAAGACAGTCAGGAAAGCTTCTCCGCCCACAACAATGAGCGTCGACCGCCACTTTTGCTAACCATAATTGGGTGAAACTGTCAGATGAGCGCATGCGGTGAGGGACAAATTGATCACGGTTAGTGTTTTTGCGCGCCGGCATGTGAGAAAAGACAAAAGTGATAAACTTCTGGTTTCTCACAATAAAACATGTGACGTCGATCCGCTGACATGGAACAGGACCGAGCAGTCAGCCTCCCTTTGATTCATTCGCCGTTCCGACCCACACTGCTCACTCAAACATCCTGTTCGTGTTTTGGCCGCGGCGAAGCTGCAATCGATTACGTTTTATGGTGTTTTTATGATATCTACGTGTTGAACTTGGTCACATTTGATGAATTTCTTATTTGTACCAATGTGCAAGACAAACAGCAGGCAGCTGCTGAGCATTACCCACGGCTTGACTTTGTACTCTGCATTTCTCCTTTTGTTTTCATATTTCCAGCGCTGACATGAAACCATTAAGCCCCATAAAATGTGAATTTTGCAGCAGTTCTGGTAGCGATAAATAAAGGACGCATTCATTTTTTTGATACACCAGAAATGCAGGAGGCAAATTCCTTGTAAAGACTGAGCCGTTGCGATTTACATGCAAATGTCACCTCACGCGCATGCTTTTTTTTTTTTTAAGTTCATGTTTTAAGTTCAGGCCGGCAAGGATGTCGTCACTACAATTATTCGAAGTTGTCGGGATCCGCCGCTGCGAGCGTGCTGTTCAGTCAATCGCAGTCACTTCGTTGCTGTCACCGCTGTTCTCTTGCGAGAAGACGAATACACAAGAACAATGAGCTGCTCCCCTCCAATGCAGTTGACCCCCAGCTCAGAAGCATGGTAATGATATTATATACCGCACATGTAAAGCATGGGAAAGCTGCCGCGCTGTTGGTGGGTTCTCGGAGTCGGAAACCTCCGTGCCAAATTTGCTGTCATGTGTTCTATTAATATCGTGCAGGTTTTTGTGCTGCTGCACGCTCTCACCATGCACATGCTCTGTGTAATGGGTATAACCACAACACAAGATCCCCTAACAGTGGGGTATAATTTTTCAAAATTGTACTAAAAGCCACATAATGTTAAAAGCTTGTATAAATCCAACCAGAACCAGTCACTGAGGGTATTTTAGCACAGCCCCTGGCCTAATTATTACCTATTATCCAGTGAGAGGGAAACCCTACTGCCACCACCCGCACTGAACACAGTTCCACAGAAACAGGTTGTCTTGTCTGGATCAGTGGGGGGGGTGTGGATGGAGGCTGACAGGCATGCTTGGCTTATGTGTACGCGGCCCACTGCACCCAAACTAAAGAGGGGATGGTGGTCTCCGCCATCAGCAGACATTAGGCTCCAGCGTGGAGTACGGGGCCGGGCCTGTCAGGTGTCAGCGGACCCTCAGCAACGCCGTTATCTGCCCACTTGTCAGAAGACAACCTCGTCGGTTCGTGAATCTGCCCTAATCCAATTAGTGACGAGTTTGTCGGGTTTGGGTGCGCACGTGTGTTTGCAGAAAGCCGGGAAACAAGTTGCACGGGACTCGAGGTTGAGTTTTCAAACTGCTCATACAGTAAGCAAGAAAAAAAAGTTTCCCACATCTCCATGTGTGCATCATATCAACACCTCGATGTCTCTGAATGAAGGCCCAGATGTTTTCCACATGCAGATTTTTAAGGGCGGGATAATATGTTGAACTGGAAGATTGGTGAGGGGAAATAGATGGTAACTCTCATGGTGCGGTGATTCTTGAAAAGGCTAATTAGCCTTCCGCAGCTGACACAAGAGGAGTGCTGCAGCAGGGGTGGCCCGACAAACAATTCAGACATTTTAGGGGTCACCTTTGGCTTTTGTCAATCGAATGGACACGGTGGCCTGGGGGGTGTGGGGGGGGGGTGGCTTGTTTAAATGACAGAGTAAACAACTCTGAACTGCACCCATCCTACACTTGCGGTAGCGGGGTGTTGTCGAGCAGCACTTCCCCATGTGACATCACAGGAGGTTATTTCTGCAAGCCTCTTGGATACAATCAATAATCACGCATCCAACCAAAAGCGAGTCTTTCAGGGTTTCACCTGAACTGCTGGATTGTTAAAAATGAGACTAGAAACCTCCCACAGACCCAAAGAGGTTAGTTCCGTTTAGATGAAAGGCTTTTTTTTTTAATCCGTTAGACATTTATACAAAGTAGTGCACTAAAGATAATGTCTATCACATGCTAAAACACCTGTTCTCTTGCAGGGCGGTTGGAAATCCAAGCACGCTGTGATGGGAGAGACCTGATGTCGGTGCAGCACGTATGATGCCTCCCTGTGGTCTGAGCAAGTGGGCATTTGCAAGTGTAGCAAGATGATTCATTAAGTGTCAGGCTCGACATTAACCTCCGAGGGAGTCGGGAACCAGGAGACAGAAGGTCAGCAAATGAAAGTGCAATGATGAATGTCATTGCTTTTATGGCTTTATTGACAACTTTGTGTTTATAAGAGTGATTCACAGCCCAACAAGTGTCCCATTAAATAAATATTAACAGTTTTAGGCCTTTAAACAATCATCTAATCTTCAGATATTACCAAGCTGGTTTAAAAGTAAATATTCGGTCGTTAATTGATCTGATATAGCCACTGAAATTTTGAGCCTCTCACTGAAAGGATATTTTATACAAATGCACCTCATCTAAGACTTGCGCCTCCTCATCCTGTTCAATATAACAAAGCACCCCAACGAAGCCCGGCCCAGTTTTGTAGAACTCACTATTGTAATTTGAAACATACTTGAGGAACCCCCTCCACAACCCCACCGCTTCCCTCCACGCCCATTGTCGAATGCAGCGAGACAATTTAGACCACATTAGATCTTTTCAAGTACTTGTAATTTTATAAGAGGAGGCCTTTCTTCTTCTCTTTCCCCCCTTTATGAAAATGAAACGGGGGAAACCCACAGTTCCTCAAGAGCCACTTGGAGAAGATGGGAAACAGACATTAACCCTGCGAGTGATGGTTCTCGAGGAGGTCTCCACGCTCAAAGCCCTACCACGCTGCAAGCACCTCCACGGTGGGACCACACACACAGACACCTGCACACACAAACACGTGCACTCACACATACACACTCATGCCTTATCACCATCCATTAATTTTTCTAATATTCCTACAGCCTATCTCAAACTCTTAGATCCCAGGTGACCTTAATTCATGGTTTGACCTGACCTTTAACCTTGACTTTAACTCATATTTTACCTCTCGCCCCTTATTGACAACTTGAACCTTTAGAATTTAAAGTTTGAATAGTTGAGTCAAAAGATTTGGCCACATGTGGAATGAAATGCAATGTAGTTTTGGATTTGTTCTGGACCCCTCACACACACACACACACACACACACACACACACACACACACACACACACACACACACACACACACACATGCCCTTTCTTATGTTACCAATATTGTTACTATAACTATAATTACATCAATTAATGAAAATATGGTCGCATTTTGTCAAAATAATCCACCATGTTCTGTATATTTCCTCTATTTGATTCATTTTCCATGGATCCTGGTGAGCTTTAACCCGGCCCACGCTGAGTACCTTGGGCCTCTCCAATTGGCCCCGTTCCACCATGTGAAATGTAAATGATGTATTGTCCTAATTAGATAAAAAAATATGAGTAATCCTCCCAGCATGCACCACTTCTGAGGGGGTTTATTATTCTAGCCGAAGGTGCTACTCTGTTTTATTTACTTTGATCCGGCATATTTCGGGGCCTTTGGTAATCAGAGGTAGAAAGCCATTACGTTGTTATCACAACTGCAGCTGCGGTGGCCAAAGCTTGACACAAGACGTTAACCCGTCGGTAATGGAGAGGCCTTTGCTGGCTCAGCGGCTTGGCCCACACGGCCCGCTGCCTCCGAGGAACATACATCAGAGGGTGAGGACTCCATCACGACCCGCCCCTGAAATGAGCCACCGGCATCAGCAGAGGTGTGGAGAGCGCAGCTGCAGGGGACCCAGGGGGAAACAAGGGACGGGTGGTGGTGGTGGGGGGGGGGGGGGGTCAGCCTTTGAGGACCGGGACGCCGAAATCAAAAGAAGAATGAGTGATGGGTGCGATTTGAAACCCGCCTCTCCTCCCTCGGCCTCAGCGGTAATCACCACTTTAACTCAGTCTGTTCAAAAGAAATATGACCAGAGATTTTCGGAGCCGCGCTTTTCATCAAAAACCTTCGGAGGGGTGAATGGGAAGTCGCTGGGCTTTGTTTGTTTTCTCGCTGCATTCTGTCACTTGTCTTCCAGCCCTCCCCCCGCCCCACACAACCCACCCCCACCCCTTCAAAGACGTGAGGTTGCGTGAGTGCCCAGCATTTCACCTTGACCCGCCTGACTGGCTGCATTGATGGCAGCGACAAATCCCTCATCAGTGTGAAATGTTGCCATGGTTTTGGCCGTGCCGAGACCCCCGGTCGCGGGTGTACAGTAACAGGAACTGGGTTGGGTTTTTTTTTTTTTGCACCCCCCCACCCCCCACCCACCCCCCTTTTGCTGCTCCGCTTCTCTGTGGTTCTGTGCCACGGCCATGTGGGGCTGCATCATGTCTGCCGACCTTCTCACACAATCCCTGCACTATTGCGTGCAGAGGCTGCGCTGAGAGCACAGCATTTTCACCCCGCTACCTTCCGCATGAGTAGGCTCGGGAGGGACTGTGCGATGGAGGGATGGGGGTGGGGGTGTGTGTGTGTTGTGGGGGGGGGGTGCGGTTGCAGGAGAGGCGCGGGAGGCAGGAAGGAGGAGGGATGATGATGTAGATTGATGGCGGAAGATGAGACACTGAACAAAGGTCACGTAACATAGGGGAATATTAGAAAAACAAGGGGATGATTGAGGGACAAGGTGGGGATGAGCGAAGGAGGCGGCCAAGAAATGAGATAAGAAGAGGAGAGGAAGGGGATCTCCTGCTGCATTATTCAGTTCATACACCGACAGCCACCCTCTGAGGCATTACCACACACACACACACACATACACACATGCTCATAGACAGAATGAGAGAACAGTCTAGGCACTCAAACCACAGACAAAACACCGAAAGCATACACACATGCTTCCTGTCTCCCATTCTCACACAAACGTATACTCTCTCACTCACCCGCGACTAAAACTCCCTTATTTACTTATTAGGAAGCACGAAGTAGGAGCAGATGTACTGAACATTGAGCCCCACTTCCTGATTTCACGTGTTTAATTCTGCCGTCATCTTTCGCCAAAAACCTGTAACAGTACAGGCAACAACTCATTATCCCAATATACTTTTATTACAGTCTGCAGAGTCTGCCATACGGCTCTGTTTTATTGGGACAGGCCGTATGTGATCTCATACTGCAAATGGAATGACAGATGTTGTGCTAGAGACCCCAAATTTGGTTAACTGATTCATACGTATGGCATCAATATTGCTTCAACGAGCCCACTTCACCCTGTTTGCATAACACTTATATACCTCTCAATTACCTACGAACAGCACGCAGTTTGAGGTGCTTAGCGGGCTGGTTTACTTAATTAATGCGAGCTCAGCAGCCGCCATCTGCAGACTGAATTAATTTAACCCAAAGGCTGCGTGCGACGGCTATGTCAATGTAAAGAATGCATGGTAATCTGGACTCTGGACCGGCCGCTGGTCTCTCATGTGAGCGGCCATTGGCGGAAGCGATGCGACACCGATGCAGGAAAACAAACTCTCCAGCCCTCTCCGGACCGTCTCCGGAGGTCTGGAAGAACCACGTTGAGCCTATAAGTCACGGCCGCGCTCATTAATCTCCTTGGGCTCACTCTTATCTTCATCCAGTCCAAGCCGGTAACTTTAACCTGTCAGACATTAAGATCTATAAACCAAACACTCCTTCTTCATCGTTTTCTTTTTTCCTCCCCTCTTTTATATGATCCCAGCATTGAGCTGCATTCCTCATCACCGCCATCTCTAAGCTCCGTGCCAGGCTTTTGTGCTCAAAAATAATCTAAATATAACTAAATGGAATCTCTTTTTTATTAGTTCACTGGCGTGCAGCAACAGATGGCCTCCGTCTCTGAGAGAAATGAAAGAACAGGAGTCGGCGAAACGCTGTTGTTTTAATTGTCAGAGTAAATGAAACCGCATGATTGATGAGTAATTTGGCAGGAGGTCAGGGTGTGTGGTTTTCTTATATGTTCTACCTTCGCTCCTTTTTTTTCCCCTCTTAAGTGCTTTCCTCACTATTTGTACCGCTTTCACCCCTCTAGAATAACAATATTATCTCAAGCATGAAGAGCGCCACAATTATTCACAGCTTGCTCTGTCTCATGTTAGGAAATCGCCTTGAAAATTGCACAGGTCTGCAGAGTGTTTGCCACTTAAACTCACAGTCCAGTGTGTGTGTGTGTGTGTGTGTGTGTGTGTGTGTGTGTGTGTGTGTGTGTGTGTGTGTGTGTGTGTGTTTTTGGGGGGTTCGGGGTGACTGTTAGATCTTACCCTGGGACATAAACCAATTCCTTTGCCTTTAATCAAGTTAATTAGCAATAACAATATCTGCTTACATGACAGTATTTATTTTTTATGATTGTGTTTTAGAATCAGACGGTCTGTCTTTACAATTGAAAAAATCTATTGAATGGTTGCACTTTAGATTTCCCTGCATTTCCCTTTGCCCGGCTAGGATTAGTCTAGACTCTTTCTGACAGCTGTGTAGTGTTGCTTTTCTGCCCACGATGGATTTTTAAAACACTCAGGTATGTTTTATTGATTTTAGGACTTTATACACTCCACACTTTGATCTCTGCTCTCTGTGTTATTATAGACCAAACCTCCTCTCTTGCACGCTTATTATTTTTTATTTACTGCATGCTTGTAGCCAAAATATCTACCCTTATCTATAATCTGTTGGAATTTTTTGCTTCTTGTTGTTTATTTAGCTGCCTCTGGAGCTCCACATGTGTTTTGTGAAGACTAGTGAATATTCCTTTTTGGGTGAACTATCCCTTTAACTCACATTTAGGTCCAGTTGTTGGTATTTCTGCATCTCTGTGTAATATAAGAGGTCTGTCTTCGTTTGAATGACACTTCAAATGTGCAGTGACAGCATCTTGGCAGTTGTCTCGGTTGTGAAGCTGTGATCTTGTGTTTCAGAGTCATGCAGGAGTTTCTTTGTATTAAACTCAGAGCTTCTGCACCACTGCTGCCCAGTCAAACCCACCCAGCCACACATACATGTTCTTTTGTTGTGGAATTCCCATTTACACATGAAGGAAACATCCGTCCATCAAACCGGGCCAAAGTAATTTCTTATAGCAGTTGGGCCTCCTATTGTTTACAAGTAAATTTGTTCCCCATAACTTCTGGCGGAATATCATTTTACTTCAGATTTTACAAAGTTCTTGTGATGTAGAGATGATGTCATACTGAATGTGCACTTAAAACGGGGGCCACTCTGATTTCACTCTTTAAAAAAAAATCGTAAAACTGTGGAAACAAATAAGAAATTGACACGAGAGCGCAGATGTGATGATTGACAGGGCTGCATATGTGTGTGTGTGGGTGTGTGTGTGTGTGTGTTCACTACAATGGCTCTCCTCCATGGTTTTGTTGGAGCACCTGCTCCACCTGAGCTGTAGCAGAGGGGTCTGAGTGTCCTCTAACAGCTCCATGTCAAGGGGGGGGGGGGTTTGGTCACAGCTAAAGAACCGCACCAAGTGTGCTTCGAGAAAATGGGTCCCCTCGCGTGCATCTGGTGGTCCCCAGTTCCCAAACGGGACTGGCTGGGCTCAGCCTAAAACAGGGGCGTGGCTCCTCCAAGTGTGGAAGGGCTGCTACTTCTACGACCGCCATGATCCCGACCTAAGGAGAAATAGATGAAAGGAACCTTTACGTAAAAATACAAACAAGAGGTGCCATAAACCAGTTTTCCATGTATCAACTGAGAGGTTCCCATGTTAACCGAGTGATTTTTGCAATTGTTGAAATTGAAATTTTAAACTTTACTGTTATACCATTACAACATTATTTTACTATCCTCATTCTCTGACTCTGCTAAGCCTTAATTTAACCCATCGATTTCTTTACCTTGATGATCTCACCAGCCCCAAACCAATCTCACAACCGCAAACACTCAACCAGACCGATGACGTCAACCAATCACAATCAGAGTAGGGCGGG
Organism: Lagocephalus sceleratus; assembly: GCA_911728415.1. Taxonomy (NCBI): domain Eukaryota; kingdom Metazoa; phylum Chordata; class Actinopteri; order Tetraodontiformes; family Tetraodontidae; genus Lagocephalus; species Lagocephalus sceleratus. The sequence continues at coordinate 2,686,186 of CAJVRN010000148.1, forward strand.
ACTTGTGAAGGAAAAGGGTGAAGGATGAGGTAATGGTGCTCATGTGATCAAGGGATGGTTTGACTTGATGTTGGCTTCTGGTGAAACAGAGCTTACGGTTATTCATCGAGACAGGAATAGAATTAGCAAGTTGTTACTGTTCACACGGCAGGTTTGGAGCAAATTAATCCTGAACTAAAAATTTAGTGATCATATACCGGGAAAGTTCAACTTCAGTGTGACATTGAAACATTTTCTGTCCCTGATTTACTCGGTGATAAAAATGGGTGCTTGTGACAATATTTCAGCTCTTTGTACATAAACTGGATCCTGACTGGTGAACGGGGGCAAACAACCACAACCCAGTGATTCCAGCTCATTTATGAACTTGAGTTTCTACTGCTGTCAACAGTTGGTCGAGAATGTTTGACACAACAGCATGACTAGGTCTTGTGAATTCCCAAACTCAGCAAATGCGGGATAAAACATTTAGCTTTGCAAAAAAGTCCCGCAGTTTTTTTTTTGTTTTTTTTTTTGTCTGTTGTTCACAAGGTTTGCTTCTCGTAAAGTGGTGAAGACGTTTGACAGTATCGTTAACGTGACTGTTTTTTAAGTGATTCTGTGACGGACACACACACACAACACACACACACACACACACATTATGAAAGAGAATTAAGCTCTTTAAAAAAAAAAAAGACCAGTTCAGATACTGCACACACACACACACACACACACACACACAAATATTTGTACTGCATCTTGTTATCTCTCTCTTTCCCTCTCTCTCTCTCTCTCTCTCTCTCACACACACACACACACACACACACTTAAAGACACATTGTTCCTTTGAGCAACAGAACAGCTTATTCATGAGTCTTATTATGCCATGGTTTTCAGTGTTTTCCTTTTGATGTGTCATTGTGTGTTTTCAGGTCTTTTAGGTGGTTTTCTTCTTTTCTGAGCACATACCCGCCCTCCATCCCTCCTCTTTAACTTCAAGGTCCCCAAACACTCCCTCCACTTCTGTTACATCCCCTTTGACACTAAAGATTCCATGTTGTGAATTCATAATTTTGGTGGAATATCTGGATCTGTATATTTGGAAAATAACTTTTATAAAAACTAGATAGAACCTTACCAATTTTCCAACTGACAAGCAATAAACTATTTAAGACTCTTCCCCTCCCTCAAAGATCATCATTAGGTAATCATTGATTCTATAACCCATAATAATTTTAATTGGGCTTAATCATTTGAGCACATGACCTCCAAATACTCAGATTACCATGCCCCAGCTGCAGGACTCGGTCCATTTGGGGGTTCCTTGTGATCTCATATGCAAGATGCATATGCAGATCGGGGCATGGGCCCTCGTGGAAATAAAGGCACTTGTGGTTGGAGGGTCTGAAAAGTCTGGTGGAGTGGCAGATCTCTGTGGCCTAATTAGCATCCATAGGTGTTAATTGGCAGCTAGAAGCAGCTGAAGAATGCAGCAGGTGAGCGCCGGCGCTCGTTGAACTCCCAAAGAGTCACCGGAAGTTTGCAAATCAGGAGGTTAATTTTGGATGTGCGGTCTGCAACGAGGTTAAATCACCATTTCCCTCAAGTTGCGTTTCTTAAAATGACTTATATTTATGCGTAGGTCGATTGTTAAACATTGGTAACTGAGTGCGTAAACCAAAGCTGGCGTGTCTCTCGCATAAACTTGATTTTTTTAAATTAATTTGATGAGTGAAAGGTGCGTTCGGGTGTGCAGAGGATTAATACCGCCATCAACGATGGCAGGCAATAAGGAATGGATGTGGATTACTGTAAATGCGATTTTACTTTAGATAAGTGCGCATCCATCTGTTATTAAATCCATTAATGTGATGACGCTTCAGCTTCTGTCTTGAGTCGTAGCAGGCTTCGGAACTAACGCTGATTCACGTTAAGGCACCAGTGATTAAAGAATGGACTGTATCCTTCGAAAACCGGCGTGTTTCATTCACATTTTCCACGCGTCTCGGTCGCGTTTTAATTGTCAAGACAGCCAGCTGGAACTTTTCGCGCACGCAGACGTGCCTCCCGAGAGTTGGGGCCGACGTTCACCGCCTCCTCAGCGGACACCGACCTGTCTGAGCTCGGAGACTGAGGGTCCCATTCCTCAGCCACGACCGCATCCAACTGCGCAAGGGGCAAAATTATATCAATGATGCAATTAATTTTTGCATTTAGCTCAACAACAATAATAACTATATATTTATATATATTTTTTAATTTATTTATTTTTATTTTAGTTTTTTTTAACAACAAAAAGGATGGCTAATAACAGTTATGTTCGTAGATAAACTTGTGCTATATTAGATATAGTTGTGCTCATATTAATTTTAAAAATAATTTAGTAGTTTGCAAAGGTGTTGTCAAGTTTGACAAACCTGCTTCCAAAATAATAAAAAAATTAAACTACGGCAAACGGTTGAAATTCTTCTCCCAGGAGAAAACTTACAATTAAATTCAGTCCGCAAGCTTGTAGGACCGTTTTATTAATAAAAAAAAAAGAATGGAAAAAAAAACGAAAAAAAAAACTCATAAACTTATGAAAAAAGTTCCATATAACACATTAAGGGGGAGAACTTCCCTTCAGCTCTGGTGAGAAAACACTCTTTCGTCAAATTAAGATTACCTCCCACCACGACTGAGCCCCACATGGAATTTCCACTAGAACACATTGAGTTCTGTTCATGGAAAAACAAAACATCCATTTTTAAACAGATTTTTCATCAACGTCGCTGTTCTCCATTAATATTTTACTGGTGGTTTGGAGGCCAAAGAGCTCAGTTTAGACCAGTGAATCCAATATGCTGGTGATCGCCAGCTTGAATAAATTTGATCAGACGCTCTAGGTGGCGAGTTTCTTCAATTTATTAAATTGCAATATTTTGCCAATCCTCTTCCGGGAAAGCATTGTTTCTTTCCCCCCCATCCTCCACACGGCATTATAAATAATTAGGGAAAAACACACAATCCTACTTATGGGACACCAGGTTAGGACCCTGCTGCACCCATGCCTGAAACCAAACTAGAAAAGCAGCTGTGATAAATAAATAATTCATATTTACCGCGATCGCGCATGTGCAGTGCATTCCTACTATAGGCTCTATTACCATTGTTGCGGTGTAGGCTTTAAGTCTTCTGCAATGGAATTATAACAAAGTATATAACAGTTTTTTTTTTAATTGCGTGGTTTTAAATAGAATTGTTATTTTGCGCACTTGTTCACGCGACTCGTCAATTTATGATTAAAAATCAATATGATTTTCTGATTTAATTTCTGAAAAAAAAGCAAATAACTATAATATACATCTGTTTGTGGCAGTTTCCTTGAAATATTTACCTTTATATGTTGTTTTGAAATTTACGCGCGCGTAAAATAAGAGCATTTTACTGAAACTTTGGGTCACAAACCTTAAAAGTGATCTGATTTTAACTCATATCATAAAATCCGCATCTTTTCTTCAGGGGGAAGTCCAGAAGAAGGCATTACATTTCTATTGGCGCTGCTCATTTGAGAACAGCTAAATTCCGGTTAATCAGGGCAGTTTGCAGAGTTTGGACTGGAAGTTTTCCAGTCAGAAGGTTTACCTTAGCTGAACTAAAAGTATCGCTGGGTACCGCACCGCGACTGCTCCGCCTCTGTCTGGACGCAGTTCAAGAAATAATCTTAACAAAACTCACCAACAGTGCAGGGATCAGGAGCAATGACAGACACGCAGTGTTACAAGATTGAAACATGAGCAAAAGGGCTGCCTTGGGGGGAAGAGAAAAAGTGATATTATAGATTCTAAAATGAAGGAGGTTCTTTAAATGTTAGGGCAGGGGGACCTGTTTTTGGTGCCATTGCTCTCAGGTGCGCCATTTAGTCCAAACTGTACTCTTTTTAAGAGGCTCCTTTAAAGGTGTTTGTTGACAGGAACCAGGATGCGTCTGTTTTCCCAGTTGCAGTTGTTTCTCATTTATGAAACATAAAATGACATCAGCAAGGATAAACTCTTTGTGCTTTTTCCCCCCTCCGTCTTAATAAAGTTTTATTTGTTTTTTACCTCACTTTTATAAGAGGTTAAAATAACTTGTAAAGTGGGCGTTTTGTTACCGCTTCTTTTACGCGCATTGAAGGCTGTGACAGAACATAAAGGAAATTCCAATTTCCCCCGTGGGAGCCCTCTCTGTCGTAGTTTGCAAGGAGAAACGTTCCCAAGATGTGTATCGGTGAAATGATCCGGTGGGGCGCAGATCTGCAGTCCGACCCGACTTCAGGATATCTGAGACGATTCTGCAGACGGCATCGCTGCAGACGCAAAGATAAGGTGCGTTTAAGGAAGTGTTTGCTTCTGTGTTTAGTCAGCTTTAATGGCAACATAAACTTATCTTGAACAGCATAATGAATGGCCATTAGAACTACAAAGGGCTTGCAAATGGTGCGCGTTCAAGGGAATATTTTACTGTCATATCAGCATTACGACTCAAGTAAACCAATTTTCTCCGCACAGGAATAAACACAGACTCAAGTCAACCGCAAAGATCAAGCCTATAAGGAATATCACAAAGTGTTTTCCAAAGTGCAGCAGATTTCTTGTGCAATTAAGAGCGTTTGCCTGTGGATGGTAAAAGGAAATAGCTTCCCTTGCTGTTAAATATCACCAGAAGCGCGCCTGGGGCATAAAGTGACCACTTTGTTTTTGTTTTGTGTGTTTAAATCCCCTCTTACTTACAACTGCAATGCCACAGCACAGCAGACTCTTTACATTTATTTATTTAACGCACCATATTAATTTTGTTAATTATTTTGGCATTTATTTTACTTTTAAGAAAAAAGAAAATTATTTCTTACACCAGCTCTACATAAAATACTTTTCTTTTTTCCATATAATTTCAACTTTGCAAAAAAATTGGAAACAATGACCCTGAGAGATCGTTGTAGAAACGCTGCAACCACAGCAATGTCTAAAAATAGCTTTCTTAAAAATCAAACTGCTATCTGAACGAGCTGCTAACTCTCATATTCACACAAGTCTCTATTTTTACAGCGGCGTGGAGTTGTAGTGATCGTGGGTCACGAGTACAAAGGTGTTTGCAGGAATTCCCTCAGGTCAGAGAGAAAGCTCTGTTTTGAGGACCTTCTTAGCAGCCTTTGCCTCAGTGGCCTTTGACCCCTGCCAGCCCTCTTTAGCAAAGGAGCATAATCCACCTAACATGGATTTAAACAAACAGTGTAATCCATAACACTCAGCCTCTGCACAGGTTACGAGGCCCGTTGCTGTTGTGTCTCTGCCCCTTTCAGAGCGTTGCGTGTCTCGGATTGATGTTGATGGATAATTCCCTGCAGTTATTCGAAAGCTCAGTGAGCTGAGGTGCGCTCCTTGCTGATCTCCACCGCCTCGCCCACATCTTAGCATCAATGCCTCAAGCTTACTGGTTGTGTTTTCCCAGCGCACAGCCTCTCCGGCCCCATGTGTTCTCCTCTACAGCTGTGTTTGTGGCCCTTGCACCTCTGCCCTCATCTGCCTCCCCATCGCTTCAAGCCTCACTGCTCCCCCCCACCTCCTTCCTTAAAAAAGTTCATCAATATTTTGGTTGGCCTTTGACTCGACCCCGCACAATTAAACAATGGGGTTTTGGGTACACTAAATGGCCTGGCTTTGCTGCAGAGGGCAGACTAATGAGAGGATGTCGTCTTTAGTTTATAGTTCAGTCCAGAAACCGGTGGAGCGGAAAAACAACCCGACGTTTCGTTAAGCTGCCTCACGCAAACTTTCAAAGAACAGGCACATGGAATCAGACTGGGCTTTCGCAACGTCTTCTACCTTCGCTCACACAACCCCGCCCATCCACCTCCTCCAAGTTTTTTTTCTTTTTTTTTAAAAATACATCGCCTCACATTTGCTTTATTTTCACCCCTTTGATATCCACATGGACAAATATTTGGCCAGTTTACACGAACAGATGCAGAACAGTGCTGACAGTATTATACACATGCTGCCATTCAGTGTGTGTGTGTGTGAGAGAGAAAGAGAGACAGAATAAGAGACAAAGACTGTTATTGTATATTTAGCTGTGTTGTTGGTGCACTTTTCCCCCAGTCTTGCCAGTGTTGCTTTTTCAGTCTCCCAGCTGGAGTAACAAACTGGAGACTTTTTTTTTTTTTTTTTTTAAATTAAAAATGTGTCAGTGAATTCTGTTGAGTAGCACTTGCAAACAACCACAAATGTATGCAGCATCAGTTAACCCCTGACCTAAATACACCAAAACCAGCAGAAAAGGCATGCAGAGATTTGATTCCCTGCACCAAGTAAATCTTTAAATATGACTAAGACTTTGATCCTTTTTATTGTACAGATGAGAACTATTGGGCCTGAATTTTGCGCGCGCACGTGCCCGCGCACGCACACAAACATATACACACACACACACAAGCACACTTTTACTGACACTTTTGTTTTCAACAATCATAAAAAAGGGACAATAAAAGCTCTGAACTGAATGGAGCACAATCTATTTTATCATCCCATTTGAAAAAAAAAAAGTGCAATAAAGCTTTAACATTAAAGCGGTGATGAAGTTTTAAACTGCAACGTTTTTGTTTGAATGGAAAATACCAGTTGGGTTAAACTACAAAAAGGACAGTTTAAACACTTCTTAAAAATACATTTTAAACATAAAATTAAATTTGTATGCGTGTGTGTGTGTGTGTGTGTGTGTGCGTGCATGTGTATATATTCAGATCCTAATATATAAAATAACTTTACAGAAAAATTTCGAAAAAAAAAAAAAAAATACACAAATGCATTCCAGACACTTTAAATGTTTGCAAGTTTTCTTTCTCACATATGGTTTTGCAGACTGAAGCTGAGCAGACGCTGCTCTGCACCTCAGTGATTTATTAAAGCATCGGCCGTATGTTTATGCAACGTAATGGCACTGAATCTATCACTGCCACAATATTGTCACAATGGGAACATGTGTGTTGTTATATATCTGAACGCCAGTGATACTATTGCAGGAGCCCCTCCCCCCCCGCCCAGCTTCCAACACAAACACGCACATGCACATACATGCACGCTTCCACCCTATGGTGCGCATACACACGCTGGCTCCATCTCTATTCATTGGTCCAATCTTTCGAGGAACCTCCTCCCTGAACGACTGACTCGATATCTTTCGCTCTAATAATCTCTCACAAGTGCTGCGTGTGGCTTTAGTGTCCCCGGCTGCTCTACGCACGAGATGCCTCATATAGGAGTCCTTGTGTGACATACACTCAGCTGTGAAATTGGTCCACACACATTTTTCTGTGTAAACAAATACAGGCAGTTTAGTCACATTCATAATATCTGTAGCTTTTGGGGGGGGGGGGGTGTTCTTTGAATTACATCATCAAAGGACCCCCAAAAATACCCTAAAAGAGTCCGTCAATACCAGTCCATTATCAATGACAGGAAACAACACTTCAGATGGTTGGAGGGTGTCTGCGCACGCAGGCCTGAGAGGGGAGTGGACACGCAAACACACTCTGGCAGGACAGATGGGATGGGAAGATGGAGAGATCTGATCAATTTCAGACTGATAACAAAACCAGGGGGTGTGTGACGGGACGGCCAAGGGATTTCTGCAAGAGATGGAGGGGGGGGAAAAAAAAAGCAATGGACAATGTTTGGGGAAATGAAGAGAATGAGCCCCTTGTGGATCTAGTCTGACTGCTTTAGGAGACAGAGTGGATAATTTGTTGATGGCTGCGCGCTCGCTGGCACTCTGCCCGAGCGGGGGAGCTCATTCCCACTGAGCAATCACAGCAGACTGACACCCAGACTTCAACCCGTACACCTCACAGCTCTGAAGTGACCGCCCTCCTCTTCTGTGCCAGCGTGGTTTGAGGGCACCCCCTTTGTGACGCGGGCCGCTTCCAGCCCTGTGACCCCCGGAGCAGGAAAAAGAGACCTAAACGTGTTAGTGGACTGACTTTGGCACTCTGCACCCAGAGGAACATTTTTAATTCGCAGTGCACTATTATTGAGGGCCTGCTCATTAGCGGCAGATAAATTAACCACTGCCATGCGCATTCGACTTATAAAAGTTGATTTGTTTTGTTCACATTTGAGATCAAAATGGATGTTATAATTAAATGCAGTGGGCGAGACAGATGAGGAAAAAGAAAACGTGAGTGTGAGGTTAAGTAAATCAAATAGGTAACTCTACTACCGCTGTCTAGTCTTGTTGGATATAAAAATCTATTGTTTACTCAGATAATAATCTCTGCACAGACGGATGATAGCCAATTATTCTCTCTTCCAGTTCTGGATGGAGATAGCCAATGTCTTACAGAATTTCATATTTATTGCACCATGTCTCAGTGATTTCCACATTATAAAACAAGTTAAATCTACCAAGAGCTGAAAATTAACCTTAAAATAACATTCTTGGAACTGCTTCTTTACCCAAAACTAGACCTAATTTTAAAGGTATGCTCCTCAGCCCATTCTTACATTACCTCTCATTAGTGTCGGGGTTTTTACAGTTTATATGGTATATATGTCAAGTCGGGTTGCCTTCAAATCCATATTTATCACACAACCAGTCTTAAAATAAGTACAGGTCCACAGGTTGCATCAATGCCAACATTTTCTTTGCTCGTTTGCCTCATTTAACTTGTGAAAAGAAAGAAAATAGAAGAAAAGAGTGTTGCGAAGATGAAATTGGGGGGAAAATACATATATTTTATGTGTATAACTGAAAACTTTATTGTAAAAACATGTTAAACCTAAAATTTTAAGTGAATTGATCTAAATGTAATTTCTAATTTCTCCACCGAAGGCTTAAATGGTATAAAATTGCCTTTTACTATTTTTAAATCCAGCTGTGTTGACACATTGTCACATTATTTAAAGAGGTAGTAGAATTACAGTCAAATTATACATCAATGATTAAGCTGCAGTGAAAGAGGACACTGGATCCATGTTCTGCAGCCTCTTTTTTGAGTTTGGCCCTTTCTCTATGCCATTTATTTTCATCAGTGTGCAGCAGACGCACAATAATACAATAACAATCTAAGTTTCTGCACACGAGGGGTGTTCTGATTAAAATCTGTGTGCAGCTGAAAACAGGGAAATTAAAATCTCCTCGATTTGGCCATGCACTTGAGGGAAAAAAGAGGAAAAAAAAAAAAAAAGCCCATGATGGCAGCAGAACGTGGCTCAAAATAATAAATGAAAACATGTGCAGCTGGTGCTGGAGAAAGAAAAATGATTGAGAGCTGCAATTGAAAGAGGAAGTAATAAAGGTCAAAAAGTGATTTTCATTTTTTTTCTCAAGCATCCCTACCTCTGTTATTAGCCAGTAGTAGTCTCTTAACCTTTCTGGTCTTGAATCAGCGGCCTGCTTAGTTGAGTTCTCCCCCCAAATGGAATTAGACTCAAATTACAGCATGAGGTCATGGCTCTCTGGCAATGAACTCAACAACTGAGAAAAAAGAGGGTGAGCTGGGAAGATTAGGAAACCTTTGAAGAGCGCAACGTAGTGGAGAAGTAATCATAAAGAAAAACATAAATTATATTTACTGGAGTTAAAGGCAGAAACCTCAAAGTGGGTGGGATAATGCCAGCAGGGGTTTTTATGGAAGTGCCAGTTTTGGGATTCTTATTTTATTCAGGAGGGACTAAAGATAGAAGAGTTGTAAAAAAAAAAAATGTTTGTTTGCAACCGAGACATTTACATTAAAAAACAGTTAGTCATTTGCATTATATTGTTTTTACAATGCTGGAGAGTTTCCTTCTAATTATGTGGTGTTGCATAAAGTTTGTATTATGAGGAATTTTAACCAGCAGAGGGGAAAAAATAATGAAGAAATTAAAAATACAACAATGTTAAATATATGTTTCTTCCATGGAGATCTTTATGAGACTTTACTAGACGGTAATGTAATAAAGGATAGTTTATTTTGCTATTAAATGAAATTAAACTAGATGTTACCTTATAATAGGTTTATTATAATACCTCATAATAACCTTTGTCAATCAACTGAAACTGGCTTTGGTCTATGGGAGAATGAGACGAGTGCACGAGTGCACAGTTTTGACAGGTCTCTGATTTTTTGTTAGGACAAACTGGGCAAAATAATTGCACCATATTCTGTCAGCGCGATGACACAGCAGCAGGACAGTGGTGTACACAGCCAATTACAGCACAGATGGCACAGCTTGACTGGAAATGACTAAATATAGGGTTTTTTTCCCCCCATATTCTGTTTACTGTGTGTTTATGTTTTCTCTGTGTGTGTGAGTGTGTGTGTGTGTGTGTGTCTGTGTGTGTGTCTGTGGGCATGCATGTGCATGTGCAACATTCCTGTCAATCTAAGCACCTTTAAAACCAACTTTAAATCCTTCCTCATTATTGAACATATCAGGTAGTACCATATCAGGTTACCCCTGCCCCGTCCCTGCTCACTGTTCTGGCCCTTCACCAGGAACACCCGCAGCTGGAACGTTACTCCTCTTTCAGCGTGCAACCTCAGCACTGGTGAGCATTTACCACCACAACAGATGTTTTGACTGATCCTTGAGCCGCGGCAATTGTCTGGCGGTCCTCTAGTTTTCCACGTCCCGGACATCTGAGGGCTTGAGGGGTCGTCCGCTGGTTGTATTCTGTATGCAGGTACGCGTTAACAGTAACAGCCTAGCTTCCTCATGATGGCATTAAGGAGCGCGACAACAGCAGAGGCGTGACGAGGATGCTGCATGCGTTCTCACTGCAGACCCAGCCTCCGCTGGCGGGACTCGCTGTGACTTTGCGAAAATTCCTCGCGTTGGACGTGAGTCTGAAGACCACCACCAGGCTCCAGTTCTGTTATTTATCCCGGCCTGCACGTACAACTTTAATGACCTCAGCTGTGAAAACACAAAGAGCGTACGCGTCTCCTCCTCCTCCTCGGCGCCCTGTCCTACGGCAGATCCCTGGAGGACCGTGCTGGTGAGGGGGAGATCTCAGGAGTTGGGTTAGGGGAAGGGGGTTGGGGGGGTAAGGGGGGGGGGGGTCCAGATGCTTTTTTTTCCAATGGAGCTAAATAACTTCAAGGTTCACTTGGTGAGCGCCTTCAGACATATTTCAGCACACTGGGTTGGCTCTTTGTGGGTGCATGTCCACTGTGTGTTTGTCTAAGCCAGTGTGAGAGTGAAAGTTTGTGTTATTCTTCTACACATATCAATCCTTCTGCGTTTATGCAACCAAGGGATGAAAGAACATCGGGCATATTTTAGAGGAAGAAGAACGAAAACAAGCAGGCTGTAAAAGGGCGAATAGAAATGTTATTGCGAGCAAGTGTGAGGAAAGTAGTTAAACGCTTCCATGGCCGTCTCTCCTTCTGCCCCTCAGGCTCCATAAAATGGCCGTGGATAGCAAGGCGTCCCAATGGAGCATCGCTAAGATAAACACCCAGTCATGAATGGCCTGCATTGAGCCGTGGCTGGAAGGGGATTCAGGGGAATACAGGGGTCACCCGTGGACCCCTCCTACCAGGGGAGAGGTCACCGCACTGACCGCCCCCGTGGCAGCCAGAGACAAGAAGGATAGATTCTTTGGTGAATGCCGGCTCCACTCCTCCGCTGCCTCGGCCTGCGCCCCACCCCACCCCTAAAGAGTGAATTGATAGCCCCATGAATCCCCCTGTTCTGCTACTGAGAGACTGATTATTTGTTTAGACTGGGAAAGTCATTAAGTATTAAGGGGAGAGTATGAATCTGTCAGGCTGTTTAAGTGTCAGCTCGCCTCCAAACTGGAAATGAGCGAACAGTGAAAGTACTTTTCTCTGAAGAAAGTGGTCAATAAACTGACCTGATGGCACAAAAGGTCACAATCAAGGCCAAACAGAATTTCAACTCATTTTAAACTTAAATAACACGCCACTACTTGGTCATTAACGTGCTTAAAACACTGCGGGCGACATGAGCCTGGTGTGTTTGTTTTGGGTTGTATTCAGATACTGCAGCACTGATTGTTATGAAACATCTGCAAATCAGTGAAATCATCAGATTTAAATCCATGCGAAAACATTGCTTTTGTCCAAGAAATCCTGGTTTATGGAGCGATTGCTGATACAGTGCCATTTCGTGTCATTGCACCATGTTGTAATCCTCTTCCAGTCGCATCTTGTCGTAAATTAATATCACTCGCACTCAGATAATGGGACAAGGACTGGATTACTTCCAAGAAAAGACACAGCGAGGCAAAGTCAACGGAAAAGCAGCGAACCCATTGATGCAAAATGTAGAAAATGTTTAAAAAGGGTCAGATTGCGATGGAAGATGCCTAAATATTTACAAAAAAGAAGAATAAAAATCTGAAATCTGGTATAACACCTCAAAGGAGCTTTCCAAATGAGCACAACCAACCGCAGGACTGGGATTGCAAGCGACACAAAAAACGTCATAAACAAAGGTATCTGTGTTGCTCTGACAGCAGTGTGTTTAACCATGTAAACAAAGATGGAACAGAGAAGGGGTCTTTGTTGCAGCCACCAGAGGGTCCACAGCCAGAAAGATGAGCACATCATGGGAATGGAATTCCTGGTCTTATATTGTCTGACTGCACTGAGGACACGGAAAAACGGAGGTTGAGAGTGAAGCCCTGGGCTCCCTATCGGTCTCTCCGCGTGAGCGTAACGTGTCAGGAGAGGCTGGAGACGTCCAGATCAGTTGGGGCTAACTGTCGCACTGTTTGTGCCTCCCCTCTGGATGGACTTCGCTATTTTTGTTTAGACTTCCAAATTTCAATGGCCGCAAATCTCAAATGTGAGGAGGGGAGGGTAAACAGAAGACTCAAGTAAAGAAGCATCTCTTATTAAAAAATACATGCGCTGGTGACTTTCGTCTCTGTTCAAAGGGACACAGTTTATCTGGCAGCTAATATCTTTTTTAAACTGTAATCCAGATTTGTTGAACGTTTCCACATTTATTATTCTGTCATGTTTGAGTTGGCTGAACCACGTGCTGTACAGTATGTGAAGAAGAAACAGTCACTGAAGACCGTCCAGGGCATCATTTGAGAAACTTCTGCAGCTAAAGAAACAGAGGCAGAGCTTAGACAAATTTAGATACTGTTATGCTAGGCTTCATATACAGCAGACCACAATTAGTCCAGGACTCAGTCCTCAGTGAGAAAATATTGTTAAAGCAAGAGGAGAGCATCAAAATATTTAAGGTGCCATTAATAGTGAGGGCTCAGGCTGCTGTCATTTGTTTGGCATGTTTTGTGTTCTTACTTAATTAAAAGGAAGATGCATACTGAGCCGCAGGAACCCGCAGGAACCACCTGAACACATGTTGCACATCACAGGCTGGATTTTTTTTTTTTTTTCTCATTATTTCAATCTTAGGTTATTATTATCATCATTCATAATTCCAGCTCTGCAAATGTCGTTTCCAAACCACCTCCGTGCTGCCAGGAGTGCAATTCTGGGAGGAAATAGGAGACATTACATGCTTTTAATGTCATATCGTGTTTGAAATATCACAAATTGAGTATAAAAGTGAGGATAATTCGCACTATGTCCTTAATACATAACCCAGGAATTTTCAGGATCAATTTTTGCATTTTTTTTTTTAAAAGGTGGATAGCGGCCCCGAAAAGATCTCCTTGGTTAACTTTCAAACGCACCTTATGGTGATCCTGTGTTCTTAAGAAACCGTGAAAAGCACTTAGTCCTCCAGTGTATGACCACAATCTCCTCAGGTTAGCGCTTTGCCGCTAACTTAATGTCAAACACTTTAAATCTGGAACGCAGTAAAGGTCGGCGTGCAGTGTTTGGCTGCCGCTTCCACCGGCGGAGCCATCAACCCCCGAAGAACGAGAGTAGCAGACTCCCGGTTAAATATATTTTGCTGTTTGGAGATCTTTGCATGCACAGTGACAATACTGAACCGCCAGTATTGGATGGTTGTAATTAGTCTTGGCATCCGAATTTAAGAGTCTGCGTGTGCATCGATGGTACGTGGGTGTGTGTAAAAGCCACTTTTCCGGCTTTGAGGGCAAAATGGAAGCATAAGTGAGCCACTCTAAGCATCGGTGATAAAACACGTGAAATTCGCCCCAAACCACGGCAACTGTCGATCCGCCACGTCAAATTACGGACAACACACAAAAGGGACTGTTTAACTCTCCGTTTAATTTCTTTCAAATTGTTTCCCGCAGATGAGAGAATCTCACTGAAATCCAGCCAGTAAACGTAGCCTGTGCTAACACTGGCGCTGGGCTCCTGCTGGGCTCTGAACGTGGATCCAGTTACTCTTCTCGTACTCGGCGGAGACGCGCTCCGAGGGGGCGGCTCGGCCACCCCGAAGCCGCCGGACACCCTCCGCGCTCCGGGTTAGACTTTCATAAAGGCCCCTGAAAATGTTGTGACGGGGGGGGGTTGGTGGTGGTGGAGGTGGTGGTGGTGGTGGGGCGGGACAGGACAGGAAGTGCCCGCCGCCCTGGGAGGAAGTATCAAATTGAAAAGCGCCTTTCTTCTACTTTGGTGAGTTCCTTTCTATTTCGACGTTTGTCTGCAGCCGCGTTCCGCTTCGTGAACGTTCGCCTCGCCATTAGATCACTTTTGCACACACGACCACTTTATTGCCTGCTTTTAATTAAAAATAAAGTAATTGTAGGTTGTAATTCGCTGTTTGTACAAATGGTTTATGGGATTATTTTTATACCGGAGGACCGTCTCCATGCGTAGTCACATTCTAGCGTTTAATCCGAGTCTGACTCGCAGGTGGCAGCTCCAGTTCCTATTTTCCTGACCTCATCCGTGTCATGCACAACCATTCAGTGTCTGATCCGGAAATAAACCCCAAGATCCATAATATGTTGCAGAGAGTCATGGCTTGTCTTTTATGTGGCTCGTATGTTGGCAGACGCTGCTCAAAGGCTCTGGATCTAATTGTGGCTCAGCCCGTTGCTCCGAACAGATGAAGCAAGTGTGTCAAGCAGTGAGACGGATAAGGGCAAACGTCCAAAGATCTCGACAAGAAGAGAGAAAAAAAAAAAAAACTGCAGAAGTTTTACAGCAATGCACATGGTAAGTTGTTTTAACCACCAACGTCCACCCCCTTCCCACACCTCCCCCGTTTTCCGTCGAAAGATCCGCAATCATCTTCAGGGAAAGAGGAGAATGGAGGGAATGACGGTTTGGGGAGGGGGGGGTACTGAAAGGGGGGGGGTAAAAGATAGCAGAAGAAGGAAAGTGAGACATGAGAGAGCCTCCTTGGGTGGTTTCTACTGTTCTAATCTCGCCCCCCCCACACTTTTTAAATTTTTTTTAATTCTGAGTGACATGGCCACCGATGACATCAGTCAGAGGGCTGAAATTTCAAACGTCCGTCTGGGGAAGACGCAGAAATGTTTACACGCGCGGGGTCCGCTCGCTTTAGGGGGCCACGCCGTCTGGGAGCGTCTGCCCGCTCGGAATCGCCGCCAGGACGCAGGCTGGCGGGCCTTCCCGAGGAGGAAACGTCTCGGGGGGGGCTCTGCCTCGCGTCAGCGGCAGCCGTTGGTGTGGATTACCTGCGGGTGTCTCCATGATGAACGGCCTGCCGCGGCTCGATGACGTGTTTATGACCGAGAGGCGTTGTTGCGCGCGAGCAATCAAGGCCGTGGCTCGGTAGTCGCGAGGAAACGTCTCCCTTGCTCCCAACGGCGACTTGATGATGGTAAATGGCGTGCGGGACGCGAACGGTCAGCAGCCGTCGTATCACGTGGTGGGCGGCCGGGATGTGGGACTTCCCTGTTGGCTGTCATGTCGTGGCAGTGTGCAGCCAGCATTTTTGCTCTATTTATTGTTGTAACCTAAGTAGATGTCTCGGTAACCCCTGTGCTTTGTTTCAAGTGGACAGAATAATAAATTCTGCACCAACAAATGGTTAGCTTCAAGCCGCTTGTTATTTTATCATCATTTTCCGCGCTCGCGTGATGGATAAGCTACGGGACCCTGTTGTTTATGTGAGAGGATAGCATGCCAAAGCAAACAACGTGCAGGCATGAAAAAAGAAGAAGAAGAAGAAGAAGAAATGCACTGAGAGTCAGCAACATAATTCTGAAGCAGATCCTGGATCCCAGGGTTCACAATGAGGTGAGACAAGCAAGATGTAGAACAAATACAAAAACACCCCCCCCCAAAAGTCTTCAGCTAAATAAATGATGTGCAAGGACGCGTGAGCGTGAGCCCCATGATGTGGTGAAAGCTCGGCGTGCCTCCCCTGGCCCTGTCTGGACCTAGGTGCCCCCCCCCCCCTGCCCCCGGAGCCAGCGTCTTCGATCCCTCCGTCAGGCAGCACTTCACGCATCCGCGCAGCTGGAACTGCGAGCGCGTCCGTCGCCTCTTCACGGCGTAGACGCCGGACTTTCATCCGTCGCTCCCATCAAAAGAGCTCAAGAAAGAAAGAGAGGAGGAATGAAAGATGAGGTGTAATGGGTCCCAATAAAGAGCAAAGGGATGGTGCTACAAAATCTGAGCCATGCCAAAGCCACTCTTGTGTTGCAGGTCCTTGCAGTTCTGAGCAGCCTCTAATTAGGGTAGTATTCAGGGGTGGCATTAGTTCCCAAACTTTTTAATGGGGTAAAAAGCGGAACCACTTTCAGAAAGAGGGGATAAGTGTAGTCCTTTTCCATACACTGAATAGCAGATGGAGCGATTCTGCTCCTCCCTGGGAGGTATTCACCCTTTTTTTTTTTTTTTTTTTTTTTTATAAATTCAGTCCTTTTACTCGCCTCTATTGCAATTGCTCTCGTTCCCTCGGATTTCTTCTCTGTTTGCCAGCTGACGTCAACGCACGTTTGAAGGGTTTCAAACATTATTATTAGTTCTCGTACAAATAAACCGATAACGGCTGGCGTGCTGGCTACCAGCACATGGCGATCAGTCTGTACTGTTCCATATAAAAAGAATAAACACATCATCGAGTAAACACCGAACTTCAGTCTTATTATTCTTTTGTTGTCTTAATGGAGCAAACACAATTTAAATACGTGTCTGGGCATTCCATCACTATCAAGGCTGATAAAAACATATTGCACCAGTAAACACAGTATAATATTAATTTAAATGATATAACAGTCATTGTCATTCATTATTGGCTGTTAACTACTTGTTTACACTCAATGGTGTTTTTGATTTCTTGAAGTAAAAGTGGGTTTGATTATTTGACGTGATTGTGCAATAAATCATTTTTTTTTAAAAAGAAGAAAAAAGTAAGACTTTGCTTCACTTTACTGTCGGCTTCACTTTCATGCTAGTAAAGAACTTTTGGAAATAAATTTAGTCCAGACAATTTTAATACAGTTATATATCTTCCTACACTATATTCAAAGTGAGTGGTTGAAAACGTTTTATTATATGTTATAATAGATTACATGTAATTTTATATTTATTTACAACACCAAACTTTTCCTTTATAAAGTTTCAACCTTGAAAGATTTAAACTCTCATGTGTTTAATAAACATATTAATATGACAGATTGATGTCACATTTTTATAATGTACTAATTTTTTTGATAAATTTTTGTGTTTTTATTTATGTCTGGTAGGCTTTTTTCCCCTTTTATTTCAGCACACACACACACACACACACACTCACACACACACACACACACACACACTCATTCACACACACACACGCACACACACACACTATCAAAGCTGAAGAAAGCAACGGGTCTTGAATTTACCCATGTGTCCCCAATTTTTTGGTCCTTTTTTTACTTCCTGGAAAGTCAAACTTTCTTCTCAGCCCTTCTCAGATCCCTGACCCATCCCGACACATTGACTCACAGTGCAGTGTGTTTTTATGGCCTGAGTGTTGTGCTTTCTACCCTCTCCTCATGACCTCTGACCCAGCAGGACAAACTGCTGACTGAGTCATGCTGGAGGGGCCTGATGTCCACATGATACACCGTGTAGCCTACAATTTGTGTGGAAATAAATACATTTATTTATATTTATAATTATATATATTTATACTGCTACTATACTACAACTACTACTACTACTAATAATAATAATAATAAGAAGAAGAATCATAATAATAATAATAATAATATTTTTACTTATTTGTATTATTATTTCAACGTTCAATAAAGCACATAGATAGATAGATAGATAGATAGATAGATAGATAGATAGATAGATAGATAGATAGATAGATAGATAGATAGATAGATAGATACATAGATAGATAGATAGACAATATTACTGATGCATCTATGTCAAAGCGTTATTGGACCTAACGTAATGGCCTGAAGACTGTTCAAGGAGGAACAACCGCGCAGGCCTATACCGATAAATACGCCATAAATCAGACACTAAACAAGCACATATAGGATGATTCTATGAGTGCGCATCATCCCTCAGTCCATTATAAATGACTACAGCACGTCTTATTTTTATTCTTTTCTGCTCCTTCGCCATTTGTAAACAAATCCATACAGTAACTGACCTCTTTCCCCGCCGCTTCCTCTGCAGCGTTTGTGTGTATGTGCGTGCGTGTGTTTGTGTATGTGTGCGCGCGCGTATGTGAGTGTCTCGTTGCGTGTTACATCATCACGCAATGGCTGTCCTTTCCTGGCCTAGTGAACTGGCTCTAAGCGCTGCACCAATTTAGCTATCTACTACACACACGTTGCTTTGAATCAGAGGAGGCAGACGCAGGCAGTCAGCCGGGAGCACACATCCAGTCACGGAAGCAGCCGGCCTGTACAATAAAGGTTATATGCAGAGCTCATGAAATATGGAATGGAAGAGGTCTGACACACGCAGCCTGAACACAGGTGCTCCAGCACATGGATGGTATACCTGTAAATGTGTGCGTAATTACGCACAGCCTCCTTAGAAACCACAGCCGATTTTCAGGAAAAACAGCAAAATAATACGAAATAACTGATAAGGTCCCTCGCCCACTGCGTGGCACAGCGTACAGAGCTTCCAGGGGCCACTACTTCCTTTTGTTTGGGAGTGAAATGCATCACAAAAAAACCCAAATGCATTTCCTTTCGAAATAATCACCCATCGGACGCATTGTGGGGATTTACAGCCCCCCATCTCAGCTTGCTGACATCCTGTCGTAATTATGAGGATGAGTGTGAGAGAGGTCAGGTGGGACACGCACGCCTCATGTGCACATGAAACACGTATCTGAACACACGCGACGTTCGTATTTTGGGACTTTAACTTCTAAAAGCTTTCCACAGCGGGACACCCAAGATTTGGGAATATCTCTAAATATAAATCCTGGGAGTAAGTAAATACCCAGGAGACAAATAAAGTTATTCCCAAGCAACTTAACCTCTTTTTTTGTCAAAACGAAATTTATTTTTGTTGAAAAAGAAACCGTGTAAAAATATCACACTTCAGTTACACAATTGCCAAAATGTACAATGTTTTATTACTGAAATAAACACACACTGCATATTATTATTATAAATGTATGACTTTTCTCTGTTTTTTAATACAAAGTTCAACTGAAAAAACCATTAAAAACGTTTTGATCTGCCAGATCTAATATAAAAACAGGAACGTGATTGACACAAATACATTATTATCAGCCTATTCTTTAACATGTGATCATTTATAAGTCCTGAGACGTCCTAAACAGTGACTGAAACGAATTATTTTGATGGAAAATACAAAGTTCGTCATCAAGATGATTCACTCCGAAAAGAACTGAACATAAATATATTATTACTTTTTTTTTTTGAAAAACAAACAAACAAACAAACAAAAAACCCCAGCATGAATATAGGCACAAATAGTGTTGCTCATGTCCATCATTCTGCTGTGTGCTATCAAGCAAACATACAAAAATAATCCTACCTTCAAAGAGAGGGGGGCGTTTTGTGTTTGATGCTGATTTCTTTAATTTTTTTTTTTTAAGTCTCTTGAACCGGGTTTTAAGACATTTAACAGCCGCCGGAGCCGCTGACAACTCTGTTCGGAAAGTTTTCGACAGGGTGTAGAACAGCTCCGGGGTGACCCGCCGCTGCAGGCCCCAAAGAAGACGATAAGGCCGGCACAACCACTGGGGGAGTCCTGGAGGGGCTGACGGCGCCCCCGATGATGCTCTCTATGGAAAAAGGGGAGCGCTGCGCCGGCGAACTCGACTTTTGCACCGGGGCTGCAGCCTGCACGCCGGCTGAGGTCAGACTGGAACTAAGCTGCGGATAAAACCTACTCCTGGCTAAGTCCGTGGTGGTGGCCATCAAAGACGGCGCCGGGATAATGGTTCCCGTGTGTGAATGCCTCGAGTGCTGCTGCTGCTGCTGTTGCTGCTGCTGCTGCTGCTGGAAAGCGAAAAGTGCAGAGTGCGTGTGGTAGGACTGGAGCTGGATGCCGTATCCTGCGCAGCCGTAGGGTCCGTACCCGTACGCAGCCGCCGCCGCGGGGAGGAAGCCGTTGTGCTCCCGCAGAAGGTCCTGCGGCTGCTGCCGCTTGAAGCGCTTCCTCCGCCTCAGAAAGCTCCCGTTGTCAAACATATCGGCCGACTCCGGGTCCAAGGTCCAGTAGTTGCCCTTCCCGGGATTCCCGGGCTCCCTCGGTATCTTGACGAAGCAGTCGTTGAGAGACAAGTTGTGCCTGATGGAGTTCTGCCAGGCCGGGAACTTCTCCCTGTAGTACGGGAAGCGATTGCTGATGAAGTCGCAGATCTCGCTGAGGGTGAGCCTCTTCTTGGGACTCTGCAGGATGGCCATGGTGATTAAGGCGATGTAGGAGTAAGGGGGCTTCACCAGCGTGTTCTTGCCCGCCGGTTTGAAGGTATCCCTCGCGGGGGTGGAACTGTCCAGGCACGGAGGAGGGGAAGAGCCGTCCAGGAGGATGCCGTCGCGCATCTGCGCCACCTCGTCCACGTACGAGCGCGTCTGGTTGTCCTCTTCCCCTTCCCCGACCACGTCTATGTCGGTCTCTTCCGAGAGGATGGAGGCATCCGACATCTCGGAGCTCAGAGTCATGGCTCTCTCACGGACGTGCCCTCCGACGCCAGATGGGGAAGACGATAAGCGCTGCCCTGCCCTCTCTCTTCACAAACTCCAAAGATGATGGGGAGGAGGGGGGGGAGAGAGAGGAGAGGAACACGTGTCGCCGTGGATGAGAGACGTCCCCCCCCCCCGGTATCGCCCTATTTCCATATGTTTCTCAGCGTATAATTGAATCGCGCAGTCAGGACCTGCGACCGTCGAAACCGGGCTGGCTGAGTGCGCCGGGAAACGCGCATAAGGTCCAAACCTTGAATCACAGAAGGGGCGGATCTTCTCTCCGGATTTATACCACCGCCCTGATCACATGGGGACGGGACGTCACCGAGGCCAATGAAACGAGAGGGAGAGAGAGAGAGAGAAAAAAAAAATTAAATAACAAAACATGGTCTTTGAAAATTAAACGTTTGGTGTGGCCTACATCCTTTTTAGTGGTCACTCACGGTGGCCTGTACTCCACACTCAAGTTAAGCTTTTATTACACCCCGGTGTTCTACAAAAAATAGATGTTGGGGAATAAATCACATCTTTTTGGGATTTGTAATTGCAGGGATGGTCAGTGAGAAGATCCTATGCGGTTATTTTGACCATTTTCTTGCTTGTTTGCGTTACAGAACTTACAGGTTTTAGGACGACTTATTGTCTTGTATTTAAGCGATTAGAAAAATAAGCAAAACAGCTAATTGCACTGGTTTAAAAAAACGTGCTTTTATTAGATAAAAATGCGCTATTAGTGCCTTCTGCGGCGTGCCGGTGACTGCGCTTCCTATAGGCCGCTGAGTTTGCGTGATGCGGTAGTTATCTAGATTATCCGGGAGCCATTTGTAATGGAAAAGAGTCAGCTGTTAACTCGAATCAGTCACGGGTCACGCAGAGGATGCAAGCCCCACATACAAGGCCTCTGTCGTGCGTCTGCAGCATGGTGCTTTGTGTGTGTGTGCGTGTGTGTGTGTGTGCGTGCATGCGTACGTGTGTTTATGTTTTGCATGTCTGCGAATTTTATTTTCTTCTAAAGCCAGGGGTTGTTGATGTATTTTATACATGCGCCGCATGTGCATCATTTCATATTAAAGAAAACAGGAACACTTTTAGAAAAGAAGAATTCGTCAAAAAAAAAGGATTTATTTCAGGACAAAGAGGGGAAGTAAACGCTAACTAAATGCACTGGCCTTCTTCCCCTCCACTGCATTAACTTAAACTGATTTTTTTATTTTTTTAAAGATATGCTAGAAACTAATTTGCGTGTGGGATTATTTATTTCTATTTGATATGAACTACTTGCGACATTGATCTAAAGTTGACAAAAGCTGCAGCAAGCCGGATGTTTTTTGTTTTTTTTACAACAGTTTTGAAAGAAAATCACTCATATTAAATGTGCCCTCGGATGAAAGCTAGGCGAACAGAAAACAATTCACACAAATGAAGGCCGAGTGTCACTGCAGAGTTTATTCAAGTATGTCAGGAAATTTAAAAAAAAAATCTATTTTAGCTATTTTAGAGATTTAAGTTGATTCCGTTTTCTGTGACCTTTTTTAAGAACACGTTTCCTCTGACTTTAAATAAATATCGTAATAGAAAATGATGTGGTGCTTTGCAAAGACTTTATTTTTAACTGCTAGAAGTATTCAAGTGCAATACACTCCCCCAAAACCACTTTTGGGTTTCACATTGGATTTGCGCCATCTAGCGTCAGATCAGCAAAAAGTGCTGAAGACCATCATTCTCAAACTCCCATTAACGTTGTTTCACAGCCAGTCAATTGAGTAAAATTAAACTAACCGCTCTCTGCAGGCTATCATTTTCGAGCTAAGTCTTCATTTGATACAAATAAAGTTTTACCCAACCGATTTCTAAGAATTCTTCTCTTTAAAGTCAACAGTCAAAGATGCGTGGAGTGAATTGCGAAGTTCAGAGAGGAAGAAAGCTGAAGGAGCTAAATGTCCCCGGCTTGACTGGTACGTCTTATTTCCATCAGTAATAACGGATAGGTGCTATATTTTATTTTTTACTTTATTATTTTGTAGCACATTAGACATTCAAATACCCCCCCGATTAATTGCTGCAAACCCTATAATTAAAATAATAACTTTAATACAATGAGAAACAATCAGCTAAACTACAAACAACGGTCAACAGGTCGTTTCTTATAGTTCGTATAGTTTTAAAGCTGAAGAAAGAAAAAAATAGGAACAAAAAAGATTTTTGTTCCTATTTTTTTCCCAGTGCATCTGATTCTTAGCTGATTCAAATATCATTCGTAACGAAATTGCGCGCATGGAGTAATTTTTTCGATGTCATTCCTTTTGCCTCCCTGACTACGATGACTAAACTCCCAGCAGCGCGTAAAACCACCTCTAAAGAAATTCCCCAAACCTCCCTCCTGCCATCGGGGGTCGTTTCCGTGGGAGCAAGAAAGCAACTTTGCCGTTTGCAGACGGTCTGCTTGTGCCTTCTCCTCCCCGACTGAACACGCCCGGGCCAGCGAGGCTCTCCCCGGCCATGTGATGAACGTGTGCGCAACAGGTGAGACCAAACAACAAATACGCGCCAGAGAAATGGGATTACGCACTTGATGTTCATGCAAATTTGCCCCCCCAAAAAATCTAATTCCCACCAGTTTGTCTCAAAGATTGTTACGTTTGCAAATTTACGTGGGACTACAGCAATTTCTGTTTTTTTTTTTATTATTATTATTTCAAAATTCTTATTTGAACGACACAGACTGAATAGTTCCCATCGACGCGCTGTCGAAAAACAAAAGATATATTTAAATAACAGGTCTGTGTCTGAGAATGCAGAACAGCCGGATGCCCCCGCCTCAAAAGGAATGAGACGAGTTTAAATATACATTTGGTTGTTTCCAAATTCAGTATGTGGACAATGAAACGGAAGCACAATGCAGTGTCTTTTTTTTTTCTTTCATTCTACTTTCACAGGAAAGTAAACTAAATGTTAGAAGAAGCTCGTCCGATCCCTCTGTTAGATAGTTTAACGTCAGACTGGAAAGAGTCTGTGGATGTGAACGCGTCTCAAATGATTCGGAACGAAAGGTCTTAGGGTTTCGTTCAGCTGGTGGAACAATGACTCCTGACTAAGCAGGTCAGCTTTAAATAACAGCAGAGATAGGAGTTGCTCTAAAGCCCAAGCATGACTGTGCTGATGACTGCCCACACGAGCAGCTTTTGTGGAGTTTTATTGCAAACGCGGCTCCATCCAGAAGAGGGAGGCAGTGCTGTCGCTGTAACAGCATCCCGGATTTTTATGACATACCAGCTCTGTGACGAAGAAAAACCAAGACGCGTTTTTTTTTTCTATCCAAGTCTCCTTAGATTAAAAAAAAAAAGGAAAATCATTTCGAATAATATATTACTGCCAAATTTAATTTTATATATAAATGCATACATATATTTATGCATTTACTTGGCGTTCAGATGTAGTTTTTTATTTGCAGCATTTGCGGTTGTCCAATATTTTGTGAGGAGCCACTTAAAGGAATGCTGCATTTGGGTCTGTGACCCCAAACAAAGAGAATGGCTCCAGCAGATGTAAATCACCCTCTCTATATCACCCCCAAATAACTGACGCTGAATATTTCGCGCTTGTATTTAGAGGAAAGGAATATTCCACTGCCTTAAAAGATAAAGGTGAATGACCCTGAGGGTGTTTCAGGATTTCAGGTTGCCTATTTTATTCTTATCTTTAATATGATGAGCATATCAATGACTGTATTAACAAAAATAAAATAAGTGGCGTCTAAAAATAAATATAATAAATAAATCTACAACCTGTCCACAGGTCTAATTTTAATGTTTGGGGATCAAAAACCTTCCCAAATGTGCCTTCTGCGCCCTCACATCTTGACTGACGCCTGCCAACCCAAACTCAGGGCACAACCCCGGAAGCGCCGCGCCCCCTCCTCCCCTACGTCACGTCCGCCCTCCTCCCTCTCTCTTCCATCTTGCTCCCCGCATGTGTCTGCTGATAGTTTACAGGTCAGTCGGGGGCCTCCAACACCTTCTTCTCCGCGTCGCCCCTCGCCTCCTGACCCGACGGCCGGAGGTGGAGGGTGACCTCGTCCGCCGCGGGCGGCCGAGGTGCGGCGGCGTCGGGCGTGTTTTTGTTGCGGCTGGCCGCGGCTGACTGGGCCGGCCCCGCTTAGCCGCGGAGCTAGCCGGAGTTGGTTCTTTAACCTGGTGGGGGGGTGGGGGGGGAGATCAACTACACCTTCGTCCCTGGACGATCTGAGCTCCAGTCGGGCGACGATCGCAGGTTTTACGGTCGCGTCGATGAGGCTTGTGGGGTCTGGGGTGGTGTGGGGGGGTCGTGGGTGTGAGGTGGTGGTTCCTGCTGGGAGCTGCTTCTTGGGGTTTAAACCCTCGTTTGTCACTTTGTGCTCTTGGCATGGTTTGAATTTAGTAATGAGTTTGAACCCTTTTTCTGTGGAATCACTGCAAACACGGTCTCTGCTTCCAGCCTGTGTCCTTTTTAATGTCTTTTACAGAATGTCCGTCGCGTTTTGTGACTTATTCCTCTTTTTTTAATCAGTATTTCTGATCTCTTATCAAGTGTCACAGCAGGGTGTTGTAATATATAACTAAGAATTTATACTGAGGCGCTCCCAGGGAGGTTTATAGCACGTTTTGAAGTCTGGCAGTCGAAGATGAACGTTGGATGTCTTTTGAGGGATCGGTCCTTCAAAGTTGAGGTTGGTGGTGGACGACTGGTCGGTGACGGTGTTGGAAGGAAGGCTGTGATCTTTCTGGGTTTTCTGTCCTGCCAGGCGACTGCTTTCACCTGGGGTTCCTCTTTTGTAAAAAATGTTTCCTCTTTCGTTTGGTAAAAGCAGTTTTTGACCTGGTTTATCTCTTCCGGGGGCCCCGGCATCCACCCAGACCCTCTGGAGATAGTCGTCACGACTGGGGTGGGGTGGGGGGTGTGTTGTTGCTCTCAATGAGATCAGAACATTATATCTACGATACGTTGACACTCTCATTCCTCTCTTAGCTTGAGTGGTGTGAAAGGGTATATTTAAAGTCACCCGGCTTGTGAACAAACATTGCAGCAGGTCTTTACTTGTGGTGCTTCGGGATTTGCTTCATCTTAAGAAACCTGATCTAATGTCACTTTTACACCTCACACAAGTTTTCTGTTGTTGTTTTAACTCACTCCTGCAAATCAAATTCAACAACAATCAACAATATTACCTTAGTTAATTGCCAAACACCTTTAAAATGTTTAAATATAGACACTGTTATAATCAGTGTTGCTTTTTTTTTTCCTAGATGAAAGAAGCAGTTATGAATCAAGAAAAACTTGCTAAACTTCAGGCACAAGTCCGCATCGGTGGGAAGGTAACCGCAGCTCGAAATACTTCTGATGTCTTCACAATTCTCTGAAATGTTAATGTCGGCAAAATACAATTAAGTACAGTCGTGTCCTGTAAAAAAAAAAAAAAGACACAGAAGTTTTGATTTGTTCAACCAACCATCTGTTTTTATAGCAACAGTGCGTTGGATCAGTAACACAGAAACGTTTCCACCGATCTTTCCACAGGGCAGTGCTCGCAGAAAGAAGAAGGTTGTGCACAGAACAGCGACCACAGATGACAAGAAGCTCCAGGTTTCACTAAAGAAGCTGGGTGTTAACAATATCTCTGGTATTGAAGAGGTAGGCCCGCCGGTCTTCGCGTGGTCCCGCGAGCAGCTTTCTTTTCCCGGTAGCGAAGACTGTGGTTTCTTCCAGGTCAACATGTTTACGAATCAAGGAACAGTGATCCACTTCAACAACCCCAAAGTGCAGGCCTCCCTCACCGCCAACACCTTCACCATCACCGGCCACGCCGAGACCAAGCAGCTGACCGAGATGCTGCCCGGCATCTTGAACCAGCTGGGAGCCGACAGCCTGACGAGCCTCCGGAGACTCGCGGAGGCCCTGCCCAAACAGGGTCAGTACCCCCCCCCCCCGTCGGCATTCAGACGCGACGGCCGACAACCAAAGCCTAAATCCACGTCCCCGCCTCGTACCTCCTCGTACCCGCTGACGGATGTGCTCTCTTCTCACAGCTACAGATGGAAAAGCGCCAATCGCAACAGTAGAAGAAGAAGACGACGACGTTCCAGGTGAGCACTGGAGCGTGGCTGCTCCCTTTGCAGCTTGGATTGTTTCCAGTTTAACCTTTGACCTCAAGCTGAGCAGACTTCTCACACTTCATATAATTAGAAGCTAATTCGATCACTTTTTAAAATGTTTTTATTCGTTACGCTGCAAATTGCAGTCGCCATCAAGGGGAAATGAAGCACTGAACTGGAATTTCATGACCGTCTTCCTGACTTTGGACTGTTTATTTCTCGTCATTCCAGATCTGGTGGAGAATTTTGATGAAGCATCCAAAGACGAAGCTAACTAGAGGACGCTTTTTTTTCCTCTCCCTGGAGGGATCAAATCCATGTCGGGCACAAGTTGGAGTGTGTGTGAGGTGAAAAGTCAGTAGTAAACATACTTGACAAGGTGGATATTCTATCAACTTTTGACAGAGCAATCTCTAAAATATGAAACACCTGAGCGAAACACTTGCAGACTCCTGTGTGAATTAATTTAGCATATTTTCTAGAATAGTACTCCTCAGCATTAAAATCTGGGAGTAGCAGTATTCTACCATCGGGTATTTTAGTATTTGTTCCCCACTGGACTAATTGTTTGCTGTACTCCATATATTAGAGTGAGAAATTCTGTGTAAATGGTGTAGAAGACTCCTGTGTCCTTTCCTCCATGTTACTGAACCTTCATTTTTGTGGCCTCGCTCAATTCCACCATATCTGGAATAAACTTTTGCTACTGTCAACGAAGCCCCGATCGCACCATTTTCCTTATTGTGAGAATCACTAATGTGAGAGTGAAACATTAATAGTTTTATGTTGCATAAAACCTAAAAAATTAACAATGCATTCAGTTTATTTTGCTCAAATTTGATGTTACACAAAATAGAGCCTCGGCAGGGTGGAATTTTAAAAAGGTCTTTAATTTAAATAACAATTTCAGTCTTGTAAACAAGTATGACCTTTTTAACCACAACCATTTGTGATATTTAAATAGAGGTTTGAGGACAACACATCAATTCCACAATACATCAAATCAAACATCAGAATATTTGATCACATTACAACATAATTATGGAATAACAATAAATAAACTCAAAGTGGGAGGGGGGGGGGGTGAGCTCAGTCTGTATGGGGGTGGGGGGGCAGAGGGTTCTTGGTTCAAGACCCAACTGCAGACAAAAGGATGGTTTGAGACTTAAAAATGATTTATTTCTGATGACTCGCCATAGAAATGAGTAAAACGGACAACTGAAGAGACAATTCAGTGCCAAATAATGAAGAACCTCAAATTGAAATGGGCATGAGAAGAAAATTGGCAAATTCACCAAACACAACCCTTCACATGCATCATGCAAAGAAAAAACAAACAAGTCTGGTAAAATGTCCACACAAAATGCTCTGGTCCATCCTGCGAGATTGTCGTGACCTCAGATTTCTGCCTTCATTATTCAAGTATTCAGTTCACTCCCTGATTCCCATCAGTAATTTCAGTAAGTGTGCCTCCATCACCTGTTGAACTAAACACAGGAAAGTACCCTTTTCAAATGCCGTAAATCTTATTTGTGCTTTAAATGTTTGTAGACCGGCGTGCTTGGTTTACGCCTACCGTTCCGGTGTCCCATCGCCACGGCCATGTCCATCGCGTTGAAGCCGGAATCCGACTCTATGGTGGGATCGGCCCCGCTCTCTGGAAGACATTCAGACACCAGACCCTTGTTAAGGGAACACGGCGAATAAAAGCGGTGCTGGCTTTAGTCCGAAGGGACGGATCCTCACCCAGCAGGATCTCCACGCAGCGCACGTGGTTTCCATGAACGGCGTACAGCAGGGGAGCCCCTCCGTTCTGAAAACCATGAAAACAGACATCAGAACGTCTCGCCGGTTCAGAATAACACTGCTTCTGTGTGGTACGTTATTTACCCAGTCGTACTCATTAACATCAACACCGCAGTCAATGAGCATCTTCAGAATATCAGTGTATCCTTTACTGCACGCCAAGGACAGGGCGCTTTCTCTCCCTTTGGCAAGAAGATTGGGGTCCGCACCCTGCAGGGGAGAGCGACAACGGTGAGTATATAGAGTGTTTTAAACAAGGAAGCTTGGGTCTCGATAATGTTTGTTTTCCCGCACATTTTGAAGCAGAAACTCGACAACAGCAATTTGTCCATGTGCAGCGGCCCACATCAGAGGCGTGAAGCCTTCTTCGTCTTGGAGGTTAATAACACTTTCTATTGGGGGGGAAAAAAGAGAGGAAGGGAATAACGGCACTATCTCCACATGCACTATTGTCTCAGTTTCCTCAATTTTTATTAAAAATCACCTCATACCTTGTTCGATCCTGCTCGCCAGAAACACCATTTCACCTTGGGCTGCCAGCTGATGTATGGATAAAGCTGGAAGCAAAGGTAAGCATTACCTTTTTTGGGGTCGTGTCACTTTAAAAACAAAGTGTAAACAACTCACAATGCACCAACAGAGGCGTGGAGGAGACCTCATTTCCGCGGTGTTTATTGGTCAGCGTGGTCGACTGTTTGATGGGGGAGAAATGCTTGGTGGTGGACGGTGTGTAAACGTGTCTCACTTGTATACCCGGGGACGGGGACGTCTGAATGTTGCACTCGGCTGAAAGGCACAAAGCAAGGGTTACCTCGTTTCCAAGTGGCCGTCTGTCAAACATTACCACACCACGATCCAGGATATACATATATATTTTATTTGATATATTTTTACCTTTAAATAAAACGGAAGCCACCTCAAGGTCGGAGTTGACCTGGTCCTGGATGTTCTTGCTGTCCTCCTCGTTCAGGGACTTGACAAATCTGGAGCAGACGTTCATGTCAAAGCGGTTGGGAAGGATGAACTTGATGCCCATGGACACGTTCTGGCTCCCCGGGTCGTCCATGCTCGACTGCTCGGTCTTGATCGCGCCCAGGTCGGGCATGACACAGATGCCCTCCATGTCGTCGGACCCCAGGGGACACTCGGTCAGCCCGTCGGGGGCCGACACGGTGACGCTGTCCATTCTCTCCTCACCCACTCAATACTCACACTGGGTTCAAATATTGTGGATACACGCCTGGAGGACAGAAATAACGTCTAATCACCGATACTTCAGTGGGCAATTGTAAATAACTGTCAGTTAGCTACCAATTAGCATGGCCGTCTCCTCTTTGTTGTCATGAGTCGGACTCATTAATTGTGTCTAAATTAGTTGGACTTTGCACTTTATAAGGATAATATGAACAGAAATGCACGTAGAAATGGATTACCTACCGGGAAAGGCATTGTTTTAATCCGAAATCACATAGCGGTCGACCCCTTTCTTTCGATGTTTTGACAGGTGTGCGCATGCGCGGAACACCAGCGTGCATCCACGAATAACCTCCCCCCCTTTTTCGTTCCATCTACACGCACACGCATGCACGCACACACGCCCACGATATTGACAATCTAGCAGAGTTTAATCATGCGAGGAGATAAAAGATTAAATGAGGAGAAAACAACGACCACTACTAGAACAGCTTTATTAAAAGTTAACGATTTGACATCTCAGTTCCACTAAACTGTTGGTGCAGAAAGTTGATCAATGGTACAGTATTTAAAATATTTCATATTGTTTTCATGTTTTAGAAAGAGCTGCACTCGATCAGACATTTTACTTTTGATCAATGACCATTCATTTATTCAGACATTTATACCTTCATTAGGTTTGCAGATGAATACAGACATTAATTTCCCTGTTTTTGTACTCATGTATGTTTTAGTCCAAATGAAGAGAAGCTCAAGTCATGAATTAGAGAAATGATTAACATAAAGTTGGTTTATTGAACATCTCATACGTTCCATGTTATCTACTGTTTGACTACATTTGACTTGTTAAACACATTCTATGATACACCGTCTTACATGTAAATACAATGACATGTTCATGGATGACAGGATAAGTTTTACCTTGAAGGTACAGATGTTGAGGTGTCGTCCACCTCAGCTGTGAAGCAGTGAGGTCAGTCTGAGTCGCTCTCAGGAGACCACCTCCGTCTCTTGGCCTCCTCCTCCTCTTCATCACTGCTTTCCTCTCTGCATCTCCTGGTGGAAGAACTGACGCCAGACGTTGAGGGATACTCCGAGGCCTCGGGGAGAGAAGAACACAAGTGACGAAAGTGGAACTCCTCCGGAGAGTCTTCCGGCGGGAGCGGCCCGATGTTTTCGACAGAGCTCACAAGGCCATTTGCGTTGAAGTGAGAGATTTCCTCCCCGTTCATATTTCCAAAGTAACCATAATAACGGCCATCAGTGGCGTGGTAAGGATTGGCAAGGAAACCAGGATAAGGAGGAGCTTGGGGAAAAGCATAAGGATCAGCTGAGGGAAAAGCACGAAGGTAAGGGTGAGGGACAGCATACGGCTGATTAAAGGGAAAAGCATAAGGGTCAAGAGGCGCAAACTGTGGGTACAAACCAGCGGAAGGGAGCGCATAGTGAGCTGCATAAAGACACTCATAATACAAACCAGCATAAGGATCGGGATAAGCATATGGGTCAGGAAGCGGGCCAGCGTAGGGTACCTGGTAAGGAGTGGAGGAGTAAAGTGGAAATGGAAGAGCACGACCTTGTTGCCACCCCGTCCCATCGCGCACTGGAAGCTGCTGGGCTGAAGGAGTGGGGGGTCTGGGATCTTCCTCCCCCTCGCTGTCACTATTACCTGTGGCAGGCTCAACCTCGGCCTCCTGGGGGGCATACATACCAGGCTCCTGGTTACCGGGGGGCGCGGGGTCACTGGAGGACCTCCCTTCATCGGACTGTTCGTTATCCAGCGGCCGTACAGAAGCTCCTGATCATAAATTAGAATTATTATGATGAATTATTATGGGGGGGGGCGAGCTCTATAAGTCTGTCTGTAACAGCGTGTCTGTTGCTAGGGTTTAAAAAGTATTTGTGTGTCAGATCCAATTAGGTTAATTGGTCTAAATGAGCAGGGCTGGTTTCTGGTGGGCTTTATTTCCAGCTTTAAACGGGGTGCTAGAGTTCAAGTTTCCTGTCGGGTTCATCACGTGCAGAGCAGCAAACATGTTGAGCAATGAAAATGTTAGGATGACAGCATGAATTTTTAAATGATATCTTTAGAGTTACATTGTCACTATATACATATGAAATGCTCCCACTTTGCTCCGTTTAAAAAAAAAAAGTGCTCTGAAATGTGAAACCATATCCACACTAATTTGTCAATCATTTAATCATTTAACAATCAATTCATCAATCATTTAACCTATCATGTCTTTCAAAACAGCTTATTGTCTCAAAAAAGTCTACATGGAGACCCTCCCATTGTACCTTTCTCTGTTTTTATTCAGTAAAAAGAGATTGTTGCTGAAATACTTACAATTATTGTTGTAATCAAGACATTTAGAAATAGATTTTTCTTACCTGTTAAGTGAACAATCCACTGTCTGAATCTGGCCAGCAGCTGCTCCATCACACTGGGTCCATTAAAAGCCATTTTTGACATATAAGTTTTGATATAAGAAACCGTTCCTTCCTCTTCCCTGCTTAGTTATTTAGATGTCTGCTGAAGTTTTCACTTTTCACTCTCTTGTCCAATTGAGAAATTGCAGCCTGCAGCAGCTTAACGTCACGATGGACAAACGTCAGCCTGTTTGTTTGTTGTGACTGACACATGTTGCAGGTCGTCCTTAAGGAGGTTAACTTTCCACCCGTCTGGTTGTTTGTTAGAAGGATCATTTTAACTCGTGGAGAGTCACATCCAATTTAATTTACTTTATTTTAACAAAGAAAATCTACAACTTTCATACTTAATCAGTCTTTCCGTCCTTTCTAAATTGGTTCAATGACTCAAAACCCAGTAAATGAAATAAACTGTACTTCTGTATTATGACCACCAGGTGTCGCCATTACACAAGACCACGCCTCAGCCCGACATTAAATACTTTAAGCTTGTTTGCAATTAGTTTTAGAATTATTACAATTATTATATCTCTTTTTCTGCTCTTGAATATAATTCTGTTTTATTTTTTTGTTGTTCTTTTAAATTTCTTTTGTTTTAGAACCAAACTGATATTTGATGCGTCTGCATTATTTGCGGAGAGTGGAGGATTTCAGATAATATAATTTATTCAATTGATTAACAATGAATTGACACTTTTCCATTATTACTACTCTACATTATTATATACAGCACAGGCAACATGTTACTTGTGCACATTTATGCATCTATTCCTGGAAACAGAATTGGGAACCGATTATTTTAACTAGTGAGAGTTGAAACCGCAGCGTCAGTTCCTACAAATTTGATTTTACACAACCCGGTCGAAACTCAGCCAGACAACGTGCGCTGATTTATCGATAACCCCAGTTGTTCAAACACCTTATACTTCTAAAGTAATCCATTGGTTCTTTGTCCCCAAGCAGAGTCCTTGAGCCCCAGTGACCTCACGATAGCTCGGGTGCGATTGAAGATAATTGGAGGTTTAAACAGAGAAGAGAACACGCAGCTCCAGTCTATGGAAACAAAATGATAAGGGATGTGTGTGTGTGTGGGGGGGGTGTTGGAGGAGAGAAAGGGGGAGCGTCCCTGCCCACCTGAGGGGCTGCAGCCCTGCAGAGGCCGGACCGCCGTGGTGCGTTCGAGGGGGGCTGGAACTATCGCTACTGGGCTGCAGAGACCGACGGCAGCTCGGGCGACACCTGCAAACGAAACGAGCCGAGCGCGGCGGAGAGCGATGGCTCCGAGCTGCAGAAGCGATGTGAAGTGAAAGCGCAGAAAGAGCTTCGGATCGTTCAACAAGCGGGAGAGAAACTTTTTGTTTAAGACCAAAAAAAAAAAAGTCGCCGAATTCGTTTCAACGAGACGTCGAGACGACAGCCGAGAGAGACAACAGGTAATGAGAAGCCGATTCATTTTCCATTCATACTATTAAAAGAGCTTCCATTCAGAGCTGGAGTGTGAAAAAGGCATGTGATTATCGTTATTATAATTTTTTTTTAATGGACTACAACGCATCGACGATAGTGGTGCATTCATAGGCTTATAGGTAAAAACGGAGAAAAAGGTTACTTTACTGGTTAGACAAGAAGCCTTCATTTCCAGACTGTGGTCGTTGATGACCCGGAAACACATGAAGTGTGTTTATTGTTTACTTGTTATGAGAGACCACAAACTTTCGCCCTTGGGTAGAAAAGTGCATGAATTGGTTTGTTGATTCAAGAATCAAATAGTCAGATTCAAAAAGAAAGACCGTGTTAAACTGTGATCCAAATGTATTTCCACGGATGATCACACACACACATTAAACTGTATGTACATTTTAAGCTGTGAAGAGGCACCTTATCATGCAACACACCTGATTGCAGCTTATCATGTGAGAGGAATTAGATCATTCAGTCACCGAAGACAACCGGATCAACATGCTTGTGACCGAAAACATTTGCATCACATACAGTCCGATGTCAGAAGAAGTTTCCTTGATGTTTCCTGACAGCGTGCGTTCTCTCCTTGTGCGTAATCCCTTTTCTCACGCTCTGTTCGTGGCCACCGGCCAGGTCAGGTTTCTTTTTCACAAAGAAGAGGGCCGAGGCTGAAGGAGGACGGCCACTGACAAAAGCAAAAAAAAAAAAAAAACCCCAAAAATCTTGCTCAGACTAGTGCTTATCGGGATTTAAAATTCTTCACCGAATTCAGATTAAGTCTCAAAACACAAAGCGGTCCAAAAATACCCGTGCGGCGAGTTGCAACCTGCCAGTCCGGGTCAATGATTATTCCAGGATGTGATGCGTGAACCTTCTATAGTTTCACTTTACAACAGCGGCGCTCTATTTAACCGGATTAAACCCAGAGATGGACACCCAGGCCTGTGGCATCACACTCTACTGTTGATAAAAGGCTATCCGAACATGATATCACCCAACGTGTGATGCTGGAATTACTGTGAGACAAACCACCCCCCCCTCCGAGACAGGTTTTAATCTGGAGAATAATACTCCATGAATCTGGGTGATGGCCATGAAAATAGGTGTGGGGACAAAGCAGCGCTCGGTGGGAAGATTTGACGTCAGGAACTATTCACAGCTGAGATGGAAACCCCAGTGGAGCGGGTGGGGACCGGCGATACAGTTACCTCCTGTCCAGTGCCGCCTCCTGGACGCCTCGCTTTTGTTTTCCAAGCACTTTCCAGTGGAACCGCCACAAACACACACACGCTGTGCCTGTCCTGCATGAGTAACGTGGGTACTTCTTCCCCAGGTGGATGGAGAGAAAATGGAGGTGGATAGAAGAGAGGTCCCTCTGTATGTAAGTGCGTCCATGCTTTTTTTTTTTTCCGTGTTTGGGATATTTGGTGGGGTGTGTAAACTCTGAGGAGGGGTCTCTCTCTTCCAGACCCTCAGCGCTGCCATATGCCCTTCCAGCGTGCCTCTCCTTCTCTCTCTCTTTCTCTGTCTGAGGTGGTGGTGGTGGTGGTGGTGGTGGGGGGGTGGTAGTGAGCTTTGCATTTGCAGATGAAACCCAAGCCAGGAGGCTTTCGGTCTCCGGGGAATCCGGTCGGCACACAGCCCGGCTCACTGCGTTACGAGAGCTACCAGAGTGAACGCGCGGGCCAGACGGCGAGGGCCGGAGCATGTTTGAGTGATTATTTTTTCATTTTCGCACTTATTTCTCTCCAATCCCCCAAATCTTTCACTGTCTTTGTGCTTTTTCTCTCTCTCTCTCTCTCTCTCTCTCTCTCTCTCTCTCTCTCTCTGTGCAACGTATGTGTGTGTGCGCGTGTGTGTGTGTGGGCCTGGGTGGGCCGCCCGCCCTTTGAAGCGTTGCCAGATTACTGGTAAGCATTGTGTACGTGTACGTGTATGTGTATGTGTATGTGTGCGCGTTTTGCAGCGTCACCAGTTTCAGAGAGAGAGAGAGAGAGAGAGAGAGAGAAAGAGAGAGAGAGAGAGAGGGACCTTGGAGGCAGGCGGAGGCGCGCGCCCGAAGCCCAAAGCGTGCGAATCATTACGGGCACTGTAGCACTGAAGCACACAGCGCTCCATTAAGAGGAAGTGGAGTCTCCACCCTCCCAAGGTCACAGCTGAACGGGAGCGACTCTCGCCCCTGAATGAGATCCAGGTTTCAATGCCGGCCTTTGTGTGGGCAGGCCCCGACACAGCGCCGTCGTATAAGGAGTGTTTTTGCGAACACCCTCAGTAAACTGTTATGCTATCACCTCCACACGCACAGTTGCGGAGTGTGTTGCATAGACAAGGAACTGTTGGGCCCACTCAATGGACAAATGGCGGCATTGAATTGTGAGAAACTGTGTTTTGGGGGGGGGGCTTTAATTGAGCTCCAGTGCAATGCCAGTTGGGCATACTGGTATTTAGGCGGGAGTCGAATTGACATGCCCTAAACTGTTTTTTCCTCCCCTCTTTTCGTTGTCCAGAGCGGTAAATGCTGTTTCGGGAAACATTCTCACAGTCGATAACCGACGATAATCAATATTGTTGCGTCCCCCCCCCGCCAGATAATCGGTGTTTTTCCTTCTCCCATTAGAAAAGCCCACGCTTTCTGAATACTTTGTCCAAAACAAAAGGGACAAAGAGGCAAAATTCGCGCTGGGTTTTCTTATCGCTTTACCCCTAAGAAGTAATCAGTCACAGGAAACCTGTGGGGAAAAATCAAGGACATTCTTGTTCAGTTATGTAAGGTTTTTTTGTCCTGGCAGCTGGCATTTGAAGAACGAGGTCCGTGGCCCCTGTCCAGACTCTGACAGTACATTTAGACTGGTTATGAGTATTTTATTTGCATGGTTGATTAAATCGGCGGTATGTGGCTCAGCCTAGTCTGAGAAAAGGCCTGCAGCACATTTTTTTAACACCCTCACCGTGAGATTCTGCCCCACGGACTTCCTTTTTAATACATTTGTCAGCATATTCAAATGAAATTTGTCCATTTCTTTTAATGGATTTCTGCTCTTTTTTGATCAACATCACAGTATA
The DNA here is from genome assembly GCA_911728415.1 of Lagocephalus sceleratus. Lineage (NCBI taxonomy): Eukaryota > Metazoa > Chordata > Actinopteri > Tetraodontiformes > Tetraodontidae > Lagocephalus > Lagocephalus sceleratus. The sequence goes on from CAJVRN010000148.1 coordinate 2,723,277, forward strand.
AGAGAATAACTTGTGATTGTAGTTGAGCACGGTGTGGTAAAGCCCTGCGCGGTCGCGGCTGTGCCTGCTCCTTCGGATTCGTCGACTTGTTTGTATTTACAACAAAGCGCGGCGTATGGGCGCTGACGTCAGCCTCCCTGCCAACTGAGGCGAGCGACCGTTACTGGGGGCTGTTTTTTTGTTGTCGCGCGGGGCGGCGATCTGGCCCTCCTGACGTCACCCACGTGTTGCTCTCAAGAGATCAGAGCGAAGAGCTAAAGCCGGCGACGAGCGGTTTCCTGGAGACCGCAGGCAACAGATCTGATGTGCCCCCCCCCCACTATCTGAGGGGACGACAAACATAGGGGAGGCTTTTCAAAAATAATCTCCCTGGCTCGTCCTTGGATTTTGTTTTAAAATACGGCGACTATCAGTTACCGACTTTGATTTTTATCGCGTTAAACTGCAGCGCTGAAACCTTTTAGTTAATAAAGCTCCTCCTGTTGGCGCCGCATGAATAAGCCTGTGTGTGTGTGTGTGTGTTTTCTGTCATTACCATATTGAGTTTTGACCTGAAAACTACCCATATGGGAGGCACGAGCTGGAAGCACAAGGTGTTGAATATTTCATTGTTATTGGATCAGCTTGTGTCGTGATAACGCTCCCGAGTGAAGACCATAGATCACCGAGGTTTGATGTCTTTACCGTCTGCCAGCCTTCCACATTCCCCCTCCCCTCGAGGCGCGGTGGATACGGCTAGGATCACGGAAAGTCCGTTTGATTGAATTGCACCCGCGCAAACCAATATTGTTTCGCCTTCCTTTGAGGAATGAAGAGACCGGTGTTCTGCGGTGGCAGAAGAGAAGAAGCATAAAAACATGTGTGTTTTGAGTTATCCTGTTTCCACTGAGCCTTGTCAGAGGTCCAGAAAGGATGCACAAATCACGGCGGGACACTTTGATGTTGATATTTGGTGTCAGTGATAACAGAAGAATGGTTAAAGTGTATAAAGTGACACTGGCGTCCAGCTGAGAAGCCTCGGGACCTGACAGATTCATGACGATCAGCCAACACCAACACGTCCCTCGCGTAAATAATAGACTCCAGAGGTGAGGCGGGCTCCCGTGTTTGAAATCGCACGAGCAGCAGAAAACCGCGAAAACGGCGCTGATCTCATTTATCACCTCTTCCATTTACATTTCGTTCCTTTTTTTAGATCCGTCTTGGGCGACTTTGGCTCTCTGCCTTTTGTCGTCGTGGAAATTTCTGGTCTTCGTCCCGAGTTGTCAAATACCAAAATCTAGCCCTCTTGACTATCCAAACACTGGAGATTTAATAAAAGATTTCCAGAGCCGCGGCAGAGATTTGCCTCTGTTTAAAAAGATCTGCACTTGACCTCCCAAAAACACAGGAACCACCATCCTGACAGAGCTTTTTTTTTTTTTTTGTCCATTTAACTGCTTTAATAGCTTATTAAATGTGAATCTGTCACTTATAAAGCCGGACTACCACCGCGATGTACCTCGAATGCGGGAAATGAGTGATTTCTGTTCATTCTCCCAGGGTAAATAAATGTTAAAGGCCGTTAAACTGTGACACGTGTCGTGGCTGCCGAGAAATGGATGCTCGATCTGTTTCTGAAGACAACCAAAAATAGACTTGGACGTGACCAAGTCAGTGACTTAACGCACTGACATCCAGGATTCAGGACGGCCGCATTAATCACGGTAAAGGGGGGGGCAAAAGATAAGGGTATTGCACAAACATGGAGCTCCAAACGGGCGGAACAAGAAGTTTCTGCATGAGGTTTTGTTTCGAGGTCACCTTGTAAAGGGAGATAAAACTGCGCGAAGGAGGTCTGTTTCAGGATTAAGCGGTAAAAACACAAATGGATGCTGTTGTTTTTTTTTCCTCTTCCTTCTCAGGGGCAGGTGGAGGTCAGTGTGCGGCTAGAAGGCGGCGCGCCCGAAGACGCCGAGTTTTACGTCGTCGTCCGAGGCTCCGCGCTCACCCACGTCACGCCCGCGAAGAGACGGGCGGACGGTCGGACCCTCGGCTTCACGGCCCCCGGTACGCCGGCCTCTCGGCCCCCCTCGGCGTCGACGGCCCCCCCTCTCCCCTCGCCGTTGCCCTGCCTTCCACCGAGCTTCTCTCTGCCTCCCCCCCTCCCACCGCAGGCCACGCCTTCGCCGAAGTCGCCGCCGTCACGTCCTACTGCTACGCTGGGGAGCGGGTCCGGCCGTGCGGAGGGGGGGCGTCGCTGGAGTACCGAAAGGACGTCGCCCAGGAGGTTGCCGAGCACTTGAGCGCAGCCGGGGAGCAGCTGAGGCCTCCGAGCTACCAGGAAGCCCTGGAGAGGTTCGCCACGTGGCCGGACGGAGGCGAGCTGAGCCCCGGCCCGCCCGCCTGCGGAGGGGTGCCTGCGCCGCCCCGCTCGAGCGCCGAGGACGGGCTCAGGCATCTGGAGGAGAAGATCACGTACGCCGTGGCCAACCTGGATTACCCTCAGCAGTGGAAAAACACCGACGGTCGTCCAAGAGAGGAAGGTAATGAAACAGGAAGTGAGAGCGCAGCTCATGAACTGCGGTCATGCGAGGTTTCATTTGCCAGAGGTAATTCTGTTCCAGGCTCAGCCTGTTATTGATGTTTTCTGAGAAGTTCATATTGAATTCTCGGGACCACATGTTAAACAGCGGCATTGTGCCTTTCAAAACAAAGTGGGGATTCGAGAAAACGGCGAATTAAAAACACAAAGGAGTCATAAAAGCCGCAAAAAGGAAGGAAATCTTTTATGATGGGAAATTAAAAAAAAAGTGAAACTAAATGCAACACAGGAAATATTTTGTTTTAATTCCCCCTGTAATTAGACACTTTCCCCATCAAGCGCTTGAAAACAAAATAAAACGCCAATCAAAATAACTTTATTTGTAAAACCCAAAACACAAGCGCTGGTAAGCTGGAAAATCTAACTTTGTTATTGTATCACCACTTCATGTAACTGCAGGTGAGTGTAAGATGAACTACTCTCTAAATTACCACTTAACAGCGGTGCATGTCACAGCAGGTTTTCAAACCACGCAGGAGACCTCAGTGCTCCACACGGTCGTCACATGATGTTCTGGATCAGCCAGCCGGGCATGTTCCAGAGAAGCAGCAATTACTGCCATTACTCCTCCTCAGTCAGATTAGCATTGTCTCGCAGACCTCTCTCGATCCTCCTCTGCCCACCCGGCTCTCCCGCTCCTTCACGCTGCAGCTGGGTCAGAGTTGCTTTTGGCATCTGGACTCAGATGTGATGATTTATGGCGTTTCATTAAGTCAAAGTGGCCGAGGCTGTTTTTGTTCCAAGAAATCGCCCGCAGAAGGCCGAGGTATCGGTTTATATTGCGAAAATACCTGATTTCTGATTAACGAACGGCGTTTAAACAATGAAATGGCTCAGGAGATATTTCATTCTAACAACTCCAGGCAGTTTTTGTTCCGGTGGAAGTCAAATTTGAAGGAAATAAGACACAGGGGAGCCCCGACTCACTCCCGGTGTGTTCTCTCAATAGATGTTTCTGTGTATGTTTTGTATGTGTTCATGCAAATGTCCGCGCAAACTGGGTCCCTCGGCGCAGCTTTTTTTTTTTTTTGTTGTTTTTTTTTTTTTCCTCGAAACTCGACAATGACATTGTTGTCTGTTGCGCGTTTTTGCAGCATCCGAGCCCTCGAAAGTAGGTCACAATTAATGGCGCCATTGTGGAGGTGACGGCCCGCTCCGGTTCTTCTCATGGCTCAGCAACAATTTTGGGGTAAAGGGGAAAGAGAGAGAGAGACAGAGAGACAGAGAGAGAGAGAGAGAGGGGAGAAAAAAAAGAGGAATTCCTCTGGTTTGAAAGATAACACCGGGGCAACCGTCGGCCCCCGAACGGCACCCACGGTCTGCTGCCCTGTTTTTTTTTTTTTTTCCCTTCGCCCAACAACACAAGCGCGTACGGGCAACACGCGCCAAGTCCAGAGGGCAACGAATCTGTGTTCTGGCAGCCGTTGTCGAGACTGCGAAACATCCAGTTTTTCAAGTTGCTCGTTTTCTTTTTTATTTTCGCTGACGTCCTCTCGTGCCTCAGGGGGCCTTCCATTCCTCCATCGCTGCCGTGTAAAACTTGCTCGCATTCCGTGCGCGGTACAGTATGTGATCGACGGGGCCGTCCCTCCCACCGAAAGCGACTAGATCGTCTCGCACGCCCGGCCCGAACCTCACCTGGCGCTCGCTCTCTTTTCCCCAGCCGCCGATCTTCGCGCCGAAGAGTCCCTGCTTCCCCTGGCGCTGCGTCGGCGGTGGCCCCAGCTCTCCCAGTACCTGCTCCACCGGGCGAGAGGCCGGACGAGGTGGGGATCGGCCGATCGGGAGGGAGACGCACCTCTGCCCCCGGCTCAGGGGGATGGACACAAAGCCCCGATCAGGTTCCTGATAGCACCGTGCTCTGTTTCCTCAGCCTGAGCTGCCTTATATGAGCGGATTACACGACGCATTATTGTTGAGCATTGGACATATTTAAAGGAGAAGATTTAGAATTTGTGATTTTTGCTTGCGCTGTGAAATTGAATTTAAAAAAAAAAGCTAGAAGTGTGAGTCAAGGCGATTGTATGAACTTTTTTTCTTGAGAAGGAAAGTAAGCATTACACTTATGAGCCTGGGAAACTGTCAGCCAGTATGTGATGATGAGCCAGGACAACGCGTACTATTGATGTAGCGCTCACGGTGCACGATGAGTCGCGCAATACGATGAGGCTGGCGCATTCTTCCCTCCTCGTAAACTCTCCTCCTCCGCTCCGCCTGCCGCTCTCACCTCCAGTCCTCCGGACTCCGCGGGCGGACCTGTTCCCGGCGTTTGGTGCGTCTGGTCCGATGGCTCCAGCCTGCTGAGGTTTTGTCCCAAGGCCGACTCCCTGACCCTGACCGTGAGGGACCCGCTCGGCAGCAGCCCGCAGGAGGCCATCATGGTCCTGCGGGACAGACTGGGAGACCAGGTTATCCTCGAACAGGTGAGAGCGGGCAGACGGACAGAGATGGCCGAGAAAGATAATTAGATAGAAAGTACAATTGATTTTCTATAGGTTTTATTTTTGTCAGACATAGGATTTTAGGCTTTTATCTGACTATATTTCGGCGTGTTCTTCCATTGATGTTGGTGCTTATCAGCTGATAAGGACACATTGGTGTGATGGGTCCTTATTATAAAATCCCATGTCTGGCGAAAAGAAAACCTGTAGAAAATATGCTAAGAAAATAAGACCTAGTGAACTTAACTTAAGTAGGTAATATTGATGTTGTAGCTTTTAAAGATAGTCAGTGTGTTGTGATCATTCTAATCTTGTGAATCATCTCTTTGTTCCAGATCAGTGGACTCAAAGCTGATAAAGTCATGAAAAGCAACGACGATTTCTTTCAGATGAACGAAGGTAGGAAGACTCCTCAACCGGTTATTACCTTGACTCCTCCAAAAGGTTTTCTCGGTGAGATGCGTCTCGCAGTGAAGCGTTTGCGATCAAACCCCCGTGAAACGAACCGACGAACGGGCGGGTTCGTGATTCAAGTACAGCTACCGAGCTTCACACTTCACCGCCGGTGCTGGTCACGCTAAGTCGCCCGCTGTCACACCCGGTGCGCTGCTTTGGTGGTTGCGCAAGTGCGGAACATCCACGCACGTGCACGCGCACGTAAAGCAACAGCGCTGCGCTGCAGATGTTTTTGTCAGTCTGAGCGGGATATGTCCTGAAGACACTGACAGATTACACAGTCAGGACGGTAATTATCAGTTGCAGCCCTTCCTCTCGTCTGTGGCTGAACTGTTGTCTGTCTGCGACATGTGACACGCACACGCGCACACACACACACACACACACATTACTGCTGCACTTGTGCAAACATTTGCACGGCCGGACATCCATCGCTAATGACCAAAAGAGAACATGCAGATACCAAAAAAAAAGGCACAAACTTCATGTGCTACAGAGAAAGCCATGGGGGGTAGGAGTGTGTGTGTGTGTGTGTGTGTGTGTGTGTGTGTGTGTGTGTGTGTGTGTGTGGACATGTGCGGTGTGTGTGGTTTGGGGAGGAGGGGGGGGGTTGATTTAATTTGTGCACAGGCTGGTATGCCACACGCGTAACCCGTGGGCCGCTGTTTTCGGTAACCACGGAGATGGCACACGGCGGCATCGACTCCCGAAGCGAGGCAGGAAGTGCACGGCGGTATCGACCTTAACCCCGTCCCGACCCGAGCGGCCATCCATTAATCTTGGAATAACAGCCCGGCGGTGGGCAGCGCGTGCTCTTCCTCTGGAGCCGGGCGCTCGCGTCAGCCAGCTTTTCCGCCGCTGGAGCAAAGAGTCACATCCAGAGGTCCCGGCTCCTCCTGACCGGAGGAGGAGGTTACACCGGGCATCAGCGTCGGTCTGACTTTCGTTGTTCCGCGCAGGAATTCCGAAGGAGCTCCAGGCAGACGAGCGAGCGCTGTTGGACAGTGTGAGTATGCAGAGAGCACAGAGGGCACTCTTTTTTTTTTTTTTTTTTTAGGGATTTAATTGAAGAAAAGTGCGTCTTATCCACACCTTCCTCACTCAACGTTGCGCTCTCTTCCCGCGCAGGTCTTTGAGGAAGAGCTCGTCCTGTCTTTGGACGAGGATGAGGACGACGGCGACGCAACAGACTGCTCGTCTGCGGCGTCTGGTGAGTCTTTCGCTCCATCTGTCAGCGCTCATCCATCACGCCGCGACCGAGTTGAGGATTTATGCCGGCTGAGTGATTTATTAACTTGTCGAGCACGCCCACACTCCGTTTGAAACAAAAAAAAAAAACCAAAATCTTTTTTCCAACTGCGGTAAGCGGGGGTCACGGCGGTAGACCTGATGTTCTGCTGTCAGCAGGGCGTCAGGTGTTGTTGTGGCTTTTGTTTTTCACAAACAGGCAGCTTACGTAATGAGGCAGTCATGCATAAAAACACATTAAAAAAAAAAGAAGCACATCCAAAGGACATGTACCACGGAACAGGGTGTGGGGCTGACGCCCGGCAAGCTGGTTGTGGTGCTGGCACAACCAGATGTTCGAGTCCTCTCATAAAATTAATCTCGGACCTGTCCTCTTTGATCGAGTCTCTCACGACACGAGGTTTGTGAGTGCAGGAATCTGCCCTGTCACCGGGACAAAGACAGGAATGGGGTCAGGCTGCCCCCCCCCCAACCCTGGCTTACTGTCCCTTCCTGTAGTTTTCCCCGTGTGGGGCTCTGTTCCCGAGCCGAGAGGACGACGGCGTTTCTGAGCTATAACGTTTTGTTGTTTCGGGGAAATCGTCTCCAGAAACAGGTTTTACAAGCCGAGCTCGGCGCAGACGATCTGTCTGGTGAGCGCCTTGACGCGGGTGCCGAAATCGCTCCGCCGTTGTCGCGGCGACGGCGTGAATGGCCATTTCTTGACGTGTCTGTTGCGGGAGACTCAGGCATTTGTTGTAAAGTCTACAGGGACTTTGTGCTGCTAAATAAATTCCTCCTGTTGCCCTTGTCATCTCCCCCAGAAGCATTGTCCTGCAATTCGAGCACCTCACAGCCGCCGTGAGATTGACTGTTATTGAAATATAACAAAAGGAGTTCCACGAGGGTCAATGCTTGGACCTGTCCTCACTCTATTAAGAGTATTGTAGCCACTACAATGAACCAGACGGCCCATCTTCATATAATAATACACATCTCTACATTGCACTTTAAACTTTTTTTTCTAAATTTTCTTAACTTTTACCATGCAGGTATAATTATTATACATTTTAAAAAATTATAAATTTAAATGCTTTATCAAGCCTTTGCTAAAGTGCAGAATTCATAAATTTCTTCTGAAACCTGCATTTGAATTGTCGCAATGGAACCAAAACATGTAAAAACTATTTGTTGTAGATATTTTATAAATGCTACAATATTAACTCTGAAACAGGATGTTCTTTTCAAACTCTCGTCTCGAGTAAAGCAAACAAAGGAAGCCAAAAAAATTTGAATTTAAATAGAATGCAAGAAGCATACCTTAAGTTAGTGGCCCACATTAATGGCTTCCCTGTGCAAGAGCAGCGGAGAGGAAATGCCTCTCTGATGCCCAGGATTTCCCTTACATGAGTTCAGCCACGGCTGCCCCAGACATCAAATTCTGGGTGGAACATGTAGAGAGCTGTTAAAATGCCTCCTCATCAGGGGAGGTCATTTTCCACTCCATTGTTGGATATTTTATGCCGCCCACCACTTCTATAAATATGCAGGTCCACATGTAGAACAAGACTGAAACTTTTTTTTTTTTTTTTTTTTTTTTGGGTCTGACGAGTGGATGCGTTTTAATTTTTGGTGCTTTTTGTTGTCCATCTGGCTGTTGCAATATTGAACCCAGCGCTACTAAAGATAAATCATCGATTTCGCTATGGAGACGCAAACACGCCCAAAAAAACAATCTCGGCGGATGACACTGAAGTGTGACTCAACACAAGTCAATAGACCTTCCCTTTCCAGCCAATAGACCACCTGCCCCTTATGTCGATTTGTCAAACCTTTAAAGGTCACTCCTCTCTGTTTTTGTCTCTTCCCCCAAAGCAGATATCAGATTCTCGGACCTGCGTGTTTTTCGCCATCAACCGTGTGGCATTTAAGGCACTATGAAGCGTCCCTCTGACACCGGGGGGGTGAACAATGAGCCGAGTCTTACTCTCGCCGTGTTTGCACTTAAATTCCTTGAAGACATAATGATGAATAGTCCAGCCTGTTAATTATTCTGAGCTACGCCAAAGCTCCTCCTGATGTTGCTGGATTATCTCCGCAGTGAGTGGAGGCAGCATGCAGTCCGGCGAAGTTCAACACCAGTTCGCCCAGCGTGCTGCAGACTCCCAGCTCGGCGCCGTCCCCAGCGACCTGGAGACCCGCGAAGAGGAGAACCAGGTCACCTGAGCGGAATTGAATCAGCATGCGTTTTTTTTTTTTTTTTCTCCCCCCAAATCAATTTTAAACGCGTTTCTCCGCCTCCTCCCTTCAGGTGGATGACGCGGACAGGCGGTGCAGCGTCAGCGGCGCCACGGTGGACAGCACGGAGACGGACGGCGCGGCGGCGGACGGCGCAGGCTCCGGGGATCTCCTGCTGGTCGCCGACTCTCCCCCTCCTCCTCCTCCTCCTCCATCTCCGCCGCCGCCTCGCTCCGAAGACCTCCCCCCTCCTCCTCCCGCGCCCCACACCCCCCCGCTCTCGCCGGCTGACCGGGCCCTGACCAGGCTGACCCGCTCGGCCTCCTCTGAGCACAACAGCGAGAGACACGGCCCTCCCGCGGACGGCTGCGACCTCAGGTACCAAAGCGTCTCCGTCGTCCTTTTCATGTCTTTTGAAGTCGGCCGCAGCGCGCCTCCCGTCTCGAGCTGTTGTTTGCCCTTCTCCAGCCCCAGCTCGGTTGCTCTGGAGGTGGACAGCGAGGAGGAGAGCGCCGAAACAAAGTCCCCCACGTCCTCGCTCTGGTCCGCTGGGCGTGGCGAGGACGGAATGGAAGCGTGCCACCCTTCCCCTGACCTCACTTTCCCTCCCGGGCAATCTGCCGCATCAGCATGTGAACCCTCCGCAAAAGTAAAAACGCCGCGTCAGCCTTCCATCAAACACCTCGCCTGGCATCACAAGACCCGACTCTTTTATTTACCCCTCCCTCCCCCTCCTCCCTCTCTCTCTAGGAAGCAGCTGACCACGGGATCAGGCTGCGTTCGTATTCCTATTCGTCTGCCAAAATCGGCGCGCACCCTGCTCGGGCGGCCCGGGACGTCCGCGCCTCAGACAGCGGCGCCGGTCAGTAGCCGCAGCTCCAACGTAGATCCCCCGCGCCACTTCAGCGCGCCCGTCGTCGTTCGCTGCCTCGGGTGCTTTCCGCACTAACGGAACGCCGCCACTAAACACGCGCGCGAGAATGCCAGTTTGCTTTTTAACCCAGACGACGCTCCGTCCTTAAGCAGTCCTCTGAGACGTGCGGGGGGGGCTGGTTTGTCCCCCAGGGGTCCTGCGGGAGACGCAACGCCGCGCTCGCGCACATTCGAGAGGACGAGGCGCCTCTCCGCAGGCGGCGTTAGCTCCCCGCCACTCCTTCTGTCCACTGTTCTGTAGATGCTGCCCTCCACAGTGTCCACCACAGCCGACCTCTCCTTCAGGCCCTCTCTCTGTCTAAATCTCTGTCCCTGCTCCACCCCGGTAGTAAGTACTCCACACCTGCAGCCGTCACACAGACCTGAGCCCCCCCCAGCGTGGTTCGGCATGCCGCTCTCAGCTTGCCAGTGCTTCAGCATGTGTGCGCTCGCTCACGGAAGGCTGAGGGGAGGGAAAAAAAAAAAAAATCTAAGAAAATAATAAATAAACTGCTTAGAAGAGGAGCTCCCGCGCTGCCATGATTGGGCTGAGCTGCTGCGCTGCACGGGGGGGGCGCTGCTGGAGCGCAGGTGAACGGGACCCGCGTGACGCCGGAAGACATATGAGAGTGAGACAGAAAGGTGATATGGGAAGATCACCTGTGGAATCCACACCGTAACGGCGCCCAAGTCACCTCAGCATCTGCTTGCATGTGTGCACGGCTTACCTAATCATGACGCCCTTTTTTTTTTTTTTTTTTTTTTTTTTTCCTCAGTGCTGCGTGTTCGGTGTGTGTGTGTGCATCATCTGCATGCTTGTGTGTGTTGATTTAACGGCCTTCTCTGGCATGGGAATGAGACGCGTGGTTTCCTTTTCATGCATGCTTTATTTAAAAAAAAAAAAAAAAAAAAGTGAAATTGGTATTTGATTCAGACTGTTGACCAACGTGTCCTTTTATGTTTTCAGAACAAAGACCGTCAACAATATCAGAGCAGTCACATGACAAAAGGTATTCATTTCACTTTCAAATGACTTAACACAATAGTTGTTTTTTTTTTCCTGCTCTTTGACCTGTCCTTATGAATGATTCAGCCTTCCCTGAGGAACTGTCTTCGAGTGCCGTTTGCTTTTAATTAATGCAACAATGCATCGATAATGAGAATCACACATGGCTTACAGTAATAACCCGGTTGCCTGGTGACGGTGGGATATTCCTTTGTGAGGCTCAGTGGTTCTTGGGAAGCAGAAATATTAACACGCTTCCTCCTTCTCGATTTCCTTTTTTTTTTTTGTTGTTTTTGAGCAACTTTGCTTGTCACAATGCAAAGTGACGCCCATCAGTAACACTCTGAACGCCAAACAACGACAGAAAATAACTGCGTGGGTTTTTATATTGTGTTTGTGCACTGAGAAGAAGACATTGCAAGAATACTTCAAGCAGGAGGGACATTTCATGCAGAGCTTGTTTTTGTCCCCTCTCCCATATCCCATATGTTCCCAGCGAAACTCTAACAGCTCTCCCTACTGGACGAATAAGGGAAATAATATAACACACAAAATGATTTTTTTTTTTCCCTTCAGTTTTTTTTCTAACTGAACTAATTTCAGGGGGGGGGCACTTTTCTCCCAACATGTGTCATATGGCAGCTCTCCATCAGCATGTGTGTGTGTGTGTTTGTGTGTGTGCGTGCGTGCGTGTGTGTTACAGGGAGCTTGTGTTCCGTAAGCGAGCTCAGTCTGCTGATGATGAGGGCGGCATGGAGCTGCCAGAATCCCTCCACCATCTCACTCTGTCTGAGTTCCTTAAAGAGTATGTGAGCTTAGGTTGAATGTGAACATCCTTAACCCCACTAACTCCAGAACTTACAGCACGGCCCGATAAACCATCATCTCCTCTCCTGCACCGTGGCTCGCATCGCATGCATCCAGTATCCACTAATTTCCCCGTTTAATTCACCTTACAGCACCTTACAGAGTTGCAGCATAACTTTTGTCACCTTCTTAATGACTCACAAGTTATATTTCTTTGCTGTGTTTGTGTTTTTGTTTTCTCCTATAGAGCCACCTTAAAAGAATGTTATCAACTAACACTATAGTAATAATCCGGACGGCAAACACCAAACCGAATGGTCACAAAGGGCACTGACACTCCTCCTCTTCAATTCTTTGCAGAATTGAAGAGGAGGAGTCGGACAAGTACAACATCCCAGCAAAAGTGGAATCTGAGAAATACCGGGTGATTCGCACCTTCAGTTTTCTCAAAAGCCGAATGTCCAGCACGCGGAACAAGGGCAAGGTAGGAATGTTAATGAAAACAGCCGTATAAGGAAGGCTCCTGCAGGTGTGGCTGATGCATTTTCCTATTTTTGGTTGATGGAAATATTTATTATGTTACAAGTCCAGTATGCCGGGTCCTGACCCCGGCATGGAATATGTGATTCTTCCTGCTCTCTGTGAGACACAAGCAGGAAATGTTTCTGGAAATATCTCAAGGTCGGGGTGACAGACCAAACATGGTGTCCAGCCTCTTTCCTTTTAATGATTAATCCTGTGTTTTGAAGTCAGCAGAGACTGGAAGCCTTCCCTGACCTGCATCTGTTGTTTATGCTCTGCTCCATTTCCTATCCAGTCTTTTTTTTTTTTTTTTTGCTGTTTTTTAAAAAAAAAAAAAAAAAAAAGGAATGAGTCCTCGCAGGCTCGTTTACTCGCCCGCACATGCTTGACAGGGATCCTCCTCGTCGGTTTACGGCAAAATATGTGTTAGCCTCGCGTGCGCCGCAGCTGCAGTCGCTGGTTCCAGCCTCCGTCTGCGTGACCCCTGGTGTTTACGCTCATGTCTCTCTCATGGTTTTCCAAGGGGAAGGGGAAAGAGCGAGAGGCCAAAGAAAGGCAGCCGAATGGACATCGCTTCTCAACTGGCTCCTGTTTGGGCCCCACCATGTGCGTGGTGTGTGACAAACCTGCGTCTGGAAAAGACCTGCTGCATTGCTCCGGTAAGAAATGAGGCAAATGTAATGCACACTCATGCCTTTATGTGTTTACACAAATCCAACATTCAATATGTAACACAGCTGTTGATCAGTTCCAGGGATTTATTTCATGACTTACTACTTCTACTGATTTTTCTGTTATAGTAATACACTTGTGCAAAACAGTTTTTCCCTCACTTGTTGACACTATTGATATTTGAGACTGTTTCTCCTCTTCCAGTCTGCACTGCAATCGTCCATAAGTGCTGTAAAGACTCTCTGCCACCATGCTTGAAAGTGAGTATTGTGCCGATCCTCGGAAGAAAGTGTGTTTTTTGACCTCCCCGCCTGTCTGCGCCAGGTGTTTCTGTGCAGAAGCCTCTCATTTTCTCATTTTTACCTGCGCAGAAACTTCAGGACAAGTGCGCGGCGGCCGTGGCGAAGAGCCGGACGGCGTCCCTCCCTCAGAGTGAGTTCGCGGCGCGAAGCGTTCGACCCCCCTCCGGGCGCGCGGATGTCGTTGGACCGATGTTCTTTGCTGTCCCTCGCAGACTTCACCGTGAGGGACAACTCCCCCCAGCGCGGCGTCCCTACCTCGGAATCGCTCCCCGCCGCGAGCCCCAAAGACAGGAAAGACGCGGCGGCGGCGGCGTCCAGTTCGGCTGCCGGGGGGTCCCTGAACAGCGACAGGTCGTAAAGCGCTCCGGATTTATGGCTGCAGCGGGGGGAGCGGATCCCGCTGCTAACGCTGCTCGTCCCCTTCTCCTCCGCGCAGCAGCCGGGAGAGCCCGGAGGCGGAGACGGATGCTCCCAGAGTTAACGGGCGATCGGAGGAGCGACTGCTGACCCCGGTGTCCTCCGTCTCTGCTGACTCTTTGTTTGGTGACGGTATGGGATGCCTTCAGAATACAAGGACGCCTCAGATTTAACGATGCGTGATGACGGAAGAGCGGGAGTCAACGTGTCCGTGAACATGTGTGCTTTGTCTGTAGACACTGTAGATGCGTGCATCAACAGGGACATGTCCATGGACGCCGTGGATTACGAAGCTGAGTCATGGAGTCTCACAGTGGAGCACAAGTTCTGCAAGAAGCAGGACAAACGAGCTGTTAAGAGGCAGGACGTGATCTACGGTGAGCGGGTGACGCGCCGGCCGGCCGGGCGGGCGGGCCCTCGCTTCGCGCCGCTAAACGTCCGCACGGTGTCGCAGAGCTGATGCAGACGGAGCTCCACCACCTGCAGACGTTGCACATCATGGCCGAGGTGTTCCGGCGCGGGATGAAGGACGAGGTGCAGCTGGACTCGGACGCCGTGGAGCGGGTCTTCCCCTGTCTGGACCAGCTGCTCGTCCTCCATCACGCCTTCTTCGCCGCCATGAAGGAGCGGCGGCACAGCTCGGCCCAGCCGCCGGGGCACAGGAACTACCTCATTCAGCGGATAGGAGACGTGCTGCTCCAGCAGGTAAGTGGTGGGTAATTCCTGACACCCGGTGGGTAGTATTCATCCCTCTGTGTGTGTGTGTGTGTGTGTGTGTGTGTGTGTTCTGCAGTTCTCAGAGGAGAACAGAGAGAAGATGAAGCAGGTTTATGGGGAATTCTGCAGCCGTCACAACGAAGCCGTCAGCTTTTTCAAAGAGCTCCAGCAGCATAACAAGAGATTTCAGAGCTTCATTAAGGTACCCCAACGCTTTGACACGAGGCCGTAGACGTTCAAAGCGTATGCGGAGGAGTGGAATAATAAAGCAGCTGCTGCTGAATTTAAAATGTCCTTTCAGCAACAAGGTACTAACTCCCTGGTGAGACGCAGAGAGATCCCAGAATGCATCTTGCTGGTAACCCAAAGAATAACAAAGTACCCGGTTCTTCTGGAGAGGATCCTGCAGTATACAGAAGGTCAGTCCTCTGCTGCCCTCTGCTGGCCCTCGGCTCATCTAACACACGGGTCGGTCTTTTTTTTTTTTTTTCTTAAATAAAAATGACTCGTTTTTCCACGCAGCGGGAACGGAGGAGCACGCTGACCTCTCCAAAGCGCTGGCTCAGATTCGGGAGGTGATCGCTGCCGTGGATCTCAGCGTGAGCGAGTACGAGCGCCACCAGAGGCTGCAGGAGGTGTGGAGCCGCATGGAGAACCGCAGCGTGGCCAAGCTGAAGAACGGCTACGCCTTCCGCAAGCAGGACATGATGGGGCCCGGGCAGACGCTCAAGCATCAGGGAATGCTGCTGTGGAAGACGGCCACGGGGCGGCTCAAGGGTGAGACGCGTGCCTTGGTTGAGCTTCTTCTTCCTGATCAACGTAACAGCTCTTTGAACACGTTTCCTCGCACGTCGTCGCCTCTGCAGATGTGCTGGCACTGCTCCTCGCAGATTCACTCATCTTCCTGCAGGAGAAGGACCAGAAATACACGTTTGCAACCGTGGTATGCACGCAACCCAAACCATCACCAGCTCCCATCGTTATCTTATTGTGCCTCTTATTGTCCCTCTGGATCTTTCACCTCCCTACAGGACCAGAAGCCCCCAGTCATCGCGCTGCAGAAGTTAATAGTCCGAGAAGTGGCAAACGAAGAGCGAGGCATGTTTTTAATCAGCGCCTCGGCTGCAGGGCCGGAAATGTACGAGGTCCACACATCATCCAAAGAGGAGAGAAACGCCTGGATGAGGCTGATACGAGAGGCGGTGGAGGGGTGAGTGTTGATTTGTCGATAGAAACACGGAAAATAACTGAAAAAGTCATTTTGATGTGTGTTTGGGTTCTTTTGATCTCTATTCACGCTGATAAAGGGTAACAAGTCGTAGACACGATACCTTTACAATCTTTAGTCCTCACTTAAACCCTCAAATAGACATAAATGAGTGTGACGTCTACCCTTAAAACAGCTCTTAAAGTGTCATTTTAATCCTTCTGCTCAGCTGTCCGGAGGAAGAGGAAGAATACACAAGTGAATCTGAAGAGGAGAAACGGGCTGCGGAGGCTCGGGTTCAGAAGATCCAAAAGTTACAGGGTATCTGGCAACTTGGTGACACCGCTCGCGTGGGTTTGAATTCAAGCCTCCCGCCCAGGGTTGTGCGTGAACCGCGCGATCTTTTCTCCCAGAGAACCTGAGCAGCCGCGACCAGCTGATCTGCTCCAGCCTGGAGGAGAAGCTGCAGGTCTTCGCGGCGCTCTCTGCCCTCGGTGGGAGGGCGGACGCGTCGCTCGCGGACCCGCGACTGCTCGTCCAGCCGCACTCGGAGGATGTGCCTCAGGCTGCCGTCCTGTTAGCTGCAGCTCTGCAGGAGGGTGAGACATTTGCCACCCCCCCGTGCTGAAAAATAAAAAAAACATACAGACACACACCATCATTGCTTTACTTTTTGTTAACTGACACTGTAGTACAAGAAAAATAAGTTTTTCTCTGATTCTGAACCAGTTGTTGTTATCAATTGGCATATAATGGTAATTATGAAATTCATTTACCTATTTATTATTATTACCTATAGGAAAGGCGGAGATAACCATATAAAAGTGCATGAATATCCACTTTACATCATGGGCCTTTTCTTCCTACTTGTAATCTTCTGACTATCTTCTGTTTTCCAGCTGAGAACCTGAAATCTATGCTGTCGTCTCCGGCCTGCTCCACACCCTCCAGCCTCACCCCAGACTCGGACACCGACTCCGAGTTTCCCACCAGTCCCGTCGCGCTGATGCAGACCTCCTCCGACTCCGAGACCTCACCTGAAAGCGCGGAGGCCGTCGAAGGCGGCGATCTGCACGCGCTCGACCCGTCCCTGCTGCGGAAAGCAGACGGCAAGAACGTCGACTCGAAGGTAATCTTCTCGGTTTCTGGCTGGCTGCAATTAAAGTGTGATTCATAAAGAGATCGGAAAGAACTGAAACAGTTACGTGTTGCTTGCCATGTGTGGAAAGGGTTTGCCAACAGTTTCAATAATTCAGTGCAGCCTCAGAGTTACATTTCGGCCTTAAAGTTATGAATCATTCATAAACTTAAAACATCCATTAAAAATAATTATGGAGCCTTATTCCAATTACCATGAAACAGCTGTAGCACTGCTTCCAGCCTTTGCTGAGCTGTGAGGTAAATGACGTGGACAAGAAAGAATAATACATTTTATTAATGACAGCGTGATTTGAGCAGTGAACTGTTGCGGCTGACACGACGCGGCCACACGGGGGCGCACTTGTTGCATGAACGCAGTGCAACATGTTCAAACTTGACAAACCGAATTTTACGAATTCTTTGTGGAACAGTTGGAACAGTTTGATTTATACAGATATAAAGAACAGTGCCAATTTTCTTATCACTCCAATATTGCTTTCTGTGCTTTAATAGGTCGTCCAAAGTGTCCAAAGTCTGACCCAGTTGCTGTACAGTTTGCAGGTGAGTGTCTTTTGTTTTCCGCATTTGCACACATACAACACGCCCAGGCTCAGTCAAAAGAAAGGCTTTAACACGCACATTCTTGCGATCTGAATAAAATTCAGCCGAACAAAGCTCTTCGAATTAAAAGGGGAGATACAAAGTCGGCTGCTTCGGTTCACACAAACACACGGCAACAAGCGTGTACAATTCATGATATGAAATGTAAATTTGCAGAGTGAGAAAATTTGTTTGCATAAGCTCATGCAAACATTTAATATTCAAAGTGGATGTGCGCGAGCCTCAAAACCGCAGCCCGGCCGGCATCATTCCCACTGAAAAATGATACTCGTAGATTTGACGTGGAAGAGAAAGTCAGGACAGTTGGTGCAGCCGGGATCCAAATGTCCATCACATTTTGTTATTCAAATCGCCTGGAAAGTGGTTGGGTTGCGTTGTCAAGCCAAGCTCTGATCTGTGCCAGGCCCGGGTGAGCTTGCAGGACAGCTACTACGAGATCCAGAGGCTCCTCTTGCAAGAAGGCGGGCGGCCTCCCCCCGCGCCCACCGGCCCCACCTTCTGAGCGTCCGGGGGAGCACGCTCCAGGAGCAGGAGAAGCAGCGCAACCTGGAGAAGCAGAAGGAGGAGGTGGCCACGATCCACCGTCTCCAAGACCAGCTGCGCCAGGAGAAGGAACGCTGGGAGAGGGAATGCCAGGCCAGGGAGAGCCAACAGGGGGAGCGGGAGAGGAGGCTGGAGGAGCGGGAGAGGCAGTGCCACCTGGAGGCTGAAGAGCTGCGCCGCGAGAGGGAAGACCTGGACGAGCAGCTGGAGGAGTACCAGCAGGGCCTGGAGCGGCTGAGGGAGGGCCAGAGGAACGTCGAGAGGGAGCGGGAGCGGCTGGAGAGCCAGGAGAAGTTGCTCCAGACCTGGCGGCACGGTCGTCAGAGAAGTCTGCCCAGCGTGATTCCTCACATGCTCATCCCTCTGGATGGCCCGCAGGTAGGAGCAGCTCCGGTCCCACCTGGACCTGATGTCGTCTTGATAATCACATTAGATCCATGGTTCAGACCAGGGGCGGAGACACCCTGAGCCTCCTCTAAGAGCATCTCCTCCGCTCTCTGAAGCTGAGGCCTCACTAATGTGCCTGCAACCACACGAGGTGTGAAATGAGGGCGGTTGTCGCACGTTTTCCTGCCTGAAACCATCAATGAGAAGCCGCTTCCTGGCAATTGACTCGGTTAACGCGCTCGCCGGGAGCGGCTCAGCCGAACGACCTGCGATAATGAGCGCAATTGGAACGCCGTTTGTCCTAAACGCCCCGTCGGCCCCGCTCGCCAGCACGCGTCTCGGGCCCGCCGGCGACAATTAAAGCACCGCGAACACGAGCCGCGGCGAAATGATGAGGGCTTCCTGCGTCCAGGAAGGGAAGCTCGGAAGACGACCGGGGCCTCGCGTCACAGAAGTCCGGCCCGCTCCGGTGAACCCGCAACGGGACCGTCCAGGGGCCAGACGGGATGCGTCTCTCCTGGCTTTCTGCCCACTTGTTTATTCACCGAGGGCTGCAGCAGCAGCAGCAGCAGCAGCCGAGGTCCTCGGGTTCCCGTGCGAACGTTTTAGCCAGAGGCAGCAGTTCACGGGGTCAGACACAGATCAAGTGACACACATGCGCACACACACACACACACACACACACACACACACACACACACACACAAACTCTCAGGTTCGTTTTAATCAGCTGGGCGGCTGCGGCAGAGTAAAGGAGGCCATGACAAGAAGAAAAAAAAAAGTGAGGCATATGGGATCAAAATATGAAGTATAAAACAAACACTTCATTCTAAAAAAAAAAATACACTTACTTTGCTTTTTCTTTCATATTCATACATATAAAATACATAATTTATCTTTGGTGCATTAGATCATCATCTATGGACAGCATTTAGCCAACAGATTGTTAGGATGTATATAAACCATGAGTATTCCTATATATCCTGCTAACGCCAACCTCAATATTTTAATACACCATTTTTAATCTACTTATCATAGAATATAATAATACAACATTTTGGGCCTCCCCCAGGACCCAGCGTCGGGCTGCTCCGGGGACTGCAGCGGGAGCTGCTCCCTGTTTGTCAACGAGGCCGCCTTCGCCAGCGCCGCCGTCAACAACCGCCACGCGCACCACAAAAGGAACGACCCCAGCGCTCACAACTGCCTCAACGCGCTGCTGGCCAGGTCCAACAGCAGGCGCTCGCCCGCCGCCAAGGCCCCCCTCGGCCCGCGCTCGGACCCCCAGGGGTGGCTGACGTTGAGCCCCGCGGGGAAGCTGGAGCTGCAGCCGCCATCCAGCGGTGAGTCGATTACCGTCGGCTAATGTTGCTCGTCGTCTGTTGGAGGTGAAACAGTAAATTACCGCCTCATTAGCACTCAGCGGCGCGTTTGTGGGTAAGTGCTGGAGATGGAAGACGTCGCCTCCGGCAAAAGACGCAGAATTAAATCATAAGTGAGAAGAAAAGCCAGATTAGGAAAATCACAGAGCTTTATTTTAGTCATTAGAGGACTTGACAGCGCCAAGACTCCGCTTCCTGTTCTGTTGCGAAACGCTCATTCTGCAGCTGCCAGTGAAAGTCTCACGAGCTGAAAACCTCCTCATCCAAATTACACCGATTTCTGGCCCTCACTTTAACGGGCCTCGAGCAAACCGACCCGCCTCGATCAGACACCTACGCCCGGAGCAAAGAGACGCAAAACCCGCCTCTTCTGAGTCAGTCTGTTTTTTTTTTTTTTTTTTTTTTTTTTTTTTTTTTTAGTCTCTGTATTGTCTCGCCCTCTCAATTGTTGGACATTCTGTCTGGTTTCTCAAGAAGTTCGAGCGGAAAACCTGCTGCCTGCGAGAACGCAACGAACCTCTCCGCCCCTGCGCGGGTGTGCGTGTGCGTGTGCGCGTGTGCGCGTGTGTGAGCTCACGCCGCACACACGCGCTCCTCCTCAAGGCCGTATCCTTGGCGAGGCCGCGTCTGTCCTTCCTCCCCGTTAATCAGTGTCTCCCGACAAAGAGAGCCCTCTGTGCCAGCACCTCCACCTGCTGCAGCGGGGGGCCGACCGGGGGGGTGAGGGGGGCTACCAGAGGGAGAAAGGAAAAGAAAATCAATGGTTTCTATATCTCTCAGCTGTCGGCGCAGACAACAGCGTGTGAATCACCGTTCTCGGGCAATGGCTGACTGACCGGAACATCGATCGGGGAAAATCTTTATAAAACTCATTACCGCACGACTTGTCATCGCATCACTCCAGAGGCGGGGGGGGGGGGGGGGAGAATTAATCTGTGGTTTACTCGCGAGCCGTCACGTTTGTTGTCCCTCGTGCTAAACGCGCTTGTTCTCATATTCGCCGCCGAAGGAGGCTGCGCGGGTTACCTCTCAGTCCTTGAAAGTTTCTGCTGCAGCAACACAATCTCCCCCTCATTGATCCCCCTTATTAACCCCTCCTCGTGACCGAGTCCCCCCCCCCCATCGAAACCCGAGTCACTTGTTAACAAGCTCCGGGCGTGATCCGCAATGCAGGTTGCGTCCCGGCTGACATCAGCCCGCAGTGCATTCCGGAGCGGATTCCAGGAGGGCCTGTAACGCTACTGAACGATGTTTCCCATAACGTCTGGTGTGATTCATACCCCCCGTGTGAAGTCACTCACAATGTTTTCGAGGCATTTCCACGTTTCTGCCCCCGTTTTAAGACTTGTCTTGGCGCGCTGTTGTCTTGGATTTGTTGTCTTTTTTTATATGCAAATCGGGCTGCTCAGGTGTCGCTCAGGCCTGCACCTCGTCCTCACCTAAACGTGTGAATCTCTTTCTCCCATGAAACACACACCCTTTTTCTCGTCGATCAACCAGATCTCCATTATGTGCGCCGCTACTGTGTAATCCCGGGGAACCAGTTGGGCGGCATTTCCAGAATGCGGCTGATGGCCGTTTTCTTTTCTCACGTTTTAAGCCTGAGAAATGAGAACATCATGCGAGCGAACAGAGAGGTGAAGCTGGCGTGCTGTGCGGCGTAGATTAATGCTCTTGTCCTATTGTGCTCCAAGCATGAGGCCGAAACCTGACCGGTTACTTCTGACAAAGCATGAAAGCCCAAGTTTGTGCAACGAAAACTATGCGTCAGAACTCTTGAGTTCACAAAGTTAAATGTGATACATTTTGTTTCTTTTTTCCTTTTATTGATTACATTGTCTGGATCAGTAGTTCTTGGATGCTCTATTTCCTCTTGCGGTCCAGAAAATTGCACTTTTAGATGGTTGTGGGCTCCAAATCTCTTCAAAACGCCCCCCCACAAGGCTCCAAACCACATTTCCAGGTTGTGTTCCTTATCATCGCTCAGTCAGACTAGACTAAAACCATCATCCTTTGCCGTGATAACAGTCTCTTTAATAACCTCCATCCATCACACACCGAGTTTACTCCGACTTCGCCTGACTGCAGCAATAAAAAAGTGATTAAACCCAGCATTTGTATTCATCTTAATATTACTATTCCATGTTTACATTAATCACCGTGTATTCTGTGCCGCGATAAACATCGAGGACGTTTTGCTGCGCTGGTCTTAATGCGGCCTCAAATAGACATTCATCAGTGTTGTGCAATGATATACTGACTTCGTTTGACTGAGTGTGGGTATCATCTGACTGCACTCTGATATCTGTCAGACGCCAGGCCTGGCTCGACTTTAACAGGCTCTTATATAATTAATCAGACCCTCTCCTCCAGGGACACGGTCGGGCAAATTATAGTTCACGCCATCTGTTACCACGGCGGCGCACCTGCCCCCGATGCTCAACAGCATTGCGCCAATGTGGAAAACAACCAGCTCCGACCCAAGAAAGGGCCGAGCGTTAACGGGAAGACGATGACGGAGCTGCTGCAGCTGCGGCCGGGGCCCTAAAGAGTCCGACAGCTCGCTCAACGAGGAGGCCGCGCGTGTTTACGGCGGCGGAGGCGGCGAAACCTCCGGGGGCGAGGCGGCTCTAACAGCTGCGGTCTCTGTGTTTGTGTGTCGCTCAGATCACGTCAGCCGCGGCCACGGCGGGGAGGCCCGGCCCGGGACGGCCGGCCCGTCCGACCCGAGCCCTTCGCCGCCGCGCTGCGGCGACCGCGGCTCCACCTCGACGCGCTGGTCTCCTTGGAGACCGACAGCAGCGGCGAGGAGGGCATCGAGGAAACCATCGTGTACCTGTGAACGGTGAGCGAGCACATGGAGGCGTTTTCGAACTGCAGGGAGAAAATTGCAGAGAGACGATAATCAGAACACGCACCGCCCGCCATTTTTGCACTATTGGGTGTTTTTTTTTTTTTTTTGTGTCCATTTCTTTGTTTTTTTCTTTGCTTTATTTACTTTTAAGCGACCCCCCTCTCCCTCCCTGTAACAGTGTACTTCTGAGATGCATCTATAGCTGCAGATGGGAAAAAAAAAGCAGATTCTGTTTATTGAAAGTGCTATGGAGCATCGAACATTCTGTTCAAAAGATGAGCTCAAGCATCTGTCCAAAGATTTTTTTTTTTTTTTTTCTTATCAGAACATTGATTTTCTTGACTGTTGTTTGGGGTGGGTGGGAGGCTCCATTTCAAAGTCTTCACACTTTCCGGAACTTTGGCTGAACCTTGTTCGCTGTGAGCGCGTTCGCATTGCTTAGCTCAGACATGCCTGCGCCTTGATATACGCCACCGGAGCAGCTGCTTATCATTTGTCCTCGGTTTATTTTCTTATTCATGCACAAAGGGACAGAGAGACAAGCACCCAGAATCAATGCACTATTATGCTTACCTATCCGCTCATCTCCCATGGTCAATTTTATCTGTACATGTGCCAATTTTACGCTTTAAGCATCTTATGTTTGGACAGAGACTGTAAAATATTATTCACTTCCTCTAGTTCCCCGATGGGACGAGCAGTGGCTGTAAACTTGATGTGACCTTGTACATATGCTTTTATTTATTTATTATTTTTCACAAGGTGTAATGTTTTACAGTGTTTTTTTTGATGGGTTTATGTACATAGAAGTGTTATTAAAATAAAAGTCTGTTTTTAATTGTAACGTGACACGGCTCCCTTGATAAAACATTCCGTTGATAAAACACTTGCATCGCTTTTGCATTTGAATCACTTTTTTAAAAAAATACCTCATAAAAGTGTATCTGCTAATAATCCTGCTTCTGTGTATTTAAAATCATCAAAAAAAAAAAAATCATTTTTTTAGCATAGATGCCTGAGATCAACACCACCAGCTCATCTCATATTTATCTTCTAAATTTGTCATGTTCGGGAGCAAAACACACTTTTTGTGTGTGTAAAGGATTATGGATTTCTTTCATTTTAAATTCTAGATTAACAAGCGTATGGCAGTTTTAGATGGGTTCGGAGCCGAGAGATAATTCTTTAATAATTAATGTTAATTCACTTGAACAGGCAGATGCATCTGCTTCACAGAGATTTTTAATCACTGCATACAGATCATCAAAATATGATGGGCCACCTCTGATTGAGAGAATTTTTCTATTCGCAACTATGAGGTTTAAATATTCATATTCAAAATTCCACTGCTGACATTAATGGTACATGTACTTTGATTTACAGCAGAGTAATTGAGAGCCCATAATGGAAGAGATTCAGGAATTCTCATGGAATTCCTCAGGCTCTTACTTTGGACCTTTGGTTTGTTATCTTTCTTCTACATTTCATGCTTAAACCCATAGAAAATACTTATTTTAAAGAGGCATGTCATTAACAAGTCACGTCCCCATTGGAATAGAAAAAAAATCATCCAAAATAAGCACTAGCGCCAGTTAGTATATTAACAGGAACGCCTCAATAAATCAACGACGCCAATGCATCTACGAATCAAACTGCTTTTTAGTGTGTTTGGCCTCATCTTCACTCAACACAAGTTCACACCATTTAATGGAGCGGAAAGACATTTTGGTGGTCAGTATCCATCTTTTCCCACAGTTATTTTTCATGAAAGTGACACAATAACGGCAAACGAGAAAACCAACAACAAGAAAAAAAAGGAAACACATGTTCACTGAGTCATGTGCCGGAGGGAAACATGCATCCCTGAAGATTTACCCAGGAGGAAGGGCAATCATTTCCTCAGGCACATGGAATAAACCCACCCGAGCCTAATATAAATAACAGCCATTAAATGTTATCCAACTGAGGGACGCTTTCCCCCCAGAAAGCTGAACAACACATGGCACATGTACAGGCCATTAGATTTGTGTAAGGTTGAAGTATTGTGACAGGATCGATCACTCAGGACAGGCTGGACTGCTGCCAGAGGAGAATAAATATACAACTTTACCGACTGAGTGTAAATGTCTTCCTCTGTTGATGTTTAGAGCCACGATCTCCTGTTTTGGTTGAGCTAGTTCAATGCAGATTTTGTCGGCGCGCTTGTGACTCGTCCCCACAGCCTTTGCACGGAGAGCATTTGAAGTGGTGTTTTAAATGACACATTTGATCTTTGTTTTTGACCCTGGATTTAATTGGTCCCGGTCCTCGCGTCTCCTGCAGCAGTGTCACAGCGGGCTGCTTTTCCCAAAACAAATGCTAATTACAGCTGTCGCATATGCGTAAAAGAGCACCAAAGCAGTGGCTCGGAGGTGGGAGGTGACAGACATGTGACAGTTATCAAGCGCCTGCCTTTGAACAGAATTAAAACTTTTGTTCTCGTTTGCAACGAACACATTTCAAACCTCGCTGGCGAAGAAGGGGAGCATTTTCCAGCCTGAGAATTTCTTTTCAAAGGATAAAGAAAGTTGCTGAACGCCGCTGTCTGCCAGCATCACTTGTTAATAACCGCGAGGCGAAGAACAACCTGGAACTTCCTGTTCGGAGCGTCCAGCGCTGGTTCTGAACACTTCACACCTCTCGCCTTGCTAGAGGGAGAACACAGATCAATACGGAAACCCTCCACATCCATCCCACCTCCACTCTTTCTTCCCTCTGCCTTTCTGTCTACACCTGCAGGAGAACGGCGGAGAGGGCTTCTGAAAGCTCTTTAACATCCGTCCCGGGGCTTTGTGCTCCGGTTTAAACTTCAGTGCTGCTGGATCAAGGCCCGCGGCATCTGCCGCGCCACCTGTTGAAGACGCCGCTTCCTTCGTAATGGCGTCTCATCTTTCCTAATGACTCTTCCTCCCTGCCCGCCATCCTGTCAGTTCCCTCCGCCGTCAACGTGCGCCTGTGATGTCGACGCAGGGGTGTGTGCATGTGTGTCTCCGTCGCTCTCCATATGAGGAAAAACACATGTTCGGTCACATTCCTGCACTTTTGGTTCTGAAAACATGTCAACATTAGACCATCAGCAGCCTTTCAAAAACCTGAGAGGTTCTCCGAGCTGGGCCTGACGTGTCTGTTTCAAGTGCGTCCTTAAATTCAGGGCCCTCCGCTGGGGTAAGTAAGTGGTCTTCCAGACATTCCGCTCCACGCCAGCGGCTTGTACCTGTCAGCGGCTGAGAGGTGTGCGTCATGGACGATGTCACCCGTGAGAGGCAGGGGACTGTGATCCTGCACCGTGACAGTCAGCCAATCCCCGACAATAGACCCTCTCATTAGTCCAGCCCGCCCGCCTGCTTTTAAGAGAGACCCTCATCTTCTTTCTTTGTCCTGCTAAATTATAGAAGGTGGTCAGATGTCCATGTGTCCCTGATCGGTGAAAGAGGTCTAATTATTGAGTAGTGGGTAACCCATAAGTAGCGTATTACGTAACTCTAACAATAGAGTCACAAGTAGTTAAGAGTGTTTAGTGACTGTAATAATCCTACAGTAACCCTGAATGGAAACAAACCTGTATAGAAAGGTTTATTCGGGTAATGCGCAACATTTATGGTGGAATCATCATCATGGAAAACTCAGCCATCCCAAATTCTCCAAAATTGTTGAAAATTGGGGTGGTTGAGGTATAATATTCAGTTATATGTGTTATTTTTAACCTCTAGTTGGCACCAAATCTCACATACCCCAAGCTTACATCAGACATGCTTTTTATATATCATTTTTATGAATACCAATGCCATTGTTTCCTGACTGAAATGGAATTTTCCTTCTTGTCAGCCATTAATGGAAATGACACCCCAAGCCACTCCAGTGTGATTCCTTTTTGAAAATGTTACAGGTCGAGAGCGCACCGGTCCTCCTTGATGAACACTCGGCCATTAAGGCGGTTGAAGACGAGGTCAGTCCTCGCCTCCATCTGCCGGCGCACAAAGAGGCAATTAGAGCGTTCAGGGGGTCACGTACTTATAGCTTTAGGCGCAGCAGCGCTGCTCCGTGATCAGCCGAGGAGCCGTTAGCGATGCTCCGCGTGCAGCTGCACGCTGAACCGGTTAGACGGCAGAGGTTGAAATGGGCCGTCGCACATTTCCTTTGACCCCCAACGGTCAACCAAAGGGACGCTCTGACGCGGCGTGACAGATGTATATGACCCGTACAGATCCCGCTGTAATCCCATACATAAACCCCTCACGCGACAGACGCGCCGGCTCTTCTCGGGTCACCACGGGCCGCCCCCACTGGCGTAGAGCATCGATCACGTCGCGCACCGTAGACTGGCAAACTATTCAAAACAAGCAGAGACAAAGAAACGAAGGCGCGTAGACAATGTGTAACTAATATGAATAGACACAAACCTTCCGCCACAGGGGAGCTCATTCCGCAAGAAAAATGGGAATATTAGCAGTCTGAGATGTAACGTGCTGTAAATTAGGCATGTGTGTTAAATGAACTGACATGAAGGCATCGGTTACCAGAAAGAACCTCAGCTTTAGTTCTCTGTTTTTAGGTTATAGCAACCATTTGCTCCAACAGACTCCCGTTCCGCTCGTGTCCTCCTGCGGCCCAATATTCACGCTTCATATTTTTTGGACATTGAATGTCTTTGATGTGATTTTTTTGCCACCAGAGGAAACGTCCCTCTCTCTCTACGTTTCCACCCTGACAGACGGGGGGAAACTGCTCTGAACTCATCTGTTCCCTCCTCTGACAGTGGAAAAACCCATAACCAGTTCTATTCAGAACCCTGGCAGTCAGGGTGTGAGGTTAAAGGATTTGGACTTATTAAAAGGTTTTAGAGGATCCAGGGGAAGATTTCTTTTTTTTTTTTTTTTTTTTTTTTTGGATGCGCCTGGAGCCAGGGAGGACTTCAGTCAGAGAACAATTGCTTCAAAATCAAAGCCCAGCTTTGATTTCGCTTCCTGTCAGTCAAAATTTGAAGGCCAGTCCATCTGTTTATTGTTATCAGAGTTATTTTTGAGTGATGTCATGGCGCTGGGAAGGTTTTATTTTTTTCTCCCAAAAAAAAGCATCTATATAAAAAGATGGAAAATGTCACAGCGTTTTTTTCTTTTCTTTGTTTCGGTGTCCACTTGTGACAAATGGACGCATAATTTGTAGGAACAAAGACGGAAAAATCCGGGCTTCGATTCCAACATGTGGGATGCACAAATAAGCAGTTAATCTTGGCTTCGAGTGTAAACAGCTCTCAGGCTACTAGTGATATAATGAAATGACCTGTGAGAATGGCTCTGCAGGGTCGCTGCGAACAAACAGGAGGCGTCTCTGGGAAATTAGCCAGTGGATTGTTACTGCATCTATTCACACTCATAAAAATATAAGTCTGAAACAGTGCTGACGGTCTGTCTGGGGCTGGATGTTTGGAACTCGCACGCATCGCTTGAGTTCTCATCGTATTCATCAAAACAATGGTTTCCAGAGGAAGCCTTGGTTTTTAGGGTGACATATTTAGAGACAAAGAATATGGCTGCCTAGATGGTTGAAAGAGAACATAAACAATCAGTATTTATTCTGAACATGGCACCACTGCTGCCTGGGGGGGTTTATTAATGTGGAGGTGGCGGCTGCTTTATAAGCCCGTGTCTACGAAGATGATGCACGGTGAAACTGCTCCTCAGGGGGGTGGAATGGAAGAACATTCTACCCTTTATCTCCTTCACGGGTATCTCCCAAGAAACCCCGCAGATCCAACAAAGCACCATAAACAACGAGCCAATCTGTGATCACCTTTGAGAGGTGGGGCTTCACATGCTTTGAAAGACAATTGAATACAGGTGTAGCCATATACCAGGTGGGGCAGGTTACAACCAGACAGGTGTGTCCCATGAAGGTAATCGCAGAGAAGTTAATCACAGGCCCAGAGTCGAGAGCCGGAGACCTCTCTGAAAAAAAACATCGCCGTCACTGCTCACAGATCTAATGAGAGACATAGAAAATGCACCCCACCCGCACCCCCACAATACATTCGCAAAGACCCCTAAGCTCCTACAAATTAGAAAGCAAAGTTTAAAAGTGCATATTCAGACAGGGTGTCACAATTACCAGGGAGAAGGAGTAGTTCCAGGGGCCCAATTAGTCGCACAAAGGTCGTTGGTAGAATCCTCCGGTTAGACCTTGTTTTTTGCGCATGAAAAAAAAGACCTCACTGTCTCGCGCAATTAAAAAAAGACTTTTTTTAAATATACAATACAGTTGAGTGATTTTCTACAACAGTAGCAGGGATCTGTCAAAGTCCAATTAATGCATTTGAGAGTCAAGGAGCTTAAGGTGAAGCAGTTTAACCACCGCAGAACAGAGACTGTCCCAGAATGACTCATGCATGTGACATTTAATGAAGGAAAAAAACCACCAAACACTCACGGGATGTAGCTTAATTCACTTAAAATTCACTGTGACCTGCAAAGTTATTGTCTTTGCTGCCAAGTAAGTAAGAAGTTCGTCTGCTGCTGCCTTCGGCCACCAGGGGGCAACCAATTTTGTTTGTTATTTATCGATTTAAATAGACAACCGAGTTTATTAGGTGCATTTTTCAATTGCCACGTCAAACAAAAGATTAGCCAAAAACTCTTTTAAAGCGTTAGAGACATTATTGACTTGAAAGGAACTCCGTCGGAGACATGTTGTCAGGAGTACAGCAGTACATCTGTGTTTCATTCTTCAAAAGGAAAGGCACTGAGACGCATCAGCGCCAGAGCCTCTGTGTGCCTGTGTGTCTGCACGAGTGTGCGTGTGTGTTTGTGTGTGTGTTTGTCAACACCTGGCATGCATTACACGTCTCTGCTATTGCTGCTCGTGGACTAAAATGGCATACAGACATTTGTTTTCTGTGCAGAAGACCATGTTCTGCAATCGTGCCCTGCCTTATCATGTCGTTAATAGCTCCTTTTTTTTTTTTTTTTCCTGTCTTTGGGAATGTGGCACCGAAAAGCGTTCCGGCACAAATGTATTCATGAATATCGTAATGACTGTACAGTGGGAGCGGAGGGGAGCCCGGTGTGCCTCGTCTCCTCGGAGCCTCCGTGGCTCAGAGGCGGAGACGCAGATGGATGCAGTCGCTCCAAAGCGCTGCGAGTGACATCCCCTGCATCTGCCCGCATTTCATTTCCATCCCCGGCCTGTCCCACGCGGGGCTCGCTTCAGCCAGAAGTGTTTAATTGATTCATCTGGAGGTCAATCATCAGCAACTGGCCTGGCGTGGGTGACAGATCGCGGGTGAGGCGAGCGCGAGAAGTTCATGTGTCAAACAAGCAATCGGCATCCCTTCCACCTCTTCGGAGGTGGTAAATCACCTCCTCTTGTGTCGAGGGAGAGGGAAAAAAACGCCGTAGAGGAATGGGCCTCGGATTTAATTTGTGAGCCGGCGCGTAGCCTGAGATCTATCAGGCGGCGAGGAAGTCTCCCCCTCAAGGGTGTCTCAATCCTGCTACCCAACAGCCTTTGCGCTTCGATCAGCACATGCGTCTCCACACGATCCCACCTACTCACAGGTGATGATGAGATGGAGCCGCCGTTCTAGAGGAGACGGGGGGGGAGAGCGCGTGAGCGTCAGCCATCCATCAGCTGTGCTGTGTCATAGCAGCACATATAACGGGAAGATCCGGGCGACGAGGGGCGGGGACGGCCGTCTGTTGCTGTGGGCGGCCGTCGCTCTTCATAAATGCCTGCGCAGGATAATGCATTTAACAGTGTCGCGCATGACGGTGCATGTTTGCGCCTCATTCTGCTGCGATTTTAATGAGACGGTTGGCGGTTGGCTTCTTGCGATTCCTTCTCGCCCAGGCAGAGGGAAAACACGTGAGGAACAAAAGGTTCGGGGCGGGGGAGGGCACAGGAGAACATGATGTGAAAAAGGTGGCCTCGGGGGAGGCCATACATGGTAGAGGGTTTATTAAAAATGGGCAGGAATAAAGAGTAGTAGCCTGTAATGTTGGCTGCTTTCAACGATCTTCCGCGCTTTAGGTAATAAGATCCTGGGCACCTGTGTCTGTTGTGCAAGTAGAAAATTAGTTTGAAGGTGGGGGGGCGGGGGGGTAATAGAACGGCAACATGACGGAGATGACATATGAAAAGGCAGCAGTAATTGCGTTTTCTCCCCCGCAACCGCCCCTCTCTCCACCGGTTTATATTCCAGGAGAAATATGAGAGGGGCTGCCTGTGTGAAGGGTCGTCTGCGGCTGTTTGACAGCCAATTTAGTCCTGCAGACCCCTTCCTGCAGCAGCTGGAGGGGGAAACTGTCACACGCCCACGCGCACAGAAAAGAGCATTCTCTTCCTTAAGCTCGTCGCCCATCCCTTTCTACCCGCTCCTATCTTGATTAGAGGCGGTTCCGTGTTTTTGGCTAAACACGGGAGGGGGGGGCGGGGGTGACACCTTCATGGATTTATTTAAATAAAAGCCTGTCATTGCGGTTAAAGACGTGCGGTTTCATGGCTTTCAATTTACAGCGGCTAATAAATTTTGTGCGTCATTTGCGTTGGGCCCTGCTGAAACTGGTCTAAGTGCTAAACAATATGAGACGGGATCTTAAATCTTTCACAGTTAAGGCACAATTTGGCTGTCTCAATTAATGCTGTTATATTGGGCAATAAAAACGTGCAACCACTGTATTCTAGCAGACTAAAATTGTCTCTGGAGTTGTATACTGCTGAGCTTAGATTGAATTGGCTACGAGGGAAATATTTCATCGATTATGTTAGTCTTGCAATACCGACTAATCTTGTGGTTTAACACATTATAGGCCATTTCTGTTTATCCTATAAAAAAACGAGTTTAAAAGGAAGAGGTCAGCTCTTAAATTTGTGCAATCTTAGTGATGTATTCGACGAGCCCTGCACACTCAGGGATATCATAGAAGCATAAGTTTGTCTGCTCAGAATAATGTCTCACTGCGCTTGTTATTAAGCTTTAAATAAATGCTTGCTGCTGTCTCAGCAGGTCAAACGTCAATGAATGCACTTGCTGACCTGCTTTCAGGGGCGCTGCTCATTTGGGTCTTTTCAAAGCTTGTGCGCGTGGCTGCAGGTGCATACCTGAGTGCCGTTCAGTGCTGAGTGAGCTGCTGGGGAACAATGGGGGCTGTGTGCCTACTTTAAAAAAGACTGACTACAATGCATTAGCTGCGGGCGGGCAGTCATTGTGCAGTAGCGCAGCGCCGAGGATCCACCAGTGACCACTTTAAGACCCCTGAGCTTCAGAAGAGACCATGAGGCTGTGGTTCAGTATCAGATATCAGCAAAACAGCTCTTGCTTCTTATTGTAATAACGCTGTTCTTTTTCTTTCCACTTGCAACAGTACGCCTTCACTTTGCAGGCCGCTGGCTCTTAAGAGAAGCATTTTCATAATATTCCCCATTCGCCAACAATAGGATTAAAGGGTGCCATTTATTCACTGTTTTGCTGTCGTCTTAACGAAGCTCTTGTAAGAAATTGCACATTGCTCCTCAAAAATGAAACGAAGAAAAGAGTTCTTTCCAGGTCAAAGTGATGTATAGGAAGAATATCAAGTGCTTGGCACGTACAGGTTTTGCTGAATGCCATTATTGGATTCCAAAGGATCTGAAACCAGCCCCTTTTCTGTGTATTGTCACACTCGCTCAGGCACAAACAGCAATCCCATAGCACAGGCGGCATATTTAAATTATCCCCATCAAACAACAATAACCACCCACATACGTCTGCAAGCATGGGAGGAAAGCAATCTGTTTGCTTCTGATATTAGGAAAATCTCATTTCTTTTTTTTTTGCCCCCCATTTCATTTTCTTCAGAGAGAGCTTGAGTTGTGTTCTGTTGACCAGCGGGAGGTTGACTGAACAGCAGAACGGCTTTTTTTGCACAAATCACTTCTGCCATCCCAGAGGTCAGTTTCTTTGGAAAGTTATTCCACATTTCATGGGTGTACCCTGTTTTGATTCCTCCCATTTTTGATGTGGTTTAGTCATAAAACAGCCTTTAGGCGCAAAGAAGAGAAACAAACAAACAAACAAACAAAAAAAACCCAGATATAAAACACCCGCATTTACAACTTTCACACCTAAACTTCTAATTAGAAAATTCAGTTTGCAACTGATTAAAACCAGTTAACCGTGATCTGAAGCTTCACAGTTGTTGATAACCACAACCCTTTAAAATCCTTATGTAACTCTTTCTTTGAAGGCTGATCTAACCCATGACTTCATCTTGGATTCCAGTAATAAGAGAGGGTGGTGTCGTGAGCTAGCGTGCTGCCGCCGTGGCTTTTATTTTCTGACTGTTCCAAAGAGACCATCACACAAGGAGCAAAGTGCACACCGAAGTGATGGGTCGGCTCGTGATGTCATCTCTCCTGGGGTGATTCAATCCCACCGCTATTGGAAGGTGACTCAGCCAGTGAATCATAGCCTGAGCTCATCGCACGATTTCTAAGTATCAGAAATTCAATTATTTATTAATGACCGAAACCGTGACCGCTGTTGGTGCATCACCGGCCCCGCGCTTGTGATGTCAGGGGAACTTATATAATCCAGAGGTGGATCTAGTTATAAGACCTCAAAAGCTGGGTGTAATGGATGATCTTTCCAAAGGTGACGGTACCAAGACCCCGGATAGAGAAATGTCTGACACAGGGTGGAAATCCATTTCTAGAGGATTTCTGAGGCTGTCCTTTATACGCCTCTGTTCTAAAGCACTTTCTTTGTCTCCTCCTGCCGAGGTTGGCTCAGTGCAGCCTCCTCTGACAGGTACAATGAATAAAAACATGAGCAGGAGGAACCTTCCCACTCACAGCCTCAGGACGATAAGGTTATTTTTACCCTCAAATATCAAATGCGCCGAGGGATGCTGGTCACTTTCTCGCTCTTTTAAATCGCCTTTTTGACCTTGACACCTACCACGTAGCATTATTTGGTGCGCTCTGACATTTGATGGCAGACGGAGACCGGCCCCAGGTTTCGTCGTTAGCAGCAAATATGGTAAAAGTCAACGAGGAGCGGGGGCTGGTAAAGACCCAAAATAAGAGCGGACGTATGAGCGAGATAGTTTAAAGGCCTCATAAATACAGCAGCATGAAATCATAGCAGCATGACGCAGCGGAGCAGGATGCAGCGAAGAAGTGTTCGTCAGACTCTCCTGGGAGGGTTTTTACACAACGTGCTCGTGAAAACTTACCACTAAACCCTTTAAAACTGAAGGCCTTAACAGAAACAGCTTC
Organism: Lagocephalus sceleratus; assembly: GCA_911728415.1. Lineage (NCBI taxonomy): Eukaryota > Metazoa > Chordata > Actinopteri > Tetraodontiformes > Tetraodontidae > Lagocephalus > Lagocephalus sceleratus. Next base: position 2,757,001 of record CAJVRN010000148.1, read on the forward strand.
CCATGTCCCCATCACAGCTACACCCCAACCCCCACCCCCCCCACCATATCCATAAAGAGAGGAAAGCAACACCGCGGCCTGTTATGAATGGCTTCAGTGTTAACTGGGGTCTCTCCCCTTTGACCCCGAGGATCACCCAGAAGTGTTTATACGTGCGCCATTTATCAGTCTCCCCTCTCGCCTCTGCTTCCAAGCGATTCCCGTGCCATTTCCGTCCGGCACAGGGGGAGGCTTTGTTTATCAGGAAATGTAATTCATTTCGGGAGGCAGACGGCGGTACACTGTCGGGGGGGGCTGAGTGGTCGTGATGGATGGGCGGCCAAAGGGATGCTGGATGGGCAGCGGCCTCGGTCCTTGCTCAGATGCGCTCTGCGCGGTATCATCCAGTCACAGTTTGTCCATTTCGTTCACTTCACGCTTGCGGCTTTCTGGTACTTTGTAATGTTTTGACGGAAGCTGAAACGTTGCGGCGACAGTGCGCTGCGGACACGCCGGCCAATCGCAGCAAAGCTCTGTTTTGCGCCGCCCGTCTGCTGCCCAGCCACGCCCTTCGTCGGCCAACCGCTTCCACCTGCTGCTGTCACCTGCTCAGCAGCTCCAATCAGGCCGGTATAAATGCAGCTTCACTCCACTCGCTCTTTGCCAGGCTGCCGTCGTTCTCTGGCCCGACTCTCCAGAACTTGCTCCCAGACTGCTTTCCACCCGCTCTGCTGCCGTCCTCTGCTTCACGCCTCAGCCCAGGTAGGTCCACCAGCCCTCTGTCCCCGACTATCAGTATCGCCTGTTTTCTGCTGCTCGTCTGCCCGCGGCCGGGTGGCGCTCGGCCCGTTCCTGCTCAGTCAGGAGACCCACCTGACCAGCTGATCCTCCTCCGGTGCCGTCATCCCTGCCAGCTCCATCTCTAGGACTGGATCAACACCCAGCCCCCACCTGAGTCTTCTTCCCCAAAGACCTCCATTAGCGGTGAGTTGTGCCTCTTCTCCTTCCCCCTCACTCACTGAGCCTGTTGAGAACTTCAGGAGGATCACGAGCCCCCAGTGATCCCCGTCTGCCCTGTTGGTCTTGTGGCAACGTGCCTCCCTGGCACACGGGGGACCGAGGTCTGAATCCTGATCCTCACCTGCTCTGTGTTCCTGTGCTTCAACCTGTTGAATAAAGATGGTAAATTAAAGAAACCTGGTTCTGTTGTGCTGCCATTGGGTTGACCCCGGACCTTTGTGCTACAGCCGAATTAAATGCAGATGCCTCATTTGTGAAGTGTCAAAATTTAGTGCATTCATGTGATTTCAGCTTAAATTGGAGAAAACTGAACATCTTCTGCACATGGAGGAGGTAACTGGGAGGCTCAAATACGTCACCATTTGAGGGCCCTCATCTTTTTATATGCAGTTGCTTTTAAAAGGAGTTTATCACTGCTTCACAGGAATTTTGCGGTTTATCTGATTGTTCAGGAGGTGAGTCAGATAATTATCAGTTATTTTTAACAATGTTTGCCAGTCAACGGCTCCCGTTGACAAACCCTTCGCCTGCAGCCGTTTTGCTTGCCATGAAACCATCGGAACTTGTCTTCTAACGTGAGCCGCTCTGAGTGGCATCATTAAATAAAGATCTAACCCCCTCATTAACTCATTACAACCAGCAATGGGATTATCAGTCCTTTTTTAACCTCAAGCTTAAAATTTCCTCCTTTGGCTTCCTTTGATGTGAAATTTAAAAAAACAAATTATTTGGAAGCCAAACAGGACTGACTGGCCTGTTATGTTTAGATGACTATACTTCTCCAGTAATGAATCACTGCCTTTCTGGGCATAAACATTGGAGAGTGTTGGTGATGTGATCAAACACCCCTTCGTGGTTCTTGTGTTTAGATCGACTGACTCAGACGCTGTATATAAACGGCACGCCTCATTGACCTGATCCCTGGTTTCGGGGAGGTGAAGCGACAATACCCTGTGAATAGTTGCATTGTGCGTGAATAAGGCCCTCTGTCTAGATGTGTAAGTAATCATGTGAAATAATATTTGGGGAGATTGGAGAACACGTGAAAACAGGACGGTTATGTGGTGGTTTGTCGCGGAGCGTGAAAGCGCAGCTGAGCTAATCCCCTTCAGGCGAGAGACGTACTATTAAACTTTTCATATCAAGCGAAATGATTGATAATTTGTTCATTCGCATATACCGTGTATTCATGTTTGTATTCATGCGTTTGTCCTTGAGCCCGCATGCAAACTCTGATTGCAACAGCTTGTAGTGACCTTGCGAGGGGGTGGGGGGTTGAACATGAACGGCAGCGGGTCTCCTGGTGTTACACGCCCAGGATGAATTTAAATCGCCTCTGCGCCCTGCAGCAGGCTGTCTTTAATCATGATTAATATGCTTAAACGCTGCACAAAGTGGACCTCCGCACATCCATGCAGCTTTTTTTTTTTTTTTTTAAATCTAACACAGGATCATTAATGAGTCCTGAGGTGTATCTGTTGCCTTGGCAGTGGGAGCTGCACTCACTAATTCTGACTGGGGGAAAAACAAGAGTTGTTACTGGTTTAGCTCCAATTTCACTAGATTACATTCACTCTGGCCTCAACGTTTCATTTTAATCATCCTGTTAGTCTATTTGAGAGTAGGGGGGAAAAAATTCTGCAGAAGTGCATCACACGTGTGACTCGTTATAAATATAGTTGCAGCAATACATATTTTAATCTTTAAGAACATGAAACTGAAAAGGTCAAGTTGTAATCTATCAATCTCTCACACTCTCCGTAAATACTGCGCTTCCATTTCAGAGACTCCATTTGAGACCATTTCCAAACCAATAGACCACTATTACCATGTCCAGTGTTTGGTTAAATCTAACAAAATATTTTTTTCCCCTTCAAATGTGAAGTAGTACCATAAGTTTCATTACAACTTTACAGGGCTGTTTTAGGTGGTGTTACTCAGCTTGAGGGATCGTTTCATGTAGAATTTGATATGAACTTTGCATTTCTGTGCGCGATTGCTCACACACCCACTTGTAGCTGTTCCGGGAAACACTCCCCGCTTTGACGCACTCTGCCTAAATATCGCATCCAGGTTCTGAATTCCTTCACTTCATCCTGAGACGAGTTGGAGGCGCGTGATAATTAGGCAACGCAGGCTTGGCTGAAACAGCCAGCACTTCAAAACAAAAAAAAAAAAAAAACTGCTGAGGAAGCCGCCGACACCTCCGCCGCAGCAACCCCCCCACCCTCGCCTTTCATCTTTGCTTGTAATCCGTGAGAGGCATTGTGGGTGGACTGCCACATCTGTGTCGGGCCTGGGTGGCTTGACACCTCCAGCAGACCCGCAATGCGTGTTTACATGCACGCAGCGGTGTGTTATCCTCTTCCTCGCAAACGCAACCCAGGATCCCCCCACACAGCACACGATGTTAATGCACGAACATGGATGACACGTGGGGGGGGCATATGTAGCTACACACTAACGCGCCGGTTTGGGAATGACTCAGTTGCCTGACACCCACCCCCCCCTTCCAACCCTCTTCTGAGGCGCGTAAAAGTTCTGGACCCCAGACAGAACTGAGCGTGTTTCTGCCGCGTTCCAGGAAGCCGTAAAACCGTGTTTTCACGTGCCATTTAGCGCAAGCCCTCTGAATCGGACCCGTCGCCGCGGCCCATAAAGGCGGCCCGCCCCAGGTTGTCCTCGTCAGCGCCGCAGACGCGTTACGCGGCGTCTCCCCGCCGTAAACGCGGGGAGTGTCCGTGCCGGGCCCGCGCGAAAAAAGAAAAAAACGCTCGCCGCCTGACCGCCGACGTGGGCCCCCTGTTTGAGCTGCTGTTGCCATGGAAGCAAACACATGTTTTTTTGGGCACTTGCCACGAGTCGCTGTCTCCAGTTACCGTGGAGGAAAATATGAAGGCACAAAAGAAACGCACGTACACAGACACACCCCGATATCTGCTTGCAATGATATTTGTCATTGGCTGACAGTGTGAATTGATTAGCAATGTGCTGAAAATGAAGTATTGATTGAGGAGATGGAAGTCTCAGCGGTCTGCAGAGGAGCATTTTTCTCTCTTGTGCTCTCGGAGAGCATTTAATAGATGCTGCATGCGGTTTCTAAATTACAGGGTGTGGGTAATACTGAATAAAGGCAATGTGTGGTCTACAGTACGTGGAGCCGAGCCCGGTGCTTTGATTGCTATTTTATCCCCGCGTCACATGATTGGCCTTTGCATTTCGGTGTTTACACATTTCAGCCCCCGAAACGGGTCTCGCTCATCCTCTGCCACCTGACCTGGCGTCGGATTATTGCATCTCAACAGCTGTGATTGTCATTCCGCGCAGATGCTGTCGCAGAGACATTAAAATTAATTTTCTGTCGCACGCATTTTGCTCACCAGCCTGTAGCGCATTTACTCACAGCAGGCCATCGTACGACCGGTCTAAATAATTGTTAGCCACATTTGCGAGGAGGCAGTTATGATCCGGGAAGGATGGTAATTCTGGTTCCTCTCACCGTTTGGGCCAAACTAAGAACAACTAAGGACAACTGAGGTAACTCTCATCCTCCAATGACCCTTTCACCCCTACATGGTTCTTCACTGAATAAATTCCAGCATACAACAATCTAAATTATTCTCTAAGAATTCTTTTGCATGCTAATCTTCTTGTGAAAGGAAAATCCTGAGCAATTAGAATGGATAAATGCAAATTACCTTCAAAGTGCTCAATTAATGTCTAAATGAAAACCCTAAGCTCTATATTCAAAAGACCTTTCATAGATCTGTGGAGGCTCTACTGCGGGATAAAGTGATGGTGACCCAAAGATATGTGGGTGAACGAGGACCTTTTTAGCATGCACGAGGCGTACGCATACCCTGTTTTGACTGAGTAGGAACTGAAAGAAGGAAAGACAACAAAGTCAAGGATCCCTTTCTGACCTCCTGAGCAGTGTAGGTCAATGTTAGCAGCTGTTTATTACTGGGAGACCGCTGCTGGAGAAACTTGAGCTCATTTCCCCCTAACCTAATTTAAAAGCATCACGGGCATTGTGTAAGGGAAGCCATATGTTGAACCACGGCCTTTGTCCTGGAGTATCCATATATGCTAATTGTGACTGTTTGTACACTTTGTATCTGATAAAACCTTGAGCTAGACCCAACCTTGATACCAACCGGATGTAATTTGGGCCTGACTTGAGTCACTTTTGTCATATAAACTGAATAAATGCTGATGAGAAGATGACATTCATAATCCATTCATTCATGTGCTCTGATTTAATGAAGACTATTCAACATTTCTGTGTATTCGTCTACGTCACTGATCCGAAAAGCTCTTCAATCAGAAGAAAAGCCGACTATTTCATTTGGTATAATTGTCCTCTTGCGAGTGTGGCTTGATTAAACGTCCTTGAGGAAGGTTGTCAAAATGCTGAAAGCGTGTTACCCTCGTGTAGCCGCTGAGTGTATACTCTAGTGGCCTGACTGAGCCTTTTCGGAGGACTCTGGGCTAGGGTGGGGTTGTTTTTGCATTCCAGATGCACGCTGCATGTTTCTGTTGAACCTGAATGCATCATCCCAGCCTGCAAGACGTCCCGTTTGAGTTGCTACTGATATATCATCAAGACAAAAATGAAGCATTTAACTGGAAAAAAAAACTGCAAGCAAGAGTAAATAAGTACATATTTTTTTAGGATTACACCATTCGACACGTCCACAAATACCAAACTCTCTTGTTTTCGGGGGGACCGCCACCTCATAACCTCATTACTGTGTGTGAGGCTGCAGACGAATGTCGGGATTCACTAAAGGAGAATGTCCAGCCTTGTAAAACACGGCACTGATGCAAGGTCATTTTATTTAAACCCTGAAAATGGGTTTTTAAAGCCCTGCAATAACCTAGATCATCCATCCTGCGCAGCCTGAGCTGATCACCACGACGGAGCCCAAAATGAGACCGGGGCCGCAGTTAATAAGAGCTGGTTTTGGTCATTTGAAAAATGATTTCCATTTAAAGGATGTGATTTATAAGTTCACTTGCGTTTTGTGCTTGTAGCGCAGGGTTTCGCTTCCACTTGACTGAATAGCTGTGCGGCATTTCCAGGTATCTCATATTTACATACATTGAGATTCAGAAGGTGCTCAGGAGAATAATGAGATTCTCAGCAGAGGAAGGGAGCCGCATCTATTAACGAGGATGCAGTCGTTCGCAGACAGTTTGGTGGGAACTCATAACCAGAGCGTGGAGCCTGTAGAATCCCCCTTTCCCTCACGAAGGCGGGTTTATTAAAATATAACAAACCACTATTTCATTTTTAATGGTTACCAGTGGGGTCGGCTAATCTTTTACAGATCCTGTTGTTGGGTTTTCTTTTCACGCGCCGAGCCAGCGGTGCAGAAGCAGCAGCTGCAGACAGCGCGTCTGTAGTTTTGGAGATGTATTGATTGAACGACAGGATTATGGTTACATCATTAAATCAATGCTGCCTCCGAAGTGTAAATCCAAATGAGGCAATTGAAGGGAAACGCATTGACAAAACATGAATTACACAAAGCATTAAAGCAGAGGAAGAGGGGTCATTGTTTCCAGCGTCTCCGACATTCGCCTGGACGCTGATTTGTGTTTTTATTGGACTGACACATGCTGTCGGTACGATTACGCAGGAGCTGCCTGATTCTTCTGGAAACTTTCGGGAACATTTTATTTTACATTTCAACTTTTTTCCCTTTTTTTTTTTTTTTTTTTTTAAACTACATTTCAACAAAAACTCTAGAATGTTCCCAGAAATGTGGCCAGGGCCCGTGGGTGGCCAGAGTGTTGAGTTTCGCAGTCAAGTAGCTTATTCCTGTGTTTGCATTTCTCCCCCGGTGTTCGCAGTGGGTCATACGCTTTCGGTTGAGCCCTGAAGTCTTGATGGTAATTACCTTGGGTTTTATTTTTTCACTTTTTTTTTCTGATTCTCATAATTTCCTTCCTCCGGGGGGCCATTACAGAACCCTCTACATCTAATTTAGCTTGAATTAAACTGGGAAAAAAGAGAGATAGTGAAGAAAAATGCTGGAAGCGCCGCGGCTCGTACTTAATGTTGAAAAAAGGGAACTAATGAAATATTTATACTTAATGGCTTCACAGCAAGACAAATTTCTGCACATTTAAAATGTATTTGCTAATTTGTATTAGTCTTATGCTGAAATAGGAAAAAGACCCTGAAGTTTCGAGCAATTACACGTGACAGAGTGTTTTTATTGCCATTGCAGTTCCTGGAAAATCTCAATCGAGTGCAGACCTGGTGGGGAAAATCGCACCATTAACGCGATCGGCCACATTAAAACCGGGCCGTTACGGCTGTCCACGTTAACGTAGGAACTGAAGATTGAACTGGGAGATGTTGGGAGATGGCCCTTCCGCTCACCTGTCAGCGGTTTTGTCGTTTTGACAGAATAATGTATGTGTAGCTCCAGGCACCAGCAGCTCCCCAACCAACGACTCCAACAGCTGCTGCGCGCTCACTGTCACTTAAACCAACACACAGCTGTGTTAAAAGTACTAGTAACAACTGTGTCTTTCTTTTATTCACTTAATCCCACTAACTCAGTAATTCTACTCTGGATGAGCTTCAGCAGCTTCTTATGTGGCTTCTAGGAGATCCTTCGGATTACACGGGAAGGATGAGACATGTCCTCCAACAATATGACCACGTAATTTGTTCCTGCCCTCTCATAGAATTCAGAAGAACTTTTCCCACTGTCCCTCTTGGTGAGGGTTCTGGTTGGAGCCCAGATGTCGTGCGAGCATGAACCTCTGGAGTTTTATTTATTTTGAAGAGTGTTCTGCACTGTCTGCACATACTTATCTTCAAACAAAATCCAAACTACACATTTTTATTATTACATTATTAGTCTAAAAAAGTGCAGTCAGCAGTAAAAAGAAGGAAAAAAGAAAAAGCAAGGAGTGGATAAGGATGCTCATTCTTCAGCAGAGCAGAGAGTCAGCATAAAAGTTTGTTTTTTAATTTTGTCTGCATTTGATAGATCTCCATAGCACATTCATCACCCGAGACAGGGTAGTTATGCACAGCATAACATCAAGCAGGAAAAGGAATGCAAATACATACATTATTTTACAGTCTAGTGGGGACTCAGGCCTCCCAAACAGCACATATCAGGGTGCTGCCAGCTCATCACATGCACTCTGAGGCTATGAAGGTGTCAAGGCCCTATGTCTACTGACGTGGCTTAAATTTATAGACAGAGGCATGGGCGGTATTTGATTGTGTGATCAGAACGTGTTACAGTGATTTCCCTTATCTCTCAAACAGCCTTCTTTCTGATTTTTGTGTTTAATGTGCAGTAGTCAAAGCACAGATGTACCATACAGCCTTCAAACGTACTTATTGCGTATTGGTTCAAGCCTCTTTTGGTTTGTTGTTGAACAAAAGAGTTGTGAGAGGGAGTTTGTTTGTCTCCCTTATTGGGTGAGAAGGGTATGACACATGCTCACATTTGTAACCTGAGCTGAGCTTCAAAACCTGACAACCCTCACTGCTGTTCTGAAGGTTGTGGGTTCAAATCTCTTGAGGTGAATTTTACACTCAACTGTTCAAAGTATGGAGATAAAAGCACGATGAAAACAGACCTCCTTTTTTGGGGCTTGGAGTTTTTGGTTTCGGAACAGGTGTTAGCAGTTACTTCACTCAACTCGGATTTAAGTTGACCCGGATGAAGAACGTGCAGTGGATTTAAATAGCTGTCATCAAATGAATGCAGAAAACATGATTCTGACCATGAAATATTAATGCTTACATATGCGGAAAATAAACATATTTAAAACAAAACACACACACACACACACACACACAAAAAAAAACAAAAAACGAGAGCTCGTCCTATATTTGGACACAGACTGACTTTGTTCTGTATTTTTATTGCATTGAAACGGGGATCTTCTGACTGCCGTTGCTGCCTCTGCCTGTCTGGACAGACACCAATTGATCAATGAGACACCGTTATGTTGCTGTGTCTCTGTAACAACAGAAAGTGCTGCTAAATGTGCAGATGTTAGTTTACTAAGATTAATCAGGTTGAAAAAAATATTGGCTAATGCACACGTATACTGACCAATACAAGTAAAAAAAAATATATATATTGCCCGCTAATCCATTACACATGTGGATTAGTCATTAGTCAGGAATTTAAAAAGATTAGGAGGCTAGGATAGTTCATTTGTCCAATGTAGGACCACTAATCCTAAGTGTAGTGCAAATATGGCTTCTTAGCTTAACCTATATCCATAGACAGGCCAGAAATCCGAAGTGACCACAGGCTATTAACAGGACTCTGTGGATTAGCACAGTTCCTTGGACTATTTACTTGGAGTGCCTTTAGGAAGGGAAAAAAATTGCGTTTGTTTCAGTATTCAATTTCAATTCAATTATTGTCCCGAGAAGGCTCTAAAATAACATCATAGAAGGTAGCCTCCACATTGGTTCGACAACACATGCCAAAACAAAGACCATTAGGCTCAAACTGATTTTCCATGTTGGGAAGCGAGTATAAACTTATTTTGCTAATGGAATTTAGTTGCGCAGAGGGATTTCCCGTACATGCTGCGGCTCATCAATAATGAATATGAAATGAATCAGCAGTGCGGGAAGCGTCACATCCGTAAAGCCACAGAGGCTCATTTAGTCCAAAATGTCCAACCTTTGCACTGATTGACTACAGGGCATCAATCACATCTCTAATAGTCTCTCTGGGTTCTTCTCTTGTGACAACTTTGACTGGTCTGACAACAATATCCTCCCAAGGCCTAATTAGTTCGACCGCTAGGCCCAACGGACGCTTGAAACGGTCGAAGAAAACTACGGCGGACCAAATATCAGGCCCGCTGTGTACCGTCAAGGGACTAAAGGAGGTTATATCTACTCTCGCTGCAGGGAAATATGGACTCTAATTGCATTTATGTGTGTGTGAGGGCTAAATTCCTTTGAGGCCGGCGAGAAGGGGAATTCAGGAAAGGAAACGAAGGAAGATGTAATCCCTAAAACACGGGAGTGCACGACATAAATAAACACTGGGAGGATTTCAAAGGGACAGCGCTCGCAGGGACTCCACTCTCGCCGTGGGGAGATAAGGACGCCAGTGTGGCGGAGAACAAACGCCGTCTGCTGACACACACGGTACCGGGGGGGCGGGCCCACTTTCCCTTTCATGTCTTATCTGGCAACGGTTTGATTATTTGTTTACCAGCGATGTTCTTGTCACCGTATTAGTGGCCCGTGTTTGTTGTAAGGGAGGAATGCAGCCGCGTCGCTGGGGAACTTCCACCAACTTTAATAATAAACGCAACAAACCCGCCTCTTCTTGCGCTCCGAAGGCTTCTGACGGAGACCGGCCCGCGACCCCAACGCCGAAAGGCTCTTTCAGCGCGACGCGTGTCGACATACCTGTGGGAACGTGACGAAATGTGTGGGCCGCGTGGCCTAGACCCTTAAACACAAACCCAAGACAAACACACACACACACACACACACACTGGAAATACATAGATGACGGCAAAGCGACCTCCCGACTCCTTATTATCCGTCTTATTCTCGGTTTGCTTTTGATACTTTTGTTAAATTCTGTTGTTTATTATAGTGGAAGCATACTTTAGTAAATTACCTGATTGCATTTTTTTGTAACGGTGCATGAATCTAATTTACATGATTGAGTGTAATCAAAGTTCACCTTTCACTTTAGGAAAGTCTGAGTCTGCTGAATGACGGAGGTCGTTTATTCTTGGCTTGGCTTCATGGGTGCATGAGCTGTGTGAGATTACAGATGGGCTGGATGAGTCGACGGCAACAGCACCGCCAGCATCTCTTTATCTGTTTGAACAGTTTATGGCATCTGTCAGCTTCTTCTTTAGGCTGCAGGGGAAGGTAGCCCGCTCGCCGGGGCGCAGATCTTATCCATCAAAACTGTGGAAGAAAACACGGTCCCTCGCTGCTCCCTGTGAAATTAATCGCGAAACAGGAGAGAGCCTGGAACAGTTACCCGCCAATCTACACAGTCAGGGAGATCCAATCGTGTTTGGCGTGTACACCTCGCGAGAAACATGGTTCTGGAAACCTCGTCAGAAAGGAATTTGGAGTCTGACGGAACTCCCCGCACCGCTCCGCACAGCACGCCTGTGTTTGCAATGCAATATTTTGGTCCGGGCCTGTTGGCATCAGCATCAAGCCTGCTATCATCTGCCATCACTCTTAGTCTGACAGGCTGTCTCCACCCTCCGAAAAAAAAAAACAGCCCTGGATGTTCTCCTCCCTGACATCTCCGGCTGAAGCCGGTTGGCCGTATTCCTTGCTGTCACCTCTAACGAGGACGTGAACCATAACAATGTGTCAGGGACCCGGACGGGGGGGTGTGGGGGGGTCTCTTGTTTCATTCACTCGTTCCAGCGTGACTTCATGCACGTTCTCCGGTGTGTCTTTCAGGAACACACACCTTCCCAACTATGAGATCTCAGGTCCCATCAGTCCTTGAACACTGACCCAATGTCCTGTGTATGAATTGGCCATTTCTGTGCAGGCTCTGACAGCTGGGATTTTTTTTTTTTTTGAGGGGGGGGGGGTTGGTGAGTATACCGCCGCCTTCCCGGGCAGACAGCTGCTCCTTTCCCCTGCCCTCGCCTCCAACAGAGCAGCCTTGTGCGTCGCCCGCCTCCCCTGAATGTCAGCGCTCATGTATCTGCCTCTCTTTTTTATTTATTTATTTTTTTTTATTATTTATCGCTTCACCTCACAGTTGGCTTCTTCCCCGAGGGAGACCTCTCTGTTTATCTGAGGCACATTTACACACCTCCTTTGTTTATGTTTCCCAGCATCTCTACTTTTGTGCTCCGAATCCACAACTTTTCCGCGCAGCAAACACCTTGCCACGTTCCCAGAAACCTCATAACTCATCGGCTTCCGCTAGGAATAATAACACATCTTGGTCATAGAACAAGGAATCGACTGATTAGGATCTGATTTTCTTTTTTTAAAGAAAATTAATACGTCAAGTAGCTGAGCTTGTTTATGACACGTAACTACATCTGTGGTATTTGGGTGGGTACGATATTCTAACCTCAATTTCAGGAATGTAGCCTGTGTGTGTCTTGGTTATCAGAGGAAAATATCTCAGGGCTTTGGACGTGGTTGAACTTGCGCTCAGCGAGCGTGACGCCGTGTCGGGTCCGGCCGAGGAATGCTGCTGCAGATGGCTGAGCTGTTCTCCAACATCCGTGCAGAAAGGGCCCGGTTGATCGTGCCTGCTGGAGCAGGATCAGTCACACCTCGCTGGCAATATGACTGATCTGTGAGTACAGACACAGAAGATAAGAGCAGCAACGATGCACCAGCAGAGTGGAAATGCTGTCAATTAGAGGAAATACAGCAGAAAGCAAAACGGTAATAAATCAGAAGAATTATACATTTGTGTTCTATCTAAAAGCATCCCATTACTCTCTAACTGCTGCTAAAAGCTAGTTTTATATTTTGAACAACTAGGTTTCAACCCAAATCCCAACCTTTCATCATCCAGAATGTGTTGCATCATGGGGATTTTCACAAGAGCAACTGCTTGCCAAATATTCTGCTTTACCAAAATTAATGTTTTGCCTGGACGCGACAACATCATCCCTTCTGTCAACATCAGCAGGTATTCCCGATCAGGATCGGGAATGCAGGGCTGCAGTCTATCTGAAAGGCAGGGACACACCCTGGACAGGTCACCAGTCTGTCAGAGGGCCCACGCAAACAGACACACACATTCACATGCTCCTACCTGACCGTCTGCAGAGTAAACACCCGGTTGTTTTGGCTTAACACCAGAGTTCACTCCAGCAAGTCTTGAAGGTCACGCCATTCTTTGTGTGTGTGTGTGTGTGTGTGTGTGTGTGTGTGTGTGCACGCGTTGTCCTGCTCCAAACATCTACCTGAATCAAAGGAAAACACGCCAGGAAATTCTCCTCTCCAGGCAGCCAGTGGTCTATTAATCACATTTGTTTAGCTTAAAATCTCACTGTCCACAAACCAAACAAGCGTTCCGGCAGAATAACACCTTTTTTTTTGCACTAAGTTTACTCAGATTCTGCAGTTGCCCTTCGTTGAGCTGACATTATCTGTATCGCCTCCAACACATGAAAAGGTGCCAAAGGAAAAAGAAAATAAGTGGTAAGAATGTTGAAAACACTTAAATGTCAGACTGTCTTTACCTTTGATCTCCGTTGAATACAAATCCTTGCCAGAGGTCATATGTCTTCTTATGCATGTGTGGACAAGTTAAATGTCATCTACACTTCTGAGCTTCTTCCTAGCGAAGAAGCATCAAATATGGTGGGATTATGCTCGTGTATGACCACTCGTTTTGTCGCATTTTCCAGCCTGTGGCTTGCACTGTGAGTGTGTTGGTATTTTGTCTCTCCATTGTAAATGCACAGCTCATAATGATTTCATGTATGATTTCCAGGAAGGCAGTGATTTATTGTGATGGGTGTTTTCCAGATATCGCTCTCTCTCTCTCTCTCTCTCCCTCCCTTTCTTTCTCTCTCCCCCTCTCTCTGTTAACCTGCATGGCCTCTCCTCCAGCATGCAGATTTGGAATGTAAACGATCACCCTGAGGGTCAAACTGAAAAGGTCACACATTTTCATGCAATGCTCAATATGCAAATTCTCAGGCAAATAACCGGATCTTGCAGCCGGTAGGCTCACAATTAAACTGGCCTAGTTTAATTCCTAAATGCCGTGAGACGAGGTGAATTAGACAATATTTCATTTGACTTGTGTGAAAAGTGTGCCAAAAGTAAGAGCTAATGAAGCATCATAATGTGTGCGCAGCATTAACATGTCTCCTAAGATGTGATTTAGCTCATCATGATGTTATTTCTGCAAATGCTTTTTCTTGTCACTTGTATTTATGTTGTAGACTAGAATTTCTCTGGAGCAAGTCAGCTTTTCAGCTTGGCATTGGCGGAACGTTGAACATTGTACAGTGGAATATTCTCAAATCAGCAAGAGCATCTCTGGAAGTGCACTCAAACAAACACAAATCCATCTTTCTCAAATTGATACGTTATTCCAGACCCAAAACAGATTATATGACAACATGCAACATACTGTGATTTTCATAGATGTGGACAGTGTGACATGATGGCAGTCTAAGGAGGGTTTAACTGGTGTACATTTTCCTTAGATGGATTTCATTCAAATTCAGTTCATTAAATGAAGCCGCCACAGAGCGAGACTGAAGAAGCTATGCTAGGGTCCCGTCATATCCATTCAATTGTGATCTTGTGCCTGCTGGAATGAAGCGCCGTCGCCTTGTGATCAGGTCAAGCAATAAAATTATTAAAATTTGTAGCATGCAGCAGTTTCCCCATCGACAATGGCCTTGCATATTTTACACTGAAGAGCCGACATGGCTGATGGCCTTGCAGAAATGCTTTCACCTCCTCCAGTAGACAATGTCTTTACATCTCATTCCTGTGGTGTGCACAGCTTGTTTGAAAAACAGATGTGGAAATTGCTTTGTCAATCGTAGTACTGCAGTGTAAATGAGGTCCTATAGATATGTTGGTTTTTTTTATTATTTATTTATTTTTTTTAACGTTACCTGTTCTTCTGGCTGCGATCCTGATGGTAGGAATGGAGGAAATTATGCCAAAAGATGACAGGACGAAACACCAAACCTCCTACACTAGCACCACTGAACTATTTTAGAGCACCTTCGCTCTCTCCATAGGCGAGAGCGAGCTGAGAGCTTTGTTTGTAGCCACAGTCGACACTTCCTGCCCCCGAAAAAGCTTTTAACCTCTGTCACCCTGCAGAGTGAAGAGTAGGTGTAACATCGCGCAATTTTACAGTCCTTTGTACGGGGTGTCTGTGTCAATTCTACCCCCCACCTCCAGAAAAAAAAAAAAGGAAAAAAAAAAAGAAAGAAATCCCCACGATAACTCCACTGACTGACGGCTGCTCTGAAGGCATCAGCAGACTTGACGGTAGCAGCCACGTGCAGAGAAGCGCCCCACAACGTGATCCTGTCGAGCACTTTCAACGTTTAAACTGAAAAGATTTTATCGCGAAATCTCAGAAGAAGAAGATGTTTGTTCGGCGAGTGCAGGCGCCTGCACAGCTGTCTGAGCCGTGACTTGTTATGACAAGAAACATTACAGAGTTACATCAGCTGTCCAACATCCATCCCATCCTGCCGTCTGCGAAAAGAAGCGCGCCGTGATCGTAATCGGCTGCTTTTGGGTCAGCGAGTGAAATTGATCCAGGCTGGATTACAGAAAGCAGAACAGATTAAAGGGAAGGCAAAATCTTTACAATCACACACGCACGCATGCACACACACACACCCTTGTACTTCTATCTGTTTGTGAGGACTTTAATAGACATAATGCCTCCCCCAGCTCCTTACCTTCACCCATAACCGTCACAACTCACCCACTGACCCTGACCTAAACCCAACTCTAAACCTCAACGCTAAAACCAGGTCTTCACCAAGAACATTGAAGTTGTGAGGACCAGCCCAAATATCCTCAGAATGAGTATTTTGGTACTCAGTATGTAGCAAGTAGAAGAATACACACAGACACATGCACGCACACACACACACACACGCACGGTCCTGGGCAGGTGGCTCTCACAATAAGAGCTGCTGAGTGAAGTGCTTGTATGAGATTAATAGTTGAGATAAGGCTGTAATAAGAGACCACAATGGGGGGAGGTTGAAGATATGAGGGGGTCAGGACAGACTACAAGAGCATTTCCTTGTGTAGAGGAGATAAAGGGAGGGGGTGACTACAGAGTGGCAGACTTGTAGAGGGAAACCCACCTGGATGCGTGCCAGTGGCCCGTCAGCGCTCCCTAGATTAGTGGCTATATGTTACCCAAAGTGATTAAAATATTACGCCGGCTGATTAACGCTGACAGCCTGACCACTGAGTGGTGACTGTGTGGGCAAATGTGTCCGTCTCCGGGCCCGCTCCAAATTCCACTTCCGCTGCCAAGGCGACTATGGATTTCTTGAGGTTCTTCTTGGCAGACCTTCCGCCAAAGAGGAATTAAACGAGGGCCGCGCTTTCCAGAGCAACGGCTTCAGCTTCCCCGCAGCTCCGCTCTTTGGCAAACGCTGGAAGTAAAACACCGGTCCCTCACATATAGCATTGACAAGCAAACACCCATCATCCAGGCTGCTTGCTTGAAGTGATATTCAATAATTTTTTTTTTCCCTCATTATGAGAATGAAATAAGTCCAGAATTGTATGGATGAGGTGATCGGGGGGGGTTGCTTTCCATCAGTTTTCCATTACCGTCACCCTCCTCACGCTCCGTCCTCACACGTACCGGTGTGAAATTGAAGGCTCTGTCGGCCAGATCAGTAAATAATTACAGGCAGCCAGACAGGCAGCGCTGTAATTGAATGTACACCGAGTTGAGACATGATGACAGACAGATTCCCATTAAACTAATCCACTCCATCGCAGTTTTCCTGGGGGTACCTTATGTTCTAGCGGGGCTTAATCCCCCGACAGAGGCGCCTGACACCTATGCTGAAATCGCAGGACTGGCGGGGCGGTTTCCCCCGGTCGGAGCCACTTAATGTCTTTGTTGCTTTGATTCCATTACACCCTCGACCAAGCAGATGACACCTGCTGTTGGTGTGGGTTGTTTTTTTTTTTTTTTTTCCCCCCTGCTCCTCAAGCCTTTCACTCCAAAACGCGTCGAGGTCCGATGCGCTCGTCGGAACCTCCGGCCTTGTCCCGGGGAGACGATTTCCGGCCGAGCGCCACCGCCGCGGCCTTGCCGGCTCACGCGTGGCGGCCGCTCCGCGCCACCTCATCCGTGAAGGGCGCCGCGTTCGCCGCTCCTCTGTAGATTAAACCCAGCGGCGTGTCGTGTACAACGGCTGCGGACGCCAGGCAGACAGCTGATTAATGTGGGATGAGAGGAAAGATGTGAATTTATTGAGCTTCTCCCTTTCTGTAAATTCCGCCCTAAAAGCCTCCGTTCAGCAACCTCATCATCTATTCTGAACGATGGCACTCATTAAGGGCTTTACTTTCCCACCATATTAAATCACTCCTCCTGCTGTGCTGCATGTGTGAATGGACTCACGAGTGAAATCCTCCGGAGCACATCTGACGGAGCTGTGCGCTTTATTTCCCGCCTGCAGCCAGCAGCTCTCCGCCGTCCTGGCGGTGGTCGTAAATGCTTGGTCTGTACTCTGGTGACTCCAAATGAGGCTGAAACTTTCTTGTACGCCCAGGTTGTCTCCGAGACACAACACGCCGGCCTCTCGGCGTGCAGCCGCGGGCTCAAAGCCGCGATCGACTGGCTGCATTTCCGCCCTCCACGGCGTCTTGTGGGCTCTGAATTGTGATTTCACAATAGAACAGATGCTGTCAGCCTCCATCCTTCATCGCCGCTCACACCTCGTTGCTCTCAAGACATGGCACAAAGGTCAAAATATATCCTTGAGTGGCACATAGACAATGTGAGCAATCTGTATATATATTCATATATGTACACACAGCCTACATAGAAACAGAAGGAAAAAAAAAACCTTTAGACGATTATATTGGTTTTCTCTGTGAGCGGTTGCTAATGCCCTGGGAATATCTGCACTTACAAAAATAATAGGAATTTTGATGCCCAGGGGAAATTTGCTACTGAGCAAAATGTATAGCAATTAAAATCTACCCTATAAGAACATGCTCATAAATGCTGCATTTGAACCAGATCGCCGTGCATTATGCTAATACAACAAACCCACAAAATGAAGCAAAGCAAAGACATGATACCAAGATGAATACACTGAAGCTTTAACGACACACATTTTTAACAGTTATCAGACCTATATCACTTTTAATACAAACAAAAAAAAAATGGAGATTCATCTTTGGGGCAGACTTAACAATTAGACATTAGAGTCAATGCATATCTGTCTTCTGTATTCATGCATATACCTTCCTGGGAGCGTGTGGATGTATGGTCTCATTTTAAAGAAGTATTGTTATTAAACCAAACAACCCACTTCTTTTTTTGGTGACATTGTGGGATCTTCTCATATTGATCTGATTTAATCTGTTGCGATCTTCCTGCAGGAGTTCCTGCTAAACAGGGACCTTCTCTCTTATCAGTCAATCTGCGAGCATGGTAACCATAGAGAGCAAAGGGCCCAAAAAAAAAAAAAAAAAGAAAAGAAAAGAAAAGCATTCTGAATTCCTAGCATAGCTCTGTCAGGCAATCACGAGTCACCACAGAAGGTGCACAGACTTTAAAAACTACAATTAAATCCCAGCTCGCCATTCCGAGCATGTGAAATCCCAGCATGACTTGCTGCAGGGACATCGGTCTTTGTGCTGGAGGAAGAGGCTCTAATTCCAGATAAAACCTCGTCCATCAGCTTAAGCACGGAGACACACTGAGAGTCGCCCTGTTTAAGGTTTCAAGAAACTTTTATTTATTTTTTATGTGCTTTGTCCTTTATATTTGTCAGTGCAGAGGAGACAACAGAACATTTTAACAGTTGTATGTGGAAAAAACATCATTTATTAAAGCACACAGATATTATGAGTCTTATTGATCTCAGTGTCTGAGACATTGAGTTTTTTCAATTGATTTCTCAGGAAACTCCATTAATACAGGCAAAAACTGTACATTTTCGTATGGATAGCACATTTTTGTATTTTTTAATTGCTTTCCTTTTCCAGGTTCAATTTCCCGACAACAAACATACACGGTTGATCTATCTCTGCAAAGGCAGGGGCTCGCCAGCTGAGGACCTTTACTCCATTTCCAGAAAACAAACTGTTGTCAGGAACAACCTCTCACTGCACCTGAGGGACAAACTGCAGTTTCGACTAATCTAATGACAGGTTTTCTCTCTGTTTGGAATGTTGGTGAGCTGAGAGCGAGAAGGAGTGAGGCAGAGACACTGGCGTTATTTAGGGACCGACTCTATCTTGTGCTCTGAAATCAGCCATTCCATCAAAAATTGCCAAAAAAATTGACCAAAATTGCACATTTGGTCAACAACTGATGTCAGTTTGTACCTGTTTCCTGTCATAATACTGTGAGCTGTCGCTGCTTTAGGACTGATGGAGTCCTTGTTTCCATGCTTTAATATTTTAAATGTCTTGATGAAGAGGCTGGAAGCATCTGCTGCAACAGCAACGACCTGCATTCTTTTCTCGTTTTTAAACTTTTTTTTAATGAATCCACTGAACAGCTTGTTTGTTGATTAAAAAAAAAGGGCTCTGTCCTGTGTCTTCTTCCGCGCTTCATTAGTATTCAGGTAACATCTCACTAGAGGGACCGCCGTGATAGCATCGTTGTATTTTATTAGATTAAATCCAACTAAACTGATTTCACCCTTAAAGATCTCTTAACAAGATTTCTCCTCGAAACGCTGCGGAGTCTCGCACCCCTGTTCTCTGACCTCTAAATTTCCGCCGGTGTTCCGACCAAACCGACTCCTTGTAAATAACAAAGTATTTCCGTCTCCTTCTTCCTCTTTTCCTGCAGCTCCGTGGGTGTATGAATCTCCAGCGGCCATACTTTATAAAGCTTCTCTCTACTTTTAAATGATACCAGACCTGCCCTCTGCAAAAGAGTCAGATAAGAGCGTAATGCATCAACCCACAGGGCCGCATCCAGCTCGTAAATCACATCGCGCTTGTGCTGGAGTTTTAACTCTTTGTCCGTGTGCGCCGGCGATAGATGGAGGCCTGCGATGACGAATAAGTATTTACATGCTTGTTTGTTGATGTGAAATGGATTTCCTGCCCCCCCCTCCCTCCCTCACAGGCGTTTACAGAGCCGAGACGTTCAGGCAGAAACACATTTTATTAATGAACGTGATGGATGTGGAGGCATCCATCATTCCCTAGTTTGACAAAGACAGGGAAAAAAAAAAAAAAAAAGCAAACGCGAGGCCAGTTGGCTGGAGTTTAGACGGCAGACCCGGGCAGATGTCATCGGCGCGCCTGACAATGACGCCAGAAAGGAAGCCAGCGGACGCCAGCAGACGCCAGAAGAGCTGGCGAATGTCGTCCCTTTTTCTGCGTGTTTGTCAAGCAAAGCCTGACAGGAAAAAGACCCCATCGACTGCGTGATGTCATCGCCACGGTGACGAGAACATAAACCATGTCTCTGTTTAACCGACAATTCTCGGGGGGGGGAGAAATTGCTGTTGATAGCGCGGCACGTCTGCGTGCAAATAAACTTTACGTGACGGGAATGCGCTAAAACACATGCTGTACTTTTGGCTCCATTCTTGAGGAACGTCTCTCGACTGTCCCAAACCCCAACCGGCGGGGGCAGTAATGTAGAAAACGTTCCTCGGGGTCAAATTAGACGACCGGGCAGAAACAACCCTTTACGAAGGCCTCGTGTGGTCATACTGGTTGGAGTGCACGCTGAAATGCCATTAACCCTTAGCGGCGGCTCGTTCAGCTTTCCCCGGCGGTCCAGAGTGACTCAGTGACCCCCCCCCGAGCAGCCGCGTTCAGTCGGGTGTCTCCGCCCTGGCTGCGTGCCAGCGGGGGGGGGTCATCCCGGGTGGACGTGCAGCGGAAAAGGGGAGGGAAGGTGTGTTTGTCTGGCGTAAGGAGCGCACAGAGATGCCTATCTCAGGCACGTCGGGTGGGATTGGCCGACCGCGGCGTGCGTGTTTGTGACTTCCAGCCGCGACAAGCTCGGTTAAAGGCATCTGCAAACCCTTTTCGGAAACCCCACCCTGTTTGCAAGGAGTGACCTCACCTACCAGATGGCTCATTGTTGTCGAACCGCCTGTCTGAGTTGTAATTGCGGCCCACGCGTCTTTTACCTCAACCGCTGCGTTAAACGCATTCGGCGTCACCGCGGGAACATAAAGCTCCAGGTGCGTCTTCCAGCCACCTGAGGGTCTGTGACAGGTATTTCATTATCAGACAACGGTGTACGTGAAGGCATCTGCTGCGTCCCAGCAATCTGTTTCCAATGTATTCTCTGCACTGCTGCTAATGTGTGGAGCACAGTCTCAATGTGGAGCTCAGACTGAAGTGTAATCCCAGCTGCACCACGCCGGTGTAGGGGGTCTATCGCAGACCTGGGATACTACGGCCTGGCAAACTACGGCCCGCAGGCCAAATACGGCCCTTCGTACGTCTCTGTCCGGCCCGCGTGAGGCCAATCATAAACAACACAAATCAAACATCTGTTTTTTTTTACTTTTATTTTGAAATTTGAAATTTGATTGTAAAAAGCTTACTGACAGCGTTACGTCATGTTACGTTTGTATGAGCGTATGCGCGTGCGTGAGTGAAGGTAAACAGCAACAAGTGATGCTAGCCAGGACGCCCTCAAGATGTCGACTGAAAGTTATGGACCGATTTTGGTGACATTTTCAGGATTTGTTGGAAATCTGAAAAGGAAGAACTGATTTCATTTTGGGGGCGATCCGGAAGAAATCCTGGATTCTGGTCGCTTTGAAATTTTCGTTAACATTGTGGTAAATGGGGCCAAAAGGAATTGTTGTGCTTGGCGGAGGTCTGCGCTCTCCGAGTGCTTTCTTGTTACAGAGTGTTTTATTCTTCTGATTATCAGTAGAGTAGTCGGCAGCTATTCAAAATATTTAATTTAGAGCATTTTGCAATGGAAGAAAGTTGGTGGCCCTCTGACACAATTCAGGTTTCTCATGTGGCCCCAAGTAAAATGAATTGCCCACCCCTGGTCTATCGTATCGTGATCCAAGGTCTCCGAGCACAGATTTGAGCGTCCGTTTGGAGTCTGAGGAGAACACTGTCAATCCTCCAGGGTCACGCGCTCACCATCCGACGTGGTTGTACCACTTTGTAAAGGCCAGGGTCGCTGGTACTGATGATACTAATGATGGGGAAACAACAGTCCGGCGGCGGCTCATTCGGAGGCGGAGATCAAGATCGAGTCTGGCTTGCGGTCTCCAGCCAAAGGTTAATGTTTCCACAGTGCCGACGGCGTTGGTGACAACGTGGAGGAGGGATTCAGAGAGAGAGCTGCTGCGACAGGTAAACACACACAGTTGTCAAGGTGTGTGCGTGTATGTGTCTCCATTAAGTACGGTGTGCTTTTTGCGTGAAGTCAACATCACACAACTAAGTGGTTCGGGTTAATGAAAAAAAAAAGTCAAAACAAACTAAAACAGCCTGCGTTTCTTTGCAAAGTCAACACTGTGGGCACGCACGTGCAGATGTTCGCTCACTCACGCCGACGCACACCCCAAGAGTGATGCCCCTTATCTTCGGCGCCCATTAAGCTGGTTGAGCACGGCGCACCTGTCAATTTCTAATGAATTCCCCGCGTGAGAAATGGAGGCAATAAAAAAAAAAAAAAAAGAGGGGAAGGGGACGAGGAGAGGACCCTGCGCCGCGTGCAGTCTGTGGCGTATTAAAATAAGGCCTGTGTATAATGTGCGCTGCCCCGGCCATGGTCATAGCCCGCGCCCTGTATCATTTTTATGGTACGATCACTCTCATATGCCAGCGCGCAACCAAAGGACAACTCGCTGGCACCCAGGCGCGCAGCATCACCTGCTCCCGCTCTGTCACCGTCTGCCGTTTATCACCTTTATCATGTCAACTGTCGCTCTGGATTCAGCTCGCGTGGTGTGGTTATGCATTTCTTTATTCATGCATCTCTCATTCACCCCAGCCTTAAGGAAGCATGTACCGTAATAATTGCACGTCAACAGTTGAATATTATCCAGCCTAAATCTTAACACACAAAAGCTAATGTACCGACTAATTATGAAATTTGGTTTTGTCAGACACGTTAGCTGTACACATATCTCTCTTTGTTCATCTGCTTGTATTTATATTCTCTTGATCATAAGAACACATTTGGCCCAGCCCACATACTAAATAAAGGAACACCTACTATATATTACATTTACATCCCGTCCCCTATTCTCTGCTAAACACACTCCAGCTGGAACCACAGTGACTCATTCTTTATGTACACAACACACTGATGGCATTATTTTAATATGTAATGTTGTTACTGAAATATTTGCATGTATTGATAAATAAATATTTGTATTACGGGGGAGTCAAGTTAAAGTTTCCCACACTCCTGAGGCCTTCTTTCTTTTGGCATCTTATTAGATGCGATCAAATTCATTTTCTTTCAGATTATATTTCGGTATACATTATAAGTGAATTACAGAGTCTCAATCGAAAACTGCAGAAGGTGATTACTGGTTGCAGGGACGATTTCTTGCCTCCTGTTAAAGGTGTTGTGTTTCCATTCTGACACATTCCATGGTCATAACCAATACCAATTAGAGGAAAAAACATGATCTGACACCGCACGGCTTTGTCTGCACGACACCATTTAAGCACAGTGCCCTGAAATTAATTGTCAAATCCATATTTAGATTACAATTTCACACAAAACACTGCACTGCAAAATTAGAATTCAGTGATAAAATCAGACCCAATGATCCACTACATGAATGAAAATTGTATATAAAGTGTGTCTCTTTGCTTTTTTATCTTTGAATACTTTAAACATTTTTAATTCCTCGAAATCCAGTTGTAATTGCGGTGGAAACTAAAATTGCAAATACTGGAACGAAATAATGTTATTTCCAAATTAATAGCCTTGATAAGTCTTAGCAAGTTGTATTTTACCCAAATTAGAGTAGTTCCAATAGAGTTATCTAATAATGTTGGATAATAACAATCCCTGTTGAGTATAGAGTGACAAACCTCTCCAGTAATATTGTTTTAGGGTTGTTATTACATTATGTTCCGCAGCTTTATGAGAAACAAAGGCGCAGCATCTGCTCTTCTGTTTGGTGCCAGCACACCGCATCCTCGTCCGTGAGCTCTGCATTCAAGTATTTCTATTCACGTATGAGTTGGAGAGACACACAGTGGGAGCGTGGGTGGGCAGGATGAAGGTTTTTGACTCCAACTCTGTCAGTGTTTTTCCTTTTTGAAAGAAAATGTGCAGGCAGTCAGAGCAAGTACCCAACACTCACATTATTATTATTAACCAGTGGTAAATGGACTGTATTTCACACTGTTCTAGTCAGCTCTTACCACACATGGACTATGACAGTAATTATTCATAATAAACCTTCATATTCACTGCATTCAGGAATCTAACCAATGATCATCACATCATTCTACCACTTGAGCTTATTATTTGTTGATTCTGAATATGGCTTGTGCAACTTCATTCTTCTCTTTGATGAAACTAAATGAATGAACATTCACATACTTTGGAATGTCACACCTCAAAGCTCATTAAAAAGGTGTGTGTACTTGCATGCACTTGCCTTGACTGAGATGCTTCAGGACCAAAACCATCTGTGCGTGTGAGTGAGAACGTGCAATTTAAAAGTTTCATTCTGGAATCTTCGATTTTCCCCTTGCGCAGAGCATCTCACGGAGACTGAGTTTCTCCACAGCCAAGAAAACATTTTGCTCCCAAAGTCTCCTTTGCGAAAAGGCCCGCCCTGGGTCCCCGCAGTGTAACAGGAGTTACTTCCAGTCGAGACGAAACGCAGGCCTCGTATGATGCTGCAGGCCACACCGAAGAAACAACATACGCAGAGCTCAAGTTAGCATCGAACTAAGACTGAATCTAAACAATGAGGACTGCGCAGATACAACAGGAGCCCGCAATAGTGCTGATTGTTCCCAAAAGGTGGTTTTGTATGTGCATAAATTCACCATGGAAACACTGAAGCTTCACCTGAAGCATTATTTCTTACTTTCTACTCACTGCATCATTCAGATGCGGGTCAAGGCCCCCAGCACTTCATGTTTTATTAAACACTGAATTGACTTCTCTTTCAGATCGCTGAAAAAAAAAGAAAAAGAAAAGAATGTTCAAGAAAACTTTATCGCACCAGAGGCACGGCAGAACTCCACTACACCGGTTCAACCCATGTGACTGGCTCGCGCAATCGCTGGTGGTCGTCCATCAGTTTCATGCCAGCTCACGGAACGAAAGGGGGCATCAAATATTAATGCCCGCCACGTCTTGCTGCACACACCAAATCTGATACGCGGTGAATTATTGAAAGTTTTCAGCAACAACACAGTTAGAGCGACTGATATAGACCCCCGCATACAGGCGATGGAGAGTCGAGTTAAGGACAGACTGCGGGCTTGCCGGGTTTCACAATCCATCGTCAGCAATTCATGAATGTTTTACAATATCTGCGAGGTGCGTACAGCACAAATTAACATGGTACAATCACATTTACCGTCTTTAGCAAAGGCACAATTTATCCTCAATAACGAAAATAAACCGTCTTGATAAAGGCAGTTGCACGGGACAGTAGATTATTTTTCTTTCGGTCTTTGTTGTTTTAATTCACCTTCACTGTGGGGAGGATATTAAACCAACCCAACAGGATTTCAACCAGGACATCTTGTTCATATGCATGAAGATGATTAGCAGATAATGAGAAACAATGATCCTTCCTGGTGGGTCAACAGTATGCGACTGCCTGAACCGCATTCCAGCCCACAGGAAAAAAGAAGAAAATGTTCTGAAAACACAATGTATGTCTCGCATACAGTCTAAAGAGCTCTGCATGCCTCGAGTCCCCCCCTTATACCTCCTTCTGGAGTTAAATGACAAACACCAGGTTACCAGCTCTTCCCTCCAGTGCCCCAAATGGTCACCCAGCAGGGAACTAACAAGTGGATGACATCCTGTCCCAGCGGGTGACACCGGCGGCAGCAAATCGGATGGGGTGAAGAGGTGAGGAGGAGGGGGGTATCAGTGGGAGGAGAGGTGAGAAAACCCTGCAGTCTGAGGACGGCCAAAGAAAACGTCCGCCCTCCTCCAATTAAAAGGGAGCAGGTGCCAGACGCTGCCAATTCTGTTCATCGTATTAAAACATTCTCAGCTTTTTGATGCGAAAAAGTTTCGAGACGTCAGCCGGTCGCCTTTGAAAATGTTTGAGAATTTTGCTTTGAATTCCACCGGAACTTTGCAGCAGATGCTAATTTTTTTATGAATGGCTGCGAGGGTGGGGGGTGGGGGTTGGCGGCGGGCGTCTTTTGTCTTTTTCCAAGCCAATCAAATCTGTCGTGTCGGCGTGTGTCATATTCCCAACACGTGCGTCTGCCGAGATTAATGGGGGTATGTTTGGGTGCCTTTAGAGGACGGTCCCGCAGGCTCTTTACAAAAACATATGTGAGTGATTATGACAGATGGGGCCCCGGACAGGGGCTGGGGGGGGGGGCAGGGTGATGAAGGGCTGTAACGCCTGTGTGCAGAGGAGCCGCTTTTAATGTGTTTTTAACTGATGCATCGGTGTGACTGCTCCAGCTCTGGGAGGCTGATTCTCTGACATTATATCAGTTCTTAAGGTCTGGCCGACTCCGAAATGACAAACCAAAACACTGACAGATGTTGTTTTGGAAATTCAAAGAAAGACTTTAGGCACACGATTACTGCTCTATAATCTCAGACTGCACTCATCTATCAGTGTTTGTGAAACATCTTTTCAATGTAATGACAGATGATGTGCCAAATGCACCATGAAGCTCACCTCACGGTGAAGTCATGTCTGTGTTCTTATTTGCATGTCTGAATAGTTTCTCAAGGACAGAAAAAGTCACCCCTTCCCTAACCTGTTTAGTGAAGACAAAAATAATGTTTGGGCCAAGCATTGATCCCTGAAGGACTCCTGAAACCTCTAATGGTACGCCTGTTAATGTAATTACCTTGTTTAGTCTGGATTTATTTTACTTGAAATTGTGAAGACATACAAATCAATATCTCAAAAGTTGTCACATAATTGAGCAGTGATGCTTGTAACAATGCGCATAATATATTGTATTCATGGTCTTCATTTCTAAGGACAACTATTTGTCTAAAAGTGCTTTTTCAAACATCATCTATTTAAAACTAGTCTCATCATTTTGCACGTGGATGACATGCCAGAGTGTCACTTAACAAGGTGTCACAACTTCACATTCAGCTATTCTCATGTTCCCGTAGGTGTGAATATTGCAGAGTGAAAATAGCAAAGGTCAGTAGAGCTGGGTCACATAAACAGCATCCACCTCATCCACCAGGGCTCTGACCATGTGTTCTTACAATTATGCACTAAGTTTTATTATAAAGTTATGTGACTGAATATAGTTATCGACTGTATTTAAACCAGTAAAGTGTATAAATAAAGCAGTGGGCTCAACCTTTGAGAAGATGAGTGTGTGAGAACAAATGAATATCTACCATATGTACTTCACTCTGTCAATATTTCTGGGCTGATTCCTTCTTGTTTATTTCCCTTATCTCTTATCAGCATAGCTGGAAGTCACCAGCAGCATCTTTCCTCTTGCCTGTCAGTTTGATGAATGAATGGAAATGACATTGCAGTCTTATCTTTTAACATATTTGCACACTTATTAATTCCAGTCAAGAGCTCTGCTGTGACTCCTGTGCATTGTGGTCCTCTCCAGAAGCCTTTCAGCACCGATGAGTGATTGACCCATTTATGCTTCGTTACCTTTATACTCAGAATTAACAGTTCCCAGATCAGCCGAGGCCGATAAACAGCAAATGTGCCGCCCTGCCCACAATGCCGCAGTGAGTCAGTTTATCCTGTTATTGTGCCTCAACAGAGAAATTCACATAGAAAGTAAACAAGGCTTGGGTAACACACACAGCAACGTGTCGCAAAAACATTCACACAGGCAGAGGTACTCATTGTTATGCAGCATAAAGTTTAATTTCTGGGGACACGGAGCAGTTTCTCACTATTCAAATGTGGCGAGAATGGTTTCACAGCTCGGGGGAAGCGGTGGAAATCTCATTACAGTGTACACATACTGGAAAAAATGTTGGCTCCGGGGTAAATTAAATGGCCTCTCCCGAATTGCAATAGCCTTGTTAGGATTTTAGTGTGGAAATGTACGACAGCGGGCGGGAGGGAGAGGGCTAGCTGACAGTTACACCGCCACCGGAGCGCAGCGAGAAGCCTACTTAGACTGTAACCTCTGCTCTGCTGCGACTGGCCGAGCGGGAACCACAGTCGGCGATTTGCATGAGACGTGACTGCAGGAATTTCCGTCCCCCGAACAAAGCGACAGCCTGAAGCGCGGTGGCAGGTGCGTCGCGCTTGAGATCAACTCATTGATATTTGGGTCGATTCTCGTTCCATTGTTGCGCTTTCCTGTGATATAGGCTCCAGGACATCGCCTCCCCTGTTGACACATTGTTCTAACAAGTGGCAGTAAAAGGGGTGTATTTTATATCATCCACCAAAACCAACAGTCTATTTGTTGTATAAACCCCTTTGACTATTTACAGTGCCTATAGGCTTACCAAGTATTTTTTCTTAAATTAAATAAAACCAATAAATAAAACCAAAGATAGCTAAACATAAGCTGGTAGCTTTGTCAGATAAAGTTCAGTTGGGACTGTGTTATCAGTCAAATCAGTTGGATTAAAAAAAAAAAAAAAAAAACAGACAAAGGTTGTTGTCTAAAATCCAAACTGCCATGTTCACACAAGCTGTTGCTTCAACTAATTTAATTAATCTAAGCTGCTGTGTGATGTGGTAGATTACGTTGTCAAGGGACAACGTTTTTGATGAGTTACTGTTGATACCAAAACACAGCTTCAAAGCAGGCGACAGGAGGTTCTTCATATTCCGTGTTTGTGTTATTATACTGTATCTCTCTGGAGATTAACTACACACCTACATTCTAGTGTCAATTAACATTCCAGAGTGTCCGAGGGCCCCGGAGGCAATCTTGGATAAGAAATTCTAACACCGTGTGACCCGCCCACCTGAGCTCGCCGGCGTCACAACCTGCAGATAACCCCCGCAGAAATGTCAGTCTTCTGTTGACTCTGGGACCTTTGGCAGCAGGGTTAATGACAAGGGTTCAAGCTTTACGTTCAGAAAAAAACTAAATATTGATTATAATTGACTGGCCCAAAGGGACAGTGGTGTTGGAGGGGGCTGATTAGATAGTCAAGCTACTCTGTCCCTAACGGGCTAATGACATTCAGGACCGACCTGGAGGTACTGTGTCTATAAATAATGGACAAAATAGGTCAGCAAACAAGGAAGATGAACTCTTATGGACAGCCTTTAAAGCTGGAGCTTACCTCCTTTGTTTATTTTTATCAGACTTCCTCGTTGCTAAGTGGCAAATTCTGACATCGATGTGATTGAGCCAGACATGTTTAAACCAGACAGGGTTTCCTAAGATGAGGAGGATGGGATTAGATGTGTGTCAATGTACATTAAAAAAAGAAAACACCGTAGGGAGATCCTACCCAGAGCAAAACACCACAGCCAGAAGGCTGTTCTGTGCAAGCGTAATTTCACATTATCAGCCGAGTAAATGACATCATGACACAAGAGCTTTATCCTGCACTTCACTATCAGTTAAAAAAGAAAAGATAGGAAGAACGGAAACAGGATGACTGGAGTTCATCTGAATACTCTTTATCAAACACCAATCCATTAAAATGATCAAGATTAGATGAAGGAACTGTTTTATCACATCTATGGCATCTACACTTCCGTGTACCTTTATGTAGCTGTATTTTTTACAAACAAAACACTATACAGGTTTATATTTTATCGCTGAATCAAAATTAAAGTAAAATATGAGGGCCAAACATGTTTCTTAACTGGTTGCTGTGTGTTTTGCACTAATGAGCATAAAGTGTATTTTTAGTGTAATTTTACATTCATCATCAAGATCAAATAATATTTTGGAGATAAATTTGTACTATACTTGTTAATCGCATTTCTAATTTAGGCGATTAAAAGTTGCATTAAACCCTTTAAATCCAATATAAAGCTCTGCTGGATGATGTGAGCTAAAATCCTACCCACTATTAGCACAAAAGACTCATCTCTCCCCAAACTGACTGTGAATATAATTAAGAGTAATGCAAGTGCAAGGATTTGAGGATTCACATTATCTTTAATACCTTTTTACTCGCCGGCCCTGGATCTGACAGCATTAGAGGAGAGAAGCTTGCGGGAGAACGTGACATTGCGGTGGGTCATTTCCAGATGGTGGCCATATTGGGAGGCGAAGTCAAGAGTTCGCATCAGAGGGAGAGTGCGATACGCCGTGTTTTTTGGAGGAAAACTGTTCCAGCTGATTAGTCAGCGAGGGAGGGGAGGACTCAGACGTGCCCTCTTTAGGGGATTTGATGGATGGAGAGTTTCTGCTGCTCTCACACGCAAGTCAAGAAAAGTTGAAAGTTGAAAAGCAGGTTAGCGTCGTCTCATCATCCAGACGATCTCAAACTGTGACGCATATCCGAGGAGCTTTTCTCTCTGGAAAATCACAAGGACTATCTCGCCGAATTTCTTTCTTTCGTTTCATTTAAAGTGCTACAGTTACTGTAAGTGCTGAGGATTAATGGGTGTGATTCTTTTGTGCAGGATGGGAACTGCAGGCTGAAGTGTTACACAAGGATTTTCTCCTACAATGAAAATCTAAACAGGAAAAAAAAAAAAAAAGCAGCTGGTTGTTTTTCCACTGCGACAATTGGACCGTGACAACAGCTTCGTTCCATCCCATATATAATATTTAAAATTCATGTACTTTATACAAGATTAGAAACACTTCAAACGGCAAAACAGCCAATTAGTTCAACTTAGCAGACAGGGGAAGGGAACTGCAGGCAAATGCCAGGTTAATTTATCTTGCTGTCATGGACACTGAAATTCTGCATCGGTGCTTCATTATAAAACAGTTTGAAGCCATAGCTTGGTTTTTGTTCAGAATTCGGCATTAAATCTTGAATTAATCCCCTTGGAGGCGCAGGTAAGCAGGTTTCTCAGCCCCATCCGTCGTCTTTCATCCCGTGGCTGACAAAAATACAACACAAATCGCTCAAATTTAGAATAAGCCCGCAACAATAGCACGTTGGGCTCGTTCCAGTAGCATCCTCCAAACCCCTTAACCGCATTAACAATATCAAACATGAGAAAAAAAATACAAGCGAGCTGGGGGATCTTGGGAGGACAGTGAGAAATGAGAAACTGGACAGTAAAGAGAAAAGGCAGTTGTGGGAAAAAAGAGCTAAATAAGCAAGATAAGAAGACATTCTTTGAAGCGCGTTAACCCTGTTAAGCTGCAGTATATCATCAGCTCTCCAGCCCATTAGTCATTAGCAGTGAGGGCTGTGTGTGTTATCACACTCCAGCACACTCAGGCCAAGGTTATATCCCCCCGTATTTACAGCACTGCACTTTCCAGTGATTTAAACACACACGATTGAACATTAGGTCAGTGATTCACCTTGGAACCGCGCAGGAGTAGCAACAAGGTGATACTCCAAGGCAGAGTAGGTACAAGGTACTGAAAAAACAACAACAATACTAAAAAAAGAAAAGAAATAGAAATTCTCACCAGCACCACACCGTTACTGTTCACTTTCTTTTCTGGTGGCAGATATTCTGGGTCGATTCAACACTAATCTCCGTCTCCAGCAAGCTACGTCAGAGTCTGAAATGAATGTGGCTCTGTACTGTTTTTCTTATTCGTGTTTTACAACAGAAAGTCAACCACATAGAGCAGACATATCACATAAACGCTCTGGAAACTTTGGGTTTTCGCTCATCTCCACCCCATTTGAAGAAAACAGCAAAAAAAAAAAGTAAATTCTGCATTAAGTTCATGATAAAAATGCCACAGTCTGTGCTTTAAGCTGTTTTGTTTTCATAGCCCAGTGTTCTTAGCCATAAGCTCGGTATTGGAAGCATTCATCCTGCTTCAGTCATGCAGAAAGTAGCAGGAAAGGGGGCGTGGCCTCAGTGCTGAGGGCATGATGGATACCAGTTTCTTCTATTCTCCGGAACACAGCCGCTGCATCGCCTCTGACTGAGCGTTTCATCCCGTCATTCTGCTCTGTCAGCTCTGATGTGACCCGCGAGGAAGACTCCCGCCGGCATCGCACGCACTTCCTGTTTGTTTCTCTCCACGATGCACATGAAAAGGTTTGGTCATGCTCGCGGAGAGTGGTGCCGGCGCCCGGCGCCGTCGGCTTCCTCCCGTGGGCCCTACGGCTAAATCCTCCAGCTAATCTCCAATTAAAATGGTGATAATAGGTGTTTGCCTAACTGGGTGCCCACCACTGCGCCCCTGCTCCGGCCTCCTCGCTCCAAACTTCCCATCAAATCTGTCGTGGGGGTACTTAAACACACACACACACACACACAGATAGAGACACACACACACACGCCAGACTCTTTCCAAAGTGAAGGATTGACCTAGATTGAGTCCACTTCACAAACTAATTTCTGCCAACACAAAGGAGGATTAGCAGAGATTAAGATGACAAGGTCTGAGGATTGAGACGTTGCAGGCATAGGCCAATTATAATTGCTGCCCTAATAAAAGCCTCTCTGGGGCTAAACCGGCCACTGGAGAGCCTGCCCTCGATCTGCTTTGCTCTTTTATTCTTCTCTATCTTTTTTTTTTTTTTTGTGTTTCCAATGACTGGATACCGTAAATGTATCCATAATCCAGTCAGGCTCTTAATGGCGGCAGAAAAACAAAGCCACGTTAATTGATGATGTCAGACATTCCAACTTGTTTTCCTTGTGGTTGGTCCGATAGCTGTTCTTCCCACGTCGCCGTGTTTGTGCTTCCAGACAGGTTGCTCATAGCAGTCGACCCAACCCGTCGTTGGCCGCTAACGTGTTCCATATGTGGAACCCGGCCTTGTTAGGCGTGCACATCTGCTCTGCCACCTTCGTTCCAATATTCCACAAACACGCTTTAACATATTCCACAGCTGAAAAGGCGGGATTATAAAACGTAAGGGAATGTGGGAAAAGTCAATCCTCTGGGGATTACGTGGACGGTTCCTATTCCTACGACGTGTCGGCCATCTTAGAGCGACTTGGCAGCTTATTCTATTTTATTTTTTAAGATGTATTTTCTTCATGTAAATCCCTTTCCGCCCTCGGTGGGAACGCAAATAAAAGGCCCCCGGTTTATGAAGCGAAACACGGAGCGAAAACATCTGCGAGAGAGCGGACCCAAAAACTTCACACACACACACACACACACTTCTCTCCGTTTGCGGATCTCCTGGAAAAGCTGCTGTCTGAGCGACCCCGGGCTGAGTGCGGCCGCGTCTGTGGGTGTTTGGAAGTGTGCTCAAGCCTGCGTGCGGTCTGCCGTGTTTACACGCACGTGTGTGTGTGTGTGTGTGCTTGTGTGTGGTCCGGCGCGGAACAAAAGCGGACACTCATCACCAGAGGTTGGCGTCTTCGCGTCAGGAGAGAGGCGGCCTTTCATCTCCGTTCCCGGGAGCCGAGACCCCGGTGGGGACCACATGCCTGAGCCAGGCCAGGAATCCTTTTGTGTGTTTAATACTAAAAGTTTAAAGGTCCCCTGCTGGCCGGGCCTGAGAACCAGATCCAGAGAGCCCCAACAGGGGGTCAGGGCGGGCAAAGGAATCTCTCTGAGGCACAGATAACAGTCTGCCACGGGGGGGAAAGACAGTTAAAAAGCATTACTCCTCTAATTACAAGCTCACCGGGGCTCTGGATCCTCCCTCCCCTCCCACTGACTGCCATCCCAGCTTCACCTCTGCCACATCTTTAAACCCGGCATGTAGCTAATTGATGAAAGAGCTGCGAGAAATGCAGTTTCCAAACCGCAACCTGCCCTTCAAGCGCTTATAAAAATGCCTGAGGAATTAGAGCGGTGCAGGGCTCATTCATTAGCCGCGGCTCAGCTACGTCCGTCACAACAGCGCGCGTTATTCGTCAACCCGGGGAGGCTTCAGTAGCGACATCCTTACTTTATTTTTCTCTTTTCTTTACTCTTTTTTAAGTTTTGGTTTGCATATGAAAGTTGTTTGGGTTGATGCGTCTGCCTGAATGAGACAGTTTCAGCAAGAGCACGGTGGGTAATAAGGAGTTCCAGTCATTCTGAAGTTATTTATGAGGACAGGCTGCAGCAGTCTGTCCCCGGGAAAGTAAAAGAACAACGCACTTTTGTTTCTGTGGCCCAGGAAGTCTGCCAATCTGCACACCAGAATCAGGGTGGAGCATTCTAACCTGCGCCATCTCGCCCTGAATTGAACTGTTCTTTGGCCTAACTTTTGGTCTCAAACTCAGATTGTGACACAGTTCAGCTCCGGCCCGTCTGCTGCCCAGCCACGCCCTTCGTCGGCCAACCGCTTCCACCTGCTGCTGTCACCTGCTCAGCAGCTCCAATCAGGCCGGTATAAATGCAGCTTCACTCCACTCGCTCTTTGCCAGGCTGCCGTCGTTCTCTGGCCCGACTCTCCAGAACTTGCTCCCAGACTGCTTTCCACCCGCTCTGCTGCCGTCCTCTGCTTCACGCCTCAGCCCAGGTAGGTCCACCAGCCCTCTGTCCCCGACTATCAGTATCGCCTGTTTTCTGCTGCTCGTCTGCCCGCGGCCGGGTGGCGCTCGGCCCGTTCCTGCTCAGTCAGGAGACCCACCTGACCAGCTGATCCTCCTCCGGTGCCGTCATCCCTGCCAACTCCATCTCTAGGACTGGATCAACACCCAGCCCCCACCTGAGCCTTCTTCCCCAAAGACCTCCATTAGCGGTGAGTTGTGCCTCTTCTCCTTCCCCCTCACTCACTGAGCCTGTTGAGAACTTCAGGAGGATCACGAGCCCCCAGTGATCCCCTGTCTGCCCTGTTGGTCTTGTGGCAACGTGCCTCCCTGGCACACGGGGGACCGAGGTCTGAATCCTGATCCTCACCTGCTCTGTGTTCCTGTGCTTCAACCTGTTGAATAAAGATGGTAAATTAAAGAAACCTGGTTCTGTTGTGCTGCCATTGTGTCTACTCCAGACTGTTTACAACTTGGATTAATTCAGCTATAGACTGGTTTGCAGTCTTGATTTTCAAAATGTGAAAAACCCCTCCTTTTGGCACACACAATCTAATGAAATTGTGATATCTAGCTTCACTGTAGCTCATTTGTACTTTTTGTTTGTTCAGTCTGACTTGGCCCACACTGTAAGCCCACTGTCCCCCTCCTAAATTCCACTGCTTGATTAGAAGGCTGGAGGTAACAGATCGTTTTGGCTGCTCATCCACGTCAAGAGCCTGTTTACCCTTTTCAACAGACATCTCCTTGAACTGCACGACTGCAAAGTGCCACCAGATTACCCTGGCATCCCACCTAAACCGCCGGGGCCCTGCTCCGCCTCCCTCTTTTCCCTTACCCAACTCGAAACTCCACCCAAATGAAAATCCGTATAACAGCAGAAATTGCAGGGGAAAATGCCTTTGAGCCGCGCTGATTAAAAGACTCAACAGGCCAATTTCAAAGGGAACGTAAACAACGTTATGAGCCCACTGCCTGCTGTGACTCACCCCAAACTGTTATTACATTTAGGTGCTTTATGAAGCCGTGCAGCATTTCATCTGTCTGTGGTTTTCTGCAGTGAGATAAGCAGTGAGGTAGACTAAGTGCCCTTAAAAGCTTCCTTAAGCAGTTAATAAGTATGTACTAATGACCTCCAAACACACCTTATCAACAGGAAAAATCCTGATAAAACTGGGATTTCCAATGGTGGGGGTGGTGTGTGTGATTCTCAGGCTTATACATCTGCATCTGTTGAATATGTTTCAAGATTCTTTGAACTGTCTGTATGAGAGAAGCGCATCAGTCTTCTGTCCGCGCCTCATGTCTGCGGCTAATCAGATAACTGATAGCAAGTTTGGCAGAGCTGGGGCACAATGGTGCGATTGTTTCACTCTTCCTCCATCTGAGCGTGTCGACGCAGTGACTGCAGCTAAGTCAACATCGGTCAGGTCAAACTACCAAAGCGACGGTTTGATCAAATGCAC
Source organism: Lagocephalus sceleratus (assembly GCA_911728415.1). Taxonomy (NCBI): domain Eukaryota; kingdom Metazoa; phylum Chordata; class Actinopteri; order Tetraodontiformes; family Tetraodontidae; genus Lagocephalus; species Lagocephalus sceleratus. Next base: position 2,792,832 of record CAJVRN010000148.1, read on the forward strand.
ATCTACACAAACGCTCAAAGTGCCTTTGAGAACTATTGAAATGCATCTTTTCATGCTGTATTCCAACATCTGTAAATTGTCACGAATGACTAATTTGACTGTTTCATTACAGTATTTCTGCACACTTTGATGTCGAAATCAGAATTTTCAAAAAGGGAGATCGAGATTAGTGCTGGAGCAACTTAACTCCAGATTTCAAAGAGTTGATCGGCAAGTTTTTTCGAGCAGAGAAAAAGTTGGAAACGCATTAAAAATGAAAGGAGAAAGATAAGACGGAGCATTCCGCATCTGTGCACATCTACTTAAGCCTAATTTTCTTCTTGATTTCCATTCGTCTGTCAGTTAATGCCGTCAAAATTAAATGGAAAACTATAAAGGGGAAAAGCGCAGGTCCAACAACAGTTTGAGAATCTGTTTTTGCGCTTCATCGGTGGTTTGCTGCAGGATCAGCTACGTTTGGGCATGGAAATATCCGAAATGAAACAGAGCTCGGCTGTGTTCAGAGCCCTGAAAGTGACACTGCGGGCTTGCTGGAGGCAGTTCGGTCACTGGCCGCCTGCCTCGGCGCTGATGTAAACTCAGGAAACGCGGCCGACATGATGACACTGTCTGTGTGTTCAGCGGCTCCACCCTCGCTCTGAGGATGAAGCTCGGCAGCGCAGCACCCGCGCCCTTTCATGATCAGATTGATTTCCTGTACAGCCATGATCGAACAGCCTCCTGGATTGAGCAGAGTTGTACCACTGTGATCAACCCTCTTAGTAATTCAATAAAAGACTCAAGCAACAGTTTTTCCCTTTGGTTTTATGTGTGCTGGAAAGTTATTTCATTAAAACAGAAATTATGGACTTTAGTCTGATTTCTGGACTGAAGGGAGGAAAACGAGCATTGCCTGGTAATACCAGAGCATCCTAAAAGTTATCTGCTGGAAAAACATTCCAACGTGCACATTTCTGCACCAGCACGACTGGAGCCACGGCTCTGCCTCTGTTGCCAGGCGACTGGAACGTGTAGGTAAATTTCTTTTTTGTTTTTTTTTTTTTTTTTTTTTTTTCACGCAGGCAAAAAAAAAAAAATACTAGACTTCAGTCTGTTGAGCTGAGCTCCGTCTGAGCCGACAGCACCCAGAGGATTCATGGTGCTGAAGGTTTGAGCCGTCGGGTCGAGGTGTGGGGGGGGGTGGGGTTGCTCCGGATGAGAGGGGATAAGAAGTACTTCCTGGAAGACAGGAAATTTCACTTCCTGGCTTGATTAATGGGGAGGGGGGGGGGGCTGTTGGATCACACATGAGGGACCCCCCACACACACACAGCTCTCGTGTTTCGCCCCCTTTTAATCTTTTTTTTTTTTTACTTTTAAAACCTTATAGCATATTAAATATTCAAAAAAGGGGTGTTTATCTGTTGCTGTTATGTCAGTACATACTAGGGGAGCCAAAACAGCTCTCAGGCTCCCCCATCCCCCAAGTGTGTAGGCGGATTTTGTTTAGGAGTGCATGGGGGTCAGGATCTAGAAAAACTGGTGTTTCTGACCGCTGGTCAAGAGATGTGTGAGTGACGAGAATGTAAACATTCCATGGTGAGGGGGTGTGGGGGCACATCTGCTCATTTTCTGCAGTAAAACAGAGGACGCACGACGGGTGCGCTGCTCTGCAGTGCATTTCACTGATGAAGATGGGGGGGGGCAGGAAGTGAGAGGGCAGGCGGGCCAGGCCGGGAGGGAGGAGGGGAGCAGCGAGAGGTCTTTTTTGAGATTTCATGTTCTTCTCCAGCCCCCACAGTTTGCAGATAAAGGTTGCCGTTGCCAAGGTGACTCGGCAGAGAAAGGGAAAGTATCTGGCTGTGTTTCGCCTGTTGTTGCTCAGGAAGCTCAGAAGCCAGAGGCGTAGATAAGATGATTCCAGTCCCTCCTCCACACAATAAAAGATGCACGCCTGATACACGGCTCCGGATCCCTCCAAACATGCTGGCTGCCGCACGCAATGATAAACACGCGGATCAGATAATTACGAGAAGATATTTACACAAACTTTACAGTCAAGAGGAAAAAACTCTTATGCTTTATTTAGCCATGAATTTCACATTGTGAAAAAAAATCACATGTACAAAATAATGCCATAAAAATAGAAATAAACTCTTACATGACAAAAAATATTACTGACGCACATTTGACAGCGCATTTTTTTTTTCCTGTCTAATTTACATCATTACGAGGAGTAAGACATTGTGCTCCAGTCTGAGACACTCGGGTTTCCAGATAAATCAAAGAATGAGAGGCGGGCAGGAGCCCAAAGGGGAAAATGCCACTCAGCAATTAGGCGCAAATTGAAGGAGCATTCATGACTCACTGTTGCTGGGGAAACTCGGGCCGAGAGTGGGAGCGGAAGGCTCTTATCTGATTGGTGGGCCAACAATACGGAGCCACGAGGGTCTCCATTTGAATTCGCCAAGAAAAGGAGGGACTTTTGAGTGTCTTAATAGGCCGAAAAAAAGGAATTCCCGGAGCTATTCGCGTTGACTCATTCCATGAATCTGCATGGGAGGACAAAGTATATACACACAGAGCACCAAAACACTACGTCTTACATTGAAATTCAATGAAACCATTAATATTCAATTGTAAAATGTCAATGTTCTGGTCACCAAGACAAACACAGAGACGGAAAACACTGACAAACCTCACTGTAGCAAGTGTTTTATAAGGTGATTAAGACATTCTCTCTTTTTTGGTCTTTAAAAACTTGCTTGTTTCTGTTTTTTTTTTTTCTCTTCCTTTTTAATGCGCATTATTGACACTAATGTGGAAAGCACTGCGGTGTCTGCCCTTGTCGATGCACAGCTCACTGGGTGCGACTCTTTCTCTGCCTAATACCGAAGAATACCGCGGGCGACGCCCCTGAGGATCCAAGTCAACTCTCGACGGTCCTCCAGCTGTCCCGGGGACAGCTGCAGAGACAGTCGCACTCTTGTCTATGCCGGGGTTTACGTCGCGCTTCCCACCCCCTCCCCGACTGTTCCTACTCTAACGGGATCATCTCTTGTATTCTTCATATGTACTTTAAAGTCGTTCAGAAGCTATATCGGTACATCTTCAGCGACCTGAGGTGCACCTCTGTCTCGTTAAAAATCTCCTGCTAGGAAAGTCAAAACTGTGCAAAATGCAGCCCAACTGAGAGCAAATCAAACACAACACCTTGCCATGCATGACAAAACCCAAGACATACATTCACTGTAAGAATGCAGGCAGAGATGGAAATAAATAGGATTAAACATATCAACATAACACAGTAATCATCGTCATATAAATTAAGACACATTGCAGCAAGTTTAACAAGAAAATTTCCCAGTTGAGTTTAAGGTGACAAGTTTGCCGTGAGCGTAGGATCGGATCGGACGTGCTCGGAAAGGGGCTCGGCTCTTTGTCAGGCCAAGACGTCAAAACGGCGAACGGCGTAAGCGAACGCTCAAGGCCGTGACCCATCCCAAATGGATCCCCTTTCGACCGCAGCGGGCATCAAGCGACCACAGCGGCGGTAAACTGTGAAAAGAACAGTTTCAGAAGCGCAAGCGCTTCTGTGTCAGAACGGTCGAAAGAGGAAAGAGGCGACATGAGGGGAGAAACAAAAGCTTATATAAGAGGAGTGGGGGGGGGGTTGTTCCTTCTATGTGCCTTGTAGAAATCAGCTAAACTCTTTCAAAAACCGAGTTGCGTTGTGTTATTTAGCACACCGATCATCGCTTTCTCCCTTCCTCAGAAAACAACATCCCTCATGCTACCACTGCTGTTATCCGTGTTTTTTTTTTTTTTTTTTTTTTTTTTTAATTCACACAAAGCCCAAAACAAAAAAAAGAAGATTCAAATGCAGCTCTCGCAAGCTTTTACAAAAGCCGATGTCCTCGATATGTTCTGCAGTCCTCATATGGCAGCATGAAAGCGCTGGAATGCGACTCAAAGCTGGAGTCTGAGCAGCCTGTTCAGTTTGTTTAGACTAGCGACCGTTCCGCACGTCTCCGCTTCCTCCGCAGAAGCGCGAGGTGACATCATTCCGGTAAGTCGTCCAGCGTCTCTGGCTCCGCATCGTTCTGGGACGGCGAGATGAGTGCGAGCGTCTGTACATCGTCGCTCGGGCAGGGAGGGAGGGAGGGAGGGTGGCGGCGTGCGTTTCTTCACATTTAAAGACCAGGAGATGATAGGAAGCAGAAATACCTGAGGAAGAGGAAAGAAGAAGTCGTTAGCGATTTGTGAATAATAGAATTATCTCTCGTCTTGGTTTTCTTATTTCACTGGAGCGACATTAATCCCGAGTTCTTGTGTGTGTCCATTCAGTGTTGTGCTGATCAAAACACCATCTGCTATCAACACCTCGAAATCTCCAACTCCCTAATCCTCCTTTAACATCTCCTGAGAAGCGACGTCACGTCGAAGGGCGCCTCTGCCGGTGTTCCGGGCGAGCTAACCAGCTGCGCACGCCCCGAAGTGCAACACAATCCCCATAAAAGTGTAAACATTCCATACACTATGTTTAAAGGTTAGGATTCCACAGCAGCGTGAGAACTGCAAACCAGCTGAGGCCGATCAGGTTACTTCAGATGGGCATGAGTCATTTGCCCAGAACCTATATTTACTCACGTAGTTGAATTCTTGGAATACATATTCCTGCGCTGATGTCAACCCTGTGACATAATTGTAAAATGGTATTTTGCTGGTATGAATCCTGCATCTCAGATCAAGTAATGAGGTCATCATCGTGAGGGATTAATTGTTGGGTTAGTCATGAGATTTATTTAAAATCCAACCTGTTATGGATATTCATTCATCATAAGGACTAACACTTGATTTATTTCCCAAAGTACATCATTTAATTTAGGTGTATTGCCATAAAAGCGAAAATCCTCTGCTACTAAAGAAATATAAAATGCCCTCCTAAGAATGACATTCTGTTATTCTCCTTCGCAGTGATGGTAACGTACTTCCTTCCCTCTTTATTCCTCATCCTTAGCCCTCTTTAGTCTCCCTTCACGGTCAGCACACATCTGCTGAGCAGTCTGTCAGTTGCTCTGACAAGCAGCCGCACAAAAAAGCTAATTTTGTATTAAATGGGTGACAGGATTATCGCCTTCTGGATGAATGAATGCTCCGAGTTAAACCACTGAGAAGAATTAAAACCAAGTCTCGCTTCCTGGCATTATCAAATGGAAGATTGCGATGCGGCAGACAGTTGCTGCCGTTCGCCTCTTTAGGGCCCATTTAAGCTTTTAACATCAGAAATGGAAGTGTGCGGAGGGGGGGGGACCCAAGGGGGTTCGTCGGTGAAGGGTGCGAAGACTTGGAGAGAGGTGAGTGATTATGGCTGACCACACGGGCTCCGCAAAACCTCTGGGCAGTTCATCACGGCAGCGCGGGAGTGGGGTTAGGATGGGGCCATGAAGACGGAGATGGAGGCTGAAAGACTGTCAGGTTCGGGGATAAATGTCCGGAGCGGACCGCCGCCGTCGGCGATTGAGTGCATCAGAGAGAGAGTGGGGGGGTTGGTGGTTTGGGGCGGGGGCGCAACTGTCCCTCATCTCTGGCCCTGCTGCCACTTCCCTCGGCCGCCCTCGCTCGTAACCGATGATGAACGCCTTCCGTTTGATTCGCCGGGTTGCCTCCCTCTCGGCGCAGAGACCGTAACCTCATCAAACGGAGGCAGCCGAGAGTGGATTAGCCTCGTCGGGGCGTCGCGGCCCGCTGCTGGCGACTTGTCTAATTGGTGGAACCCCGTTTCCATCTTGGAGGGATTTCCCCCACAGGAGCAATAAAAGCATCCCATTCTCTTTCAATTACCCTCTCTGTCCTTCGGCCCATCCCCACAGTCACATAACTCAGTTAACTAACACACACGAGCCCCCATCAATACCCCCCAACGGCCCATTCGCTTTTCCTTAAGAGATCTGTTCATCCAAGTCTGTTTCTTAATGAAAGTTTATGCCCATTGTTGTGTTTAAGCTTCTTCTTTTTTTTAATACCTTAAAACATCTTTAGATTGATGCATTTAGACTGCTGTTGTTGTAAGGCTGACTGTTGTGGATGACTCAGTGTATTTTATCACGATTTCTTGTGAAGAACCAAAACTAGAAACCGCTCGAAACTTAGGAGGAAACGCGGAGCGCAACAAAGTTCCTACATTTTAGCTTCGGGAACTCTGCTCAGCGTGCACGCCGAACAGAAAATCAATACCGATGCAGCAGAGACGCGATGTTTACTCCGTTCTTCAAAACCCCGGCGCTTACGTTAAAGCGCCGAGGCCCGTCCGGTGCTGAACGCCCGCCTCTGTCTCCATAGTAGTGACTAATGCAGCCCACGGTGAAGCCTCGCGGATAAAGAGGTCAGTTGAGCTCAAGGCCCTTTTGAAGGGATGCTTCGTTTTTCGTTTCAGTGTTTTCATGTCGTGTCTGCAAACCCAGCCATGGATGGTGTGAAGACAGCCTCCGCAATCCCCTCAAATGTACACCTTTTTTTTTTTTTTGATCCTACGTAGGACTCTTAATTTGCTCAAACATACCTCATAGAAAGGGTGCCGGTGGACGCTGTGGGTGTTCAAGCCGGAAGGTGTTTCCAGGTGCTGACGAACGCGGTGGGAATGAGCGAGTACGGCACAGTGGTGATGCTGTTCCACGCGTCCAAGGTGGGGTCGTAGCAGTCCAGAGTTTTGCATCTCTGCGTGCCGAAGTAGCCGCCGACCACGTACAGTTTGTTCCCCGACGCCACGGCCTGGCAGCTCATCCGCTTGGCCGTCACGTCGCCCACCTTAGTCCACTGGTAGCTCTCGCTGCTGAACTTGTAGGCCGAGCAGGCCGAGAACTCCGTGTCCCCGCCCATGACGAAGATCTGGTTCCCCAGCACCGCCGCGGCCGTGTAGCGCCACGGCTGCGGGCAGGAGGCGGGCACCGTCCACCGGTTCTCCAGCGGGTCGTAGCACTGCACCTTGGGTAGCTTGTCGTGCGTGACGCTGGTCCCCCCGAAGGCGAAGAGCTTGAGCTTGACGCTGACCACCGCCGCGTTGCTCACGCCCTCCCTCAGAGGGGCCACCATGGTCCACTTGTTGGCCACCGGGTCAAACTGCTCCACCTGTTTGAGAGACACGGACGGAGACGCCGGGAGGCAGCCGGTCGCCGCGGTGTGACCGCCGACCACGTAGAGGCAGTGTTTCAGCTCGGCCGAGCCGTGGCCGAACCTGGCGATCAGCATGGGCGCCGCCTTCGACCACTCCTCGTGGACGGTGTCGTAGACCCACACGTCTTTGGACACGCCGTTCTCCGAGCCCCTCCCGCCCGTGATGTACACCTTGCAGCCGATGGCGCAGGCGCTGAACTCCTTCCTCGGGCTGGGAATGTCGGCCTTGGGGATGATCTCTTTGGCTTTCTGGTCCACCAGGTAGAGCTTGTCGCACATGAAGGTCTGGCCACCGAGGAGGAAGAGGGCGTGGCTGGTCTTCCGAGGCCGCGCGCACGGGCTGTTGACGACGCCGTCGTTCTGGAGGATCCTCAGCTTGCAGCGGATCGCTTCGTCCACCAACTCCTTGCTCTTGGCCTGGGCGTTGATCAGCTCTTCTGTAGAAACGTTCTCCATGAGGAAGATGGCGGGCAGGAGGGCGAGGCGGACCGTCCTCAGGAGCTCCGGCAGGTGGCAGTGCCTCTTCTCCAGGTCGTAGTTGATCCAGTTGAGGGCCGCTTCGTAGACCAGCCTCTCGTCTTCGGTTTCCAGCTCCTCGTGGGACAGCAGTTGCACCACGATGTCTTTGGGCAGTTGGAGGAACTCTTCGGTCTTGCAAATGGCGGGAAAGTTGCTGAGGCACATGCCCCAGGAGAGCTCGGAGAGCTTGGTGCACTGGTGGGCATCGGACAGCAGCAGCATGCCGAGGCAGTTGGACGGGTGAAGGTTTCTCTCCAGGAATTCGGCACAGGCGTCCCGGATGTCCTGGAACTCCAGCATGTCTCCGGCCTCCAGCAGGGACTCCGCGTTCTCTTCGTTGATGACCACGCGCGACGAGTAGGCGTAATCGAGCAGAAGCTCCAGGACCTCTGGGTGGATGGAGTCGCGGAAGTCCACCTCGCTGGCCTGGCTCTCCCTCAGACCGCCACTGAACATGGCCTCAAAGTATCGGCTGCAGGCGGCGAGCACGGCCCGGTGGCACGGGAAGGACCGACTGCCGGCGTGCAGGAGGACGTCCGTGAAGAGCCTTTGCTGCCGCAGCGAGTTCAGGTGCATGAGGACGCTGTCGGCGTACGAGGACTTGTGGAAAAGGTAGATGTTCATAGAGCCAGTGCTGGCTCTGGATTTTCGGTTCTCATGGACGCACACGGACATTTTCATTGAATCCTGGAAAAAAGGGAAAGACACAGCAATCATTCAGGAATTCATTTCAAGTGCAAATTGAACATCCTCAAGAGACTGGAACAGTAAAACTCAAATAGTTTCTCATGACGAGAAGCTGAGCTGAGCTGTTTTCAGACAAGAGACTGTCACTCACACAGCGAAAGAAGGAAGTAACAGATAATTAGTCCCTTGATGCTCCATCATTCAAATGACATTCCTGCAAACTACAACTCAAACATGAAACTGTCAATCATCCAGCTTCAGCACGGCCACTTCCCGCCAAGCGCTGACTTCTGCACACAAGTGGTTATGGACTCATTTACATGACTGCATATAGTCAGCGTTTCCTCTATTATAAAACCATCAGCAGATCACAAGTGGCCAAACATGGGGAATGATGAGGAATGAGAAGGATTTAGGTTGAGCCAGGCGTGAGCCGACAGACATATAAATGGGTTGCTTATAGGTCGGATGTGTGGAAATCCCAATCCAAGACTTTCCAGATGTCATTCCTGATTCATTCCCAGTTGCATGTCGAGTGTCTGTTTTCCTGCAGTTGCATCAGCTCCTCTGAACCCGCGGACGGTCAGTCGGCTGCGAATCCGCGTGCAAGGGAGAAGTCCGGTGAGGCTTCACTGAGTGCTGTTATTCATGCTTTTTTGGTTCCAACAGAGCTGTTTTGTTCATCGCTATAAATTCCGCAGACATAATTAAATTCCAATTACAGTAACTCCCCGAACCAGCTGCTCTGTCTAATGTTTTTATTTGCGCCCATTTTTGGTGCAGCTGTAACTGCAAGGACAACGGGCAGCATCCGTTCGCCTAATTTGCTCAATTTGCACAAAACGCTGCAAATTTAATTTAAAGCTAATTTAATAATCCCGTCTAGTCTAATCTAATATTATATAAGATGTTGACTTTTCTTGTGGCTAGTGTCTGCACAGACACTGACACCAGTTTTACAGCAAATCCAGCAGGAATTTAGAGAAATGTGTCACATTTTTTTAATGTTTTTTTTCTTTATTATGCAACAATTATGGCATTACTATGATGTAATTAACAATGGGACAAATAGTCCTTAACAACCTCATGATATTTTATTAATTACACTGACAAATTAAAATTTTTAAAAAGTGAATGAAGGAAAAATTCTTAACTTCTGCATGATTTACGGGAAATAAAATGACTGGTAATTGTTTCATCTGCTTTAAAGTAATTATGTTAGCCTGATCATCATGGTTCATCACACTTAGCCACACATGGCGGAAGAAGTCACTCACATCACTTCTATTTATAAATAGAACAAAATAAACCAAAGTCTGGTATAGATTGAAGATGAAATATTTCACAGCGGTTCTCTCTCATTTGGGAGATGAAAGAAAAAATGCCGAGCTTTTCAAACAAGTGTCATTTAAAAAGGAAAAAAAAAAGCAAGGGGAAGAAAAGGATTTATCACAAGTTGATGAAATTCCAAACCCAGAGCGACCTTGGTTCAGCAGGACCATCTGCATTCCAGCACCGACAAAACTGGCAAGTCGTCACCCTTCCGGCCTTCGGCTCAGCTTTAATGAGAAGAGCCTGTAAACCACTGTCTCACCTGCTTCTCACACATGCACGCACACACACACACACCCATGCACACATTGCACTGATCGGAACTTCTGTTCTGTAACTGGAAGGTGAAAACCGTCTTGATAAACCAAACACCAGGCTGCTGGTGTGTTTTTTTTAATCCCACTCATATCGCTATAGGTGGTGAACTTAATGGTTACAGAGGGGCTGGTTTTCATTGCCAGCATATTCCAATCCTTTGCTCGCCACGTTTTCATGTTGACAATAGAACTGGTCTTTGAAGAAACAGCAAATAATAAGGAGCGTGAAGATGAATGTCCTGGTTTGTCCCTCTTGAGCTTTGACTTTTAACACACATCGCCTTTGACAGCGCCAACAAGTGTAAAATTAAGATAACAGCATTTTGATGTTGGCTTCATTCCTTCATTCCGGGGACGCCTATGAAAGTTATTTTGTGTGTTTGGCATGAGATCAGGGTTAACATGTGTGCTTTTGCGCAAAGAAGCAGTGAAGTGAAGGAGGAAAAGTCAATTTTAGACTTCATTTGCATATTAAAGGGTGAAGATTGGATCACTTATTCTGCAGCTCTTGATTCTGTCTTCACACATTTGCACTTCAGATGTAAATTGGAGGGAGTTTTTGGTTTGGTTTTTTTTTTTGGTGCTTTGAGATTTGAAAGTGCTGTTTTCGCGGCTGCGAATGCTCCCCAGCAACATGCCCCGCTTTAATGGAGCACGTGTAATCACAGATTATTGGTGAGCTCAGATTAGCGCAACCTCACACAGCCACGCAGGAATGCAGATTATTGCTCTAATCTGTTGTCAGTAAACAGGTTACCGTCGACTCGTGGAAAGGTTTCTGGCATCTTTCCGCCAAGCGTCTCGTGCCTGAACCGTTGAAAACTCCGCGTCTCTGATCTTCAGATGAAACAAAAGTGTAAAGGTTGTCACATTTTAGATTTTTGTTTTCATCTCCAGCTGATTTAGGATTTGTTTGACTGTCCAAACATCCAAAACAGATGCATCCTCACTGCTTCCACGCAGTTAGTGCGTAATAGCAGACAGGCCTGAAAGCAGCCATTCATTCTTTTATTACCGCTGGTGTTTATTGCATTGTCGCATTTCCTGGTACAGACTCAGAAATGAAAGCGAGCAAACGGGCCGGCAGGGTCACAGACTGGGTGTCTGGGTGAGCTGTCATCACCCCCCCCCCTCACTGCAAACGCATCCACGGCCACCGGAAAGGCTCAGATCTACACCCTCACCATGAGGAACCTGAGAGGAGAAAAAAAGAGGAATGCGCGCAGAGCCTCTGGACACTATCTGAGGCCCGTTCTGAAATCATTGCCAGGTGTCCACAGTCCACCACGAAGAGAGAGAGATGGGAGGAAGAAACTTCAAAAGTAAGCAGGGGTCATCTGGACCAGCGACATGCAGCTGCTATTCGGGAGGAGGTGTGTGTGTGAGTGTGTGAGTGTGTGCGTGTGTGGGGAGGGGGGGGCGTCACAAATGATGCAAAGAAAAGAGCAGATATTGATCCGGTAATAAGTGGATCAGATCTAGAAGGTCATATTAAATCAGGCTTGAAGCTTATCTGTGTTTAAACCGACTGAGGTGTTTTAAAAAAAAACGCTCTCCGGCGTGAAGACGCGGACGCCGGTGACTTTAAAACACCATCGCGCACCCAAAAACCCCTGGAAAAGCGCCGGGAATCGGTTGATCGTGGCCGTTGGCCTGACGGGAATAAAAAGTGCGTTAATTAGTTTACGTGCGTGAGGGAAACGTGCCCGAAACCGGTGGACGTTCGCGGCGATCTTTTGTCCCCCGGCGCGTTTTACGCGCTCCCCGCGTCGGATTCCACCAGCGATCCGGCGTAAATACGGGAGAATCCCTGCGTCTCTTATGGAGGGTTTGGGTGATAAAGTGGTGTGAGATTTACCTCTTTGGCTGAAAGCAGGAGTTCAACAGTGTCCGCAGGATCCTTGGAGCATGCCACTTGCGAAAGAGCCACGATGCTAGCCGTGCGCTCTCGGTCCAACAACTCCTTTGTTGCCTCTCCACGAACGCAGGACAGTCGCCTAGGACGCGGCCGGGGTCATTCGATCGGACGCTCCTCGGCTCTCTTCCTATCCCCGCTGGTGCAGATGTGACTTTCATGCGCTGGATGAGCTGGAGTGTCGCTCCGGCGCCGCTGCTCAGCTGCAGAGTGTCGCTCCTCCGCCTGCGCTCGCTCTTCTCTTTCTGCTCAATCAATGGGTGTGTTTACAATGGAGGGGGGAGGAGGAGGAGGAGGAGGAAGATGAGGAGGAGGAGGGGGACTGAGAGATGAGGTCTGGGCAGCTTCTCCTCGTGCAGGAAACCAAGTCAGGCAAAGATAATGAATTGGAGTGTTTTCACTCGATCTGAGTCACAGAATGACTCCACAGGTTTTTTTAATCACGAAAAATGGGTTTCTTTTTTAATTTGTTCCCTCGTGTCACAAAAAGCATGCCTTACAACCCATGGAATGCAAGAACTCTTCCTCCTTTCAATCCTACCCCCACGCTGCATGGCGCTGGAGCTTATCCTCCATTCTTTTCTTTTCTTTTCTTTTCTTTTCCTTTCTCTGAGCAAAAAGCAACAACGGATGCCAAAGCTGTTTGTTTGTCTCAGTTGAACCTCGCTGTGAATGTCACATCATACAGAATTAAAAAGGCATTTTTCTGGGTTTTTTGGGTTGGGGAGGTCTGGAGGAGGAAGTCCATTTTTATCCATCTTGAATGAGTCACATCTGTGGCCCTCCATCTGCGGTCCGATGTGCTCCTGGTATTTCTGGCTGTGACTCTTCATTGGACCTCCGAGGCCAGAAAACGCACACGTTTATTATTGTCATTGTTTTATTGTGGACACTCGAGCTTTGACGCAACTTGATCTCGTTTCTTCCCCCTTCGTTTAAAAAAAAGCCCCCCCAAAAAATTAGTACTCAGGCTTCAACATAAAGTAATCTCATATGTTTACTGCAAATTGAGCCATATTCTGGTTAATAGTGTGAGAAGAGCGACACCTAGTGGACGGATTTATACACGCTCATTTATGAAGACAAACGCACAGCTTTGAATTATGACTGAACGATTTCAAGAATATAGGGGTGTTTGATATTTATTTTCTGGTCCCAACACTTAAACATGGCTAAGAAAAGGTACATGATGTGCCTGTTGTTTTGGGGTAATGTTTTGTAATATATTACACGGGTCATGGGTTCCTTGTGCAGAAATAACACAGCCTTCTGTCAAATCAAAAAGTCAAATCAAAACGATTAAGATGGGGGTTTTTTTATTTGGTTTTTTTTTTCTAAGTCCAATTTGGATTGAAACACACAAACTCTGCCGTAAATTAGTCCACATGTTTCTGTGCAATGAAATATATTTGAATAAAGGCGTGACGCTAGAGACACCCAGTGGACAAAACTGTCTTTGTGTTTGCGTAAAAAGAAACATTTCAGAACGAAATAGTTTAGTCAGAGAGTATCACATCTTTATATTTCTCATTATTTTAAGTTTTGGTTGTATTTCCTGAATCCATCCAAGGATTTATACACATGATTGCTTTAGGTTGCACATACAAAAAAAAAAAAAAAAGCTAATTAATGTAAACCCAATAACAAAAGGCTGTTGCTCTATTGAAGTCATCCAAACGTTGAAAGGGTTTTGTGTGGGCGGGTAGGGTGAAGTTATTCCTGCTGAGCCATCAGAATCAAGGACACATGACCAGGAAGTAGAGGATTACCTGCAGATCGTGAGTGAAATGTACAAATGGGCGCCAGGCTGGATATAGGAGCCCATTTAGTGACAGTTAAGGTGTCAAACAAACAAATGACAAATGTGCCTGTGACAGTTCTACCATAATTCCCTTTAACTGCAGGCCCATAACCGGTTTCTGACAGTGTGCTCTGGTATGTGCTTTTATAACTCATCCAACAGATAACACTGTGTGAAACAGCAGAAAACAGATGGCATTTATCACCCATACTTTAACACACCTTTAGATACAAGACAAAACTAGGGCACACAACACAAAAAGTAACACTGAGATACTTTGACACTAAGTTTATTCACCAGGTTGATGAAAAGAAAAAACAAACAAAAAAAAAAGTTGCATTCATTAGACGTTTTTGGTGGTGGAGTTTTGCACAGCTTTTGCAGCAAATATGGGCTGGGCTGTAAAAATCTGACAAAGCTGGTTCCCCTCGTCGATTTGGTCTGGAGTGAAAATATAAGAAGGTGTGAGATGTTTAGCTTTCGCTCTGTTTCATGCTGAAGTCAAAGACCTCATGAACTCTGAGATAATCGTCCCATATTTGAAATTGAACACTTAAATTGGATATCTGAACTAAAATGGTGCAGCCGCCACCTGTTCTGGTGTGTTTTGGGCCACTTGGAGCGAACATCGCGTCTTTCCTCAAACATGTGGTTCCCCTTTAAACATTCAAATCCTCCCTTTCCTTCCGCCTCGCAAGCCCCGCCCACCCGCCCCCCGCGTCACAAGAGCTCCTCGGACGCTCACGAGACCCGCGAGTCAGATCAATCGGTTTCCCCGGAAACATGAAGGTCCTCGCGCTGCTCCTCCTCGCCCTGGGCTCGTGCCGGGGCCACCGACGTCACCCGGCCCACTACTACGACGACGTCGACGACGACCCCCCCCCCGGAGCGGAGGGGGAGCGGGCCGGGCTGTCGGAGCAGCCGTCCCGGTTCGGCTCGCTGTGGCCGCTGCCGCAGAAGGTGCAGACCTCGGAGGTCCCCCTCAAGCTCAGCACCGCCGCGTTCAGGATCGTCGACGCCAAACAGTCGTCGGCCGGCCAGAGCTGCACCCTCCTGCAGGACGCGTACCGAAGGTGGCGACTTTGATTTGGTTCCCTGATCGTTTTTGTTGTTGTTGTTGTTGTTTTTTTTTTGCGTTTTGCGTCCGTGCGTGTGTGTTTGTGACAAACTTCACTTCCTGCCCCTCTGCAGATATTATGAGTACATGTTCGGGAACGCTAAAAGGTCTGGCAAAGGCAAAAGCAGGCGGACTGGTTCCTCCGACCTGAGCCTGTCGGAGCTGCAGGTGTGGATCACATCACCTGATTCCGACTGCGATGCTTACCCCAGCATGAAGTCTGACGAATCATGTGAGTCCCGTCTTCCTGGAGAGAAAAAAACCAACAACAACATCCTGTTAACGATCACTTGATGATGACTGATTGATCGGGGAGGAGGGCGTTTATTAACCAGGACCCAACACTAAAGGTCACCAAGGGCAGAAAAATAAAGAAAACAAGAGTGTGTAAATAAAAAACAAGAGAGCATAAGTAAATGAAACTAGAACTCTAGTAAGCAGAGGTCATTTTCTTTTTGGATGGGAAATATGTTTTACTTCCTTCTTTCTGTTCTACATTTTTTGACCGCGGACGTGCAGGGTGTTGTGACCTTCTCGCGTCCGTCTTGTTTCAGACGAGCTGACGGTGGATCATCCCGTTGCCCTCCTGAAAGCACCGAAGGTGTGGGGAGCCCTGCACGGTGGGAAACCTCCTCTGGCGTCGAAGCGGATCGGATTTCGATTGCTCTGTTTATTCCCTTTCACCTAACCCTATTTTTTTTTTTTTTTTTTTTTGCCACCACCCATGATAAAGTTGTTTTACAATGTTCCCTGGAATGTTCCCCATAGGTCTGGAAACCTTCAGCCAGTTGGTTTATGAGGACGATTATGGCGCTGTAAGAGATTAAGATGATAACTTAGATGTTGTTTTTTTTTAATCACGGGGTCGTTCAGAGCAATTTATTCTTTGCCCACAGAAAATCATCAACGCAACGTCGATCAGTGACTTCCCCAGGTTTCCGCATCGGGGCATCCTATTGGACACTTCCCGCCATTTCCTGCCTGTCAAAGTCATCCTGGCCAACCTGGTGAGCCTGTCAGACCTTCGCAAAAAAAAACAAAACTCTTCCCCTGTGAAATCGTGCTCATTCGACCTTTGCCGGCGCAGGAAACCATGGCGATGAACAAGATTAACGTCTTCCACTGGCACATCGTGGACGACCCGTCCTTCCCTTACCTGAGCAAAGCGTTCCCGCAGCTGAGCCAGCAGGTGGGCGCTCGGTTCGGTCTTTTGTTCCTCCACGTCCTCCTGTTCTTTTATCAAAGGAGCCGTTCATTTGAATTGTTGTTGCCATGGTCACAGGGAGCGTTCCACCCGTACACGCACGTGTACACGCCCTCTGATGTGAAGATGGTGATCGAGTTCGCCCGTCTGAGAGGCATCCGCGTCATCCCGGAGTTCGACACCCCGGGACACACTCAATCCTGGGGCAAAGGTGAGCTTCAAAGCGAAAAGCAAAATTCCGAAAAGGGAAAAAAAAAACCCTGACGTGCGCCGCCTCCCGTTGCCCCGTCAGGCCAGGCGGACCTGCTCACGCCCTGCTACTCGGGGTCGAAGCCCTCTGGCACCTTTGGCCCGGTGAACCCCATCCTGAACACCACCTACACGTTCATGTCCCAGTTTTTCAAAGAGGTCAGCAGCGTGTTCCCCGACGGCTACGTTCACCTCGGGGGCGACGAGGTGGACTTCTCCTGCTGGTGAGACCGCCTGAGGTCCTCAAAGCCTCAAGGCAGCGCCGCTGATAGGATGGGTTCATCCGATCATCTGTGTTGTTCTTCTTAAATCCTGTAGGAGGTCCAACCCCGATATTACAAAGTTCATGACTCAACAGGGCTTTGGACAAGACTACAGCAAACTGGAATCTTTCTACATCCAAAGGTGGGCTGTTCCCTCCGCTAAAGCCTGTCCCTCGCGTAAAGTGAGCTGGATTCATTTTCCCGTCTTTTGACCCGACAGGCTGCTGGACATCGTGACCACCACTAATAAAGGTTACATGATCTGGCAGGAAGTCTTTGACAACGGCGTTAAGGTAACCCAAGGGTGACAGTTTGGTGCCAGTCGGCTCAAATGTGTGTTTGATCTGTGTTTTGTCATCAATCACTTGTTGTTGTTGTTGTTTCTGAAAAGTGACAACTTGGGACGTGACACCACTCACTCAATGCTAAATCCGAACCCGTCTGCAGTCGGCCATTTTATCACGCCAAAAATAGGAGTGTTAATTTTAGGCTTTTGGATTTGTTAATTTTACTAGATAGGTTAAGACAAAGATTCAAGAACCCAAATATATCACCGGTGGACTTGATTAGAGGTGAAGATGATAATTCGGGATCGATACTTCGCATTTAGCATTCCCGGGTGAACGTGGTTATTCCCAAACTTGTCGACCCAAAGACAACCACTTGCGTCGTGAAAAAGAGAATGCTGCAGACTGGTGTGTAACTATTCCAGCTGAAACCAGACACGGTAGTGCACGTGTGGATCGGCGGAGGGTATAATGACGAGATGAGCAAGGTGACAACAGCAGGCTATACCACCCTCCTCTCTGCCCCGTGGTACCTAGATTACATTAGCTACGCACAGGACTGGCAGAAGTACTACAAGGTTGAGCCGCTCAGCTTCAACGGTCAGTCATCACCGAAACGCCTCTGATCAATGTGGTGGTTTAGCTCCTGGTGGTGTGTGGAGGGGTGAGGGGGCGTTCCGTTCAACAGGCTTATGCTAGAAAACTGCACAGTTGTGACGAGGGTTGAGGACACTCGGTCCTTCTGGTTGGTGCTTTGCAGTGTTTCTCTAGTTCATTCTTGATCACTGACACCGTGTGTGTGTGTGTGTGTGTGTGTGTGTGTGTGTGCGCGTGCCGTGTAGTTGAAATCAGACACTATTATCCACGTCTGGAAAGGAAACCAGCAGCAATACCAGAACGAGATGGCAAACGTGACAGCATCAGGGTACCAGACCCTGCTGTCCACTCCCTGGTACCTGAACCGTATCTCCTACGGCCAGGACTGGCAGGGCCATTACAGGGCCGACCCACAGGACTTCAAGGGTTCGTCTCTGCTTGCTTTCAGCATGATTACCATAGTAACTTAGACCCCCCCCTCCCACGCCCCCGCTTGTCAGGCCGGAAAGCGTGTAACTAGCAACGCCGGTCCTGCTCCAGGCGGGGTTTTTGAAATGTTTGTCACTCCTGTGCACGTGTATAAGCCTGTTGAATGAGTGAGGGGAATATAGGTGCCAATACAACCATGCATTTCCTTTGATTCAGTGGAGATTTGGGGGGTTTTTCAGCCCGATCTGATGAGGTGACGTTTTAAAACAGGCACTGACGCACAAAAGAAGCTTGTGATTGGCGGAGAGGCATGCCTCTGGGGGGAGTTCGTGGACTCCACCAATGTCACACCAAGGCTCTGGTAACGTAAATTGAACGCAGCCGGCATTCTGTGACTTCAGCTCGGATGAACACGCGGCCTCTTCCCCGCCAGGCCGCGCGCCAGCGCTGTGGCCGAGCGGCTGTGGAGCTCCAAGGACGTGACGGACGTCAACGACGCCTACAACCGACTGTCCGGGCACCGCTGCCGCATGGTGGAGTAAGTGTCCTGAAAGGCGCCGTCGCGCCTGCTTGACGGGCTCGCTTCAATTCCCAATCCCCTCTCCCGCGTCAGGCGAGGGATCCCGGCTGAGCCGCTGTTCACCAGCTACTGCCCCCATGAGTACAAGGGGGTCTGAGGACAAGCAGGGGGCGCGGGTGCTCCGCAGGGAAGCAGATCGTTGCATCACAACCTCCACGTTCCTGAGAAACAACCTGAGAAACAAAAACACTCGACGGCGCTTCATATTCTACACAAGTTGAACACATCCCATGACCTTACTGTTTTGGTGCACTGCTTTATGAATGAATGATGGAGAAATTGTGAAATGTTTAAAATTTTGCCTCTTTTATTAATAAAAACAAATATTGAGTATTTCACTCTGAAATATTTTCGATACTCAAACCTAGAATCCCTTAAATCTTGTCACTTAATTATTGCTTCGCGGTATTTGAGTCAATCTGATCTTGAACCAGTACCATCAATACAATCAATACATTTACAACTGTCACTTGTCTTAAGTCCTTAAATTCCTTTTGCTTGATGGCAACAGCTTTGACTCAAACTACCGAAGACTAAAGGACGAGTGTCACAGCAGGCCGGACATTCTTTTCAGCAGGGTGTTCTGGTCCTGGGGGTTCATGGCCTCGTATGTGTCCAGCTCCAGGGAGAAGGTGGCCTTGCCAGACGTGAGCGTTCGCAAAATGGTGGAATAGCCCTTTAAAATGGAAACCAGAGCG
The DNA here is from genome assembly GCA_911728415.1 of Lagocephalus sceleratus. Lineage (NCBI taxonomy): Eukaryota > Metazoa > Chordata > Actinopteri > Tetraodontiformes > Tetraodontidae > Lagocephalus > Lagocephalus sceleratus. The sequence continues at coordinate 2,811,979 of CAJVRN010000148.1, forward strand.
CCAATAAGAAACCCAAGCTCGTTCAAAGCGAGGCTGCGAGCTGGACGCTGTCTCACCATCATCTCCGCCAGCGGCACGTTTGCCAGCAGCACCTTGTTGTCATGGCGACTCTGGATATCTCTGACCGTGCCTCGTCTCTGGGCCAAGTCTCCCAACACGATGCTGAGGTGCTCCTCCTCCACGGTCACCTCCAGCGACATCAGCGGCTCCAGGATCTGACCCCCCGCCTGCCGCAGGGCCTGTTGGCGCAACGCCAAAGCTACAGATTCAGAATCCTCCGTGTCCGTCAACGGGGAAGTCCGCTGTTTACCTTCGCCACGCAGCGGGACGCGCACGCCGACACCATGGCGGGAGAGGTTCCTGGTTCCATCCGGACTTTCCGGATCAGCGAAGACACGCCCATCAGAGGGTAACCGAGAACCGGTCCTGACGGTGGGGGGCGAATGACGTAAAGGTTTACATCCCGGCGCGTGGAATGTCAAGAGTCGGACCGGTTTGCGGACTTGTCGGGCGTTACCCTGGAGGTACGAGCTCTGCACTCCGTTTTCCACCGCCTCCCTGACCTCGGCCGACAGCAGCCCCTCCGCTTCCTCTGTGAAAGCAGATTCGCACGCGCCGTCCGCGGGCGCGACGGCCAGCTCCACGGTCACGACGTGCCGCCTGTCCCCAACGGTGCGGTCCAGCGTATCTGCGGTGAAAGAGTGGGGCTGTTTAAAGGTCGAAATTAAAGGACGTATGTGAAAAGATTCATTCGCCCCCCCCCATCTAAATACGATTCCGGGCGTTTAAAGAAGGAACCTGTTGCAGTGACTTCGCTGAGGATGGTCTCCCTGTACGCCACCTGCAGGGGTCCCAGGTGAGTTTCGATGCCGTACTCTCTCCTGATTCGGTCGTGAATGATCTCGATGTGAAGCTCTCCCATCCCGCACAGGATGGTCTGAAGGACAAAACCGCGTCTCTGTGACCCTGCGGAGGATCTCCCCTCGAGACAAAGACCGCGGCGATGTTGCGCACCTGGCCAGAATCGGGGTCCGCCCTGACTTTGAGGCTGGGGTCTTCCCTCTGGAGGCAGTCGAGGGCGTTTTCAAGATCTTTCCACAGGAGAGAGAAAAAAAAAAAAAAAAAGTTACTCCAGGGGTTTTGTTGGGTCATAAAGCTGTAATCGCCGTGACTGACCAGCCTGCTTGGCCATGGTGGGCGGTTCTATGGTGCAGAAAAAGACTGGATCGGGGACCTCTACCCCCGAGAGGACCACACTGGTCTGTTCCCCACGTTTCTTCCCAGCTGCGTTGTCGCCGTGGGCCCGACGGGCTGCAGCCGCTGCTGAGGCCTTGGACGATACGATGGTGTCCCCTGTGATGGTCTTGAGAGGAAGTCGGTAATCTTGAAATAACCTAATAAAATAAAAAAAAAGGGGGGGGCAAACGGAAGTGCCCTACCTGCTTCAGCCCCACGGTCAGGGCGATGTTCCCCGCCGTCATTGAGGGAATCTCGACGTGCTGATCGGCGAAGGGCACCATCAGTCGACTCATCCTCTCCCTGCGCGCGGCGGGACGAAGCGTGGAGGGTTTGGGGTCAGAGAACGGATCCGAGCGGGCGGCGGAGGTCAAGCGCGGGGTGGGGGGGGCGCGGGACTGGGAAGGACGTACGTGCTGTTCCTGTTGATGTTGTGGACGGCGGTCTGGGGTTTGGCGCAGCCGGAGTAAATCCGGAGGAACACGAGAGGACCCCGCTGCTTGTCGTGGACGACCTTGAAGGCCAGCGCGCACAGGTCGTCCTTGTACCAGCGCCTGGGGAAAGGAAGAGAAAAAAAAGGCTTTTAACTCGCTGGTGGTCCGATGAAGGACCCCTACTGGGAGTCTCCAGTGGAATTGCTTTGTTCCCTCACACCAGGTCGTGGTGCCGTTCATTCGGGGCGGGCAGGTAAGCCGTTATGGCGTCCAACAGAGGCTGAACGCCTTTGTTCCTCAGCGAGCTCCCACAGAGGACCGGGACGCCTTTGCGAGCGAGAGTCACCCTCCGCACGGCCTCCTGCAGCTGAGGACGCGGGAACGGGGTTCAGCGTTGTTCTCTTCAGGCCCGGGGCAGCGGCGCACCTACTTCAGAGGAGGGGACGCCGTCAAAGTCGTCGCTGAAATCCGTCAGCAGCAGTTCGGCGAACGCGTCGTCCAGGTCGGCGACCTGCTCGATCAAGGCCATCCGGGCGTCTCTGGCCTCCTTGGCCAGCTCCGCCTCGCCAGACCGGTCGAGAGGGCTGCTGTCAAACATCCGGCCGTCGTCCTTCAGAGACCCTTGCTGCCAGAGCAGCTTCTGGTTGGTGACCAAGTCCACCACGCCTAAGAAGTTTTTGCCGCTGCCAACAGGAATCTAGAAAACACGAGTGTTTAGATGTGCTGAGGCTTTTTTTTTTTTTTTTTTTTTTTTAAATCACTAATGTTCTCACTCATTGGACAGAACTACCTGGAGCAGGACTGGATTGGCCTTCAACTTCTGCCTTATGCTTTCAATCGAAAGACGAAAGCTGGAAACGACAAGTGGACAATTGTTTTCTGCTGAAGTTTAAGAAGTTCAGATTTAAAGAAACGTGAATATGTCCAGACGGTTGAGTCACTCACTTCGCTGTAGGCTTATCCATCTTATTAAGGAAACACACACAGGGGACATGGTGCTTCTCTGCTTGCCGCCACACAGTCAGAGTCTGCGCCTGGGGAGATGCAAAGCAGCAGAAACGGGCGCGTTCAGAATGTGCACGTATCGGGAGAAGGGGGGGGTCAATGAAAAAGAGCAGCATGATTAACCTCAACACCGGCAGAAGCGTCAAACACTGCAACAGCCCCATCGAGAACACGAAGTGCCCGCTCCACCTCAAGAGTGAAATCCACATGTCCTGTAATCCCACACAGAGAGTCACGTTTGGTCTTTCTAGATTCATTCTTTATATCCGCAAGCCTGTCGAATGTACCTGGGGTATCGATGAGGTTTATTCTATAACTTTTCCAATCGAAGGTGACAGCGGCTGATTGTATGGTGATGCCTCGCTCCCTTTCTTGAGCCATGAAATCTGTGACTGTATCCCCGTCGTCCACATCTGAATAATCAGGAGCGGAAACATATTTCATGAGAAAGAACCCAGCAGAAGATAACGGGCTGATGACAGCATAATTATATTCCCCACACACCTCCTAGTGCTCGTGTATATCCGGAATAATAAAGCATCCTTTCTGTGGTTGTCGTCTTTCCAGCATCAATGTGAGCCATAATGCCAATGTTTCGAATTCTGAAGAACACACGTACACACATTAACAAGAAAGCCTTGAACATAGTTAAACCAGCACATCAGGAACTGTAGAGTGCAGCTCTTTACTTGGATATATCAGGGCTGATCACAGCTCGCAGTGATTTGACATCATCTGTAAAATAAATAAAGGCAACAGGTCAGTGGAAACACTCTGGACCAGGGGTCTCCAGACTGTTCCACAGAGGGCCAGCGTGGCTGCAGGTTTTTGTTCCAACCAGTCAGGCACACACACAGTTTGACCAATCAGCTGTCTGAAGACTCAGACGAGTTGATTAAGGGAGTCCAGTCTGGTGTGCTGCTGCTGGGTTGGAACAAAAGCCTGCAGCCACACGGCCCTTTGTGGAAGAGGTTGGAGACCCCTGGTCTGGACCCTGGCTGGTTTAGAGTCTCTAACCAAACTAAGGTGTGCATATATGAAGAGGACTATATATTCAATGTATAAGACAACTGTATATGTTATAAGTTTTCTAATAATCTTAAATTAGTCATTGAATTCAAATAATTGAAAGAAAATGGACCTTCAGTTTACTTTAAGGGATAAAAACAGGAGTGATCAGAAATGAAAACACGTCAAATGACGTGTCTCAAAGAGGACATATCCTTTGATAAAAGCATCGTACCTGGGAGAGATCTGAAGTGTCGTCGGGCATGAAGGCTGGCTGAACATCTGCAGCACCTCAGCCCAGCCCTGAATAAAAACCTCCCCTGTGAATGACAACGACTCAGTTACAAGATGGAATAATAGGTGCTGCATATCCGCTGTTTGGTGGCGCAGTCTTACACTAATCATCCTGCCCGGTGTCTAAGAACTCCAAGATGAAGACCCAATCTGTGTTTAGCTGTTCAAGCCTTTTTCTTTACCATCCTTTATCCTGACAAATAACCAGGAAAGACAAGGTGGTGACGAGGACAGAGCAATGTCACGTCACCCGGAATGGCAACGGGGCAAGCAAAAATATAAACGTAAACATATATGTTTTGTTGAAATGAAGAAATAATCTCTAGATTGTTGAAAGCAGTAGCTTTAAAATCCCCAAATGATTGTAAATGTCACGCTTTCTTGTGGTACAGCTCCAAAATACTTCCCGAGAACACGCGAATTTGTGGTTTGTTTCCGGGAACAAGCATAAAATCGTTGCTTTAAGATTGGTCCCTTTAATAAAGACGCCAGGCGACATTAAATATACTGTATACTTGCTGCCGTTTGTACCACTGTTCATTTTATTCGCCGTGAAAAACATCTTTGCGTCGCTTTAACTTGGGCAAAGCCGTGCATTTTTCACAGGCGCACAGTCGGCCTCGTTGTGTGACGCACTTCCTTTCCCTGCGGGCTCCGGAGACAACAACATCCACGGAGCTCCAGACGGAGCAGAAAACACACGATATTCTGCCCCTCCACACGCCCCCGTCACTTCCAGCATTTCATCGTAACCCCCAGCGCCTTATACAAAAAAAATGGTAAGAAAACGCCCTCGTTTCTCCAGCGTTTTATCCTTGTCAGACGGTTCCGTAGTTTAGCTCGTTGTGCTAACGTTAGCCTCGGTTGACATGTGGTTCGGTGTCCGACTGAGTTTTCGGGTTTACATGATCTCACTTTACCTGTGATCTACTTTACTTTTTACCTGTCTAGTCTTCTTTCTAGAGAGGTTTAGTTGAAGCAAAAATAGAATGTGATCGATCGTTGTCATGTGGTTTGTTGAATTCCAGATGTGCACCTTCCGAAACACGAACAAAATAATTCACAATCATTTAGGAGGCCTTATTTGAGATACTATTGGATTGATTTATTTTTTTAGATTAATGTACTGAAATTGGCAGGAAGCTGAAAAATAGTTATGATTATCCTCCACCACGTCAAACCCGCGCATGTACTGTACTTGACCTCTGACGTGGAGATGACGGGTGCATGTCGGCTTTTTCTTTCACAGCCTCAGAACGAGCACATTGAGTTGCACCGCAAAAGGCACGGTTATCGCCTTGACCACCATGAAAAGAAAAGGAAGAAGGAGAGCCGTGAGGCTCACGAACGGTCTCACAAAGCCAGGAAGCTGATCGGACTGAAGGCCAAATTGTACCACAAGCAGCGACATGCTGAGAAGATTCAGATGAAGAAGACGTGAGTGCATTCAGAGGAAGAGAAACAGATGTAGCCCTGTGAAGCATATATTTATGCATGTGATCTTGACTGTGTCTGGACAGGATCAAAATGCATGAACAGAGGAACACCAAGCAGAAGAATGATGATAAAACACCACAGGGAGCAGTGCCAGCATACCTGTTGGACAGAGAGGGCCAGTCCCGTGCTAAGGTTCTATCCAACATGATCAAACAGAAGAGGAAAGAGAAGGCTGTAAGTATTTCACATCAACAGGACCAATGTGGTGATTTGAAATGGATGACATTCTTCTTTCTTGCATGTGAGTGAAATATTTTCCAGGAGAATAAAAATTCTGACTCCAAATGTTTCCTTTCTGTAGGGCAAGTGGGAGGTGCCTCTCCCCAAAGTGCGAGCACAAGGAGAAACAGAAGTGCTTAAAGTCATCAAGACTGGAAAGAGACAGAAAAAGGCCTGGAAGAGAATGGTCACAAAGGTTTGCTTTGTCGGCGACGGCTTCACGAGGAAACCTCCAAAGTACGAGCGTTTCATCAGGCCAATGGTAAGAACAAAGTATATTTGAAGGGCTGTAAATGCTGCATTCAGGGCCACAGACCCTATTAAAACGATACGTGTTGGGTTTTATCATGGCATTGTCACATGACTTTTCTTCCCCTGCAGGGTTTACGTTTCAAAAAGGCTCACGTGACACATCCAGAGCTGAAGGCGACGTTCTGCCTCCCCCTCCTCGGAGTAAAGAAGAACCCCTCCTCTCCTCTGTACACCTCCCTGGGCGTCATCACGAAAGGAACAGTCATCGAGGTCAACGTCAGCGAGCTGGGACTGGTCACGCAGGGAGGAAAAGTTATCTGGGGTGAGTTCGCACAAATCCCTTTCAAACTACAACAAGTTTCAACAACTCTCAATTTCCACGACAAGTTATTATTCATAGTTATTCTCCTCATAGCCAAACATAGTGAGTCTTTTTTTTTAAACTAAAAGTAATGGTAGATTTATGGGTCTAAAGTTTAAGACGTGTTGCTTAATGAGACATTCTATTACTTTCCAGGAAAATATGCCCAGGTGACAAATAATCCAGAGAACGATGGCTGCATTAATGCAGTTCTGCTGGTATAAGACTCTTGAACCTTTCATGCAGACAGTGCCTGCAAACATGTGTTGACCACAATAACTATGAACTACAACAACGAGGCAGCCGGAGGGCTTCAGTGGACCATCAGGTTCACTAATGGTGCATTCACTTTCACTTTTGTAAGAGGACACTCAAAAGGATAAAAAAAAAAAATGAAATTATTGCTGTTATGTGACAGAAAATAAACTTTGTATAATGACGGATTGTTTGTAGGTAATTTTTTTTAACACCCAAAAATATCAGTTCATATCTTCTCAAAATGAGATTTTTATGAATGTGTAGTGTGGATCCAAGACATTTCACAATGAAATGTCCCAATGAAATGTCCATGTTCAAAAGAGACTTCAGGATTAAGTTCAGTAAACCTCACATCTGTCATTGCCCTCTGCTGGGTAAATATTCTCCATGTCCTCATAGCCAAACACAATGAGACCAACAGTTTAATAATAAAAAAGGGCACTTTATTTGGAGTTATTGTCCAAAAAAAAAACCACCTTCATGAAAATAAACATGAAAGTGTTTGACACATTGCATTTGTTGATTTTCAAGGCATATTCCTCTTGAAGTTGAGAAATTGCAATCAGGCCAAATTTAACCGACTAATAATGTGGATTGATGACCGCAGTAGAGCTACAAACTATTTGCAATCGAAAAGACAACGCTGCCTACAATTATATTTAGAAATTGCAAAGAATCGAGTCAGAAGTTCCGATGTAAATGTGTTTCAGTGAGAGGCATTTCTAGACACCCTGGGGGTGAATGCCCCCCCCCCAGATATGTCCAGAGAGAGGATGGGTAAAGTCAGTGGAGACGGGCCAAAGCAAATTACTCCTGTCGTTACATCACGACGTTTTATCAGTGGTGGGGCTGCGGGGGGCGATGCAGAACTATGTACAGACCAGGAAAAACGTGTTTTTCATAATAGAGGACCATTAAAAACAGCAAATGTGCAACAGTGGCCTATTTAATTTACATTTATTCACTTCTCATTAAGAAGCTTATTAAGCGGAAGAAAAAATACGCCTGACTCTCTTTACTACCGAGTATAAAAGCAGAATTTAACTCTGTGCGACACAAAAAAATAATCGCCTTTTTCAGTCTCGAGCCTCCTCCATTTCCTCCAGTGTAAGGACGCAGTGACAAGAGAAGCCTGTTGAAATCCTCAAAGTTTTAACATGGTTAACCGGAGGATCCTTCAGAGCGTGCTCGGAGTTCAGTCAGCCCGACTTGCTCTCACGGGTCTTTTGGTTGTGAATGTTCCTCTTTGACAAACTGGACGTGGTGACCAAGGACGGCTCCTTGCGTTAGGTGTAGTAGTCCAACTTGCTCTGTATCGTCTTGCAGCCTTTGACGGCAAAAACCCTCTCGGTTTTGGGGAAGTAGACGAGGTCGCTGGCCACTTTCTCCGCCACGTCCGGATCGGGCTCGATTCCTTTGAATCTCATCTCAGCCATGGCGCACTGGACCACATGACGGTACTCCAGAGGCAGAAAAGGGACGAAGAAGTCCACCAGGTTCTTGTCGATTAAGCTCGTATGCCACAGTCCACCTAGAGACAGAAACCATCCAGACCTGAACCGACCTGAACTTAGAACCACCCCGACTCATCACGTAGCTTCAACTCACTTTTCTTGTTGTTAAACACCGACAGGGAGAGCATGGTCTCCAGGTCTCGCAGCTCCATCTCTTCACGGTTTCTTCCTGCTTTCCAGAAATCTAAAGCCTTTTCAATGATGCTCTCTGCTCCAGCATTGCTAGACAAAGGAGAAGAAACAGGAAAGACAGGATTTTTTCTCAAGTCAAATGCGCGCAAAAACTATAACTATGATACTTAAATAACTGAAGTCTCAAGTCATGAGTCACGCCGGTGTAAGTGATCCCTATAAAGATAGCTTAAACATGATTCTGTACTAATCCCATAACCCGTTCTGAAGACTGTACGAGAATTGCGGAAGCCAGAAGAATGTTGATCCTGCTTAAAGTAACAAGTATTCCATTTTCAGGCCTTCCAGCATTTGAGCGCAAGTCTTTTGACATTTGCTGTGAATCTTTCCTCCTTTCACGACTCCCTCAAAGGACAAAAAAAAAAAAAAACCCACTTGATTTTATGACTAAAAACGTTCCGTTCATCTGATCAAATTTCTACCTTAGGAAAATGAAGACGGCTTTCCGATAAGAAACTCCATCCAAATTGTCGTAGTAGTCCAGATATGGCTTGATGCTGTCGATCAAGCCGGGGTGCATCTTGTCCATCTCATCAAATATGAACATGGAGCGTGCACAATCACTGACGTTGCCCTTAATCCACTGCTGCAATTGGGACTGAAAAAGAAATGAAAATATTCAAGAGAGAAGCCATTCCACTTGAAACGATTCTGCATACCTTCGCCACCCTACCTTGTACGTGTCAAGCTGACTGGAATGTGGGAAGTGAAGCTCAGACGTGAACACGTGCACGTATCTGCTGTCCATTCCTTCCTTGAAAATGTTCTCGGCGATGAGTTCGCTCACAAAGTTCTTGCCCGTGCCGGTCCACCCGTGCAGGGACAGCACCAGGGGCTTCTTCGGGTTCTCGTTGCTCATGAAGCCGCTCACGGCTTTCAGGATGATGCGGGAGGCGATGTGCTGTCCAAAGAGCTTGTTTTGCAGGTCATCCTCAAGGCCTGGAGGGAGCACACAGGACCACAACAATCAGTCCCAAACATCTCAAGTCCTTTTTTTTTTTTTTTGCTGATAGTGCAGATCTGCCACAGACGGTCGTAAAAGATGTCGCTGATCGTATTTACCGCTGGTTTTCTGACACTTGACCCGATTCACGCCCCCCCCACAAACAAACGAAGGCACGTTATTTTTACGGTTCCGCGCAAGTTAAGTCAAGTGGGTTCAAACCGAAGCCCCCCCTCTCCCCCCCCCGCACGCGTTGCATTCGGACGAGGTCACCTGTTGCGTTGTACTTGATCCATTTCGGACCGCAGCTTTCGTGCAAGTAATTCCAGATCGTCCGTCCGAGCGTGGCGCCCAAACCCACGACCACCGTGGTGGTGATCGGGTCCACGGCGTCCGCCAGAAGACCGCTCGTCAGGAGGGCATACAGCCATACGTAAACACGCGCGGGCGTCATGGCCGAAAGCCATCAATCACGAACAGAAACCGCGTTTATTACGAAGTGAACCGGGGAAAGGGCGCCGAGCAAACATGCTAAACAACCAGCCTTCGACAACGCGGAACTTCCGCGTACGTCACAATCACGCGTCAAAAACATTGCGTCAATTTTTTTAAGTGTTTCGTTATCACGCGCAAAGTTGTCCACGCCGATCACACGGGAGCACAAACAACCCGCCAAAGCGCATTAACTAAAGCCGACCCTGCTGTTTAACGACATGTCAAGAAAAAAACAAAAAAACAACAACTACGTCGCGACGTTTTGTCGTGTATCTTTGGGATCCTTACCCGTTCTGTTGAAGTAAATCCACTCGGGCCGACAGCACTCGTGGAAGTAGTAGAGGATGTTCTGGTAGCTGGCCAAGAGGCCGGTGAGGGCCGCGGCCATGCCCACGGCGATGCTGGTGCTGATGGGCTCGATGGCGGCCGCCGAACCGGGGCCGAGCAGCAGCCACAGCAGCAGCACGATGCGTCCCCTCAGCGGCTGCATGTCCGGCGAGGCGGGCCGCTCGGCGAAAGGGGGGGGAGAAAGGGGGGGTGAGGGGGGGATTAAAAAGGGTGGTCGACCCGGGGTAGCGTTAGAACAGAAGGGCGCCCCGACTGACAGACTTGCTCGCCGTCGGTCCACAGGGGGAATTTGGTTCCTGCCCGATCTGTACCCGGAAGTTGGTCCGTTCCCGGAAGTTGATTTCACAACATGCCCCCCCATATCTTTATTTACACCACAACAATAAATAAGACAAGAGACTGTCCAGACAATAATGCAAGAGTAATTATATATATGCAATCAAACCAAAAGAAGAAACAACAATGACAGATTAAATAAAACAGATAAATGATTGATATCATTGATCAGTGATCAATCCTTAATATTGCAATTAACAATCGAATACTAACGTAAAAGAAAATATAAATGAATAGATTTTGTTTCAATAAAAGACTTAAAACGTAGCACCGATGTTAATAGTTTTAACAACTTTTTTGTAGAAAGTTGGGAAATTCACTTTTATGGATGACGTGTGCTAAAGGTAAATAACATCGAGGTTATATAGACTCTCTGAAAAATAGTTGTGATTATAAATGCTATCTCTCCAGAGTTTTGTGTAAACCAAAATACATTTTATATATTTTTAGGGTTCATATCATAAACAACACCATATTAATGTCACCATAAAATAAGTACAAGAAAAGTAATCCCCCGCTCTCCCTCCCCTGGGTGGTCCATTCCTCCATCAGTCTGGGGTCCTGAACCCCTGGGGTCCTCCACTGCACTCTTCTGCACTGTCAGTTTGTCAGTGTCTTCCTGTAAACTGTTTCTGGCAGTGACACATGAGGATCTGTTTGGTGGAGGGTGTGAGTACAGAAGTGAGTCGGGTGACAGTTTCAATGTAAACCCAAGCCAGACGTGCCTGTTTTGGTTGTGCAACATAATCAGCCTTCAGCTGTTCATCTCAACATATTGTCCTTGTTCATTCATCTTGTTCATCTGTAGTGACAATCCAACAATAAAAAAAAAACCCGAAGCCAGCCCCAACTCATGATGTTGTCCCAAAAACGAATTCCTCTGTGGATTCTAAATAAAAAAACACCCCCGAAAAGTACTTGAGATTTAAAATGAGCTCCTATAAGAGTAAAATCACTGAATTCATGACACAAAAAAAACCCGAACATCAGGCACGGTTGAGCTAATCAGATGCTCTCCATTATCTAACCTGTGACTGCGTGTGACTTGTAAACACACAGAAACCCAAGAGACAAACTAAACCCGGCCACCACACCATCATTGATAAGCTATTTCATTTCCATTATAGAGATACCTTTATATATAGAAGTCTAACCGAGAATCAATGGTCTTGCACCCTTGCACACTGAACAGTCTCTGTGGATTCGGGTAAAACACTAAATCATCAACCAACTGCTTTGCAATGGTTTTGTCTTGCGCAATGTTGTGGGCTTTCATCGCAGCGAAAACACATTGGAGAACGTGTTTGTACTCCAAAGGCAGAAATGGCACGTAGAAGTTGACCAGGTTGTTTTTGATCAACGATGAGTGCCTCAGGCCACCCGCTGGAAGAGAACAAAGGAAATGACCAAATATTAAAAAAAAGGAAAAAAGATTCCAAACCAAAAAGAAAAGCGAAACTCACTTTTTTCATTAAATGCTGATTGAGAGATCGCCATTTCCAGGTCCTTTAGTTTAATCTCTTCCCGAGCTCGTCCGGATTGCCAAAAATCTAAAGCTGTCTCTGTTATGATGGACCCTCCAGTATTGCTGAGCAGAAGATCCACAAGAGGATATCTAGTTAATTTTCATCAGTTCGACATGACGATATGAGACGAGTTCCTTTCACCTGAGGAAGATGAAGATGGCGTTCTTGAATGATACTCCATCCACTTTGCTGTGGTGGTCCAGGAATGGCTGAATACTGTCAATCAAGCCGGGGGGCATCTTATCCGTCTCATCAAAGACAAACATGGAGTGTGGGCATTTAGAGATGTTCCCCTTTATCCACTGCTGCAACTGATGCTGAAAAACAATTCAAAAGTCGTTCTTTCACTTCCAGAGTCGTAAGTAATTGGTTCATTCGCCCGCGCATCAATTCCTACCCTGTACTTCTCAACCTCACTTGCATGCGGGAAGTGAAGTTGATACGAGAAGACGTGGAAAAACTGACTGGCATTTCCACGTTTGTAAATGTTGTCAGCGATCATCTGAGCCACAAAGTTCTTCCCCGTGCCAGTCGGTCCCTGCAGAGAGAGCACCAGGGGCGTTTTGTGGTGGGTCTTCTTCATGAATCCTGCCACAGCCTTGAAGATGATGGGAGAGGCAATGTGCTGCCCCACCAGCTTGTGATTGAGGTCATCCCAAAGACCTGGAGAGCACAGGCGTACGTTATCAAACAACATGAAGGCATCCTTCAAACTTCAGCTCCTGTGATGTGTGATTTTTGCATCATGTCATGTGGTGTTTTTGCCATACATCATAGAGTTAAACCAATCAAACAATATCAGTTTATCAATTACCCTTTTTTATCATGCCTGGCATCACTTGGGACCTCAACAATTACCCGTTGGAACAAAAACTTTGCAGGAATAAAATGTTTCATTGTTTCTGTACACTTACAAACCCAAATCTGCGGATGAAATTCCAATTAGATGAAGATAGATGCAAAAAAAGACTGCATCTACGGTTTTATTTTTCATTTCCTGAAAAGAGGTCAGGTATTTCGTCTCAGTTTCGCTTTCACTTTAGCGAAAACGCGCGTTTTTAAATGGACATTTTCCACATATAATCAGACATTTTCACCTTTTTCGTTGAAATCAATCCAATGTGAATTACACCTTTCGTTGAAATATCCCAGGATTTTCCAGCCCACCGGGGCGAGCAGCGACCCGCCACCGATGATCGCTGCGATTGTCAGCGGGTCGAACGAGTGAAACGCCGGGATGAGGGTCGAAAAGAGGACCAGCGACAGAGACAAGGCCCTCGGATTCATATTCCAATAGTCCTTCGGTCCTTTGCAACTTTAACTTGTGCGGGTTGGAGCCGACGACTCGAATCTGTGTCTGGCACTGGCCAGCGGTGATAGCCACGAGGGGGCGCTCAAGAGACTGAGCGGGATTTAGATTGATCTGCAAGTTGAACATCGGTGCAGTCGGCCGACCTTCGCACGCACAACCTTTGGGCATACATCTCCACGCAGGCAAATACACACAGGTCCATTGACAGCTTCGGTTTCAGCAGATACAAGACGCATGTCTTACACGCACAGATACACACAGACGCACACATGCAAACACATAAAACCAGACACAGAGTTCTGCATCACCGAAATGACCAAGGTCCATGGCTGGGATGGTGGTGGGGGGGGCGTCCCTTGGGGTGGGGATAGTAGAGGATGGTTGGGTGCTGATGGGGGGGGGCAGGTCCTCTGGGCCTGTCTTGGCTTGCTTGTGTCTCTGTTGTGTTGCTATTTTTAGGTGCAGTCTGTTGAAGATTGGTGAACCTCAGCTCATCTTTAGATCTGAGAGGCCTCTGAAATATTTTTTTATAGCCAGTCATGTCCCTGACTTGTTGCCAAATAACCTGATTAGTTGTCAAACTCTGAACTTGGAAGAAAATGAGTGAGTTTTGCAGATTAATCTGTGCTGTTTTATACTTTACAAGGCATCTCAACATTTCTGACATTTGGTTGCCGTCATCTGTTTCTACTGTTATGAGAAACTAATCATCTTATATTGATCATTGACACTTGATGTCTGACAGAACTCAAGGAAAGGGTGCACATTTGTACCTTTTTTTCTTTACAATATATGTCTTTCACAAACCAACTCCACCAATCAATTGAAAGGACAATTATGAGTCTTGAGTCAAGTGGTTTATAGGTTTGTAGCTGCTTGGAGCTCAGCAAAAAAAGCTGACTGATTTCAGTGCCTGTTCTTTTTCTGGCTGGCAATGGTGAAATACAGATTCAAATCAGACAAGATCTGAAGACCTGTTTTTGACATCGCTCCTTTTCAAGAGAGTTTGTTAACCTACATTGGGAATAAAATGCATTTGGAAATGTTTAGAAATAAGTTGTTGTAGTTACATTTGGGGAAAAAAAACACCCAAACGTGCACAGATGTGTTAGAAAGTGCTTTGTGAATAAAGTGAGTTGAGTTTTTCTGGTTATATATATTCTACCAGCAGAGGACAGCAGCGGACAGAGACCGGGCCTTTGGCACGGTCCAGTTTGGAATATCACCAGTCTGGAGAGCATTCAGGATCTTATATCAGAGTTTGGCTGCATCAGTTTGACTTTTAATCAACAAATTAGCTTTAAAAGGCTCTAGAGTCCTCACATGCTGGAAATCTTGCTCCCACAGGGGGAATTATTTTGTCTTCTTCTTTTTGTTGCTGCACTCCAATATTTTTTCGTCTAATAAACTTAGAATGCAAGATGATGAGCATTGGTAAAACCAGCAATGGGATATATCTGCCTCAGCAGCACGCTGAATGAGAACACACTCCAGCTCAGGCCTGAATAAAACAGGAGATAATAACGATTAATAGAGATTTTAAATGGTTGTCCCTCCACTTTTTCCCACTGGTGGGATTTATATTTCTGTGGCTTCGACTCCAAATCAAAGCTCCTGTTGGTTCTGCGGTTGAGGAAGCAGGGGATTTATTTGTGGATGTGTCAGCTTTGAGGGAAAGCAGAGGGGACAGGTCATGGCTCCAATCTCATGCTGAACAGAGGGCGCTGCCACTGCACATTGACCCCAGCCCCCCCTTGTCTTAAACCCAGCCTGGTGGAGAGGTTGGTCTGAATGGACACTCAATGGAACTAGGACCAAAGCGCATTCCTCTGAATGACCGATAAGAGGATCTTCAGAGACAAGGGTGGGGTAAAACTGGACACTTGTTGTGCGGATAGAAAAGATTTATTTAAACATGGACCAAGTTGGTAAATGTGCCGATAGCACAAAGTGCAGAGCGCAACAACTTATCAGAGTGATTTCCTCCGTCTCCATGAGGGGGAGCTGGTCACATCAGCCTTGACACTCCTTAAATTGTTGGTTTTCTTAGTAAGTGGAGGATAAACGATCAAATTCCAGTTACTAGAAAAGTTTCAACACTATGTAATGGAAACTCAAACAAAATTTAAAAAGCACAGATGCTGAAATAAAACAAAACATATTGGTGAAATCATTCCTCTAATAGTTCTTTGTGAGAAAATCAGGAAAAACCATTAGAAAAATGCTTCGATGCTATGGGTCTAACTATGACCCTACTTTTGTTTTACTTTGTCTTTGCTGGATATTTGTTGTTTCTCTTTAAACTAAATGCCCATGTTCTGCTGCATCCAGACAGATATCCCAGCATGCAGCGGGAGTATAAGGAGAGCAACAAAAGACTAACGGAGCTCACCTAGGAGGCTACAGGAGGGAGAAAAGAGAACACATTTCAATGCTTGTCGTCATCGTGCAAACACGCCGTGAGCCGTCCCTATTGTGTTGGGAGACCCTGTCGTTGACTATGTAAACACGGCTAAATTCAGACACCGAGCAGGAAGTGATTTCATGTCCAGCATCCGCCTCAGTCTTCCTCTCAGGTGGTCGCCGTTGCCGGCAGCGGACCTTCTCAGACCGAGAGATCGGAATAATGAGGAACCTGGCTTGGGGAGGGGGCTGGTGGGAGCGCTCAGCGTATTGTTATTGCAGTCATTTCCTCCCACACGCAGAGAAAAGAGTATGACTTTACAAGACTGCAAAACAGAGGAAAAAAAAAACTTTCTTAGTACGATGTCGCGCGGCCTCAAACACATCGCAGGAATTTCACCTGTAAAACTGACTGGGATTTGCTGCTAATCTGATTGATTTAGGTTACACCCAACAGGAACTGGATCCACTTTCCCAGCACCAAACTAAGAAAATGCTAGTTACTAAACCCACAGCACAAGAACTAGAAAGACCTTGGTGATAGATCATTTTTAAAAAGTGGCAAAAAGCTATATTATCGTGCATATATATATATGTATGTATATATATAATCCATTTCAGTATATCCATATCAACCCTCAGGGGGGCACTCTTTTTTTCTTTTCTTCTTGGATGATAAAAGGCCAACGATTCCCCCAGAATTCAGAACATGACAAAAATGTAATCATCTGCTCTTTCTCCCATTATCAACATTTCCTGAAACTTTCATTAAAATGCCTTCATAACTCTTTGTGTTGTATTGCTAACAAACAGATGAATGAATGTGGCTTAAGACTAATGAAGTCATATCAGTTATTGCAGAACTCACTTATGAGGTTTGAAAATGGCCCTTCAATCTGAGCGGATTAATCCTCCCTGGAAAAGCTATTTGGCTGAAGTTGAACTCATTTAAAGGTGATGTTACGAAACTTCTATTGCCCCATGTTTTGCGAGGGGGGGGGGGGGCTGTGACGTAGAAAGCCTTGACGCCCTGTGACCCAAACCAAACGACGGCTTGCGACTGTCTGAAGGTTTGTTTTTGCACGGGCGGAAACGGTGAAAGGACGGGGACGGTCAAACACACCTGTGGACACCTTTCAGCCTTGTTTGACTAGTGTGTGTTAAGTACACACACTAAACCGGGGGCCGGCGAAACCTGCAAAATCCCGGTGGGATCGTTATCGCGAGCTGCGATCAGAACTAACGCAGAAGCAGGGGCGAAGTATTTGTTTACCATCTGTGGACCCCTGCTGTGAGACGAGCTCGGGAACAACCTGAGACGTTAAAAGGAAGGAGACGGATGCAGCAGGTGGGGAGAATTGGGGGGGGTGTGAACAAACAAACACCCACCTGCTCCTCTGATTGCTCTTTATCTGATCCTGACAGAGCAGATTGAGGCTGTGAGCCGCACTGATGCTTTCAACCAGCGCTCTTTAAGCCCGTTCGTCGCCTCTGATTTTAATTTTGCGTGAATTCGAAAAAGTTACGTGGCAAAAAAAAGGATTGATTTCACACCATCTGTGACGCTTCTTGTACACCCTGTGGGTTTCCAGGCGGTCACGGAAGGTCTGGAAAATCAAACAGGAACCGGCCGAGGCTGCCCGTGCCTTTGAAATCCATCAATTAGGCCCTCAAAGCGCAGTCGGGGTGCCGCGAGGGACGAACGTGGAGCGGGCAGGAGAGCGACATCTGCGGGAGCCACGCTGGGAAATGATTGAGAGAACTCTGGGAGCTCCGAGCGAGAGGAAGGAAAAAGGGAACGAAACCCTTCCCGAACCCCCCCCGGACAGGGGCGTCCGACATGCAACTGCGAACCGCCGTTCCAAGCTGACAAGAATTAATCACCCATGATGCATCAGTTAGGCACCAAAAGCTGCGAGGTGCAGACGGAGGGGAAAGGCTTCGCTCCGACATAAAAGTTAATTACTGATGAAGATAGAGAACAAGCCCCTGGTAAACCTTATACCTGACAACTGTGGGAATCCTTTTGATTGGTTCGGCCTCCTTTGCCCTTTGACCCCCCCCCGCCCCCCACCTTCACACCGACACAAACAGGAGATGATAAAGTCACAATCAGAGCGCTGACCGACCTGTGAAAGTGACTCAGCTCAGACGCCGATAAGAGCTGCTAGTGATCAGGGGTCAGACATGCACATCTGGACACCTCTGCTGCTGTTAGACTCTCCTGCCACACACACACACACACACACACACACACGCGCGCGCGCACACACTCTCCAGCTTGTATGCTGCGCAGAAACATGCCTGACAAACGTCTTCTTGCAAGTATAAGTTACGGTCCTTTGGATGCTAAGTAGTAAAGACACCAGGCTAATTTGACCGGGTTGCCGCGGAAACGCCTTCTCGTAATTTGTGAAAACACAGCCACGAGGTTATTCCAAATTGGAAAGGCTCGTTGGGGATAAAAAAAGAAAGGAGGACTGTATTATTTTTATGCATTAGTTGAGTTATTGTTCAGAGGAACCGAGCGTTTTTCGAAGCCCCGTCCAGAATCCTGTCGGGCTCCTCTGTGCCCGGTAGCCTCCACACGGCGCCTCTTCAGCTGAGTTGGAGGTCATTTTTCAAGCTGATAAGTCGCTGCACAGCACACTGACAGCCTCTCTAGGAAGACGGATGGGCCGGGGAGGCAAAAAAAGAAAAAAGACCTTAAGGAGGGAGCACCTCCATGCACTGCCAAAGGAGGGGGTGGTGGTGGTGGTGGTGGTGTGTGTGTGTGTGTGGGTGTGGGTGTGGGGGGGGGTTCTCTCTTGAGGTCAGCGGCCCACACATATGCCGGCGTTGCATCTCACCAACACACGCACGACTTTTAACAGTTTTTCTCGCCTGCACGTACGTGATTAAACTCAGCAGGTTCGGGTTCGTATCCATGACCCGGTGGGAAAAGTGCGGATGGAGACCTACGTGGATGATTAAGAGAGAATGTGAACATCTGAAACAAGCCCCCCCCCCTGGAACCAGTCACAGGGCCCGCTTCTCTCGCTCCCCTGATGCAATCCGATCCCGACCCCTCGTGGCTGAGCGGGAATCGAATTTATTTTTGCTAAGTTAGGGTCAAAATAAACTGTCAGCGTGCTCCCGCTGTGAAATACAGACCCGGCGTTCATCTTCTATCTCGTTGCAATACATGTCACATACGCAGCTCGATGTGGGAACGTCCCCCCCCCACTGGAATCAAAACAGAAGGCATGGCGGGCAAGATTACTGCCAAAACAGACCCCCCCACTACAGGTTCCTTCATGTCATTAATTTCTAATTCTTCTGCGCGGCGGCGGTTTTCTCCCCGCCTGTCGCTCCGGCTCATCTCCTCATCTATCAGCCTGCACCCTGACTCGCGTATTATTGTAACGTTAACGCGGGGAAGCACCCGACAACCGGAAGATCTGCTTCTGGAGATTGAGCCAGAGTCTGAGCGGCTCTTCCTGTCTCCCACCCCTAATGCCTCTCCGATGCAAGAACCACTACATCAACAAAAGCTGAATCTTAATCTTAATCTTAAGGTTTCGCTGCATGATTTATGGTGCTTTAAAATATGATTAATTGTGCTGAAATGTAACTGTATCAGTGGCTGCTACGGGAGGGGGGGGGTAATATTACCCAGAGAACAGCTGAAAATTTGCAAAAAGCCAGGACCTGTTTAAGGTTCAAATGAATTGTGACAAAAACAAACTTGTAAGCTCATGCAGCCATCAGACACCTTCCTGCAGCTTTGATTTTTGCCCAGCATCCCAGCATTACAACACCATGTGAGTCAGAGGTCAAGGGTCACAGCAGGTTTGCATTGGGGGGAGCACCAAGCGCACAGATGTATGCTCCACCTAACCGCAGCAACATCGGCATTTATGCGCTGAAAGGGTGGAGAAATTCGAGTTTAGGGCAGGCGTGCAGATAATTACAAACAGGTGCGAAAACGGGCGAAAGCAACAGGCCGCAAAACTGCTCTTTTTTTTTTTATGTTAAATGACGGGCTTAATTGAACGCCGCGCAAGCGGGAGCAAAGCCCGGAGCACCGAATTCGCTGGTTTTTCTTGGCATTCGCGAGGGTGGGGGGCCAAAAACGGGAGGCGCGGGTGAACGGGTCTGCAGGATTGAGATAAATTCAGAGGGGAGTCTGCAGGAAGTGCTCTCACATCACTTCCTCGCTTTGTTATAGCAAAAGCTCGGAATGTAGTTCCTGTCAGGAGGTGAAAGAATTCAAAACAAGTTCATCAGCCCATGGCTGAAGGGTCCAGAGGTGGGAAATGTCACTGGGTGTGGTTGTGTTGTTGTGTTTATGAATGAATTGAGGGTTGAACATCTTGGCCCGTTAACGTTCGGTTTAAAATTGGAGGAAAATTCAATCAAACAACTCTGCTGCATTGCTGTATGTCCTGTTTCCAATGGTCTATGAAAGAATGAGAACACTCAAGTACCACACCCTCCTCACATCCTGTGGCAGGTCTGTCCTTGTCTCATGCTGGGGTCCAGAGACATACCAGAGGCCTGCAGTCCCAGAACAATGACACACACACACACTGACCCCAAAAAGGAAGGAAGCATGTCGGTGGACATGAGTATACTTGAAGAATTGTCTGTTTAGGGCAGTAAAGCGCTCTGAATTCTTTATAAACATTGTAAACTTTAAGGTGAAACACACTTTTAGCAACTGATACATTTACAGATGCCCGTCTATTGTGAGGGATAAGCGAAGACGGGAATCTGTCATCATGCTGCGGTCGCAAACACTCCGTCTGAGGGCTTTTATCGGTAAATGGGCGCATGTCTCGCGGGACGTCTCACTGCTGCCCACATCTCTGCACACAGACATCCGGAAATCCACCACTTTTCTTCAGCAACGGTCTCGGTCGTACTAATGACTCTAGGAAACTACAGTCAGCAGCGCGGGGATTTGAGGTGGATTTGGACGAGGTTTGCCGCGTGGCAAACCTCGTCCAAATCCAGGCGGACGACCTCTCGGGAACGCGGGTTACACCTCGGAACCGCTCGGCGTCAACGCGAAGCCAAATCAGCCTTTGAGCCGGAGGCACAGGCTGGCTTCGGTGGGGAAACTCAAAAGCACAATTTAAGCCAGAGCAGTATTTGGTGTCACCGACAAGTCTCCAGCCACATGCACGCATCTATGAACCTCAGTGAAAAGGTTGGAGCCCTAACACTCCCTACACCCCCCCACCAGCCTCGTCTACCCACTCAGAACTGTTGATTTACAGTTTACTAATCGGGCAATGTAAGCTACGGTTTGTGGGCACATTAGGGCCTCACCGCTTACATCTCTTTACGTCATTATGAGAGCGCCTCGCCTCATAAAGCCGGCATGCAGCAGCAGGCAGCAGCTGTAAACCCCGTCAGAGAGACGGCCGGCGTGTTTTTTTTTTCCAGCGGATCGCTAATTTTACGGCCTCTTATTAGACTTTTTTAAAAAAAAAAAAAAACAGCACAACAAACAACGTGTAGTTTTTGCCAGTCTGAGGAGATGCACCCCCGCTGTATACCTCCCACCTCTGCAGACAGTCACGGTATGGTAACGCGAGGGAGGGGGGTCCCGGCTTCGGATCTGGAGGCAGACCGGAGATCGCGCGGCTGTAACGTTGAGCCTGCTGTCCACGCTCTTACATTCTCAGGTTTGGTTGGACATAAATCTCCAGAGTCACCGTCTGACACAGCATAACGGCTTCTCGGCCATCTGTCCCGAGTTAGCGAGCTACAGTAGATAGGTTCTTAATGAACACATCATTAAGGCTCTTGGACCGGTGTTCCTTCTGCGGTCCCCTAACAAGTCCTCTAAGTGCTACAGTTTAGTAGAGCGCTCCGTGACGGGCCTGTGCCGCCAAACTGCAGTACCAGCCGAGACAACGGACCCCATCAGCATCAATAAAGCTGCGTAAAAACGTGACAGGAGTCTGGGTTGAGCAGAAAGCTCTCATCAGCCCTGGCTTTTTGTTTAAAACTCTGTGGAAATCTGAAGCCGAAAAACAAGATCTGCCATCTGTGGATACATCTGATATGGTGGAAAATGTAGGTTTTAGCGGCATAATAGCTCCAGCTCAGTAAGACAACATTCGAGAAGGCCTCCTTCTCCTCAGGCCAGGGGTTTATAGTTGAACTTCAAAAGGAAATATAAGGTGACAGATATGAGTATACCACCTCTCCATGAACGCTGATCCCAAGGTCCTCGACCACTTCAGCTCCAGTCTGCTCTGTTTTGTCTTGCTCAACGTCATAACATTGCTCCTCATAGGAGGTGCAGTAAATCACCGCGGTGCCCTCTCCCCAGTTATTAAACTGGCAACAGGCTCTCAGAGGCCGGCTTGATTTGCAACTGTGGATTTGAGCGCTGCTGTCTGTGGTTACGCTGTCAAAACTCCACTGAAACGCAGGCCAGAAGTGACTGTAACTACAGTAAAAGGCGGGCTGGGGGGGAGCTGTTGTCTGCTCCTCTGGTGCCACACTGACCTCCATATATCATCTTTATATTTAAACCATTCGCTGCTGCAATAGTAGAGTCTTAAAACAACAGTCAATATAAATAAAGTTGGCATGAGAATTACTCAAAAGTCAGATGAAAGCATGCTCCCAATGAAAGAAGAAAGAAGCACCGCCCCCTGGTGATTGGTTGCAGTCGGAAAACAAGCCCCTCCTGTCCTGTTTTCTCCTTAAATGACACTCTGGTAAAAATTGATTTTTAACAGCTTTTTTGGTTACCACAGTTATGTATTATCAAGATGAAGCTTGGATTTCTTTTTTATTATGCAATCAATTCTCGTAGCAAGAAAAACAGTTCAAATTCATGTAAACCGGGTGAAGAGAGCATGAGCTGCAGTGTTTCTGCAACTTTCTGTTTATGAGAGGTCAAAGATGTGATCTGGTGATGATGATGAGACCAACTTCATTTACATTAACATCAGCCCTTGATTCTCTACAGATGTGGAACTCGAAGGCTCATCAACAGTCTGCAGAATCAGCTAATCTGGAAGGCTGAACTTTTCTAAAACAACCTTTTTTTTTTTAATTGGGTAGCCCCGGGGTGGGGGGTGGGGGGTATTGGGGTGCAAAATAATAAGAAACTAAGAAACTGCTCTAAACCGAATCTTCTTTTTGAACTCTTGTACACTCGCCAATTCCTTGTTTCCTGGTCCGACGAACGAAGAACGGTGATGAGGAAACACAGTGCAGGACCCCGAAACAGTCTGAGCCATCAGATCACCAGATGAATTTTAGCGCGCTGGCCTGTGCCTCACGTAGAGATGTTTTCGTTTGTAACGTCAGACATTTTCAAAGCTCGGGAGTATAAAATGCGGTAAGCCGCCTCCATTATTCCGGTCCAATGCTGCCAAATCCAGGATTCCGCCATTAAAGATACTTCTTTTTGGGCGAAGAATGTCAAACCTCTTGCACATATTGACCTATATGTAAATTCCAAACATGTGTCGTGAGGGACGAGGATTTAGAATATGCTCAGATTGCGCCGAGAAATATATTTTGCAGATGGAAATATTTGCATCCTTGGTGGACCTCTGTGAACTCCAAATGAGACGAGGAAACACATAATGGCGGGGAACAGGCCGTGATGGACGGGAAACCTGCCCAAGGTGTTTTCCCGCCTGTGGTCTAATGACCGCTGGGACGGGCCCAAGCAGCCCCCAGGACTCCAATGAGGGAGCAAGATTAATGTATGGAAAGAACATCATCGATTTATCAAACTATAAATCTCAGATCTGACAGATCTGACGTGTTCAATGTCGGAGGATTCAATTAGAGTATTCAATAAGCCAATCATTGGGCTTCTGAGTGTTTTCTGGAATGTCTCTGAACCCCTCCCCAGTCTCACCACACTGTTGATGACTGTCTGACAAGCAGAGTTGGAAGCAGGAAAAAGGAAGCGCTGTACAAAGGAGAGGCCACCGAGCAGGATACAGCAACATGCCTCTGCGAACCGTATTTCAATTTTATTTCAGGATAATTTTAGCGCGCTGGCCTAGCTTTGATTTTTGTACATCTTTAACGTCTTTGGAGCGTAACACCAAAAAGCGGGCGGTCCTCTGGGACAAAAGGGCTGCAGCTTGGCTCGGCCTCACGCTCACGGTGACAGGGGAGTGATGTTGGAGACAGGCCTTGGGCATCAGGATGTCCTGTTTAGTTGTTCAGAGTGGACAGAGCACACACACACACGCACACACACACACACACACAGACACACACAGACACCTCCATCCTTGTTCGCATGTGAATCAGCAGGGCTGTAATGAAATCCGTCTTGGTGGTAGTCTGGTACTGCAGTATTTATGGCGACATAATAGTTTCACAAGAAAAAGGGGGGGGGGATGCTGTAATGTCTCAACTGACTCACCCTCGCCGCAAACACCAAAGTCTAACTTCACTCCACTTGACATCGATACTTGTTAAAACCATATTAAAGTATCAAATCGCCGTATGCGGCACTTATGTTGAACAGTCCTTCTGCTGACTTCACTGGGCCTCCATTAGCGGTGCTGGCTGCATCTTGACTTTAAAACACTGACAAGATGCAACAAAACAATCCAAACAAGATATATAAATACATATATATATATATATATATATATATATATATATATATATATATATATATATAGAGAGAGAGAGAGAGAGAGAGAGAGAGAGAGAGAGAGAGAGAGAGAGAGAGAGAGAGAGAGAGACACTGGAAGAGGGTATTTCCAAAGCTTCTGTCTCAAGTGCTCATGGTCAGAATTTTTAAATTCTTGCAGCCCCCCCCGCACCAGTGCACCACTTCCTCTGTTGCTCTATCTGAGACTTCCTCACTCTCACGTCAGCGCTTCACGGTTATGTAAGAGGTGCCACCTGTACCGTATTGGCCACAGGCATCGAACTACTAACTATTTTCGTGAATTTTGCATTAAAATTTGGTGGTTTAAAGTGTGTGGTTTTTCCAGAGCTCTTGTCGGGCACAGCCCCCCCCCCCTCCCCCCAGTCCCTGCCCTGTCCAGGGTCACAGTCGCTGCCCCACGGCAGAATCTGTCGGCCTTCTTTGACGCATATCCGCTTCCTGTTAAAGTGAGATTTTTATTGTTCCAAGGGAACGGGCTCCTGAATCTCGCTCCCTCAGCCTTTTCCTGTTTCCTTTTAAAAAGGAAGTGCTGCTATGCCCCCCCCCCCAACACATCCCTCCCCATTCCCTCCCCCCGCATCTTCTCTGAGACAAATCTGGAGTGAAAAAACTTGCTTGTGGTGGAGTCTTGATTTTCAAAGAAGGAGAAAAATAGCTCTTAAAAAAAAAGGGAGGGACCCTCCCACTCATACAAGTACACACAAATGCACAAACAAGTCTCTGCTGATTTTTGTATCGAATGGCCCCCCTCTGAGCGATCGGCCATAATGGCGAACGCTGATATGGATATGTGGTCACCTGCGACCCTGAAGTGGAGCGTTCCCATGGTGCCTCAGCACGTAGCCCTCTTTTGTAATTAATTGTTCTTTGTATTCAGAGAGTGTCCGGACTTACATGTAGCACCTTAGGTGAACAACAAACCCCCCCCACTCAAGCAGCAGCACAGGTGGTGAAGAACCTCCAGAGCAGACGCTGTTTATGCAACCGACTATTGGTTTTGCCAATTAAATTGTCCGACTCGCTGCTGAATTTTGTGGAATATTCCTGTTTACACTATTAATACGAGCTTCTTTGGGTGGATCTGAACACTCTCCAGCTCTGCGCATAGTTCTAAGAGTTCTGGTTGTCAAGAGATGACTGATTCACACACCCTAATCAAAATGAGCTTTGAAGCCGATTTGTGGTTTTGGAACCAGCGGTTGAAACAGCACTTGGGTAAACAATTGCGGC
The DNA here is from genome assembly GCA_911728415.1 of Lagocephalus sceleratus. Classification (NCBI taxonomy): domain Eukaryota; kingdom Metazoa; phylum Chordata; class Actinopteri; order Tetraodontiformes; family Tetraodontidae; genus Lagocephalus; species Lagocephalus sceleratus. The sequence goes on from CAJVRN010000148.1 coordinate 2,837,501, forward strand.
ATATGGTTCATTTAGCAGCAGTTCGGTTTGTTTGCAGTCTGCAGAACAATGCTGGAAGGACCTCCTGGCAAGATTGTTTTTGCATCACGCTGAGAAAACTTTTAAAGGCGATTTTTCTTTTCAGCAGACCGTCCCGTGGCGTGGTGGAAAACGACTGGGAACATCAGTTCAGAGACCTGAGATTAAGAAAGTTCTGCGGGGGCGCGCACGTTGGCCACGATCGCGAATTTCCATTCGGAAATCACGCACCTCACGCAATCTTAAATCTGAGCCCTTGAACCCTAACGTGCACGTGTAGGTTGTGCAGATGTGTGTTGTTGTATGCACCATTTCAGTCAGATAGTGGATAGTTACTGTGTTTTCTTAATATGTGAGGACACGACACCACATCAAGCTCACTATTGCCAGAAAGAAGGTCTAAAAGCACTCCTGAATTCATATTTACACGCGGCCTTTATGGGACGGGTCGACATGTTTTCCCACTGCGCTGCATTGACAGTAATGAATATAAATGTTTTGAGTCTTTAAAATGATAATACTCAGCAGTCACGATCAGGAGATGGAGCAAAAGCAATCCCTGAAATTTCTCACAATAAACACCCTCTGGCACACAAAAATCAACTCCGTTACAGATCCAATTGACTCTCCATCACGAAAATAAATGTATACCATACTCCCACTGTAACGAAAGAAATTATACATTAAAAAAAAAAAAAAAAGAAACGATCTGGAGCACAGCCGTGGGAAGCTCTAGTCTGCACGCAATGTTTCAGCATTATTAAAGGTTCAAGTAACAAACCAAATGATTAAAAAATAAACATGAACATTCATCAGTGTAAAGTCAATTACAAGAAATAAGAGGCACAGCCTTTGGGAACAGCTATATGAGGAGGGGGGTGTTAGCCTCTCTATACAGAATTTAGGATCTTTATTACTCCCTGTGTGACTCCATCCGCAAAAAAAAATAGTTGCAGCCTCAACCTGACATGAGACACCTGAGATGTTTCCATAACGTCTTTAGATTTTAGGTATACAAATGGTAGAAAAAACTAAAGACACCAGCAGGAAAGAGGGGGGGGGGGCAACTTCCCTCTTATCATGTCGAAGTTTCGGCTTAACAAGCTGCAATTTGACAGATTTGATCACCTTAAACAATGTAAACATGCGCCTATGGGCCTGCAGTGTGGCTGCAAGAAAAAGAAAAAAAGGAGAAGAAGACAAAATAGTGCACACAAATAACTGCAGTCAGCTACTGCTGCTGCCTTTGATTTCCTCTGGACTGCCAAAGCAGCAAAGGGCCACGAGGTGACCAAACTTAAGGTCGGTGCCCTCTTCAAGATGTCTGCAACACAATTGTGAAGGGGAGCAGAACAAAAAAAAAAAGAAAAGAAAAATGCTTCAAAATCAGATTCGCAAAGCGGTTTGAGCAGGATGGAGAGTGTTTGTGCAGGAGAGGGGGTTTATCAGCGGTTAACACTCACAGGAATTCCGGTTTGGGATTGTCCATCCAATTCCTGCGTTCCACAGGAAGCCGTGCATAAAAAGCAACCGAAAACGCCCGAGGACATTTCATATGTCGCCAGTCGGCTCACTGGGAGCACTTCCACTTAATCTCACTGGTTTTTATTTCACTCCAGCAGCACAAGCTTTTAAAGACCCCCAGCATCATGGGAGAATCCACCAATAACCGGCCGGTGCGGCGGCGCGTGGCCCTGGCCGCCGCTGAGACTGCGCACACGCACACACCTGAGCAGCCTGGGTGAGTTTATTATATCTTCAGTTTTTAAATTCCTCTTTAAAATAGCAACATCTATACAGAGGTTCTTCCCAATTACTACCATATATATTCTGGAAATAGAATAAATACAAAATAAATACAAATCTTATCGTTCTAGGTCATATGGATTAGTGTGTTTCAACCAAAACTAACCAATTAAAGTCAACATACTAACTAAAATATGGAAATAAAAGGCTGCCAATCTGATGCGTTGCAGAACCGGTTGTGAGCAAATGGTTAAAGAGTGTGTGAAACGTAAATGAGCACGTGTAGGTAGTTTGTGTTTTCTAAAATGTGGTAATTTAACTTTTAAAATGTGATAATAAATACTTTTACACATCTTTATTTCGTCTGAACAGCTGTGGTTCGTTTCGGCTGGATTTTTTTTTTTTTTTTTTTTTTCTTTTTCAACTCCAAACAAATTTCGTCACACAGTTTGGTGTTTTGTTCCTGGGTTTGTAGACTTAATGCTGAAGTAAAAGTAACGCGTATCAACAGCTTATGAATGAGGGGTGGTGGTGATGGGGTGGGGGGGGGGCAGGGTGCTGACGTCACAGACGCGGTAACCCAGTGCAGGCTGCGGGACACCCAGCTGGAGGAGTGGGAGGAGGTCCTACCATCACCCCCCATGCACGCTCCCTGACAGTGCGAGGAGAAGACTGACCAGTAGCGCACTTTTATGACTTGGACTCATTGGCGGAATAAAACGGGACTAACGTCTGCTGATGCCCCGGGGAGGCTGTCTCTCTGCTGTCTTTAGCCGTGGGACTGTGTTTTAAGGTGGGATTAAGAACTAAACAATCCAAGTTTTCCATTGCCAAAAAAAAAAAAAAAAAGAAAAAGAAAAGAAATGACGGGAATATTTTTTTCGTGATCCGTGCATGCGCCCTGTTGGCTTGTTCTTGTTCGTGTGCGTGGGATGTTTCGCGTAGGTTTTCTCCGCGTTTGCGACTATAAATAGTAACGTTACTTTCAGTGCGTGACCCCGCATCTGCGTGCGTGAGTGCGTGTGTGACGCTCCCCGCTCGCCCTGTCCAGTCGTGTGCGGCAGCGCCCTCTAGCGGCGCGCGTGGGAAACGCCTCCTCACGTCATGACGTCCGCCGAGGATGTGACAGCCCGGCGTTTATCCGTCTGTCTGTTTTGTAGCAAAATAAACCACAACGTTATGAACGGATTTTAATTTCCTTTTTAGTCTTGGTGACGTTCCGGCTTCCGGAGGGACTTTGAACCCAAATTGATCATCCATAGATCAAAGGGCTCTTATCATAAATCACCCTACTATGTACTATGTGTTAGTACTGCCTGTATACATATAAAAATACTATACTACATGTGTACGTCACAATATGGGGCTGACTGGTCATAGGTCTGTGCTGTCCGAGTGCTCTTTACTAATGTGTCAGTAGGTCAAAAACTAATATTTTAAAATCCGTGTGAATCGTGAGACCGTGGTCAAAGATAATCCATTGCGAGTGAATTATATGCTCGTTTTTAACGAGATTTTAAATTTTTTTTTTTTTTTCGATTCCAATCTAAAGCACCCATTATGTAACACGCACCTCCCTCATTTCCATCATGGTGGCGCGGCACTGATGCACAAGAGGGCGCACACATCTGTGGAGCGGCCTCCAGTATGAATGAACACAGGCCTTAACAGTGCACGTCCTCGCTCCCCGGGCGCGGGGCCAGCAGGGGATCACAGAGACATGCAAACTGTCAAACCACGAGGCTTAACATCGCCCCCATGACTACTGGAGGATCTTGCCGGGGCGCGGTAACCTGTGATCCCACCCAGCTGTCTCTAATGAGCCGTTAGAGGGTCCCCCGATGGTTTAGAGCTCCAACCTGTCGGGTCACACGGCTGCAGGGACGAATAGCACCGCTGCTGCGGAGAGGGAGAGTTCTCTGTCTTTCTACTGTATCTTTTATTCCTCCTGTGTCGTAGTTTGTTGCAACACAGGTCAGAAGGAGTTCACTGGAAGAATTTGATTTGGTGCATAAGTAGGTGGAATGTTTAGATGTCCGTGCGCTCCTGTTTATGCGTCCCTGTTTAGCCTAAAAAGCGCAGCTTTGGTTTAATGTTTATATAACTGGGATGCATTTTAACAACTGCCAATGTCACATCCCTGAAATTGCCCTCTGCGCCGCACAAAGCGTTACTTTTAGTTGGATAATCGGGCGTCTACACTTGAGATTAGCGAGCAAATCCACATGGAGAGCTAGCTAAGCCTCGGGTTTGGAGACGCCAACAATACAAATGACTTCACTTCTGGCCAGAGGGGTATTTTAGAGTCAAGACCGCACGAAAGCTAAAAATACAAACACCGGATCGCAGCGAAGGCCTCAGACGCTGGCCGAGGTTTTCATCAAGGGAAACTTTAATAAAAAGGACTCATCGCTCAGCTTGGACAGCGCTGAGTCTCCACTCTAACGCCACGACTCCCCCCCCTCTGTTACAGGTAGCCGCGGTCATCCTCCTTCAGGAAAAACAAACCCTTGGTGCGAGGAGAGAACTTCGGCTAGGACACCCCCCCTACCCGTATCACCCCCCCCCTCCCCCCCTCCTCCCTCCACCTTCCTCTGGCACAGCGTGAGAGAGCGAGCCAGCGAGCGCGGGGAACGTGGGAAAGAAGAGGACGATGCACCAAACGCTGCTTCTCCCCTCCTACCTCTTCGTCTTACATGCCATGGGCTCCGCACAGTTCCTGCCTCCCCACGGGTAACCTCTCGCTCAGGCGCCGAACGCGATACACATCGACGCACACACTCGAACAGAACCCCAGAACTTAAGCCCAGGGGTCAAAGGTCAGCCGGTAATCTGGCACAAGTGGGAGGTCGGGATCTCTTTGGGCGCTCGGTCCCAGCGTCTAACACACGGCCGGTTGCTTTACAGGAGGAGAGCGTGTGGCCGAGACCTCCGGTACAGCATCGTCATGGCAACAGAGTCGTACGTCCAGCCGGTGCACAAGCCCTACATCACCCTGTGTCAGGGGCAGCGCCTCTGCAGCACATACAAGTACGGCTCACGTTCATTCAGAGAAGAAGAACGTTTAGTTGACACAAAAGAGACACTTGGTGCCACGGGCTGGTGCCGACACGGCAGATGGTCAGATCCAAATATCGAGCGGGGCGCATAAGTCTGGGAAACAGAGTGGCTGCACACACACACACACACACACACACACACACACCGCCGTCTGTTGATTTTGGACCAGGTCTCCGTCTATACTTACGCACTCTCGCTCTCTCTCCAGATCTGATGCTTTTGAGTCCCCCCCCCGCCTCCCCCCCCTCCCCTTACATTCTTTCCATTTTAATCTTCGATTTAACTCTTCCCTCGCCACATGAAATTCACTTTCGCTTTGCCTTTTCCATTCCCGCCCTGGTTTGCGTTGCGCGGGCCCCGGGCGGGACCGACAAACTTTTAAGCCCGCCGAGATTCTTTTGAGTTCGTCCAAATAACTTAAACGTTCTCGGCACCCTCCGCCTCTCCCTCTCTTTTTTTTTTTTTTTTTTTTTTACCCTCCACCTCTGTTTATCACCTCCTATCTCTCCTTGCCAACACAAAATACCAGAGCCTCAGCAGGCTGCGGCGAGATCGCCGAGTGTCGATGTTGCGTCTCCTCTCCTGCCCCTTTGCTCCCTCACACCATTCCTCTCGAATTTCCGACACGCTCTCGGGCTCCAGGAGAATTCCCATTTGGACCATGTGTGTATCTAAAGACCCCCCTCTGTGTGTGTGTGTGTCTCCTCAGGACGGCGTACTCGGTCAGGTACAGGCAGGTGAGCAAAGCTGTGCCTCCTTCCCATTTCTACCCAGAGTGTTGCCCCGGCTGGAGGAGGCTTCACTCCCACCACTGTAACCAAGGTAACCGGGCGTTACACGCGTTTGTGTGTTACCAAACGAGAACAGCGTGATCATTCCGATCGCCCCTCGCAGCCGTGTGTGTGAAGCCGTGTGGGAACGGCGGTACCTGCGTACGCCCCAACGTCTGCGCCTGCCCCCCGGGCTGGGGGGGCCGCCAGTGCCAGACAGGTAAGAGGGCATTTGGGAGTGAGGTGTGTGTGTGTGTGTGTGTGTGGGGGGGCTTCCGTTGAATGTGCTGACCCCTCCTCTGTGACCTTCCAGATGTGGACGAGTGCAGCGAGCAGCGGCCGTGCGCCCAGGGGTGCGTCAACACGCCCGGCAGCTACCGATGCGCCTGCGGCGACGGCTCCCGCCTGGCCGAGGACGCCCGCTCCTGCAGGAGGCTCCCCACCGCCCCCCCGCCCGCCGCTCCTCCCTCCGCCAGCCAGGCAACGGCGGGGGGCCACACGGACGCGGGTAAATGAGCAGCCCGGGGAGGTTCAGTGGACGGGGGGGGCGGGCCCTTCGGCGTGACCTTCGGCGTGACCTCTGCAGCGAGAGCATCAGAAGAAAAGACCCTAGCCAGCTTCGCGGCCCATTATTACTTTTGGTACGCGCTATGCCACTCTCAACTCGTACCGTGAGTAATAATGCACTGCGACTGGTGCCGACTCCAGACGGATGGCCCCGCGGTCCGGGCCCCAGACCGCGACCGCCTCACGCGGTTAACGATGATCCGCTCCCGCGAGTCCTTCAAAACCCAGGAAACCATCAGACTCTCCACCTCTAACGCGGATCTTGTTTTTTTCATTTTTTATTTTTATTTTTTTTATTCCACACGCTCCATTAGACGGGTTTAAAAGTGCTGCAGGGCCTCTTAAGACAGAAGAGCCTGTTTCTGTGTGTGTGTGTGTGTGTGTGTGTGCGTGTGTGTTTCCTGTATCTTAGCAACAGAACAATAACAGTCCTTCCTCCACGTCTGCCAGTGTATTTGACCATTCATATGCTGTCTCATCTTTATAGCTTTTTTTTCCTTTTTTTTTTTTTTTAAATATATTGCAACACAGACCTGGAAAAAAAAAGGACTTCCTTTCTCCATAGTTCTGCCAAATCTTTCAAACTAAAAGGTTGTTTGCGTTGCCAAACCGTGAATCACGGGTACAGCCTCGCTATCAGCGCATGAAAAAGCGTGGATGTGAACTCTCTCCCGTTCATCTCCCGGGGGGCGCGGAGATCCCGAAAAATTGTGTTGAGTTCAAAACTACTGCAAAAATAAAATACAGCGCCCTAGATTACATCAGCCATCAATTCAGTCGACTGGCCTCGGCTCCAGACGACGGTCTGTCCAGGGCCTTTTTAAAAAAAAAAAAAAAAAAATTCTGGAGTCAGCAGAAAAAAAGAAGTGAGACACAGGAGAATGAGGATCAGTAGCCAAAAACATGACGGATCCCTGATTTCTAAGGAAGGGCAGAGGGATGTAGGCAAGGGGGGGGGGGCGTGACCTGGGCCCTCGCAGACAGGTTTAGAGGCTCCCGTCATACGTGGCTGCAGACGAGCGCTGGACTGCATTTCCAGCGCTCGTCTGCAGCCACGTATGACGACAATCCATTTAGTTCCCTCCTTCTCCTTTTTCCTGACTTTGTTTTCGCTGCGATCCCTGCCAGCACTTTTTGCTCTCATTCTATCTCCATCAACCCTGTCTGCTGGGGGTCATAATCAACCCCACTCCACCCCCCACTCGCTCTCTCTGCCCCCCCTCACTCCTCCGTTTCAGTAATAGGTCACATATGGGAGAGATTCAGCCTCTGTGTCTGTCAGCTAGAGTGTGGCCAGAAGGTGTGTGTGTGTGTGTGTGTGTGTGAAGGGGGGGGGGGCTGCTTCAGGGACGTTTAACCCTCGTCTGCATTAGGGATCAGTCTATTTCTGGTGACCTCTGTGGTGGGAGCATGTTCGGGGCTCTTAGGTCCTCTCTTGGTCTCTGCAGGTGGAAGGATGGGCCTGCTGGAGAACGTGACCGAGGAGGTGCAGAGCCTGAGGAGCAGGGTGGAGCTCCTGGAAAAGGTACCCGAGAAACGTGCGCCAGGGTTCAGCTCGGCGGTGTGAAACCCTTCCAACATCCGTACTCCCCCCCACCCCCCCACTGTGTGCAGAAGCTGCAGCTGGTGCTGGCCCCGTTCACCAGCGTCTTCCCGCTGTCGTTGGACGAGGGCCTCTCGGAGAAGACCACCTTACTGTCCCACTCCTTCCAGCAGCTCGACCGCATCGACTCCCTCAGCGAGCAGATCGGCTTTCTGGAGGAGCGACTCGGCACATGTGAGTGACGACAGATTACCGACCTGGTGTGCACCCCCGAGGGTAATCGAGTACTTAGCTACATAAAGCCACAAAGCCTCGTTTCAGTGTCAAAGGTCAATGAAAAACCAACAGAAACCCAGTTCCAAATGAGACTTTCTCTTCTCTCCTGCAGGTTCCTGCCCAGAGAATTAGCCTCTGAAGACACTTGCAGACCCCTCCGACACACACACACACACACACACACAGACGAACCTGACCAATAATGTCCTCACTGGACAGCCGCTGAAGACGCGAACCATCCCTCGGCTCCTGATTTCGCAACAGTCCCCTCGACAGGGTCGATTCCTTCATTACGTCACCTCCCTGACATCTGAGGGTCAACCTCTGCCCTTCTGTGTCTGCTTCAGTGTTTTGAATCGGTGCAGCTGTGTCCTCGGTCTGGCCCCGGCCAGATGTGGACATCGGTATTTATCTATTTAAATTATGGTTACTTGTAGTTCGTAGTGCTCCAGTAGACATTTTACATACTTTGTAACATTTTTTTTAATAAAAGCTCTAACCAAACAGTTAAAGTCCTCCATTTATACTCAAAAATTGATCAATTATGCCATTTAAAGGGATATAAAATATAGAGTAGAAAGTCCAGGCAGCCTCTTGAGAAAAAAAATGAAACTTTATTCTTTTCAAAGGCATTCACATTTACCCTGAACAGGTGAAATCAAGAACACTATATCTTCAGTATTAATAACCAGATACTATAATGAGCATCTATACCATCTTTGCATATTTACACACGCATACATAACGGACACACACACACAGGCACGCACATACACATGCGCGCGCGCACACACACACACAGCTCTGCTGGATCTCAGCTAAGTTTCTCATCTGTCATCAAACCACCAATTCATTTTTAATAGCTTTGGTGAAAATCTGAGAAACCGAAAAGTCTTCCTCCCCCACCTAATGTCAGCATGAAAAGTGCTTCTCCGTGGTTAAGATCATTGTTCGACACTTCACGATAAAAAAACAAAAACAAAACAAAAAAAAACAGCTTATATTTTGAACACACACTCCTCCACACAAGCCAAGTGTGATTTCATTAATAATTTGGAAGCTATAAATTTGGTAGATTTCAGAACATTCAACCCTTTTTTTTTTTTGTAAATGCAAACATCAATGAAAAACAGCTAAAATTTAAAAAGGCAATAAATACATTTAAAGAAAAATAATTTGATCAGTGTTCCATACCGACCATAAATGAATCAAGGAGAATGCAGCAGGGATCCGTATACAGGCTCTCTACCTCAATAACTGCTCTGAGATGATTCTTAGATTTAGAACAATCTACTTTAACACGTCCGGGGGGAGAAAAATAAAAATAAAAAGATGAGCATCCGCAGATGTTCCGTGGATGACGGGAAGCCATTTTGCCAACTGTAGGCAAATGTGAAATGTAAGACCTTGTAGCAAAATAACACCTCTATCTCCAGAGCACATGAAACGAGATAAACCAATAACTCAGTTCAAAATTAAGGCCAAAATTTCCCACAAATATCTTTAAATAATCTAATATTTCCTTAGAAGATAAATGAGAACGACAACTCTAAAACACTGTTACTCTCTTTTGTAATAATACAGAAAGATCTACCTTCTCTCACTGGTAAATATTATTACCCGGGGGGGGGCTTAACGGTTAAAACGTCCCCAGATGTCATCATGGCACAGCAGTTGGTGAGCGGTAAATAAAACTCTTTTCACATTGCACAGACACGTCTTAAACAGGTTTAACTGGAGGGAAGAAGAGGATTATCCAGAAATAAATACAATTTAAAAAAAAAAGAAGACACTTGCAAAGAATGCATGTTGGAACACTGAAAGCTGACTGTAACTGAGAATCGTGGATTTTCACTGCTACAGTAATATTACACCTCCACGCAGTCCGCTCCTCCCGAAGACGCCGCTGCGGAGCGGTGAGGGCGAAGGAAGACGCGGAGAACGGAAATAAAGGCCAACAGAAAGGCTGGGAAACGACAGAAATATGGCAACGGGAGAGGGGCAAAAAAAAAACAGGAAGAAATAATAATATAAGGCTCGAGGCGAAAGAGCGAAGCGATGGTGAACAACGCATCCACACTGTTCATTTCGCCGTCCGTCACTCCGCTCGCAGCGTGCAGCGTCGGCGCCGGTGCCGCCGCTGGGTCGGGACTGGCTGTCCTCAGAACTCAACCGGTGTCGCGTCGTTCCTGCGGGAGAACGGGGAGGTCTGGGAGAGGAAATGCGGGTGCTGGTGTGTGGCAAGTGTTCAGTGCCTCAGCGGCCCGTTGCTCCGGGTTACGGAGATGTCCAGGAAGGCGGAGCGCATCAGGCTGAAGGACTTGTCGCAGAGGGACGACACGTCGTCCGGCGTCATTCCCTTTGTCTCGATCTTTGGAAGGATCTTCAATCTGATGGTCCCTGCGCACGTTCAACCGAACAAACAAACAAACAAACGTGAACGCTTTGCCGCGGCAACCCCTCTTTAAAGAGAACGACTGTAGTTACCTGATTTGAACTGTTTTTCTTTCTGAAGGTAAAAGTTGCTGTAGGAGGAGAAAACGACTGGAATGATGGGTACCTGGAGAACAACAGCGAGAGGCTCAAACCAAGCAGACAGCATAATAATTCACAAGAATCGTTTTCTTTTAAAGAACGATGCATCGTAATCTTCAGTTTTGGGCTATTTGGGTGTGAATATTTTCCTTTTCCTCGCTATATTTAGAAAAAACATCTGTCTGATCTGGCCTATTAATTAGCGTGACACGAGCCATCTTCCTCCGCAACTGTGAGTGAAGACGGGGGGGCCTCTCTCTCTCCGGGCCGTCCCCCGGAGCAGACCTCCAACGGACCGAGCCAAATGCCCCCCCCCCCCCACCCCGGGGGGGCTGTCCTGCTTCCACTCCATCTGGCTGGTGCTACGGGGAAGGCCGCCGTCACTCAGCACGGGTGCGCGGAACGAAACGCAAAGGCGCCGTGTTTGAGTCAACGTGAGAAGAGAAAGCCCGCGTTTTATTCCACAGACCTCATGTTCCATCAGGACCGGCCAGCAAACGCACAATAGCCTGAATTCAGCGCGTCTGGGCGTAAAAACGTAATGTGTCCAAGGCGTAAGGCGCCGATAGAGCCCGTATAGAGAAGGTTAAACATTCACTAGGTAGCAGCAGGGCTATCTGGAAGGACATCTCCTCCATTCTAGTTAATCATGGGGAATGAGTTCTTCACCTTCTTGCCAGATTTCACTTAGCAGTAATGTTTTTTTAATCTCTTCCTCGTGTGTGACCCCCCCCCTCCAACATGTGTACTACAGCAGATTAGGCTTTGAACTCAGACCTCCCAACCCGCAGGCGCGGACATAACGCCCGCGGGCGTGCGAAAGGTGAGAAGTCCCGATCTATTTACCGAGCGCGAGGAATGCGACGGACGCTTCCGTCATGCTGACGGAAAGAGGGGGTGGCGGGGTAGATGAAAGAGCGCATGGGGATATTACAATGGAAGCATTGACGGCTGAACAGAGAAAAGTATTGGGATCAGTTCTAAGCATTCCTTGATAATAGCAGCAACAGTGCTGTCTGTGCATGTCATCATCTGTTGATCAAACGCGGCCGTCTCGTGCCAAACAGGGTCGATGGCTCCCCCGTGTGTCCAGAGACAACACGCTAAGCCTAGTTTATGCTTCCCTGTCTGTGTATCTTGTCGGGGGGGGGGTTGTTGCGTCATCTGCAACCGCCGCAGAGACGCCTCTAGCACCTGCCAAAACCCCAAACTGTGTAGAGAAGGACCGCAGACGGGAGTGGATGGGGGGGGGGGTTGTCTCGCCAAATCACATAATTTCAGGTTGTCGCTTTTCCCGACTTTGTATTGTGTCAGAACTTTTATCGCCTTGGCGATGCGGATGTGGATCCGTTTGCCATTTGAGCGGAACAACAAAATGGAACGTCCCGTCTGCTTTCCTCGTTGTGTGTTTGCTTTGTGCGACTGATGTGTTGTCGCACGTGCTGGTTCATAATCAAACACTTTCTAATTAAAACCGACTGGCTGTAAAGATGAGTAATGAATGTTGCCCTCTCTTCCCTCGTTTGGATCTAACGTCGGGAGCGGACGAGCCAACGGTCCGCTGATGCATGAATGACGAAGCCCATCTGTCTAGGAAACACGTGTTTACGTTGTGGCTCCACAGAAGCATAACGAGCCCTTACACACGTTTCCTCTGTGAAGACTTCTTTTTTTTTTTTTTGACCAAGAACGTTTAGAGGATTGAAGTGTTTTGATATTCGGTTGGAAAGAAATAAAAGTACTGACTTGTGCCTGTACTGCGAGATGAAAGGCGCCTTTTTTGAAGGGCAGCAGGTCTCCGTTCTGGTTCCGGGTTCCCTCTGGGAACACCCACAGACGAATCTGTGAAGAACAAAAGTTTTAGGGAATAAAAAAAGGGGGAGTGATTCATCCCAGAAGCTTTTGATGATCACTGATCCTCTTATCTTGAGGTTTAATATCCCTCTAAAATGACACACAGAGAAAGCCATTACATTAAATAGAATAAATAACATAATTGGCTAGAAAACACCAATATCACAACGTTACCTGGTCATTCAACATGACTTTGGCCGTGTCCGCCATGACGCTCTTGGCATCGCTTGTCTTTTTCCGGTTGATGAAGACGATGCCACCCAGCCAGCAAATGAGTCCGACTGTGCCGGCGTAGACCAGCTCCTTCTTGGCAATGGCGGAGCAGCGGTCTGGTAAGATCTCCATCAGGCCTGGAAACGGGAAGAAGAATGCTCTTGAGGTAGTTTTTAGCAGGTATTGTGCAATAAACCATGCAAGTCGGGGTCACGTAAGGTCAAACGCCAAATCCAGGATGGGAGGGTGAAAAAAAAAAAAACACTTTGGGAAAAGCAACATTACACAACAAATAATGTGAAACCCTGCACTAGCTGTGGGGGTTTCACTTCCTCACTGCATCTCATCAGCTATTAAATGCTGGGTGTAGCAGTTGGCATGGCAACTTGGGAACGTTATTAAGTGTTGTGAGCACTAATTATGTGCATCTCTCCCACAGCTGTAATGACCCGGAGCCTGTTCAGCAATCAAAACACGCTAGTGAAACAAGCAGAAGAAGGGTTTGGAGTGCTTTGGCTGGAACAGGAGGTAAATCTGGTGCTGCCTGGTCACATGACCTTCTTTATTAGCCATGCTGCTAATGACACAGTCTCAGTGGGAGCCGGTAGAGACCCCAGAGCTCAGTGGAACATTTGATTGTTTCTACACCCCGCTGCACTTCGTATTTACCAAGAAATGTATTCTGCTCTGCGACTGAGGATCTATCTTGATCCAATATGGGGTCATATAGTCAAGATAAAGTGTGCAAAGGGCAATAAAGCTTCCCCAGTAAAGATAAGAGAAGATAAGCAAACAGAGAAAATGAAGTCGGAGACGAGAGACACTCCTTCGCATCCATCGTCAGGCGGCGCCGCACCCACCTAACACGTCGAGGGAGCTCTGGTGGTTGGAGATGACCACGTAGGGTCCCTCCGTCTGCAGGTGCTCCCAGCCGCTCACCTCGAAGCGGAGCCCCAGGAGATACTTGACGTGTCGGACCAGGGAGCGGATGACCCTGAGGGAGAGACGATTGGACTGGGTTTACAAGCTTGGTTTGCGGTTCCTGTCGCCGTGTCAACAGAGTGGACGTTGGACGGAAAGAGCACCCGTTTTTCCCCGTCCCATTGGGCTTTAAACAAACCGTGTCCCGAGGACACTTGTGTCACCGTGTCCATCGGTCACACTAACACTAAAACAGTGTTGTAACCTGTTCTCAATCAATACCACGAAACACGTTACTATTTTCCTCTGGAACGCATCGACTCCGATGACCTTCCCTCTCACCACCAGACCCATCTTCCACCAGTGCTACGTCATCTCTGTGCGAGCCAGCCCAGCCCAGCCCCCCTCCTCGCCCCTGACTCACGCCCCCTCCTCAAACTTTTCGTGTTGAAACCTCTCCTCCACCCAGGGTTTTTTTTTCTTTTTTGTTTCTCATCACAGGAATGTCACAACAAGCTGTTTCGCAAGCCAGCAGTGCTCTGTTATCACCCTCAAAGTGCCATTCCGACGCGGCATGCTCAATGTAAACACAGCAGAGATGTAAGCCATGAAAGAGGCACCGCCTCTGTCTTTGTCAGGGGGAAAAGGCGGCGGGGAAGAGCCGGAAAAGCAGAAATCCCTCCCCTGTACCGCTCTTCCCTCACACATTAACCTCATTTTCATCGTTCCGTTGATGCCTTGTCGACCAGTTCAGACTCCCACGTCGGACCGGTCCAGGCTCGTAAAACAACTTTAACCTTTAAACCAGGATACTGTCTTGTTTGTTATCTGCACAACGGCGCAGTGATAACATGCTCGCTCTAGTCGAGAGCGACTTGTTATGCAACGACCGAACCAGCGCTGCAGCAACTGGGAGTCTGTTCTGGGGGGGGGACACACAGACTGGTTGGATTCTTTTCCACAGTCTGGATCTCCCTCTGCTTAATTTCATTACTCCATCTAAATGACATTACGTACTTGACAATGGTTTGTTAGTGGCACAGACTTATGTAATGCCGTGTGTGAAAGGTGACCCACACCCAACAGACGGACAGCTATTGTTGATTCATGTACTAAAGTTCAGAATCTTGGTCAATGCAGAGGAAAATACACTCTCATAGAGGCGTTAAAGAAGATAGTCGTTCATTCAGTTCAGCGATGTCAAGGCTCAACTAAACTTGTCAGGTACAACTTTGTTCAATTCTGAGCTTCAGCTAAACTGAACGAGCAACAGCGAATCAGGAGGAGTAACGACAGCCTGCGTCTCCTCCTGACAGCAAAGGTCCAACACGCTGCTGCCTCTTTAACGGGTCACGAGCCGGGTGGACCCTGAGGCGTGCGTCCCAAACTCCACCTGCATCCACCTGGTTGATGAGGTTTGTCACCGTGTACAGGTCCAGGTAACCTTTGAGCCGACAACGTGACACCGTCTCCATTTGCATACCTGCAGAACACTCGAGCCCTGCAGCCGGAAGGGGATTGGGGGGGGGGCGCTCCCGAGGACGCCACGTTCAGTTCCAGGGCTGCAGCGGAGTTTCAGATCTACTCAGTCATAATCCACCTCTCATTAGAGAGGAATTGCCATCTGGCATCCATCACTTCAAGGTAATTACGGGAAAGCAGCCATTTGTGTCCAGCAATCCATCTTCACCATTTCATTACCACCTCCACAACAAAAATATCCCTCCAATAAAGCGGACGCAGGCACCAAAGGAGCGTTACGTTTCTGTTCAAACGGGGATCAGATGACAAGAGGGGATGTGTCCGTGTAAAATAACGTTTCCTACAGTGCTAAGGTCAAGCGCTCACTTCCCAGATCTGTATCTGCTAACCATCAGACCGTGCCAGTTGTTGTCATGGTGGCGTATAATAATTTTACACGTTTTCACTCATTCACACTGACAGCAAAACATGAAAAACACGTTCAACCATACATTCAACACATTATTACCACTCAAAGACATAGTTATGGTAGATCCATCCATGTCTCCTGCATGACTATATTGAGGATCTGGTCCTTAAAACACCCACTGACATGATGATTGTTGTGATTGAATAAACACACCACTCAAAAACACTCGCCACATTTCAAATAAAGAGATCAGCCGTGATTTGTACATTTTCAGGAAAACACATGCCACAGACAGCTTCCCCCGGCCTCATGCTCGTATGTTTTCCACGACAGAAACAGTTGGGATGCGCGATTAATCCACTGAACGGGACCAATATCACGTCCCGTTACTGAGAGTAACGCGTTACTATCCCAGCGGACCCTTTTGGCTAATGCTAGCGCCTCCACTCCCCGTTATAAACAAGTTACCAGCCATTTAACGCGAGTTTGTCACCTTACGCCAAGGGCGAGTGAAAAGGAAAGAGGGCTCCCCGAGCTTTATGTGGGGGGGGGGGGACCTTGAGGTCAAGCGTAGTTTGGCGGAGAAGAGAACGTGAACGTTCAGCATCCACCGCCGCTAGCGCTGGCCAAGCTAGGCGTTAGCTAGCTGTCAGAGGAAACACGCGAGGGGAAAAAAAATAAAAATAAAACTCACTTCATGTTCTCGATGTCCCTGCCTCCGCTTTTCAGGATGCACAGGGGGATGCCGACCACGGCCAGAACCATCATCCACGCCACGTAGAAGAACTTTTTGAAATAGAAAACAAAGGTGTTGCTGGTGACCATCAGCAGCGGGACCGCCAGCAGCGCCAGCACCCACAGCACGTCCATGACGGCGGGAGAGGGAGAGCACCGGGGCTGGGGAGCTGGTGGGGGGGCTGAGAACACCACACCAGCGACGACGACCACCGTCTGGAGGAGGGGGGAGGCGGCCGAGCGAGCCTGCCGAGCAGAACCCGCTGGGGTGGTGGAGCGTCCGTCAGCCCAGGAGGGGAACCGTGGAGCCCAGCCGAGCGGAGCCGAGCGGACCCGAGCGAAGCCGAGCGGAGCCGAGTGGAGCCGAGCGGAGCTGCACATCTGTCGCTAAATAGGCTCGAGCCGAGCTCCGATTGGTTGAGAGCCTCCTCCTCCGTTTCCGGGTTCACGTCGCTGTAATCTGTAGTCCCAGTTCATCTGGACTAGCTGGGTCTGTCTAAAACGACGGGACACGCCGGGGGTTGGTTTTGATAATTCGGTGGTGTTGGGTCATCCTCTTCAAGAGGGTTACTTCGACATCCGATTACCGAAGGGCGTGTGTAATTGGTTTAGCGGCGGTAATCCGGTCCTTGGTTTTTAATCTGACACCAGGCAGAGGGTCCTCTGCTGGGTTTGGCCCGCGTCGAGGAGCTCGACATGACGCGATTTGGAAGATTAGGATCGATCTGTGATTAATCCTGATTTGATTACTGCGGTGATCCCTTTGGCACTTATTCTCAGTTTTCTTGTGGAAAGTGCAACACTTTTTCTCCTCAAATCACTTGAGTGAGTTTCTGGATGCTGTTTGATTGCACATTTCCCCTCAGTGATCCACCTGGGACCCCCCCCCTTAACACCACCAGACCTCCCAGTACTAAACCACAGATGTCAAACTGTGAAAGTTCCCAGAATATTAAGCTTTTCCTCAAACTGTCCTGCCACGTCTCTGGATGCTGTGATGCTCAAGTGCTTGGAAGGAGTCAAATTAACAGTCATAATAATTCATAGTGTCGCTGGTGTGATCAGATCAGATCAGAGCTGCAGTAACTCTCAGTCTGTTGACTTTATTCTGTTTGTGTTGGAGTCATGACTTGTTGCTGCGGACGCCTGCGTGGCTTCAGTTTATCCCGTGAAGGCGGCTCCCCCTCCGGCCTGGCTTTTCACGTGTCCGTGTGCAGATTGTGTGAGGTTTCTTGGAATTGAAAGATGTTAAAAAAAATTGGATGGATTTCCCTGATGTCGACTTCATCAACGTTAAACTGAGGCTTTATTTGCTGGAAGCTTCACGACTGCTGTGGCCTTGACCAGTTGACCCTGCCTTACTGAGTTACTGTGTTGAGAGGCGATTGGACTGTTAATGATTTTAAACTCAGTGTTTACGTTGTCAGGACTTGACAGCGAACAGAAAAGGTGCTCAGCCTCCACTCGGCTCTTCTTCTGGAATGCTGTGGGTTAAAGGGTCATCCAGGGGCATCTGTCGCAGCCTCCTGTCTGGAGAGGGAGGGAAAACCCAAGATTCAACATCTGAACATCCAGCAGGTCCAAGAAAAAAAGTTTTGACTTCAAACAATATCCACATGACCTAGAATACAGTCGACAGACAGGGATCCAGGGCTGAAGGATGAGGCGTCATTTCTATCCAATTTGTGAACATTTTACGCCCTCTTCTGGTAAAGTGAACGAACGCCATGCATTTCTGATTTAAACTTTTAACAAAAATATAGTTTGTTGTTTTTAATGTGGATAGCCAATTCAAGTAAAGCGTTGACATTTAAAATAATAATCTTGTGTATTATATAGAGAACTCTTTCCTCTGACTCCATCAATGGGCGCAACCATCAAATGCGCCGCTAGATGGCGCTGTCGCCCAAGCATCAGCGCTCAACCTGCTGAATTCAACGTTTATTTCAATGATCAATAACGATCACCAACTTTATCAACAGCTGGAATGTATCGGGAAAGTGGCCCACATCTTCCTTACGATGGGATGATGGCTGCAGCTGCGGCAGAGTTCAGGAGCCAAGTACCAAAGCACATTTTCCTGAGGCATTTGCTGATTATTGCCAGGGCCCACATCATTTTAGTAAATGCTGCCATTTCGTTCTTTTTTGGAAATAACACTCGTTCCTTTATTTGTCCGTAGATTGCACGTTGCTTTGGAGACCCAGTAGTGCCGTTGGGTCTATGCAAGGCAAATGCAGCCACATGTGAACAATTTATTTCTGGACTGGTCACCTTCTTCCCTCAGAATTGATGCTTTATTCTCGGGAATTTAAGTCTTTCTCATATTTATTTCTATTCAATATGCACCGTTAACAGTTCCAGTCAGACCTCACACCTCCTTTTTGTGGATATGAATCATTATTTTAAAAAAAAACTTCTAATCTGGTTTTTTTTTCTGCATGGATTCATGCTTCTTTTTTGTTCTTCCTCCTTTTTTTGCATGTAAAGAGAAAGCAGCAGCCACTCTGGTGGAGGAGGAGGAAGAGGAGGAGGAAGAGGAGGAGGAGGATGTGGTGCAGGGGCCGCTCAATGCAACATCTGCCGCGGGGTCGTGACCTCTCCAGACCCCCCCCCCCACACACACACACACACCCCACCTCTAGCACCCCCATCCCTCCCTCCCTCCCTTCCTGCAGTGAGTGAGCCCTGGAGCTCTCCTCCTCCCCCCTCCTCTCACGCAGGCCTCCCTCTCCGTCCTCTTGCGTGCGCGCTCCCGCCAGCAGCTGTCACTGGGTCGAGGCGGGTGCCCGCGCCCTGCATATAGCGGAGCCTCCTCTCGTCGGAACATTACACTGCAGCTTGGCCATTTTGTATCAGACAGGATGAGACGTTGAAAGAAAAAACGACTATAGGAGCCCCCCTCCATGTAGATACATATATTTTTTTTATTACCCTCCCCGTTTTTCCAGGCGAGCACCAAACAAGGCTGCCATCACGTCTGCAGCTGCGTGCGCGGACAAACACCTCGTAGGAGTTGTGGATTATTGCGCGGACGGACTGAAACCATGAGCTGGGGGTCAGAGCTATGGGTGAGTGTGCGTGATTGTTACACCCTGGGGTGCACCTAACAGTCCTCGGAGAGCCGATAAATATCGCTGACTCCATGTTTGCCGCTTTTTTTTTTTTTTTTTTTTGTGCGTCGTTGGAGCGCGCCGCTTGGTGGTCGTTGGCTGACCGTGACGTCCTTCGGCCGTTCGTTCTTTCACACGGATCTCGCCGATCTCCTCGTCTGACACGCACCTTTTTGCTTTCCCATCACCGCATCCACGCGTGGGTCCCCTTTTGGTTGACGTTTTAGCGTTTATTTATTTATTTATTTATTTATTTACAGCACGCTTTGCGCACACACCCCCTCACTGCTGCTGAGGCTGGGTCTAAGTTGCCTTCCACTCTCCATGCCCCCCCCTCCACCATGCATCAAGCTTGCAAATTATACCCCCCCACATCCAACTGTGACTCATCACCAGTGTGGGGGGAGGCAGAAGGGATGGAGTTCTTGAGGTGTACCCTGAAGGCATCACAGCGCCGCTTAAACATGTTGTATGTTATGTTGCGTTCAGGTGAACAGGTCCCTGTCGTAACGTTCAAATACAGCCATGACACATGCAGAAAGCTGGTCTCTACCCTGCAAGTTCTTACAGCCCGAAGAGGCGTCTGTTACATCAGTTTTAGACAGAGATTTATTTATTTATTCATTGTTATTATGTTTGTTTTTATTCATTCTTCGTATTTATGGAAAGTCTTTTCATGAACACGCACCAGTATTTTGAATTCCCCAATAATGTCAATAAATGTCAACAGTGCTTTGTCCTTTTTAGACAGAAACACACCTAAATATGTAAGCGGAGCATGCGATATCACATGAACTCCATCCCAGAGCTTTGAGTCAAATCTAATTCTGGACTCTAATGCTGGAAAACATCACATATCCCTAGATTTAACATTGTCTCTATAAAACTAGATCTTGGTGGTTTGGTTTGGTTTGTCAGTCCTTCAAAGCAACCAGAAAATTTTAATTTAACTTTAATTTAATTTAACTGTTTATTCCATGCTCACTTTTAAGACGTGACCTAATTACACTACTCCAGTTGTATCATTTATCAGCTCATTTCATCTGTGCTATCACTTCATACAAGTACACACTGGGGCGCCTGCTTTTGGCAATGAACTGTAAACTTCCCCATCTGTATAAAGGAGATTACAAGTTTGACGGCAGCTATTTTTATGACGTGTTAATAACCAGGTCTGATGAGAGGAATTCCTGTCAGTGCTCTGACTAACTACCTGGTGCAGGTGATGGGCTTGCTGCTGCAGGATTTTCAGCTTATTCAGAATGAACGGCGGTGCATTTACTGACCGCGCACACTCGCGATTCCTCGTAAACGTGCCTCGAGTTCACCGAACCACACCACGCGACTGCAGTTCTCTCAGGATAGGGTACTCTACCGAAGCAGCAAAGAGGTCTGGAGATAGTTAAATCGCGGACGTGTTTTCCTTTTGAGGAAAAAAAAAAAAATCTAGGAGCAGGCACTCCCCCCGAATTCCCGACTAATTTACCTGGTCCAAAGTTCACGGAGAAAAACACAGAGTCACTCGGCATTCTTTGTATTTCCCTGGTGATTTGGACTACTACCGATCCCGGTCGGCCCAGGTAGTCACGAGACGGGGGCATTAGTTATGGCGAAGTTATGCTATGCACTATCATAAGGCTGGAAAGCATTTGCTCGTTTTGTTGTGGGGGGGCATTAGAAGGGAATATTGTATTACAACCAGATGCTCACTTTTCTCCCTTTTGCCTTCTGAAAGCAGTCCAGACACTTGTTGTTTCAACCTCAGTCCCTGCAACATGGCTGCTACTGCCGGAGACCGCGCTCTCCTTTTTTGTTTTTTTCGTTGCCCCAAAATCAAACAGACGGAAACACAAGTGCTGTCACCTTGGCAGCAACCGCACATTTTCGTAAAGCAACTGCAGGATGTTTCACACTAGGCCCCTGCTTTTAAACCCTCGCTCGACAGCGAGGAGCGGAGACAACTAGCCTTTAACTGCTGATTGATTACGATCAGCGATCAGTTGATTGCGACATCCTATCCGGCTCGCTTTCGTCTGCGTCTCAGTGTAAGGACGCGGACTGGGACAGGGGGAATAAGTTTGAACTGTGCACAATGACCAGGTTTTGGATGGAGCGGCTTTTAAAATGTGCAATACCAATGGTGCAGCATCACGGCGGTGATTATAGTCATCGCCACGCACTTAAGAGGCTCCAGGAATGACTGTTGCCAGGACGATTACCAACATTACTAACCTGTCACATCGGTATCCAAGACTGCAGCAACCAAGCAAGACACAATTGTTCGGGTGTTTTTGATAGAGCTTCTGTCATGTTTTATTGTTGTCGCGATAGATTGTGTTAACAAACTCATGTCGGTGTAAAGTTGCAGATGGAAAGATATCACAGGTTAGGGTTAAGGTTCACTGACTTGAAAAAGGTCAGGATATTATTTTTCACCAACACACATGATATTTTAGTCATGTCTTGGGGAAGCTAAAACAATTTTCTTTTCCTTGCAGTAAATTTCTAAGTCAGTTCCGAAATTCATGTCCGGACGTTTTGGCAGTCCATGACAAGCAATCTGTGCAACGCTGGTAAAAAAGGCTTATGTTGTTGGGTGAAAGGGAAGACTTTTTTAGAAGGTTTCAACTGTAGAAATGTATTCAGAGAGTGATATCATGCATGCAACCAAAGAAGGAAGTCAAATGTGGTGAAATGTGGGGGTTCTTTCAGCGGAAGAAGGGTAAAAAAAATGAAAATAGTCACACTCAAGCATTAACTAAGACATTTGTTTTAGAGCATTGCTGGAGTCCAGTGCTGAGAATATGTGCTTAAAGTGGAAAAATGAAATGAAAGCTCTTCTGTGAATGTGAAATAACTGTGCCACGCCACTTCTCCCATGTAGCTCATTTTAGGAACTGTAAAACAAAGGTAAAGGAAGCTGTGTGAGTTTGGACAGAATAGGAATCAGTCTCTTTTTCTGGTTTAAAGAGGTGACATGGACAAGGTTGAGAGCCCAATCAAAGAGCAGCAACTTAAGGTAAGTAATAAGTTGCCCTGTGGTTGTTTTAGGTTGCAAATTAGCCAGTATGCTACTTAACTGCAGGACCTTTTGGTACCTGGGGCCTGAATTTCTTAAAACACTCCCATAGACCCCAGCCTGACCTGAGAAGGTCAAACAATATCATCTAGAGAGGCTTTTAAAGCTTGTTTTCTTTGACATTAAGTGGCGCTCCTGACTACGGCAGAGGGGCACAGGTAATTAACACCTTATGGGCTGGTGTTTGGAGGGTTTTTGCCCATGCATTAGAAAACATTGGCATTTTAGGAGCGAGCCCCCCCTAGATATGGCTGTTACATGTTGTAGAAGTTGCCCGGCGCTGGGGTAAGATTTCCTTGGCGTTCCTTCGGCCGTATCTCATCTCACTCCGACGCTCCCCCAGGGTCCAACCTCGTCCCCCTGCCGTTCTTTTGATGGGCTTAAGGGTTGAAACCCGAGCTGGTTTCTTTCTCTTGTGTCAGTGCACCGGTGTTAGAGGGGGTCACTGAACTGTGCCATTAACAAGCCCTGCAAACACCAATTAAACTTAAAAAACAAAACAAACATCTTTCATGCAAATTTAAAGGTGTTTATGTCCACATCAGTAGCTGATGGCCTTGAGCAGAGTGGGAACAACATCTCTTATCCTGTCCATCACAAAAATGACTCAGTCATTCCCGTCACAGCGCGCAACTGCAACATTTGACTTGAAGTCACCACCTCCTCTGTTATTTCTCAACCTTTCGCTATAACAGTAGTAATTCCGCTGCTGCTCGGTCTCGATGGCACCAACTGGAGCACACTGTATTGTAATTTAAGGACACCCTGTTCTCCTCATAACGGCTATATTGTACGACATACTGTATAGGAAGCGTGCTCTGTGTCATACTGAATTCCTCTACAGGAGGGAGCAGATAGGGCCTGCACTGTTCGCTGGTTTACAACAAGGCCGTGAATGCGGGACATCTGCATGTAAGCCGAGGCTTTCAGCCGTCTGGGAGAAGGGTATACTGCACTGATAGTGATAGCATGCAAGAAAAAAAACAGGCACAATAGCATCCAAATGGGCAATTTTTCCCTTTCTCTGTTATTTGATGTTGACCTGACATTGCTGTTATTGCTGAGAAGGCTGCGTGAAACCGAGGCGTCCTTCCCGGTCTGTTAGGAGTTAAGATGAGTCCGTATGAAACCTTTCAGCTTTTCATGTGGAACAACATGCTTAAACAAGGTTAGGGGTGCGTGATGGTGGCCAAGCGAAGCCGAAGGTCAGTGATTGTATTACTAAACGGTTTTGCACAATAAATCGCATTCCTTACTTCCTCCAGTTGGCTCTGTTTCCCATTAATAAAGAGACGGCCTTCGGTCATCCTGTACGCAGTTTACAATTCTGATTATGGCGCGATGCATCAAAAATAAAACCATGTGCAAGATGTTACCGCTCGCCTCAGAGTCTCGTCATTTAGGGTTTTGCACGAGGGGGTTTGCTGCTTGACTTGTTGGTGCTTTCGTGGAGCAAATAAAGGTGAAATGTCAAGCAGAGTGCCAGTAAAACCCTCCATTACTTGAGCATGTTTCGGGTTAATCTCTTATCAAGTAGACTAGATTTGACTAGACACTTCTGTGATGGGAAACAGATTTATCTCACGTCTACTTACAGTGAGGCTGACGATTTCAAAGCGCGTCATGTCAAAAACAAATATATTTCATCCTGTCTCTGATTTTCTGCCATAATGTCTCCCTGCAGACTTAATGATACACTAGCGTTGTTTTGTGTGCATGTTATTAGCCTGGCTCTCTAACATGCTTTAACGACACCGCAGCCAGCGGTGTCATTAAAACAAAAACTCTATCGCTGAGGAAGCACAGTAACCTTCAGCGCAGTTATTATCTTTAAATCATGTCTTTATCATGTTCTCATGATCTATGGAGCACGTTGTGGATGCACATTGCTGGAGTTCCTGAGTATGAGAGTCAGCCGAACCTGCAGAACGTCTTTACCATTAATGGAGGTTCAAGTGGAGGTGTCATTGACAGCAAACCTGGCCTGTTAACCACAAACCCACAGACCTTGCAGCAATTTCTCTTTTAACACGTACAGCAAATGGTGGAAGGAGCTATGCACACACTGAATTCATCAGAAGCATAATCGCACCTTTTTATAGTCACATTTCGAAGTTCGAAACTTCAGTTAATTCCGCAGAATGTGTTATATAAGTGCCAGAGTGCATTAGACTTTGAAAAAGAACAAAACCAGCTCAACAGGAACAATGGCTAATGTGTCTTTACTGGCTCAGCAGGGATTAATCCACAGAATGGCAACATGCTATTGGGTGGTTGGGGTAGTCAGACAGAAGGTGTTGTAATCAGATTAAAAACTTCTTTTAATCAAGTTCTGCACTGGTTTTCAACAGTTGCACCCTCTTCTTGTGCTTACTGTTTTGCCTGGATACAATATTCCTCTTGCAGTACTTTTTTCCTGCACGTTCGAGCCTTCGTGAGGACTTCTTACGTCCTGTTTCACTCCTCTGAGATGGACTAGAATCCTTTTGGTTTGACTTGTTCTGGCTTGAAACCTGCAGCCATGCTGCGTAGGCGAAGCGAGTTTTTTCTCTTCCTCGACGACCCTCGTTGCGGAAAGTCAGAAAAAGAAGAAGAGAAAGAAGAGCGCCACTCGAGCCCTTGTGAGGACTACCTCCGGGTGCTGCTCCAGATGAAGGTGACCAGCGATGTAAGTGAGCAGTCAGGATTCTCCCAGGTTTGTTTCCTCACAGGAATCGAGAGTAAACCGGAGATCCCATTAAAACCAACGTATATGATCTCTACATGCTGGAGTTTTCCTTATAATCTCCACGAGTGAGTGATCGTTCCAGTTACTATGACTCACAACACAAAGGCAGCAATTTCCTCTTGCTGCAATAAGGGTGGGGACTTCAGACACCCAGAAGATCGCATAGTACACGTGCACACACACCGACACGCATTCTTAAATTTGAGCCCGGCAGAGGCGTCGTTGCTATAAATACCTACAAACATAAGGTCACCCACTGCACCCAGCAGCTGTTCTTGGTTTACACAAAGTTGGTGTGCGAGTCTGCATGTTGGTGGACAGGCATTTGGAGACTTCATAATCGATATTTCACAAAGATGGCTAAAGCCTCAGTTATTAAAGTCTAACCCTTAATTAGCATTTAAAAAAGCTAAAATCTCCCAAAGGACGATTGCTTTTTTTTTGTGACGAAAGATCTTCATGGATTAAGTCCTTATTTTGGGTTGGAGGCTAGGGAGGGGGTAAGAAACCTTCTTAATTAGCCCCGAGAGGAAAACAGCCAGTCGCCGATCATATGACCGTCACTCTTTTGGCGTGTGCGCTCTCGTGGATTATTGTGCGTGAAGCTACTGTCCGACTTTGCTGCGACTCCTCTGCGAGGCAGAGGTTACATTAGGCCGTGGGGCCTTTGTTCCGCCCCTGTTTCCCTGACACAAAGCTCCGTGTGTGTGTGAGAGAGGGCTCGGCATCTCCTCCAAATATTAGCTCTCGCCGCCGAACACCCACTGCCGAGGGGACGCGGTGAAGGGCTGCGTTGATCAGCTCGGACAGCAGTGGAGGTTGGTTCCTCTGCTTGGAGTGAGCGCTCCTCGCTCTTGTGTCCTCTCTCCGTAGTGGTTCGTTACAAGTATTTGGAGGAGAATTGAAACTTTTGCAAGTCTGATTTGATGCCTCGCGTCGTTGGTAGAACAACTGGTCTGTTAATGATTTAACTTGGGATCCTCACAGTGTTACGGACTCTCTTCTGTAATTCTCTCTTTAGTTTCGGGGGTATTTAGCCAGTCACAACCCTTAAACAGCAGGACTTCACTTCACTGTAGAGAGTTTTTAAGTTTTTAATCTCGTAAACTAATCAGAGTGGAGTGATTCAATCAGTCCCTCCATTGCTTTGTCTCGTGTCACCATTTCTCGAATCTCAATTGGAAATGATGGGAGGCTTCAGTCGAGCTGCTTTTTTATTGTAAATAATGGATGGAATTTTTATTGTAAATAATGAATGGAAAAGCTTTAGACTACCTGAGCTGTAGTATTAATGTGCACAGCAACGACAGTGCTGTAGCTACAACAATGAAATCAACCATCCAACTTCCAGTTTGACTGCCTCATACCAGTGATAATGTATCATTCCGGGGTTCATGGACCCAGTGTCAGTGCTCCTACTTTATTGTTCTGTTTGCAACTATAGCAACCAGCCCTCATCACTGGTAACGTAGCATATGTCCTACGATGCTCTTTAGTGCAGACAAATCTCAATTTCAGTCGGCATCAGCGTGGTGTAGCTTCAGTCTTTGATCTGTTTAACTCCACCTACGGTCCCTCCTTAATGCATTGAAAAAAGTTTCTCTTGGCTGCTTCTTCTATTGTCTTTCTTCCACACCAGAACATCTGTCCTCTCACCTCCCCCCAGCCTAGCGTGACGTGCCTTTTCTTCTCCTGACGGGTTTCCTGTCAGGGGTAGTATTCAGAATGAGAATGAAATCCATGACACAACCTGAAAGTGTGGGGCTCATTTCAGACAGTTGATCGTAAAACCCCCGAAATGATTTAAAAAGTTTCCATCGTATGCATGCAGGTCACGTCTGCATCAATGTGGGTGAAATAAAGGAAATTTGACCTGGAATGGGAGCTAAACAACGTGCATTAGTTCAGATTAACTGGCATTAACCTGGCCTTTAATCTCCATCATCTGCCCTGGAGGGTCGGAGATTCTGAAACAAGAATGTTTGTTTTTTTTTACTGCACGTGGGAATCGACGTATATTTAGATCTCTTGAGGGCTTTCTTTGTACTCTGCTTGATCCTGTGTTCCATTTCCTGGAAGATAAAAAAAACAAAAAAACAATATTCAACTGGTGAAGCTCCGTTTATTTTTCTTTATGTGCTATGACTATTGTACAGGCATCACGCTGAGTGGGAATGTGTCCTGAAATAACAAACATAGTGGGGCTGGCACTTCTGAAAGGGTCCTCCACTTTCTTCCCCCTACAACATGTGACCATGTCAAAGGTCACGGACAACAAATTAAGGATTCTGTCAGGTTCAGTCTGTGTAATTGGTGTCTAGTCCTCAAATACTACTATTTGTTTACATGCACTACTGTTGAGCCTGCACGATCACTGGGTGGAGATTGACACGGCATGTGTTGTCTTCAGCATTTGCCTCACAAGCTTCATTAATTATTAATCCGGTCTGACTCGTGTTACTAGAGAATAGCTTTGCAGAAGACTTCCCCTCCATCCTGCATGAGGAAAGAATCCTGAGATCACTGATTCACCCAAATATCAACATTCCCCTCTATTAAAAAATAGACTGTGAACCCTTTGATGCCCCTGTAGTGCAGAAGAGCCCCCTCGCAAATGTAATCCCCTTTGAAGTAATCCCGCCTCTTCAGCCATTGCTACTCCTTTCAAGCCCCCTCCCACTGTTTTTCTGCTATCTCACTGTCCTCCCATCCCATTTATTCCACCTTACGCCTGATGGAGCATTAAGCCGGACCGCTGTGGGCAGCCTCAGATCGTTACTCTGCGAGTGTGCCAGCACCCCATCCGTTCCTTGCGCTCGCTGGGATTTTTACCTCCTTCCAGAAAACCAGGGATTACTCCTCAAAACGTTTGCGGGTTCTTTGTTACCGCCGGGGCGTCGGACTGGCCGGGGTCGCCCTCTAATCCGCACTCGGTCCACTTCTGGGAAATGGCCCCGTGGTCCTCCCTGACCTAACCTGGGCCATTGTTTTGGCTCTGGCTCGACAAGGCGACTGAGTTGGATGGACTTTTTACGGGACTTGGATTTATTGAAAAGGCTTCACGTCCCGCAGAGAGACACACTGGATAAGATGGTGCCCCTGCAGAAAAGGGTAATCTGAGCATGTGGAGGAGTGTGCGAGGAGAAAGGAGGGTTTCTCTGATGGAGCTGCGGTGACGTGTGTTGATATGTTTGCATTTCATCCAAGAACGTTAGAAGAGTTGAAATGTCAGTTTTTATACGGATCAAATTGTGAATACAGAACAAGTGAATAGAGGCTCCTCTGTATTCAGGTTAAATGTTTTAATCTTGTCACTCTTCTGTTGAGTGGCGGACTGATGACTGATTGCTCATTGAAACCTCCTAACAATGCCTGCTAGACCCCCTGCCCCAACTGAAAGTACCCCTTTTGTTGTCCCGGCGTGCCTCGTCTGAGGGTCGTTTAACCTGTAACGCTGCTCCATATGCGCTGAAGACACCAGTTTATTATCGCCCTTCTGGTCTTGTTTTTTATTTTTAATTTTTTTTTCTACAGTTCAGTCAGCCAGCTCCAACCAATGTCTATGCTCTAACCACTTCCTGTGCTGAACGAGCGTGCTGCACGTCTTTCTGCAGTCGGTTCGGCGCTGCGCTCAGAGAATCGGCGAGAGCGTTCTGGGCTGAGTACACCTGTGCCGGACTGGCTGTCTCGTGCTGGCTGTCTGGGAGACCCTAGGCATGGTTGAAGCTAGAATGGGGGTCTGTTGGAGCTGCATTCAGGTCACCCAAAAAAGGCTTGAGGAGTCACGATATAATCACAAGGGGATTTTACTGAGTGTTTTATTTAGCAAAAGAATTTGTTTGTGCTCAGTCTCTCAACAGCTGTATTTAGTTACTGATAAATATGTTGTTTTTTTTTTACTGTAACCTGCACTTGACCTCACTGTTAGACCTTAATACACTCGGAAGAGTGTATTAAGGTCTAACAGAGAGGTCAACTTATTCTCACCTTTGCTTTGACTCTGTGATGGAAAGACTCCTGATTGCGGATTGCTTCTCTCCCATCCTGCAGGATCAGTTTGACAACTTGGAGAAGCATACACTGTGGGGCATCGAGTATTTGGAGAAGTACACCAAATTCGTCAAGGAGCGGTCGGAGATCGAACTCAACTATGCAAAACAAATCAGGTGAGCTCTCGATCTGACCCGCACACTCTTGACTGGAGTTCCTTGAAGTGTCCTTGAAAGAAGATGTGAAATCTGCTACAGCTCATTAGAGCCTGGCCTTTGACCCACTGGAGAGAAAGCTGAAATTTGAGTTCTCCTTTTAGATAATACATTTAAAGTATGATTGTACAGGCATTTCCCGAAACAGGAGCAAACATTAAACCACACATACAGACCTGAGGAGGATGTGTGTTAGTGTGCCTGTCTGTCTGTCTGTCTGCCTGCCTGTCTGTCTCCCTCGCTCACGCGTGTCTCTGTTGTTGCTCACTGCTTCCTAAGGCTAAAGGAAGGCATGTTGTGTGTGTGTGCGTGTGTGTGTATATGTGAGGAAGGGAGGAGCCTATGTTTCCATAGTGACTCATAGGTATCAGCACATCAACCCCACGTCTGACCCAGTTTTTTTTCCTCCCTTCAGAGCACATGTGTTGACCCCCCCCCGACTGCATAGTAACTACTTTTTTGCAGCCTTTTCTTGAAGGCGGCCTCAGAAGCATGAGCATTGAGAGGATCTATGTCTTAAGTCCTGCTCCATCTCTGACGCAGTAGGACGTAGCCCTCCCCAAATCCACAATCCTCATCTCTAAAAGTCCTGGCAATATGGCTAATGCTTTAAATACCAACCCCCAACACACCCCCTCCCCAGTCCATATCCAATACCAATCCATTACTCACAACACCCAGTAATGATTGACCTCTTGAGAATTTAAGCCTGCTGGAGATAAACAGACTACTACTCTGTGTTTACATGTATGAATTTAGCATGAATCATATCCTCTCACTCATGAGTAACATCGAAAACCTCCAATTTATGCAATTGTTTTTATTAGAATAGGTTTTAATCATGTATGCCGCTTACATTTCTTTAATCCTGAACCTATTAAGATGACCAAAAGAAGCCAAACGTATGCACAGAAATGTGCATGCGAAATGTTTGGATTCTGTTGCACTTCGGTCATTCCACATGTGTTTGACCAAGAAAAAAAAAAACGATCGACTCTCCTTACCAAATTAGGTCGACTTTTATTGAACTTCGGGCTGCGCAGATGTTGCGGATTTTTCTAGCCGCTGTGTTTGTACTATACAAAACATTTGCTGTCAGACTGGGCCAAACACACACACGCACACACACACACACACACTCGCGCGCCCGCACACACACCGGCCCATTTGTCAATAAGGGGCCAGAATGAGGAAATGAGGATTTATAGTCAGGATAATTTGAGTCATCGCCTCTTCCTCTGTTGTCAGCACACTGCTCATTTGTTGTGGGGCTTCCTTAGCTTACCTCATGGCTAATCGTCCTTTGTAATCAACTTAGCCTGTAAAATCAGGTCTAATCTAACGAGCACGCGCGAGCCCAAATAAACGCAGGGCTGCTCGCTGTCATTTCCAATTCATTTGGGATTCGATTCTCCCTCCCTGAGGTAACTGGCTGTTTTCACTGGCATGTCATCACACACACGGCCAAGGTGTATTTATTTATTTTTTTTTTTATACATACATTTACGTTTAGGTGGAAAACCTCCTCCTGCAGCTCTGGATGTAACACTACTGTACCATTTCATTCAACACTCCGCACTAATCCATAAATAATCCTCCTCCACCGCGCTGGTGTAAACATGCACAATGCTCCCCGTCTAGTCATTACTCTACATGCATTAATGCCTCCTCCCTCTCCTAACCCCCAAATTCCCCTTTGGTATAATCCACAACACAGTAGGACTAAAGCTACAGCACAGTAACTGTGTTAAAGCGTCTGCTTTTATCGGCTGTCACGTAGCCTCGTCTTCTGAACCAACAACCAAACGTTTGCCCAGCGCTGCCTGGTAAATCCTCCTAATTAAGCGTTATCCAATGCCATTGTTTTACGCCCATATACTATTAATCACACGGGCAAAAGGCGTGCGACATATGAGACTCGGCCTTGGGTGAATGAATGTGCTATCGGGAAGCAGGATTATGTTCGGAGATGAGTTGAGGTGCAGGGCAGACGCGTAGATCTGCCCAGCAACAGTAAAAACACACGGGAAAAGAGACTGGGGGGGGGGCGTGCTGGCAGAGGAAACTGGATGGCCTGCAGACACACACACACACAGTACATGTTACTTTTTTTTTTTTTAAATCTCACCTGAAGAGTTTCTGTCCCGCAACACAGACAGTTAATTTGTTCTGTTGTTCCGCTTCACATCTTTTGAGGGCTTGCCTGGAGTAACAGCCTTATTAATTTTGAAGTATACACTGTAAAATGTTCCTGGTGGATTTTAAAAAAAACAAACAAAAAAATCAGCCCTTCTCCAGTTTGTCTTCCACACACACACACTCACACACACACACAGGATTGTTAAATCTATGAAAATGTGTTGTGTCTATCTGGTCGCCACTTGAAAAGAGTGCTCTTTAATTAGTCAGAAGATCCTGAAAGCATAAGTACACAGCGCGCACCCAAATCCAGAACATAGTGCATATTATTACGCTCTGCTGACAGAGGAGCCATCAAACAGAGCGTCCACACAGTGGGCTGGCGAGTGTGCGCCATCGCCTTAATGAAACACATGTGACGCCAGAGTCAAACAACACAGCAGTCACCAAAGCAAAGCGCGCTTAAAGGCTGCAACAATCATAATAGCACTGGTTCAGCTGCTGTTTTGGCTCCTCTGACCAGAGTCAGAGCTGGGTCACCCCCGCAGAAGGGAAGCATCCTTTCTGCTGGACGGATCTGCACCTCCGGGGCGGTTGACCTATGACCTGCGAGGAGAGGGAAGGGGACTCCGTGGCAGCGGCAAGCGCTCTGGAGTACCGGAGGCCGCTTCGGATGCCACGTGGGCGGGCGTTGTCGGGGTATTAACGCCACATATCCGACTTCTTCCCACAGAAATTTATCAAAGAAGTACCAGCCGAAGAAGAATTCAAGAGAAGAGGAAGAGAGCAAGTGAGCTGAGCACCCAAGCACAAGTCAAACAGTGAAATGAGAACGATGTCGTTGGTGTTGCCATTTTATTACCCGCCAGAAAACAGCATTCTTTCACATTTAGCGGCTGTAAAGCACGAGCCCCTTCTGCCACCAGGTACTCTTTCTGTCGAGCCTTCCTGGTGACGCTCAACGAGCTGAACGACTACGCGGGCCAGCATGAGGTGATCGCCGAGAACCTCACGTCCCAGATCATCACCGAGCTCGCGCGATACATGCAGGAGCTGAAGACGGAGAGAAAATCGGTGAGCTGCCGTTTGTTTACTTTTGTTGTTGCTGTGGCTGCTCATGGTGCGCGTGGAAGCGGCGGCGGCGGCCTCAGACGGGCAGACTTGCAAAGAGAAGGACCGTTTTTGTCTTCAGCCTCCCTCTGCGGACTATTTCCGCGCAAATGAGGTCATCACCGACTAAATACAGATACACCCAAAGACTAGCCAGAAGCACAGAACGTGACACATTGAGTCCTTTTTATGGACGAAACGCACCGTCTCTACATCATTACAGACTCTCCCCCCCGATAAACCATCAAAAGCACAAACTGTTCTCAGCCCCCCCCTCATCTGTGATTTAGAGGAGCGAAGATTCTCACAGATGAACTGAAGGAGCGAGAAAGAAAGAAAGAAGAAAAAAAAAAAAACCCCAGCTGGATAAAAATTGCACTCTTGTCGTGCACTCTGCTGTTATGGAAGTCCGGCTGAGGGAACTGGGGTGGAAAATCAAAAGCAGAGGACTGCTCCAAGGCAAAGTGACCTTTTTTTAGGGACTTTTTCCCTTGTGCGAAGACTCGGTGACCTGTTGATCTGTTGCCGCTCGCCGTCGATGAGACGGACCGAAAACGCGGGACTCAAGAATCGGAAAAAAAAAAAAAAAAAAAAAAAAGGCTGGAATCCGTATTTTGTCCTTTTCGGAAGTCCACGGGGTGTGCGAGATCCCCGTGACGCCAGTTCACGTCCTCGGTCATCGTGTTTGCGCTCATCTTTGGGGCCGACGCCATCAAGAGCTCGTCACGTGTCCCCCCGTCGGCGAGGGGAACAGCGTCTCCTCAGTCTGGGAGTTTCCCTCCCGAACGGGGCCACGTCTTCGTAACAGAGGCCCGTTTCGTTTGAATATACGTGAAACAAGCGGTTCCTCTGTCGGGCAGAGCTCGCTTACACCCGCCGCTTCCATAAAACGAGCGCCTGAGCGATGAAATGAGCAGGAAGGAGGGAGAGACTCCGGCTCCGTGCTGAATTGAAAAGGCATCACAGATAAAAACTGGCATTCACCGCTTTTCCTTTTGATCTGTGGCCTCAAAGCCGTGTGTACAGGAACCGTGGGTCTTTAAAATGTAGTCAAATATTCGTCACTCATTACTTCTCAGCCTCTTATGCCCCCCCCCCATCATTTTCTTTGGAGCTTTTAGGTTCAGTTCAGCTCAGTTCAGTCCTGCTTTTAGCCGCTGCCCAGCAGACAGAGGGATTAGCGGATCCTACTGATCCTACTCTAACTCGAACCTCTAAACAGAATGTGAAACACAAAACCTCATTTCTTGCTCTGGAGTTGCTTCATACCCCCTCACCGCCTCCACGTTACTGAACCCCTGGCTCAGATCAGCATAGTGTGGACCAAGAATGTTGCTGCAGGTATTTATCTTTTACATGCCAGACTTTGTGTGTTTTTTTTTAACAGCAGATTCTATAGTGCTTTTTTTTTTTTCAGACACAGTGTGTGTGCGTGTGTGTGCACGGCCTGATAGGCAGGGTTATTATGGGAGAGGGAGACGGTGCTGAGATATGAACTGAAGGTGTTCCGTCAGCCTGCTGTCCTCTTACCTCTGATCAGGGACGCGACCTGCTTTCCAATGAGGGCTAATAAAGACCTTTAGCATCATGGACGAGGCTTTCTGATCCGTCTACATATCGATACGATGCTGAAGGAATCGGCTTCAATGCTCCCTTGGAAGCGCACGCTCGGCGCCGAGATGATAGATCTTCTCTCAGCTAGGAGGGAGGTTAGAAAAGGGGAAGGCTTTTTTCACGATCTAACTGGAGCCTCTGGGATATCAGTCAAGAGTCAGGTCTGACAGGGCGGCTGTGTGGACCGCACCATCGCAGCATGTCTGTCTCGACATGCGCTGCTGTGTGTAACGACAACTACCTTTTTGTGCGCGCACGGGCGCATACAGGCGCCCCTCCGTGCCGACACGCATGTATGTACTCGAGCGGGCCTACTCAGTGGCCTGATTTGCTCCCCTGTTCCCTGCATGCCTCGCTCTTGTTTCAAGTGTTATAGCACCTGTCGGGAGCTTGGCAGCGCGCGGCGTCGCAGGAGTTACGTAAGAACTGGGCCAAGGATGATGGAGTCATAACACCCAGAGCCCTCCTGCTTTGCATTATTAAGCAAATAATAAACCGGCCTTTGATCTCGCCGACTCTAATCCCTCTTTTATGAGTTTGATTTTCAAGGGAGTTAAATCCTGTCTGGGTCCGCGTTTCCTCGGTCTCGCCCCGTGCCTTTCACCTTCCCGCCCTTCCCGGGTAGCCGCGAGCGGAAGCCGCGGGTCAGGTTCCCCCGTCATCCCACGCTGTTCTTAAGGGGAGCGCTCGGGGAAGAAGACCGGGCGTGTCTACTCCTCGTCAGACCCAGTTTATTGCGACAGCCGTTCGAATGACACACACACACACACCGCAACAGCGCGCAACATCTGCCCAAACACACACACACACACACACACACATGCACCGCAGATGCATGCTTGTCGCAAACAACGAGGAAGCTCCTTTTATCGCATTTGAAAGCGAATGAGGTGGTTCCAGCGGCGCAGTTAGGGAACGGCTGTCATCTGTGGTTTGTTTTGTTCACGACGGAAAATCTGTTGACGCTGAAAGCGTGCTGTGATTTATTTATTTATTTAATTAATTTTTTTCTTTTAGGATGTTGTTATGGAGACAAATATTTGGCTGAGAGCATTTTCCACAGTGAAGTCACACAGTCTGGGCCCACGTGTTGTGGAAGGACTTTCTGCTGCCCCGTATCATTCAGCAACATATTTTCACCACCGCGGAAGGGTTCTCACCCCAGAAAAAAAAAAAAAAAAAAAAAAAGAATGCGAAGGTCAGGCGCTGAGATTGCTGCGGGTGGCCGGTCGATCGGGGGCCTCGTGTCCTGTTATCGAGAACTGTGAAGTTTACCTGAAGCATCGGCGCACTTCCTCACCCTGCTTCCCTCAAAAACGTTAGGAAATGAGAAGTGGGGCTTTATGAGGTAAACCAGGGCGCGCATTCACTAACTAGCTCACATCCTGCAGCGTCTTTTGGGATGGAGTTAGGACTCAGAATACTGATCGCCGGGTGAACTCGCTGAGCGCCGGGCAGCTTTCTGGCTCTTTATAACGGTTTGCGTTCGCTCTTGAACGGCGGCATCAGTATTCCGTTCAGCCGGCGACCCAGGCGTTCGGCTCTTTGGGTAACCAGGGGATACCGCCATCGAGAATCAAGTCCCTCGTGAATCATTTCGGCTTCTTTGCAGTGAACCGAGCCCCTGGAGACAAGATGCGGTGCATTGATGATCAAATCTGAGAATAGTTCAGAGTCTTTGCTCTTTTTTGGGGGGGAGCTGTGTGTCTGGAACAGATGCCCCGGTACCCTGGATAGCTTTACCGTCTATGTGATGTGTGTTTAAACCAGCAGCTGCCCAACTTGGCTATGCAAAACCCCCCCTGAGCTGCCCCCCCCCCCCCCACAGACGCCAGTATCAGGCCCACTGTGGGCTGGTTTGAGATGAGGCCCAGCTCCATTCTTCTCAGGTTGCTTTTCTCTCCTATGAGAGCCGAGGCGGCGTTTAGGTTTGTCCAGTTAAGGCTCATTTGATCATTTTAAGGCTTTTTAGCCTTTTTGAGTGTTTTTTTTTCTGGCACCTTCTCTGGAGCTGTGAAAACACACCATCCGTGCTTCTGTTTTTACACACCATCAGTGCTTCTTTTCTCTCCTATAAGAGCCGAGGCTGCGTATAGGTTCGTCTAGTTAAGGCTCCTTTGGCCATTTTAAGGCTTTTTTGCCTTTTTGGGTATTTATATTCCCAGCACCTTCTCTGGCGCTGTGAAAACACACGATCAGTGCTTCTGTGTTTAACCGGGCTGATCTGGTTGATCATTAATCACAGACCTAATATGTGTTTTTCCAGCTCGCATCAATGTCAGAGCTCTTAGCCTGAATTTCCTCGCCTGTCATAATTCACGTTCATACTGAATGACTTTTCAGTTTAATAGCATGAGTGAGACTCTTATTCCAACTTATTATCAAGTCAAGGTCAGTTTCTGCTGCCTTTAAATCCTTTAAGCCCACGCCTGTTTCTGATGTTCTGCTCCCTCCCCCATCTCTCATGACAGCACTTTCATGATGGACGGAAGGCGCAGCAGCACATTGAAAGCTCATGGAAACAGCTGGAATCGGTAAGTGACCTCATTAATCACGCCGGGCCTGTTCCCGACTGACGAGAAGCAGCCATTGGACAGTCGCCGCAGTTATTGTCAGAGCCCAAAAGACTTATTCCTCGTGAAGGTATTTATAGATTAGAGTAGTTCCTTCAGTAATACTGGTTTTAGGAGGATAAAATGAGCATTAAATAGAGCTGACGTTATCTGACATCATCATAAAACGCTGCATTTAAGTGCTTTATTGTGAATAAAAGGGTTGTTTTAAACGCACGTTTTGAGCTCAAACCGCCAAATAACAGAAATGAATCCGACTGACTTCCCGTTTTATCACAGCGCAGCAGCTACTGTTTTTTTTTTTTTTTTTTTATTAAAGCGGTCAGGACAGAGAAGTAAAAATTAGAGGCTACCCCAATAGAGCCGCGCGGCCCGCAAAAGGAAGACGCAACACGAGCCGGGAGGAGCGTCCGCCAGCGTCTCGCAGCCGACGCCACATGATGCCGAGGCACATGCTGCGCGGGGAGCCTTGTGACTCCCGCGTACATCATCATGAAAAACAAAAGCGGCGCATTCCAGAGGCGACGAATAAGCGAGACAAGAATGAGAGAAAGAAAGAAAGAATGAAAGAAAGAAAGAAAAGAAAAAAAACAAAAGCCGTGTAGACATCCCTGGCTTTGTCTCGACCGGAAACTTTGAGCAATCCGTCCTCCGGAACGGAGAGAAGCACTGGGAAAGGACCCGGCGTATGGAAATAATATACAAGGCCGACTTACATCGGGATCTCGTCACGTTGTTGTGTGATTTATTCATTTCCTTGAGTAGCGGGCTGACAATGTTAAGAATGTTTAAAAATCTGAAGGATTCTTACGGAGCAGCTAAAAAACGAGCTCGGGGGAAGGTCGGGAAAGGCGTTCAGGTACGCCGGGCCGCTGTCAGGGGCGCTGGGGGAGATAAGGGCAGATCTCTGCAGAGAAATGCAGAGAAACACCGCTTCTTATCTTCTGGCTGGCCCCTCTGAGGGAGGGGGGAGTCTGACAGGGACGCACAACCGGCCTGTCCTCCTCGAGCTGGCGTCTGCATTCAATGATTCCATTGTGCGCCCGGCTGATATTCCCAGTTCAGAGTGCACGCCGGCCCGACAAACGCCGATTGTTTCCTCGGAGTGGTCGAAAAAAGGGTCGGATGAATGCTTGTTTTTCCGCGCACAAACGGCCACTATGAACATTTATTTAATCCGCAGACTTTGACAGGACGGCGCTTTTGCTCCGTCGGCGACAGGCTGACCCCTGTTGGACACAATGCCGCGCCTGAGTCGCTCGTGACGCGCGTCCGCAACATATGACGCGAAACCGCTAAGCTTATTTAAAGGTCACGGCCCGAGGTGGGTTTTTTCGCGATGGCGCTCAATCTGATTTTCTCCCCTTTCAGAGTAAAAGAAAGTTTGAAAGGGACTGTAAAGAGGCGGACAGAGCGCAGCAGTACTTTGAGAAGATGGACGCCGACATTAACGTGACAAAAGCAGACGTGGAAAAGGTAGGTCCTCCACCCCTGCGCGGGCGCAGAGCGCTCGGGCCTCCGTCTATATTTAGCACGTTTCGCCTGGCCTTCGTCAACCGCCCACCGCTACCCGCTCGCTCTCGCCAATTTCCTTCTGATGGCGCGGCCCGTGTCCTTCCGTGACTTCCCGGCTCATCGTTTCTGCGTCGCCTCGGCGTTAAAGAGCGAGCGAGCGGGCGAGCGCTCGATGCCAGCGACTGTTTGCAGAAGCTGGCATTGTGTTGGTGGCGGTGGTCTGCTGCTAAACAGAGCAGATCGCCGAGTCCCCATTCTCACTGTGGAGCGGCCAGATCTGGCTTAACTGTGGCGAATGGAGCTCAGCGACAGGGACTCTTCATTGCAGCGTGTTTCTGTGTTTTACCCACCCACACACACACACACACACACACACACACACACACACACACCAGCTCTTGTTTTACATCTGAATCCTGTCTTTCCATGTAACAGCTGACCAACTGGACTCGTAGGTCCGGCCTCCTGGGGCTGAAGATGACGTAATTTCCTGTTGTCAGAAACAATTAGAACCCACCCGCACACACACATACACACATACACACAAACACACACACACACTGCTCTCCCTGCCTGTGAGGCATCATGCGTCAGCAGCGCATGTTTTTTCGCTGCCCGATCAGCTGTGGGAGCAAAGATTAGGCTTGGATTTGACACAGTTGGGACCCGATTATTATGCAAATACGGGCTGGAATAAAGAGCCTTTTCTTTACCAGAGTCCGGCCAGAGT
This sequence comes from Lagocephalus sceleratus, assembly GCA_911728415.1. Taxonomy (NCBI): domain Eukaryota; kingdom Metazoa; phylum Chordata; class Actinopteri; order Tetraodontiformes; family Tetraodontidae; genus Lagocephalus; species Lagocephalus sceleratus. The sequence goes on from CAJVRN010000148.1 coordinate 2,876,436, forward strand.
CGAAGGGCAGCAAAAGGCTTATAAGCTAACACTGAACTCAGCTGGAAAGAGCGGGAACAGCAGCTCAGGACGCCAGGCGCGACACAAGAGCGTCGCTGTGTCCGATTACACTAATTTCATTTATTGAAGCATGAAAGACTTCCACAGAATGCCGTTGTTATCCCGCTCGTGTAATGCAGCATTGCTCTATGCTCGGTACAACGCGGTAAACAGCTCCACAGCTATACCAACACACGCTGTTTTCCTTCATTTCCACATTATTATAGTGCATGAGTCACATGGTACCACATTAGGGCGTAAGGAACTGTCTTTATACTTCTGGGTGTGTGTGTGTGTGTGTGTGTGCATGGAGAAAGAAACATCCCCAGTTCTCCACCATCATCTTGTCACACTTTTATTTATCCCTTTTCTTCTTTTTTTCCCCCACACATCATATCTGTGATGTTCATCCTTTCAGCTCTGAACTGACAGGCACAGTTTAGGAAGCGTGTAGCTGTAAAATGGAGCGTGTACGGTAACGTATCGTCTCAGATCTACTGCTTCAGATGTGTCCTAATGAAGATACGAGCGATGGTGGTTGGCTGTCAGGAGTGATATCAGCCCTGCCGCGCGCCGTCTGATGCCGATCTGTTCTGTTCAGTTTGGTCGAGGTTTCCCTCCGTCATGTTAAAAAGCTGTTTATTGAGCTGAGGTAGCTGCGGTCTTCTGCAGAAAAACCTCGAGTTGCCTCAGCTCTTGGCAGACCCATCCTGAGGCTCGGCCTGTCGCAGCTGCGGCGCCCGCGGGTGCTCGGCGCGCCCGCTCAAACGAGGCCCCCGGCCCTCGGGGTCGCGGCCCCCGGTCCCCTCCATCGCTTCCTCTCTGCCCCGAGGCCGTTGATCAGAGACGAGGCGTTCACGAGCGCCACGGCTACCCCGTCGAGCGATGACTCGCCTCGTGCTCCAGGAAGTGAATCGATGGCGACTTCCTGTTTAGCTGGAAACAGCTAACAGTCTTTTTTTTTGTGTGTATGTGTGTGTGTGTGTGTGTGTTTGTATATTTATTCTTGTGGCATACCTTGAAGCGAAGTTCCCTCAAGGTAGGTCCAGAGGACAAGAGAGGCTGTTGTGTCTGTGGGACCGCACTGTCTCGACTTGTGTATCGATCGACGTACATGGTGGAGACGCACACGCACACACACACACACGCAAACACACACGGTCTCAGCAAGGCTCCCGTCACACGCCCTGTCCTGTTTGACTGTGATCTGCTCCCTGTGCGGTGGCTTGTCTGGCTGTCTCCTGTCGACTCCACGCGGACAGATGAAGTGAGGCGCGCGTAACAGATTATTATTTTAATACGGCCCAACGGCAACAGGAAGTGACTCGGCCGCTTCTTCCAATTATTTGGTAATCCCTCTCACTTTGCATGCACCTGCATCACGCTGGCACTGAAACACGCCCATAGGTGCATGATAGGATAATCAGATGGTGCTTCTCGCGTGATTCCGCCCTTCCTGGATTTTCCATCACCCCTTTTTTTTTTTTTTTTTTAATCTGGCTGCGAGGATCGTTTTCCACATTTCTTTCTGCGCTGGATATACGGCGCCTCGGGATCTGGAGAACGTCTCCCCCCGGTTGTGGAGCGTGACACCCATTGCTTGCCCACACGGGTTTTGAAAAACCAGACTTCTGCCTCAAAAGTGGCGAAAAACCAGATGTGATACCGTTCAAAAAAAAAAGTTCCTGCCACTGCCCACATCCCCATAGCTACTTTTCATCGACGATTAAATTGATAAAACATTATTTTTTTGCGTGAAAATGAGACGAGGACCGAGGGGATAATATGAGCGCTCGGCTGGACACACACGCCCTGCGCTGCCTAGCTGAGATAATCTCATCTCCATCTGCTTGTCTTGGACCTGTAATAGGCTGCTCCCGCTGTGTGCGTGTGTGTGTGTGTGCCCGTCTGCTTTAACTCTCTGAGACCCGACGAACAGAAAATAATCAGCCTCAGTCAGGATAGACCGTAGCGGGGGGATATCCTACCAGTAAAAGCTCCACGGCGAAGGGCCGCGGCCTCGCGCCCGCCGCGGAGCTGCACCTGTGGCTGCGCGTCTGCACACGCTCTGCGTTTACGTGTCTACATGTGCACGCATGCACGCACAAGTGTGTCAACGCGTACGTGTAAAACCCCTTTTTAATGTATCTGTGTCGGTCAGGGGCCGCCGAGGCTGAGGTGTGTTGACGCCCGTGTTTGTGTGTGTTGTTTGTTTATTTCTTCCTCAGGCCCGACAGCAGGCTCAAATGAGGCAGCATATGGCGACAGACAGTAAAAACGATTATTCCTCCTGCCTTCAAAAGTTCAACCAAGAGCAGAATGAACATTACTTCACAATTATCCCCAATATATTTCAGGTAAACGAAGCATCAACTGACTGTTTCTCTGTTGTGTTTGTTATAGAAGTGTTACTGATGCATATATTTATTTCAGTTACTCATCACACAATCATTTTTATATATTTCCAGTCTGCCATTACAAATAATTAGTGGTGCATTCAAGCGTAGTCGGGGCAAATAAATTTGGTTGCGCACCACTGCTGCTTCAGTGTCAGCTTTGATTCAAATTAATTCTTGACATGCAGGACGCCCTAAATTAGCCTTCAATGTTTGGTGTTCAGCGCGTCAGCTGATGCCGCGCGTAACTCGTGCGATTCTTCTCGATCCAAGAAACTTCAAGACATGGAGGAGAAGCGAATCGAGAGGCTCGGGGTGTGCATGAAGACATTTGCGGAGGTCGACCGTCAGGTGCTGCCCATCGTGGGGAAGTGCCTGGACGGCATGACGAAAGCTGCTGAGTCCATCGAGCCCAAGACCGTGAGTTCTACAGGAGGCGACGTGCCCGACCGCATGCACACACATACACACACACACACACATACACACACACACGGGGATCTTACTTACGCAACCTGACTGTCACAGTTCACTGCCACAGATCAGGCTCGAATAATCTTTGGGGGATTTTGGCACCTTGTTTAGTTTTTCTATCTGAAAAAGTCACAGTATGAATAAGAGGTTGTGAGAGAACACCCGAACAAAAGAACTGAGTATACGTTGACTTTAAACACACGCTGTAGTTCCCATTTTAAAAACTCCTATGGGCTTGTGTTGCCTATAAATAGACCCGGGACCTCCCCTCAGCAGTTACTTGGCAAATCGTTTCCATATGAATTCAAGAGAGGCTCATTGACATAATAAGGTCAACATCCTGATTTTCAGCCCCAGACAATGCTGGCGATTTGGGAAACACAGGGAGGGACCGACCTGCTCACGACGGGCTGTTTGCTCTGCGATCTCCACAGTTCAGAGCGGGGCCAATATTCCCTGTCCTGCCTGGCTGCTGTCTGTTTCATAAAGCTTGAGAGGTTTGAAGGATGCTTCAGTTATGACCTTTATGGTTTATCTGAATAAATATATGCCATATTCTGTCAAAATAATACTACCTTTAGGAACATATTAGCCTGTTTTGTAGCAAGACAGGTTTTAGACTGATACTTGAATACATTTCTACGACTGTATCGCAACAAATATTCACGATCAGGAATATTAGAAGATCCCAGGTTGTGTCATGAGAAGATTAACCTGACGATTCTAACAAAAGGCAGAATTTCTTTCAATGAGGAAGCCATGGACTAGAGCCCTTTTTGCATGTGCTGAATTCAGGAAGCAGCCTTCATGTTGGCCTCTAGAAACTGTCCCTTTATTTGCTGATATATAATATTTTTTGGACATTTCCGTGCGTGTGGGTGTTTGTTGCGGGGTGTGTGTGTGTGTGTGTGGGGGGGGGGGGGTCAGCTCCAGAGATGACACTGAGCACGTGAGTTGCTGCTGCTGTAGTAAACAGCAGACGGGAATAACATATCACATGCTCTGTTCAGTCGGAGGGTACACAACAGCAGCTCCCTGACCCCTGACCTTAACTGTAACCAGGACCCCCCCCTGTTATCACTTTCAGATAGGCCCGTGCGCGCTGCACATGATGAATGCGCTCCTTCCTGCGCCTGGTATCCTGGCTCTGTCCCCGACCTCAGTGTGTTTGTCATAACTCCTGCCTGACACATCTAGGTCTTTTCCTCTTTGTTCTGGGGCCCCAAAAAATTATCGTCTCCCTCTCGCTTTTCATGAGTCACACAGACAAAAACAAGAAAGTCTCCCAGGACTATTGTGTTCAAACTTATCTGCAGACTTGCTGATTAGCCGGCCAAGCTAAACAAACACAGATTTTACTTTTAGTCATTGTTTCTTTAACTGTTTTTTTATCTTATTCTTTGATATCTGATAAAATAAATAATAAAAAAAAAAAGTCAGATGTAACAGCTGTTTTAGTAACACTAAACTTTCCACTGACCAGGACTCAAAACAGGTCGTGGAGTCCTATAAATCGGGCTTTGAGCCTCCGGGGGACGTGGAGTTTGAAGACTATGGCCAGGCGATGAAGAGGACAGCCTCCGAAACCAGCCTGTCCAACTCCAAGGAGGGCAAGGAGAAGTCAGCCGGCAAGAGCAAGGGCAAACTGTGGCCTTTCATCAAGAACAAGAACAAGGTAACACATGAACACGTACTGAACGCGCAGCCCCGTTTACACACGCTGCTTGAGTTTAGCCAATCTTAAACTGTCGGGAGGTGGACAACATTGAATGGTATAATCTAAGACTTTAATTAGCGCTTATGTGTTTAATGTCGTTCCATTTTTGTTTACTTTTTTTTTTGGTTTCGATTAACTTATTTTAAGCTCAAACAGTTTGTCACGATTTGCCACTTTTTGTTGTTATGATTCGCCACCCGCCAACCACCCCCCCCCAACCCGTTCCACCACCCCCACGGGAGCCGGAGCCGCTCTTCAGTAACACGGACTAATACTCTCCTAGCTTCACCTTTGGGATGGATAAACTGGTACACTCACATTAACTTGATCTGAAAATAACCACTCATCAGACTCCAGTAGCATCCATTGATTTCGTGCATCCGGGACACTGATCTGTGATTGGGCTGGTGGCGGGTTTGGTAATGAACTGGAGAGCGTGTGTGTGTGAGTGTGTGTGTGTGTGTATGAGTGTGTGTCAGTCAGAGACAGAGAGGCTGGAATTTAGTGCATGTAGATAAGAAATCTCAGCAGCATAGTTGAGGAAAAAATGTCATTGGAACCAACTCTGGGGGCAAATTACCCAGAATACTTTGGCTTATTTGACGTATTTCTGATACGTTCTTCAAAAAAACGGGACCGAGGTAAAGCGGAGGAGCGTTGGCGTGCATGTCGACAAACTCATCACGTGGCAGCACCAGGGTTTACCCATCGCTGCGTTTGAGAGAAGGGCGTCTGCATGCACACTGCGTGCCGGTACAGCTCATCGCCGCTTCTTTTCCTCATCGAATGGTTGTGGAGTGACGGCGCTCAGGTGTGTCAGGACGGGTGGGGGAGAACCAATCAGACGACACGCCGCGGCGAGCCTCTCTGCTTCGCAGTAAAGGAGGGAGGTGTAGCAGACGGAAGGTGGATTCTGCAGAATCAGACGCCTGCATGCGCTCCGACTAAACCCCTCTGCTGTCCGCTGCGCTGCGGCCGCTTGCTTTAACGCCCTCACGCTTCCCTTTCAGTCCGGGTTTTTCTTCTTTTTAACTTTATTCATGTGTTTTTTTTAATGTTTAACTTGTTTTTTTTTTTTTTTTTTTTAACATAACAACCGAGACATTCCTTCGGTTGTCTCCTGTGGCTTTGGTTTCCTTTTCTTTTTGTCCTGTGTGTTTATTTTTTTAATATTTGTCGGGAGTCTTATTTATTTCGTTTTGTGTTCCCTTTTCCTCCTTCCTCTTTACTTGTTGAATTCTCGCCCCAAATCTTCCATGTTTTTCCTCCTCCTCCTCCTCTTTCTCCTCCTCCTCCTCCTCCTCCTCCTCCTCCTCCTCCTCCTCCTCCTCCTCTCCGCCACGGCTCTCTCTCTCTTACTGGTAGCTTATGTCCCTGTTAACATCCCCCCACCAGCCCCCACCTGCCCCCCCAGCCTCATCCCTGCCCTCACCCTCTGCTGTTCCCAACGACCCCCAGTCTCCCAAGCAGCACAAGGAGCCCCTGTCAAACCGCCTCAACGACTTCATGGCCTCCAAACCCAAAATGCACTGCCTCCGGAGCCTGAGGCGAGGGGTAAGTGCGTGCGCGCGCGTGTGTGTGTGTGACGCGTCTGCCGAGCTTCATGCACGTGTGTGTGTTTTTGTCTCTTCACCTGTACCTGAGCTGAGATAACACTGTATGGGTGAAGCCATAGGAAGCAGAATGTGTAGCAGTCCTGTCAGGAATTAGCACATTTTTTAGGTGATTTCTTCTGTAAAGTTGAATTTCCCCATTAAAAAAAGCGCACACACACACACACACACACACACACACACACACACACACACACACACACACACACATACACACATACACACGCACAAGGCCCAGAGATTTCAAAGATGGATCAAAAGATGCTGCATGTGAGTGCAAACACCAACACAAAACAGTAAAAAGACATTTAGTCCATACAACAGTTAAAACCTAAAGCTTCTAGTTCAATAAAACGCAGTATTCAAATGCTCAAACTTCATGAAATTCCTGGTGGGACTGTCTGTTTGTTGCATATTGCAGCTATTACCAACAAAATATCAGTGAAATACACAAACTTCCCTCATACAGTGCTCAGGCTTTAGCATGCTTATGTAGTGCTCATCTGTAAATCCATGGTACCTCCTTGACTCACCACAGTCTTTCCATCTCGTCCCTCCATCCTTCACACTGGCCACCCCCCCCACCCTGAAAGAACATCTGCAGTGCCTGAAAAGTTCCTGCAGCAGCATGGAGACTGCACTTCCTCCCTGCGCATTTGTCTGCCGGCTGTGCTGGAGGCAGACCCTTTTGATATTTTCACACGATGTCGGGAACCGGTGGGTTAAAACTGAAATTTCGGGCAGAGGGTGGTGGGGGGGGGGGTCGAGGGCAGCGGGCTGCTGGGAGGGTGGGTCTATCAACCCACCCTGGAGGTCTGGTGGGAGTGTGGCGGAGGAGCTGGGCCTGGGAAGGTGACATCAACACCTCTTCCTGAACCCTTAAGGTGCCCCCGACCTCCTGGACGGGTGGGGACCCGCGGGTTCCTTCCGGTCGGCACAAATAAAACCTGGTTCCGGTGTTAGATTTTGAAAGGGCAGCATTATTTAGAGGAGGTGTTTGCGCGTAGCTATGGTAACGTGACATCCCCAACCGCCGAAAAGAGCACGATGTGCAGGAGCGGCGCGGGCCTGTCATAGAGGAAATGACTCAAGGCCGAGGGGGGGGGGGTCCTTTATTTTTTCTGCAGCGGCACACATGTACCAGGAAGTGTGTGTTTCTGAAAGCGGAAGTGCTGAAACAGCCCCGAGTCAGAGATAAAACCAGATCCGTTGGGTTGTTTTCCAGTGTGTGTGCAGATCAGAGCGGTTAAAAGTGGACCCAGCTGGCACATTTCAGAACACCGGGGGAACGCGTGTGTGTGTGGGGTTTTAGACGCCCTTTGATTTCTCCTTCCTTTTTCTTTTTTTTGCGTTCGGAACGTTTCGGTTTCAGTTCTTTTCTGATTTGTGATTTCAATTTTTGTTTTTTTTTTTTCCTGTTTTTTTGCTGGCTTTACGCGGCCAGCCCAGCGAGAGTCGCGGGTTAACCCTTCAGAGCGTCCCCTCCGGTCGCAAACACGCCCGGGATAACCGCTCGCTGCTCTGTCGCCATGGCGACGGCACCAGGCTGAACTGCAACTCAAGTTCCGACATCTCTGAAATCATCTCCTCTTTATCTGTGACGAAGAGCGAAGAGGGGCTCTTCGTGCATCGTTGGCCTTCTCCATCCGCAGCAGCTGTGCATATATATATATATATATATTCATATCTGTGTTCTGTGTGGGCTGAAAGCGAAGTCCTACGTGTTTCGGGAGTCACATTAAGGCCACGCATACAGTATAAGAGCTTCTTACAGGTTGTTTTCTGAGCTCTCATGTTCTCTCTGACGACCACCGCAGCAGCAGTCCCCGCGCTCGCTCATTTATCACAAAGAGCTCATGAAGAGGACGCTGGGCCGGCCCACGTATGCGTTCGAAGCAAGGCAATATGTTGTAAGTGTGTGCGGGGAGCAGGTGCGTGGTCGCCGTGCGGATGTCCGTGATTACACGCCATGCAGCGCGCACGCATTAGCCTCTGGGACGATGCCCCCCCCGTAAACGAACGACGGCGCGGCGACGTCGCGTTCGTTTTTTTTTTTATCCCGCAAGGAGGTTGTTAAGACGAGGCTAGTGTCCGTGCCCCGCCTCGGTGTCTGTCACATGGCTCCGACACGCGCCGTCCCCCCCCCCCCCGAGACGAATGGCGGGAGAGGACGGTGACATCATCCCACATCGCAAACCATCAGCCTCAGGTCGTGTCGCAGGGGGAGGGGGGGCGGTTGGGGTTCAGTTCACAAAGTGTCACCGGCGCCTCACCTGACCCCTCCTGGTGTGGGGGGGGGGCACCGGTCACACTCTGGGTCTGGGTCTGGCCAGCAGCACCCAGTGGTGGAGCTTGTGTCCTGCTGCTGTCTCATAACCTCATCATGTCTGTGAGGGGGTGGAATATTTCTGTGTATCCGTGTCTGCGGGGGGATTTTATTTTGGAAAGTTTAGGGGCTTCCCCGGGCCTCATGCCTCGGCTTTAGAGATTGAAAAATAAAGTGAATCTGCGATGCAATTAATACAGCATTCAGCGGAACCACATGAGGAACATCTGACCCAATCTTGATTTAAAAAAGAAAATCCACACAGGAAAAAGGAAATGAATGAGAAGGATTCACGCAACATTACTGAAGCTCAAGACCAGATAACACAAAGCCCTGCTCTATCTTATATCCACTTTAAATGATAAAGCATCTCATTCTAATTCTGTCATTACCTGCTGGTTTTTACATTTGGGACCTTTTTTTTTGGGAACATGACAAACCGCTTTGAGAGCGCAGCCTAAAATAGGTCCTCACTCAGGGTTTATGAATTTTTGATCCCTCATACGGAGAGGTGATACCAGTCCTCTCCCCCGCATTCTTCTTCCTCGTATCATTAATATTCTTGCAGGAAAAGAGCACGGCCACGTTAGGGCCGCAGGACGCGGGGGCCTCCAGGTGGAGGCCTGTGTTAGTGGACCAAAGGGCGCAGCGCCCTGCGGGGCTGCGGCCCCTGAGCCGCTAACAGGATTAACGGTCATCCGCTGCAGCTCCGCCAGCGCCTGCTCGTAAACACGCAGCTCCCCGCGCCGTCCTCTCTATCCACAACCTCCCGTCAAACCCCCCTAAATCATCTTCTTCCAGTCGGGATCTTATTTCCTGTCTGCTTCTGTAAATCGATGACCCCCCTGCCCCCCCCCAGACATGCACGCCCTTCTCCAGGAACTGTGGGGTTAGTTGCTGTTAGTTGTGGACGTGCGATACGTGCGTTTGACCCCCCCCTGCTGTCTGCTGCGTGTCAGTGTAAAGATGGCAGGGAACCGACGAGTAAAGGGTCCATCCATGCCCCCCCCCCCCCCCCCCCCCCACCCACTCCTTCCACTTCTCTCTTCACATTTGTTTTCATCTGGCTTGGTGGTTTTGATCCCTCATCCTTTACATCACTCTCGTGCAGATTGTTGGCCTCACTTTCGTCGATTATTAGAGATGCTAAATTTCACCATCCCACAGAGGAGTGACGGCGCAGTTCCCCCCGACGTAACGAGGGCTAAAATCGGATGGGGGGGGGTTGGGGGGTCTATCCTCTTTTCCTGGTGAAGTTTGGCAAGGCACCGTAGAGTCTTTCCATACAAAAAAAATGAAAACAATTTGCTGTGATGTTTGCCTGATATTGAATTTTTTCTGTCTCTCTCTCCTGCTCCTCGCCATTTCTCTCTCCTCCCCCCCCCTTCCCCCCCATGAAGCTTTCTCTCAAGCTGGTAAGCATGACCGTATAACCACACGACCATTGCGGCATGACCATAGCACGTCCTCCCAGTCACTCATGGCTAATAACACCCTGTTTTGTTATTTTTTTTTTCTCTCGTTGTGCTCTGTTTGCTGTTTTGAATTTAATTTTGTCGTTTAATTTTTTTATTGCTGTGACGCAACAACGGACCCCAGACTCATGCCGTCTCATTTGTATGTCATTCTGCTGTCTGTGTGTTTTGTGTTGTGGTCGTGTCCCTGTCATGTCCCCCCCCTCCCCCCTTCCCCCAAAAACCTGTGTCTGTGGCGCAGATCACACTCAATTCCCACGTCCGGAATCTCATTGAGGTGATCATACAAACTCTATGTCATGAAGCTCGTCTGTCAGTCTGTCCGGTAGTCCTTCCTGTCTGGATGAACCGTCCGGTTTTTTGTAACAAATACTAATCTGAGGTTAGCCAGCATGGGCTCAATCACATCCTTACAGTGCATGCTCACATGATCCTGTTGGTACACTAACACAAAGTTGATGACACTCACATTAGTGGTTTTATTTGTTAGTAGTCTGAAATGATCATTCAAACACGTTTGGGATGGATGCACACAGATAAAAAGACCACTTTAATATCTGTGCACTCTAGAGAGAAACCAGAGTTGATGAATCTTTTAGGTATTCACTTAAATTCTTCATGAAAAGGTGTACAGATATTAATGTTACATAAAGAGAAAAGTCTTTTTTTAACATTCTTTACTTTCTTCAACACATTCCATCCATCCTACTTTAACAAGTCATTGATTCCAGTATTAGTCCACAGGCTAAAACGACTCTCATTAACAGTTTGGGAGCACGATCTTGCATGGCACACCTGATTTCACCTTTTTCGTTCGTTTGCATGCCCGGTAGGGCGGGAGGGGCTGCACGCCGCCACAGGGAGGACGGGTCCGGTCGCCAGGGCGACCGAGCCGCCGCGCTCCCGCGTGGTGACTCCTGACCTCACGCCTGTAGATCCTGCAGTTACACCCCGTGGCGCCGCTGTGACCCTCCTCAATCCGCTCGGATTGGGCCTTCACCTGTTCAGTCCACACACGCCTGAGGGCTGGGGTCTCAATCCCTATCCCTAACCCCCGGGGGGGAAACCAAAGCAATGACTGGGGAGCTCCATAGAAGAGTATCAGTTAAAAGCGAGTCCAGATGAATTGTTGGTAACTGTGACAAAAAGCTAGGACACTTCGAATCCCCCTTTTAGCTTTTAGCCAGTCAAATGCCTCACGTCATATTTGAAAATAACCTTGACTGAAGTAGCTACAGCGAGTTTAACAAAAGGAACAAGTTGAAATATACCCATGCAGATGTATGTTGATATCTGAGGCATCAATCAGCCCCACAGGTGGAATTTTCATCGCAATGCGCTGACACTTTCCTTGGGCCTCGAGCGTTGCTCAACCTGTGTGTGTGGGATTCAGTTGTTCATACATTCTCAAATGAAACCTCTAAATCATCCTCCTTCCAAAGGCAGCCTGAGGGGACTGAATAGGTGAAGGGAAAAACCTTCAGTGTTTTGTTGGAGAGCAGCTGCAGCATCTCACTCAGGCTGGTCGTGGTCAGAGCATCACGGCGGCTCCGCCCGTCAGGGGACTCTTCAGTCCGAATTAACAACCACCTTAGAGGAAGCCCCCTCGTTATCCAGCCCTCGCTCATTCCTCTTCCCTCTGCGTCTGTTCCCGTGTCTGCCCCCCCCCCCAGGGCTCCGGGCCGGAAGACTTCAGCCACCTGCCGCCGGAGCAGCGGAGGAAGAAGCTGCAGGGCAAACTGGACGACATCAACAAGGACATTCAGAAAGAGATGGACCAGAGGTACGTTCAGAGCCCCCCCCCTCACCCCCCCACAGTCGGAGGGTCGTACTGACGTGGGCGCCGTCTCTTCGCAGGGACGCTCTCACCAAGATGAAAGACGTGTACATAAAGAATCCTCAGATGGGCGACCCCACCAGCGTGGACCCCCGGCTATCAGAAATAGCCCAGAACATCGAGAAACTCCAGTCGGAAGCTCAGAAATATGAGGTGAGCGCTCTGGCGTGGAGAGCCCCCACCCACGCACCCTCCTCCCATATTAGGACACTTGTTTACTGACTGGCGAGCCTTTTGAATGGGCGGCGAGCACTCGCGAGCGTCCCCAGAGCGCCCCGGGCTGCACGCTGACGCCGCGTCCCCGTCTCCTCCAGGGCTGGTTAGCGGAGGTGGAGGAGCGGATGCCGTCCAAGAGCGACACGCACCGGCGGAGCGGCCTCTACGAGACGCAGAACAGCACGCCGGTGGGCAACAACTGCGCCCAGGACAGAGAGAGGTATGGTATGGCCCGGACAGGCCCGGACAGGCCCGGCCGAGCTGGGGGGGGCGCCGAGCGAGCCCGGTATATTCACTGTGCGTGTGTTGGCCCTCGAGCAGCCCGGACGGCAGCTACACGGAGGAGCAGAACTCAGAGACTCAGGTCAAAGCCACCGTCAACCCCGCGTCCACCACGCCAGACTTCGACGACGAGTTCGACGACGAAGAGTCCCTGCCCACGATCGGAACCTGCAAGGCCTTGTACCCGTTTGAAGGTCAGACGATCTTAACGCCCCCCCTTCCACAACAGGCTGGGCTCGGACCTATTTCTTTCCTTCCGAATATGTTGTACAAAAAAAGGCCTCTTCTCCTCCCCACCAAGGTCACAACGAAGGCACCATCGCCATGGCCGAAGGCGAGCTCCTGTACGTCATAGAAGAAGACAAAGGAGACGGCTGGACGCGAGTGCGCAGGAACCAGGACGAGGAGGGCTACGTCCCCACCTCCTACGTCGAGGTCTTCTTGGAAACAAATGCCAAAGGTGCTATGACATACATTTAACATTAAAGCGAGGTTAGGGGCGAGAGCCGGATGTGATCGACCGGCGATCGACCGGCGTTAGCTGACATAAGAGAGCGAGAGAACACACACACACACACACATACACACTTCCTGTCTGCTTCAGAGGGAAGGACCGATCAGATCTGCTCATTGTGCCTCACCTGCTGTGGCATTTGTGACCTGATAAACATTAAATGGCTGCAGAGGAGTCAGACATTGTACACAAGGAGTCTCTGTTGTAAAGCTTGTACCTCCCTTCGCTGCAGCGACACCCGGTGGCCAAACCAAGAAGTGTCGACACCCCAACCCCAGCCCCCTTGATTTGCTTTTCAGATTTCATTTGACGCTTTTGCTGTGCTCGAGTCCTTCTGCTGTTCCCCGCTACGCGAATGTAAACACCACCCGAACTGACAATGATCATGTAAAAGACAAATCATCGCCTTCCTCGTGGTCTGGTCGCAATCACGCAAATGTAATTTTAAAGTGTGAATACGTTTGAAAAGATATTTTTGTAGGATAAAATGCAATGAGTGTTGCATGTCTTTGAGGAAACCCTGGCGGCGGGGGGGGCTACAGAAGAAGGCGGGAGGAGAATCCTTTTTATTTCTGATTGAATGAAATCCTTTTTTTTTTGATAACGTCAGTGCTGGACTCTCCCGGTCCTTTCCTTCCAGGTCTGTATTAAGGAAACGCAGGCCTGAGAATAAGCGGCGTTGCGCTCTACGGTGAGAGCTGGGCTCCAGCGGGCATGGCGTGGCTCCGCCGCAGGGGCGTTTGCTCGTAACCACCCCCCACCCCCACCCCCCCTACAACCCCCCCAAACCCCCTGTTTCGTAACTCATCACGCAAACTTCGGTTCGACTCCCTCCGCCGTCGGCGCCTCGCCGCGAGGCCCTCAGGACGTCGCTCCGCGTCAGCGCCGCGGCTGATCCGGAAGCGCGCTTTGGTTTTCGTGGGTTTGCTCGCGCGCGTCCTGACCCCGCTTCGGAGGCGAGGCCGCGGCGAGGCGCAGGCGAGGCCTCCGCGGGCGCGCCGCTCGCCCGCGTCTGAGCGCCTTTTCCATTTGAAGCTCTCTAACGTCTCTTTCCTTCCGTGTCTGTTGTTTGTTCATCTCCTGTCTGATTTGCAGATTCCTAGAAAGCGAGAGGCCGGCTGAGGAATGGCAGGGCAAGCCTCAGGAGAAAAACCACCACGTGCCACCTCTCACGCTCAGAAATTCAGAGAAAGCGAAAAAAAAAAAAAAAAAAAAGACACAAAACAAAAGAGACAAGACGGCCGATTAGAGAAAACGAAACAAATAAACAAAAAAAGCAAAAAAAACTTTTAGTTTTCTAAACAGCTAAAACAGTCACAAGTACAATTTACAGTTTGGCTTTCTTTATTTTTTTCCAGCTTTGCTTCTTAATCCCACTAACTCCGCTTGAGCAGAGCTCCGAGTCATGACGCGGCTGCTCTGAATGGCCCCGCCCCCTTTCCTTCTCCACTCCCAGCATGCACTAGTGTTGCAAATACTGACAGTATTGAGGATGTATCACGATGATAGTTTGGACTGTATAAGTAGCATAAGGCTAAAAATAACTGAAAATTAAGTCTGATGAATCTACTAATTTTAATCTAGTTCTGTATTTATAAAGTAGTTCTTGAATTTGACAAAACAAAAAAAAAACTTGTTTGAAGATTTTGCAGCTCAAAAATTAATGAATGAAAGAATTTGGGATTTAAATTTGTTATTAATATTCAAAGTCCAGTATTGTGACAACACTACTGCATGCATACACACACACACACACACACACACTCTTGCGGTGGGTGTGGTCAAACATGATGGCCTCACCCACTGAACTCCACATTTTTCAGGTTGTCGACCCAGGATGAACTCGGTGCTAATTTTCTCTTTCGTGTGCGTGTGTGTGTGTGTGTGATGAACTCAGCGACATCATGTGTTTGTGTGTGTTATAAACTCAGCTGCATAATTTGTGTGTGTGTCTGTGCGCGTGTGTGTCTGCGTGTGTGTGTGTCTGTCTGCGTGTGTGTGTTTAAGAGCTCCTGGAGGGCAAACGAGTGCCGTCGTGCTGCCCGGCGTCACTCATTCTTCCCCCTCCTGTCACATGACTGCTGTCTGCTCCTCACTCTCACCTCCTCCTCTTCCTCCTGCTCACCTTCTTCAACCTCCCTCCCTCCCCAGGTGGCTCAACCCCCCCCCCCACCACCACCCCTCTGTCTCTAATTAATTGCAATGCGGCGCAAAGAGGGGGGGGGGTGTTCCTGTCAGCGTGGTGTGCTGCATGCTTGCCCTGTCTTCCTCGTAGCCCCCCTCTGCTGGCAGCCCAGAGGACACGGTGGGGGGGGGGACGCGGTTCCGCTCACACCCCCCCCTTGCCCCCACCGCCTCCTCCCGCCTTCGGTCTTTCTGTTCAGTTAACCCTCATTGTCTGTTTGTACCGTAACTAAACCGGAATGCTACTGTTTGAGTTCAGTGCCTGTGGTTATTATTATTATTTTTTTAACTTTCTAGTCCAGAAAGCATGACCTGTTTTTTTTGGGTTTTTTTAATCCTGACTTTAACAGTGACTGGGTGACCCCACCCCAGCTTTCTAAAGTTCACATCTGTCAGTACAGATCACAGGGACCCCCCCTCCACCACACACACACAGGACCACCGTCTGCGTATGTTGTCGCGTTTGTTTTTACAGTACGTTTGTGAAGAATAGTGTTGTGTGTTTTGTCGTTAGTTTACAGCTAATCACCTTCGGCGAAAGGCTCATTTCTGTCCGACAGATGAAAACCCACCAAGACTTGAGTCGGCGTTAGGGAAGGACCACTGTAACCGTCTACTGCATATAAAAGATACTGTGATCCACTCGCACCTGGGAGTCTGGGACTCCATCTGTGGTCTTAACTGGGTTTTCAGAGGGAACGCTGATGTCGCTAAAATGATGAAAGTGAAGGAAAATGTGCTTTTTTTTTTAAACGCATCTAGAACCATGAAAGTGTCAGATGAGACGGATTCTGTCTACTAATTCCCCTGTACATTGCTTTAACATTTTGATTTGATGCCAATTTTTCTTCTTTTTGAGCTGGAAATCTGTGTTGTAGCTTATTTGAACCTGACAAACATCATTAACAGGTTGTTTTTGGATGAAGCCATTTCAAAATACTCGACTGTGTAAATAAGACGAGCCGTTCGGACTTGTGATGGAATCCCCCCGCCCCCCCCCGCTGAGCCCAGCTTGGAAGTGTCATTCTTGCTCTTCACTGCCTGTCACTCAGTATCTCAAAATATCAAACGCACCTTCTGAATCATGTAACAGCTCAAAGCCGGCGAGGCGCTGCTCATCTCCGAGGGCGCCAGAGGCCTCGCCGCCGCCTCCTGCTCGCCGTCTCCACAGCCCCCTCTGGTCAGCGGCGCCCCCAGTAACCTGCCTGTACAGTGAAAAAGAAAAAAAAATGACCCATTGGAATCAGAGAGAGAGAGAGAGTATATATGAATATATGAATAAAGTTTTAAAAGGTCAAACCTCTATTTTAACTATTGAGAGTCTTACCATTACTTTATCTGCTTTTCAGAGTAAGACTTCTTTTCCTTTGTAAGGTCTACCAAATGGTGTGTTTTTGCACTTTTTCATTTGTGTTCCATTTGGTAGTCCACGCTTGTGTTTTCAGAGCACTGAATACTTTGTATTGTGTTTACTGTGCCAATTAAATATGCCTGGACAGTCCTCCGTGTGTCAAGTCTGACTTTTTTCTCCGCAGAATTGAAACACATTCACCTCCCCCAATCGGCAAATAAGAACAAACATATATTTTTTCATCTCCATCCATCCACCCATTATCTACTGCTTATTCCTCCACGGAGGGATGGTCGAAGGTAAAAATATTTATTTAGCGAAGGTAATTATATCTATTTATTTTCATCAAAATACTACCCAGAAGGATACTTAAGGATCAAATTACACTCCAACTACTTTTCCCTTTTTTGTGCTTGTAGATTTGGATATACTGAATAGTGTGGTGCAGTTCTCCCCATCGGCCGCTAGATGGCAGTGAGCTTCCATCTAAGGGTTTCACTTCCAGACACGTGGGACTGTCCATTTTTCACCAAGTGCGTTCTTCACTGACAAGGCACCGAGGATTGGTGTCAAAAGGCAAACTGCACCTTTTTTTTTTTTTTTTTTTTCTTTGCCTTGTTGATTTTGTCGCTCACCTTTGACACCTCTTTCCCATCCATTTCTGCAATCCTCCAATGACTCGACTTGCGCATGTCCGACAGCCCCGATCAGCCTCGCAGCGCCTGTGAGTTGTGATCACACCCAGTTGCCCCACAGAAATATTCGA
Source organism: Lagocephalus sceleratus (assembly GCA_911728415.1). Taxonomy (NCBI): domain Eukaryota; kingdom Metazoa; phylum Chordata; class Actinopteri; order Tetraodontiformes; family Tetraodontidae; genus Lagocephalus; species Lagocephalus sceleratus. The sequence continues at coordinate 2,893,626 of CAJVRN010000148.1, forward strand.
ATGCACGCTGCGGAGCAGATGCAGCGCTCAGCTCTGCCAACATGCTTTCGAGCTGCCAGATTGGCTCATGTCTGCTCCCTTGGATTCAACATGCTGCTATGCATGTGCTGCTCTTCGGGAAGAGGAGGGAGGGGGAATAATAAAAAAAAAAAAAGCAAATGAATAGCCTGAGTGAATCCTGAGGGGTGCATGAGATTCCCTTTGCTGCAATGATTTAGAGATAATTTCACTGCATCTCTTGAATGTGTTTTATGTGCCAAAAACAGACTCCTCCTCCACGTTATGTGAGGGAGTGAACCGAGGCTCTATGTTTTTTTCTCTTCCAGCTCGGTCTCAAAAATAGCTGATGTGAAGTTTGTTTTGAAACCAAACACGAAGAAAGTTGAGCAGAGGACTGCGAGATGGTAAGAAATAAAAATATATTCCTTTGTGACGTCGGGAAGGTGTGAAACCGAGCTGATGCTTTTCTGTCTTTGCTGCACTTCCAGCCGCAGATCATCAGCACACATGCCCGACTTTGAACTCACAGTGGTCTGCTGTCGAGCCGGAGGTCATTATCTCATGATGTCACTGACTTAATGATGGGTTCGGGGGGCCTGGAAAGAGTTCCTCATCGGGAGGTCCAGGTATTGTGCTCCTTGGTGTGCTTTTGAGCCAAGTCCTAAAGGCTTCATGCAACATTAGTGAAAAAAAAAAAAAAGACATCTTTCTGAGCAAGGGAGGAGTAGATTTGACTTATACCACGTTCCTCCTCAGCAAAAGTCGGAACAGGCTCTGGTGCCCATCAGGATTGACTGTACAGTCAAAAAAAGAGAAAAAAAACAACCCCCCCCCTTCAGACTTTTGATTTGTCTAAATCTGAATTTGTTCCTCTGCTGACATGACAGGAACCCATTTCAAGCCAGTTGTTTGAATAATTTGTACCTAATACACACAGAAATGTGAGTTATGTAGTTAGAAATACTAGTGAATGGATCCAGATCCGGATTCCAACCAGATCTTTGGGCCACTCCCAAAGCCGATGCCAGATTTTATCCAAAATCCATGTACAACTTTTTTTTATTATTTTTTTTATACTAGTTATATTGGTAACGATGAACTCGAAACACTTTCAGTTGAAGGAAAAAAAAAACCTTGAAACATCGTTGGCAGGGGATAAGAAGCAGAGCTTTGACACTTTTCTCACTTTAAGGCTTGGTGACTCGGAAGATTTAAGAGCCCTAAGCCCCAAGGAGTTCGACTGGACTGGCGAAATGCTCAGACACTCCCAGCAAATGTCTTCCTGAGCATTTCTTCCTAAAAATAGACAGACGTTGTGAGATTGGAACTCGTTCAATTAGCTCCTTCGTCCTTTTTTTTTTGAAAATATGCATCTGGTTCCAGCAGATCAGACTTTGGAGCTAACCCAATGCCGTAACACAGGAAGTAAGGTCCAGTTGCAGGTGTGGGGCAGACCTCCCAAAAAAAAATAAATGGGTTATTTACTTAAGAAAGGCGTTAACTCTCTGCTTCTCTTCTTTTGGCAGGTCACGGCGGTGTGTTTTACCTTCTAGGGCTGCGCTAGTGCCGCGCTCCCGTCTGCTCTGGTGTTCGGAGCAGACAGCCTGATGGAGAAAGCACACGCCTGATGATCGGCCCAGTCTGGCCCGCCGTTAGGCCAGGTAGAGGCTGTGACATCTGGGAAAGGCATCGGGGCCCTCGCCCCTCGCCTCCCCACGTGTTTATGCGTGCGTGTTTGTGTAGACGTATGGCCTGTGTACGCCGTGGTGGAGTTTTTTGGGATTCGCAAACTTGAGACTTTCGCGGCCCAGCTGCGCGCATTGCGCTGGTTTGATTCCAATTACAGCTGCGGCTACATGAGGAAACCTCTCGTCCTTTACGAGAGGTTAGCCAGAAGACCCTGAGGGCCTTGCGGACCTCTTGTCAAGCCCCTGCATTATTACAGCATAGATAGGCATATGGTAAAGAGGATGGCCCTTCGTCTCCCTTTGTAATGGAAACGTGACATTGAATCTGGAATTGGTAAACAACTATAAACAGTGAAAAGCACTCAGCTGCTGGGCTGCTGCAGCCCTCTTCGTCACTGGGAGGTTTTCCCCCGCTGGTGAGAGCCCTCTGTCGAAGACGATCCGGCCCCTCGAGTGTGAGAACGGCGGCAAGCGAAGCAGGCCCCTCGTCCGCCTACCACAAACAGCTTGGATGCATACATTTCCTGTCACCGTGATGCCGTCAATAAATAGCAATCATAGCATCAATAATTTGCTAAAATGAAAACACATTTGCGCCAGTATATCATAGAAGGTCTCTGGAAACCTCAAACACTGTCGGAAAAAAAAAAAAAAAAAAAAAGGAGGTCAAAGAGAAGCTGGTTCCTCCATCTGGAACAGATATGCCGTCAGCAGGCTGGCTTTGGGCTGGAGCTTCATTATTTTTTTCTTTTTTTCACCAAATTTTTTGCAAAATACGACCTGGCCCGATGACCCTGCAGCACAAAATCCAACAGCGAGCCTTTCAGGCATCCCCCAGGCATTAATATGTCGTAAGCAAGCGTTAAAAGAGATGCAGGATGATGTATTTTAAGCGCCTGGTAGGGCCGATTCGCAGCACGTATCGGTTTCCGCGGCCGTAACTCTGTCAGAGCTGCGGCGGCAGACGGTCAGGGCCCCACAAACGCGTATGCCGCAGTATATGTTTACGCCCAGACCGGATGGGGGGAGACGGTATGCATTACTTCTCACTTTTCCCCGCAGCGAGCCACTCGGCTGTCAGCCGCTCTTCTCCGCTCTTTAATTAGCTGCTAATTAGACACGCGGTCGTTCAACCGCGGGTCAGCGGCCACGAAACATCCCGCAGCGTCGTTATCCTTAAATATTCTTCCCTCCGTCTCACACGTTTGATTCTCATTTGGCAAAATCACAGCAGATTGGAGTTGTTCGGGTTATGTCGAAGTTGTTAGTGTGGGACTGGAGCCCGGTTTGATGCAGGAATTAAAGTCAAGTGTCAAGAGCAAGAGCTTTTACCTGAATCCTGTCCAAATGAGGTTAGTGACACACGGACCGTTGGGTTCATGGTCATGATCATCGGTTCTGATCATGTCCACTGAGAGAAAGTGTCACTTTTTTCAGTGTTTCTAACAGATTAAGCACAGGACTTCAATTTCGGAAAAACAATATTCGGAAAAACAATATCGCCTTAATGTCTTTCTGAGGTGTGACCGATCTTCATCGCTCCAGCCGCAGGTCACAAGAGTTCCTGCTTGAGAGTTCCTATGAGAACAAAGGTGACAATAACCTAGTCGTCGTTTTTCGAGAAGCTCGCTCTCCCGGGGCGTACGGCCAAACCCAGCGCAAGGCTAGCCGCCACTGACATTCCGTGGCTAACCTCTTGTCTTGGAACGGTAATTTGGTCTGAGCCAGAGATCATATGTTTGCTCCGTGTCCTCGTCCTGGTCGACCTGGTCGGCGGAAAATAAAAGAAAGCAAACGCATTGGCAGTAAAGACCGCAGCATGAGACTCAGGCGCGCCTTTGCCGCAGAACAAAGGCGCGTTTGTTGCGCCGGTGACTCTGTCGTTTTTGGACACTTTCATCAGGTCTTTTTCCTCTTGGCGTGGCTGCAGACATGGCAGACCTCCAGACCATCTGACCACCTCTGACTTACAGCTGTACCATAAGGCCGTCATCTCACAACCGAAGGCAGCCTCGTCGCCAAGGCGGGGAGGTTGCGAGGGACCGCATTTCTAAACCCCAAAAACCAACGTGGGTGCACGTAGACCTCCCCAACTGGGTCCTGGCGGGGCCCAGCCTGGGAGGGTCACAGCGACAGCCTTGTTCTGTAAGTAAGGAGCGAGACCTGTAGTAAACTTTATGGGTCTAGTTCTTCTTGAACCATGACCATGTAGTCACCCACTGGAAAAGTCTCAAAACCGCTCCTTGAGCCAGTGGCGAGGTAGCACTGGTGGCAATGGGCTGTTTATGGTGACAGTGGGCAAATACATGATGGAGCAACAAACATGGGTTCACCAGACTCAACCTGAGGAGCCTGTAGAATCAACCTCAGCCCTTCAGAGCACATTGATCTGATTTCTGACCATAAACTTAGGGTTGACAACTGACTTAAATCTTGACAATGCCAAGTATCAGCACACCTGGAGTCCTGACACTGGGCAGACAGGGACCCAAAACCAAGATGATTGACTGAGCAACAGTCTTTATTAGAATCGTGCAACAGAAAGTACAGTCAACTTCAATCATTAGTACAATCAACAATCGGGTACAGGGATCATGAGTAGGCTGGGAAAAATCGCTGGAAAGTCATACGTACTGCAGGAGACAATCTGGCAAAGGGCGTATGTAAAGCCTGCGACCTAAATACTGGACAGCTGATTGCAGATGGATGGGATGCAAGAGTGACTAATTGGTGGGTGTGCCATGGATGGGGAAGTGAGGTGGTGGAAATGTAATGAGACGGTGAAGATGATGAAGACAGGTGGATTGTGAAAAGTCCTTTTACCATTTATCTAAAATGAGAGCATGGTGGTCATGAAGTGAGGGATAAAAGCCAGCTAGTTTTTGAATAATTAGGGAACTGAGGCCTTTCTAAATATATAGAGATATACAGAAAGCAATTCAAATGGATTATTAATGCTCTATATTCAGGGATATTAAGAAATGCTGCAGACATCTAAGTGACTGAGAAGCTGTTATGAATCATATGGGCAGTAAAACTGGATGCCAGTCCATCTACTCAGGGGACTCTCTGTCTCTCCAAGTGTTGGCCTCCACCCTGGATGACCCAAAAACACGATTTAATTAAGAGGCCCTGTCACCGCTAAAATCCCAAGCTGCCCGTGGGGCTGTAGATCTCATTTCTGTTCCATTTGATTCATTCCTGCGGGATTCGTCTTGTTCTAGGAACCAATGACAAATCATAAATTGCTCCCCAGAGGCTCACACACATTCAAATGAGGGATTTTAAAAAAAAAATATTTTAGGTCCTTTGAGGGTCAAAGGCTAAACAATGGAATGCACCATTTGAAATAAAAATCATTATTGTGCCCATTTCTTTTTCTTGAGATAGGTTATTTTCTAAGTTATCCTCATGTATAAATAGTATATAAAGTGGTGCTTTCTTTAGTCCCTCTGCAGACGATTCCTGGCTTCTGTTATTGGATTTCACAGGCCTGGATTCTTCTCTGTTGCTCACATGAAGCTAAAATCCAACAGAATTAGCATTCTATCAGTTCACAGCCATCTTCTATAGAACTGGCTGAAGAGTATTCTTTTGTGAAATGTCAGAACTTGTCAAGATTTACAAGTATTGAGAGATTAGCCCAGGAATGTTTACCTTTCCTGTTTCAGCCTTTAGAGTGAATGCAAATATACCAGCAGAATTTGTTGTATTAGGATTCAGGGTTTCCGACCAAATCTAAGTATCAACCACATCATTGTGCACAAAAGAGTGCTGCTAGCTCTTAGCTGAATAACCCACAAGCCTCAACAGACGGGCTAAATATCCTTCTCTGCAAAAGTGCTGACCCCAAGGAACCAAACCGTCACCGTGCTCCAACCAGTTTGCCTTTTAACTCCACCAAACCTTAACTATGCTCACCCGAAGAGGTCTGTAGTCATAATCATTGTTATAAGTTAACACATGGGAGACAAAATGGAGTTCATTCAGCCTTATGAACACACAAGGAAAAATCTAGGAAGAAACCTCGAACTGGGGTGGGGGTGTGAAGATTTATTCAGAGAGAGAGAGAGCTGAAGGAAAAAAAGGTGTTAATAACATCAAACACTCAAATCACACATCTGTTAGAACAAGTTAAGAGATAATATTGGCACAAGTTTAATGTCGGCATGCTCTTATTCTTGTTTTTCTTCCATCTGAACTCTGCTTGAGCCATGTGTGGGAGTCTTCCGTCTTTTATCTCTGAAGCTTTTGGACAGTGAACCGGCCATCATGTCAGAGGGATTCAGAGATTACGTCTTAAATCAATTGAATGCCATTGAATCAGTTAATTTTCAGAATAACAGAACAGCCCAAAGGTGCCACACAGATCAGGACAGATTAGCTTCAGCCGGTGGATCCGTCACGCCGCCTTTGTAGTAAAACCGCTCAGCGGAGGAAAAACAAAGAGGGGATTTGGATTTAAGATGGGAATGAAGCCAAGATTTACTTGAATTCAGCCACAACATAGACTGCAAAACAATTGTCTGTGAGACGATTGGGTGATTCACGCTGGGTTTTATGTCCTCATATGATCTTTCAGGGAAAAAGCAAGAGATTGCGATAAAACCAGCGACTTGAATGTGGGTGGGCCAGGGTGGCTGAAGTGAAGTAATCTGATTATAGGTGGTGGTTAACCGCTAGATGGATCTTCTCAGCACTTTTAGACAAATTGTCCTAATACACCAAGGAGTCATGTGCTAATGCTCCACGCTCTCTTCAGAAGACATAGAGGCTCTTTTTGTCTTGTGAGTTCCTGTTTTATTTTGAAAAGTAGCTCTCCTCTCCTGTCAGGTCACTTGCCCTTCCCTCATGTGTCACCTGCCTGATTGTCCCGCTTGATTCCTGAATGCTTCCACCTGTTCCCCATTACCCTCATATATATAGGCTGAGTCTGCCTTGGCCTGTGCAGGAGTGTTTGGTTCTGTTGTGCACTCCAGCCTTTCTTCCAAGTTCTTGTTCCACGTTGGTCTGTTCACGCTGCCTTTATCTGATTCCTTTTTGCCCCTTCGAGAGTAAGTTTTGTTTGTACGTTTTGTAGTTTAGATTTCACATTAATTTTAATAGCTGTTTTGTTTGCCTCCGTCGGGAATGATTTTTAGTTTAGTTTTGTAGCCTGTTTATTTCTTCACTTCATCGAGAGGCTTTCTGGTTCTGTTAAATAAAGTTGACATCTGCCGTTAATCTTGCTTGAGTCCTGCTCTTAGACCTTACACTTTTGTCTAAATAAGGATGACTGTTTTCTCCTAATGAAATGCTTGATGGTCTCCTTTAAAATTTATCTTTAAGCTCTGGGCGAGTCTGAAAGAGACCAGTGATTGTGTATATGTCTTAATATATTCAGCCTAAACTGGATGGTTGTGCAGCAACTGATGCATTTGTAAAATCACTATTAGCACATGTTTGGCTTTGTGTGTTTATTTAGCGTATAAAAAAAACTTGATTAGCTTTGTTGTAATGGAAAATCTGACATAAAAGCTGTGTGGGGGGGAAAAAAAGGTTCCAACATGAATGATGCCTTTATAGGCCATATTGCAGGGTCAGGGGCAGCTCTTCCTCCTCTGTCATCGTCCTGAGTCATGTCAGACAGACAGGCCTCACACTAAGTTTACATGCTCCCTTGTTTCTTTGCTTGCAATTTATTTACACTGCAGTTTCCCAGGAAACCACCATAACATTCCCCGGGCCCTCCTCCTTTTATACGCTCTCTGCGATTGGTTGTTAACCCCACTCTGAAGAAAGTCACATCTGCTCAGGGTTGAAGTAGACCTTGGGATGTCCAGGTACCATTTATTATCCAGAGGCGTGATGACGTGTGCACAAACGCACGTTTCCAGAGGCTACACGACTGACTCAGAAGAACCCTAATCAGCGTGAGATAGCTGCGGTTCAAGCAAAACTCCGCAGCACTGTCTGGAAACTTATCAACGTGCTGCGCTTCCCCCTTGAGCACCCTCGTCTGCGAGGAATGTTTTCTGGACAAAAACAGACCAGGACTGGGGTCCAATGCCTCTGGTCTGCAATGACATCATCCCCCATCCACATCTGGAACTGCTAGAGCCAGCATATGTGTGTGTGTGTGTGTGTGTGTGTGTGTGTGTGTGTTTGTGAGAAAGGGGAAGCTGTAGCAGAACAAGGGGGATGGGGGGGGGCGGTGACACATCAGCAGTATGAAGAAGGGAAAAATTGAACGCACAAGGACGTGATGTATAGAAAGGAATTTTGTAAACTTGTTTTTTTCCCACAGCAAAGGCACTAATGAATCAGAACATGTAGCCTGTGCACAGGAATTCTCAGCCAAACATGGGCTGATGGTTTTGTTGAGGAAGATAATGAACACACTGCGCTTCCTTGACTTTGGGAGAGTGTAATTTTAAAATTGATTTGCAGGACTGTTAAGTAGGCAAGAAATGTGACTGCAGTTTATGTTGTCTGTTTAAATGATTTGTGGAAACTTTGATAGGCTGACACGAATGTTGGCAGGGTCATGATATTATTAGATACAGTCGCCACCTGGGGGCGACACTTTGATTGTGCATTTTGCCACAGAACCTGTCAGATCATGAGAAGTGGATCAATGGTTTGTAAATCTGAAAAGAAGAAAAAGACAACTTGCGACATGCTTTTTCTGAATATGTTCGTGCCAGTTATAATTACCAGAAGGCATGGTTCAGTTTATGGATCTGTGGGGATATGAAATGTAGAAAGATGGAAACTAAAACTGGAGAGAAAAGTCCTCCAACATGGCGATTTGCTCTGGTGGGAACCAAAAGTCTCCTCATATTAAAGTCACTCAAATCTTTACCCTCTTCATCCTGTTGGAGTCATTCTGTGACCAACATGGAGAGAAATTTAATGGGTAAGGGTTAAGTTGATGAGGGGGCAGAGCAAAACTGGAAAAAAGCCCAAATATGAACAAGAAGTGGAAGGACAAACTTTTGGAAGGAGGGAGGGGGAGTGTATTACAGTAGTCTCCAGAGCCTGTGTGCACTGTAAGTTTAGAATGTAATTGGGTTATTTGTCTGAGTGCTGCACACCCCAGTGATCCAACCGCAGGAGCCTGCAGTGATGTCGTCTCCAGCAGGGCCCGTGGAGCACAGTGGGCCGCGGCAGCACGCCAGAACGCTGATCCCGATCTCCGCCCGGCTGGGATGCATTGCCACCAGATGCACGAGCACTGCCATGTCACGTAACGGCTCCGTCTATGTGTCACTCACTCCACCTCCTCTTCCTCCTCCTCCTCCTCCTTCCTGTCTCAAAGGGGTACCGTCACATGAGATCATCACCAGTCAGGAGTTGTTCAGACACCCACCGTTTCCATGATCATCTGAGCTTGAAGAAGAAGCTGGAGCATGAAAGCAGGAGGGTCTCAGACGAGACTTCGAACTAGGCCTCCACCCCTGTGGGTCTGCGCTACCTTCAGTCTGGAAAAAAGCTGGAAAAAAGCCTGACTCACAGGGTGATGAATTCCATTCCTGTATTGGAGGATTCCCCAAGGAAACCAGTGTTAGTGCGGGAGTTGCCACAAGCTGCCAAAATGGATCAGTTAAAACAAGCAAAACCTGGTGCGAATGCTGCAAATAAAAACACCGACATTGTCAGCTACGTATCCCAACCTTAGAAAGTTTGAGTTCTGCGTTGGTGCCAAAGAACATTGTTTAATCTGGCAATATGAAAGTGGTATCCTGCTTACTTCTGCATCTCCTGTTTGGGATCCCAAGATTATATCATACTTTCCGTGGAATCACATTTCATTCCAGTTGATTCATCTTTGGAGCAGAGTTGTGTTTGTATAGGTATGATATGTTCCTCTCAGGTGGTCTCATGGATACGCTTTGCATTATTTAAAGCATTATTTAAAGCAAAGAAAATTAGCTTTTCCTTTTGCTTCGTTTTTATGTGCCCCCTTTTCTCTGATCAAGCTAATAAAACGTTAAACATGACACTGCTCTGTCCATCCAAGAAAGGAAAAAAAACATGTCCAAATGTGAGTACACACAGCTGTGAATTTATAAATCAAGTCTGAGAATATCAGCAAACTCTGTAAAAGAAAATAATTCCCAGCTGTGGTCTTAAGTCAGTGCTTCCTTCATCTTTTCTCATCTGAAAACACCCCGGTAATAAAGGCTAACAAGCTGTTTTCAATAAAAAAACCTAATCAAATTGCTGTATTGCCGGTGCCTTCTCCTACCATCTCATCCTCCGCCATTCATATAGAGCAATCTTGAGCTGTGAGGACTACAGTTTGCTGTTAATGGTGCGAGAGAGTGTGCAGAGACTGTCTGGCTAGAGGTTCGGTAATGTCCAGGTTGAGCCTCAGGATGTAGAAACCTAACAAGGTCTGACAATAGAGCTGTGAACAGCCATCACTATAAATAAACAACACAACTGGATGTTATTTGAATGGATATTTATTTGGTTGTCATCAGCATAGAAGTTGACTTGCTTTTAAAGACATTCCTTTACTTCCCAGACGTGTGTCTAGTTTGTAGCATGTGGAAACGTTCTATTAACAAGTTCTGATACACAGAAACAACACATTAAAAGACCTCACCACTTTGGCACAATATGTTCAAAGGACTACAAAGTTTTGTGTACGTCAAAGGGTATTTAGACTAACCTTTTTTGAACATTTTTGTGAAATTATTAGTGTGCAATTGGTTGTCAACAGCTCTCTAATTATATTTTTGGTCATTGCATTTCTGTAGATAATTGTCTAGACTTAATTATGATTGGAAAATAAAGATTTTACATTGAAATAAACAATATAATTCATAATTAATATGTATGGAATGCTAACACTTTGGAGCACAGTTGACATGAAATTAATAATTAGTAAGTAGTACTTAATTTTGAAGTTAATTGAAAGCAAGTGTTCAACAAGTTATAGAATAAATACCTTCTTCCTCTCTGCTACAGTAATACAGAGGGGGGCACTGCTAAGTCAGCAAGAGTGTGTGGACACAGCAGAAGTCTATGAGGGAGCCAATATGTGATAAAAATCACCAACCTCCTGTGTTTCAGGGACTTTTGTTTTTACTTTGCCTACTCCCTCACAAATCTGTGGGGCACCTTAAGTCGGGGACATCTGAAACGATGTTATGGGCTTTCCAAGGACCACTTCGGGTCAGTCTCTTCTGCTGGATATGATTTCTCTCTGAAAATAAACAAGAGAGCAGCATACCTGCTCTTAAAGGAGAACTACTGTTTCAGTTTTGGTGTCGTCGTACAACCATTTATGTAACTTTAAGCCATTTTGGAGCCGTGGTTGGAGCCTGTCACTCAGCTCATACGTGTGATTACAGCAAGTGATGAAGTGTGTTTTTGTCTGAGTGGGTTTGTCTGAGTTAAGGCCAAAGAGTAAGTGGCATTCTTTGCTGTCTTGTAACTGAGATAAAAGCCGGAGAAAGTTAGTCGGCACTTTCTCATTATCTGCTCATTTGGGCAAACGTTTACTTTTATCACCTTCCTATTTTCCCTTAGCTGTTTCACCCTCTCAGTATCACAGGAAACAAAATATGTTGTATTTCTTTCAGGTATTAAAGTAATGAAATATTTATTACTTCAGATATCAGTCATTCTGGCTTTAACCACAGACCTCTTGGCTCCTTAAAGCATAATAAACCAACATTATATTGTCTTAAAGTCAAATTTTTCTTGTCTAAGCTGCTCGCAAATGCAGCACATGGAGCTCTGGATGTTCCAGGTAAACGTATTAGCATTCTGAAAACTTGTGTCATGACCTCAATGCATTGCCACATCACAGATTCAAGACCAGCAGGTCCCAGTCCAACCCATAATCCAAACCATTTCACGAAAATGTAAAAAGGGCTGCAGAACAAGAACAACCCCCCCCCCGGTCTTTCTTCAAAATACTTCCACACCACAGCTGTTGCATCGCCTCTCATTGCGATTAGTCAGTGTCCGTTCTTTCTGTCGATACTGTTGATTACTGGGCGTGAGGGGCTGTTTAAAAACCCACAATGAGCAAGAATGTCTCCCACAAGTACAGCATGACTCACTGTTGTAGGACATGATGCACAGCATGTTCCTTATCCCTTGATGGCTCCAATTCTGCAGTTTCAGTGATGGAATGCACATTTACACAAGTAGTGTTCTCAAATACAATATTTCAGAGAAGTCAAACATCCACTCTACTACAGTTTTGTAAATATGCTTCTTTTACTTCACATGAATGACTTTACTCTGCAATGTTTTTGTACATTCTTAAAGTGTGAATTTGAAAGTCAAGTGTAACATCGACAACCAGTCCTCAAGAGCCCAAGTTCAACCCAGTTTTCTGACTCTTTCACCTGGTAGGTCAGAAAACCCAGCTGAACTGCAGCTGTTGAGAACTGGGTTTAACTGGGTGTTAAACCCAGTCCTGTGTATAAAGTTAAAATACACAAAAATAATGACCTGGTGTCCAGTCAAGTGTGCTCTGCCTTCGCCCAATGTCCTGGGATAGGCTCCAGTCCCCCCGCAAACCTCTGTTGAGAAATAAGTGGAAGAAAACGATGGATAGAAGGATAATGATCTGGTTTTGATTTCCTTTTTATGCAAAAAAAAGACAAATAATAGCACATATCATGGTGAACACATAGAAGCATCTGCAGATGTTCAGAGCTGAGACGGACAGCTGTCTCAGGCCTGGTCTGAACAACCACTCGGCTGCGAGAAGATTTGTACCTTTGTTTGTGAGCGTGTGTGAATGATGGAAAGTAAGGAGATGTTTAAGAGAGGCCTACATTTAGCGTAATCTGCTCCTCCATCCTCAGCATTTCCACTCTGACCACATCTTTCTCTCCCACTCACCCCCCTTCCTCTTGATCCTGGGTCTTGTGTTTTAGCTGGCAGACACAAATCAAGTGTCTGGAATGGAAACAGTCACGTTACTGAGGTGCCACATGTGCTTATATTTAAAGCCTTTTCCTCTCCTTAAAAAAAAGTCATTTGCAGTAAGAGCACCTGAAAAACACAGAAGGAGGAAACCACTGGAAAGTGTGATTCAACAAAAAAAATGTCTGCCTGTCTGCCCCACCACCCCCAGTACCACCACAAGTGAGGCTCCCACTCCTGCAGCTCAGATCATGGGGGGGGGGCAGAATGGTTGCATTTGACCCGCGAGGCCGACAGAGGTGGAAAGAATGTGTTGTCCAGCCGGTGAACACGTTAACACAGAGGGGGGAAAAACTTCCTACAAGCAGCTTTTCCCACCATCCCAAAGCCCCTCCAGTTACATATGGAGGAAGGGAGGATGGGGGCGGGGCAGAGGATGAGGAGGAGGAGGAGGAGGAGGAGGGGAATGGCAGCTACAGAGCGATGGAAAAGGTATTGGATGGTAGAAAAAAAATAAAGGGAGAGGAAGAAAGTGGGTGGCCAGAGAATGAAAAATTATTCATTTTAACTGGAAAAAATGAAAATAGAGATTCAGGGCCATTATTATGATTCAAGGCAGCCAATAAAAAAGTTACACTTTAGAGTCCTCAACAAGAAGGACTTAACTACTGGGAACTGATGGGAAAATATGTGACAGGGAGCCTGTAAGTGGAAGCAGCCATAGGGCATGATGGGAAATTCAGCATCTTAAAGGAACAAAACTATGATAGTGCATGTGCAAACAAGAAGGGGTGTGTCGATTTGACTATTTCTGCTCGGAATGTCTAAAATCAGTCCACATGTGTGTTTGTGTGTAAGGGCAACAACAATGAGAAACTGTAATGCGTTGTCGCTCGGGTTAGATTTGGCTGATCAGTGTTGGCTTACCCGAGCCTGACTTACATAATTAAACAACGCAATTGTACAAACCCCTCCAGCTCCAAGTCTGAGACGGTTAGGATTGTGCACTCTGCCCCGCCAACCCCCCACCAACCTCGCATCTCTGCTGGTGGGCTGCTGACAGCTCCGTCAGCCCGACGTTCAATCAAACCGGCGGAGGTTGGCTCAACCATCTGGTTCAGATTCGCTGATAGCTGCCAGGAGAGCAGAGGAAGTCGAGCTCGCCTTTCTTCATTGTGTCCCCTCTCCTCCATCGCCCCTCCGCTTTCCGTTAAGGTTATGTTGTCCATGCCTTACCCTAAACATTGGTTTTTAACATGGAGTTGTATTGCTCCGGTGTCTTCACAGCTATTCGACATGTGCTTTCCATTAGACAAACATGTTTTTCGATTAGCCAATACAAAACTAATTATGAGCTCCATCGTTGTGATTGTAAATCATGGCAGTGACACAACCTTGTGAAAAGTGAAGCGTGGAAACACTGTTATGGACATCACAATAACGCCATGAATCTTCTTTATGCGGTTTGAGTGAACTCGCTATTGTTTTGACAGAACAATCAAATCAACTTTGAAACACATGGAGTTTATTCCTAAAATCTTTTAGCTGTCATATCAGACACAGCATCTAGGTTTGTAGCAAATGTGCAAAAAACACGAGAAATGGAACATATGATATGGGATGTTTGGGATATTGTCAGACCACAGGTACTTTTAAACAAAGGCTTTATTCTGAACAGAGACAGAGAAGCTGGCAGAGACAGAGAAGCAAATGCATTGTAAAAGCATGTAAAAGTCATTAGGAGCAGTTTCAAAAGGGACCCGGTAAGCTTTGAGATTGAACCTGGTACCACAGCAGAGGCAGCTTCCCGCAGAGACATGAAGATAGTTAAGCCGGCCCTGATTCCTTCTCAATGAGCTGCAGCTGTACCAGAACACACCTCCAGCCTCAACACAGGGGGGAACCAGGCCCACCAAAACACCAAGTATACACAGTAAAACCAATATGTCTTAAACCGACACAATCTTTCAGGGGGCATATTATGAAAAACTCCCTTTTTGAATGCTTTAGTCCACATATTTGTTTATTTCAAGTGCCTCGCCAACAACTAATTTAGTGCTTAGTAAAATGCTGTAGTCTGTAAATGTGCCTGAAAGCATCCATTTTGCACTCCCTCCCCACTGTTGTAACAGTTGGGGGCATTTGAACGATCCTGGCCCAGTAAGGAGTGTCTCCTCCAACACAACCACAGCTACCTGCGTAAGGATCTGCCAACCCTAAGACGTCCTCGCATCTTCTCCCCCTGGCAGAAGAGATGGCCAGGGCAAAGAGCATCTGTGGACAGAGCTCATAGTAGCTCATTAGGATTTAGAGGGAAAGGCAGTCAAAGCCTGAGGAGGGCTGTGAGATTGGTGTGTTTAGAGTCCAACTAGGCTCAGCCCTTCAGTTCTTTACAACCAAAGAATGTTACTAACATTTCATTTAGACATCAAGGAATCATATTAGCTTGCGGAGAAAAAGCAAAACATGTCACCTTTAAAGGAAATAAATCTATATAACATGGATTTAATTGCAAACAGAAACATAGTTTTGAAAATGGGCAACTTTCTGGGACATTTTAGGGATTAAAAAGTACTTGATGTGGCCGCCTGGCTTTTAAAGCTCATATTTTACATTTGAAAACACAAACAGGAAACAGAGAAAGTCAAAGAACAATGACAGAGAGAAACAATCAAGTTGCAGACATGTCGTTATTCTTCCTGTTGTTTCAGAAAACAGCGGGCCCACCCACCCAGCCCCACCATAGGTGTGTGTGTGTGTGTGTGTGTGTGTGTGTGTGTGTACGTGTGTGTATGTGTGTGTGTACGTGTGTGTGTGCCCACATATGTGTAAGTGTGAGGTCATCTCTGTGGGTCTCTGGACCTGTTAGATGTAGATTACGAGCAACGGCCCACACCTGTTGGCCGTTTCACCAACTCCCCCCCTCCACGTGTTGCACGCAAGATCAGCTTCCTACAGCGGGGAGAAAAATATTCTTTAAAATTTGGGATGACCTCCCACATGGTGTGGCATCTGACTGACATTTGGAAAAGTGCTGTGACTGAAGCAGGGAGGACGACATCTGGGGGAAGTCTGGGGAGGGGTCAGCAGGGCCAGCCTGCCCTTGCTTGGAATGACTCATCTCTTTTCCCTGCCAACATCCACATCAGCAAAAGTCTCCCACAAGCCCTTTGGGTCTCTTGAACTGCAGCGTGGATCAACTTCCCTCATCTGTAGCTCGGAATGCGTCCATACCTGCATACGTGGAGTAGCTCGACTTAAAACATAAAGCTCCCGAGTGAAGGAATGAGATTAATAATCTGAATATAAGCGAGCATTGACTTGTCCTTGTGAGAGGAGGAGGTTTTCCTTCAGCCGCTGACATGTCACGTGGTTCCTCAAAACAGTACAAGATGTACTTTTTCCTTAGTGTGGATTTGAGAACTTTAGTTTTAGATTAACACTATATTACTAAACACAGTGGAGACAAATATTTGGAATGACTCAATCAGAACATAATAATATTTGGAAGAAACATATGGAAGGACCCAAACGATGCCAATCACCTGATGTCAGGAATGGAGTAAATATGAAGTTTATTATATATCAAACACAAAAATGTTTAGCTGACTCATTCATTTAAATGAAAGGTTGCACGTGACAGCATCATCAGTGGAAAAGACCCGTCTTGCTGAATCATGGAAGAAGCTACTGCAGGGTAATTTGACCACATTCCCAGAAACCATCCAGCTAAACCAAAAAAATGGTTTACTAAAAAAACCCTTAAGTTTCATTTTAGCTTTCTGAAAATGGCTAAATGGAGTGTGTGTGTGTGTGTGTGTGGGGGGGGGGGTGTGCGTGTGTTATAATTTGGTGGAAATGGAGCTGATGTCAGGATGACAAAAGTGAAGCTAATATCAAGAGCTGACCTTTGCAGACCTGCTGCGCTCTGCCTTGACCTCAGGCTGTGCGAGAGGAGATGAGATACAGCAAGTACGAGCTCAGGAATCCAAACATCCACCAGAGACGAGAAGAAAGGGACCAGCGTTTGACGGGATAATGAAATCTGTCTTTAAAATACGACCCCTAAATAGAGGGCAGCCATTCATCTCTCTGTTCAGTGTTTTCGCATGCCTGAGAATTTGTCTATAGAGAAAAATGTGATCATTAACACGCGTTAACTGAAATTACTGGATGATAAGATCAGAAATAGATCACGTGAGATGTTATGTTTGGACTCTAGTTGGATATTGCAAGTAAATAAGCTCCTCCCCTTGATATTTGACCAAATATTGTTTAATTGTAGCCAATCACTAATCCTTAAAAACACACATCACTGAAGAGTGTCCAACAGCTTCATCTTCTCACAACACAATCTTTTGGCCTCAAAGAATGGTGGGAATTCCTATTTTTACCAGAACCTTTAACGTCATTGAGAGGAGGTCTCTGAACAATGACAGACCCTTAAAATGTTTACATTCCCCCCCAAAAGATGTTACGCCATGCCTGTTTCTTATCCCGGAGACCAGAAACCTCCTCCTCCTCCTCAACCTTTTAAAACGAGCACCCACCCAGTCAGAGTATACACTTGTGAGAAAAACGACTGAAAAAACTGTCACAGACATGATTTCTCCATCCCTCAAATGTCTGTCCCAGTTGTCCATTATTGATTATTGACATTCCCTGGCTTTGGCACCATCTGCCACAGGGTGATCACAACATTTCTGATTCTTGCATCAAGCTAAAAACTTTAATATTCCACCACAGAATGAGACAGAATTTCTGGAATAGTGAGCGCTCCCAATCCACTTCAAGGTGCAGATGTTGGATGGACAGTTCTGATTTAATGCAACAGAATTCTTTGAAAATGACTCGGATGTTATGGAGATCTCCGTCACACCAGAATTCCTGAAGCCCACATAAGAAAAAGAGGCAGGGCTAATGGGTATTTTTTAAAGCCTTACAGTGAGCTTGCTGAGTTGGTTGTCCACAGCATTTCATTTTCATGAAAGAAAAGTTATTTTTATATATACATCCACTTTATAACATTTTTCAAAACATCTTAAAACACTTTAAAACGCACCACGGTTGACTATCTTACCACGGTATAACTCTTAAACTGTTAAAAGCATTTGGAGTCATGAACCGACCCGAAGAAATCTTCCATTTTGAAAGGTTTATGAAGGAGGAGGGAACATAGGAACGGGGTCAGGACAGAACAGAGGTGAGAGGTGTCATAAAGCAGGTGAGAATGGAAAGAGGGAAACATCTGAAAGGCTGAACAAGGGGTGGGGGGGTGGGGGTTGCAGCCGTGGACGGAGGAAAAAATGTGATGGAAAGGAAAAAAAAAAGTGGGAGCTGTGAGAACGTGAGGGAGAAATGTGTGATTGAGAAAAAAAAAGGTCAGGATGGAATTTGCTCCTGCACGAGCCAAAGGCAAAGGCACAGCTGTCAATAAGGAGTTTGACTGTCAGCGAGAGAAAGGAAAAAAAAAAAAACCTCTTTAGCCTCTTGTGTGACTTTAATCTGTCGCTCGTGCCTTTTAAAAAACGCAAATGCAAAAGTGAGTCAGAGAGGAAACGGCACCGGGGAAGGGAGAATTTGGAGAAAACTGAGCCGAGATCAGTGAGCTTGGCCACAGCTGGCTCTCAGATGGCGAGTGGACGGGAGAAATGTGGCGGAGTCGAGAACGAGAGGCTCGGCACAGTAAGAGGAGAGGCGAAAGCAAAAGAAAAACAAAGAGAGGAGGAAAGGAGGAGAGGAATTAATAGTATTTTTTGCAGTGCACCGTGTATCCCTCACCCTCCCTGTGGACCCAGGGCCCGTGCACATGTCAGCACACTTGTGCGCATATGTTTCTACTATTACATGATAGGCTGCGGAGAGAATATAGGAAAACTGTATGTGCGTTGGGAGGGGGGGGGGCGGGGAGAGGAGGTGGGGTAATACTCGGAGCTTCCTCTCCAACAATGAGCTCCACCTTCCTCTAGTGTATCTGTCCACATGAAGTTTTCCAGCCTTGTCTGTGGGGCCCAGCCCAGCCTTCCCTCGCGATTACTTATTCCTCTCGCTGCAAAAAATGACAGCACAACCTCAAATAAACCATAACAAATCAGCAGCATTTGTCTCCTCTGGTTTTGATCAGGGCGGCCATATTTTTCCCGGCTCTGGAAACACACCGTTGTTCTATTTTAACAGGCTGACATTCACGTCTTGTGGCTTCAGGTGTCATGTGCTATTATCGACTAACACCTCGTTGCTTCCGCCGGTTTGACGACAGCTCCTGTCTACATGAGCCGGGCTGTTAAAGTCTGGTTGATAAAGTATGTTGTGGTAGGGGAAATGAAAGGAACTCTCCAACGCTATTTCTGTGATGTCATCCCATGAGGTCATACGTGACGGGATGGAACGGTTGAGTGGGCTTCCACTATATAAAACAATTTTCCCTTTTCCATTTCTCTCCCTTCATTTACGGCTACCTAGACCCCCTCTTAAAAGTTAAATTATGGTGAATGGCAGTGCGTTTAAAGGGAAGCTAATATACAGGAGCACGGGTGTTCTAACGGTTGAACCAGAATCTGTACTTTAATAACATTTGTGCTTTGTGTTTGGGTGGAGAACGTTTAAAATGCCTGTTTCATCAAAAAATGTGTTTTTCTTCTACTTCCTGCAGCTGAAGGCTTAAGCTCCACTGTGTTGAGTCAGACACTACACAGCTGTTCTCACATTCACTACAACAGCCTGGAAGCCTTTTGTGTTTTTAAGTTGGATTTATGGTTGTACGTAGGCTCTTAAGCAAACCCTGGCACAAACTGTGCACATAGCATCTTCCAGGGCGAGCGTTTGTGCTAGCTGCCGATGTCCACTCAGTGCTTTTGCTGCTCTGAGGAGTCATAAAAACATCCATATTTGCAGACGCTTGATTAGCAGTTGGTCGTTATTCAGGCATTGTTTCTCTAAAATTGGCCCAAAAGTGGCCAGAAATGAAACATCGGAGCGAATATTCAGTAAACAGCAGGGGCCTGGGCGTGCTGAACAACCCAAAAACACATTAGCATAACTTGGTCTTGCATGCAACAGAGCAGAGAGTGACATGTAATCGTAGAGTATAAATACTCACACAGTTTTAGAACTGTGGCATTAGTGGGCTGTATAGCCACCTGACTAGCATTAACAACAACACAAAATCCTGCAACACATGCAAACAAGTATGTCACTGTTTATGTTGGAATTATTAAGAGGCTCATTTTTTTTCTGTCCGCAAGTTAAACTAGGCATCCATAATGTTTAAACAGTGTTTAAGGGACCGTTTCATCTATCCCCTTGTAGCTGATGAGCCTGTCAAACAAATCGTGTGTGGGACTGGATGTATACGAGAGACAGAAACAAAGAAAATTCCGTCAGTAACGAGTTTACGTTGTCACATTTCAGGATAAATGTGCAGGTATACAGTGCTCATGCGTAAAGGAAATTTGCCTCTATGTGTGCACATGCTGAATTCACCGACTCTGAACATACCGAGCATTTGTGAATTTCTTTGTGGGGTGGGAGGGGGGGGCAAAGAGACAGGCAGACAGAAAAAAGGGTTATGTGTGTCCCATGTCAACAGACCTTAAATATAGTTTGTGCTTTGTATATATAGACAGACCATCCCAAACAAATGTGAGCTGACCTCGCCTCTTAAACTCGGCTGAGGCTCACCAGTGATGAAACATGCACAGGTGGCTCCTAGGGTTGTAATACAGACCCAAATGCATTCAGGCTTTGACTGATTTGTGGTGTTTGGTGGGGACAGCTCTCCGCCATGTGAACCATTGGAGAAGGGTGAGGAGGAGGTGAAGGTTTCAGATTGGTTTGTCGTGAATGGGTACCATTTGCTATGAATTAACGATTTTTTTTCTGCAGCTCTATTATGTTCTGCTTCCCATCACCTTACCAACACAGTAAAATATGGTGCAGTTTCTCAGAGTTTAATTCAGTTTTGTTCCAACTTTTCCCACAAATTGTGACAGGCCAATGATATAGGGTTAGAGTTAAGGTTAGGGCTGGCACAGACAAAAGTGAAAATGAAACATTTTGGTGAAGAAATTGCTCCTCGTCTAGCAATAACTAAAAAAAATAATTAAAAAAATACACTAAAGATAGGCTGGGATAAAGAGCCTGTTCCAGCTGTCTTTGGGCGAGAGGTGGAACGTGGGTGAACTGCGGACAAGTCGCCAACTCATTGTAGGGCCAACTTACAAATACAAAAAACTATTCACACTTTCATTCACGCCTAATTTCCGAGTCACCACTTCCCCGAATGTATGTCTTTGGACTGTGGGTGGAAGCCGGTTTACCCGGAGAGTACCCACGTGGACATGGGGAGAACATACAAACTCAAAAGGGTAAAAGAGTTAGCACTCCTGGCTTTGTATCCCTTCTCTATTGTCATTTTACTGGTGAACTGCCTACTATTCCTGTCCCGATAAGCTCCAGCACCCCTGTGACCCCTTGGAAAGAGAGGATTCTACATGTAGCTCAGGTACCTGCTACATACTGCTTCAGGTCTTCCCTGGGGCTGGATTCTGACTGCGAACACCACACGAGAAGAACAAAAATATGGGCTGTTTTGAAAGAAAACAGGCACCTCCATGGTCTACGTCATAGACACCTCACCTATTTTTATTCTGCATTCATGTATATTTGCAGGAATGAAATTTATGCTTGGAAACCCTTGGCTGAAACCGAGTCAAATTTCAAAAAATAAAGCGAATGTCCGAGGTGCAAATGTCTACCACATGGTTTTCTCTAGAACACACTCGCTGTTGGGATCTTTTCATGGCTCCAGATCCTGTACGCCTTTATTGATTTCTAGCTGCAGTCTCTCTCCTGCGGTGTCCATCTGCTACAAGGAAAGGGTCTGGCTTTACTTTTTTATTGCTTTTGCAAAAATAAAAAGCTGTGATAAGAATTCAAGGGCACTTGCAGAGGTCTCCTCATCAGTGCCATTTGTTCCAGCAGTTGAGCAGCAGACTTTGAATTTGATGCCATATTCTGAGGATGCAATGAATCCTCCAGGAGGTCCAGATGGTGTCCAGCATTTCATGATGCACATTTTATTTCTTCACACTCTTTTTTAAAACACTTTTTTCAAACCAGGGTTCATTTGAGTTCATGTTTAACCAACATTTGGTTCCAGTGAAAAGTGTCCAGACCTGACTGGATGATTATTTATGACTCAGTTTATGCAACAAGTCGGATGACTACTTTATAAATAAGATAACTTTTGATAAAAGATACAGCACATCTGTGGTTATTGTTCCTGGGGACGAAGTTATTGAGCTATTACATCATCTTTCAGTTGAACTTTAGGCTCCACCAACAGTACTGCGCAGCATTTTCCCAATTACAGAGGGGGGGGGGATCCATTCATCTGGCGCTGATTGCAAATGTTTGAGAGGGGAATGTTTTGAAACTGCAAAAACCTTTTGAGATGAAGAAAATCTTTACTTTTGTGCCGGTTTAATCTCTTCTTTGTGCACTTCTCAATTTTACATTCAATGCACATAAATAAGAGACTTTTGCTGAGACTGAAGCCTCGGAATTCTGACTTGTATCCAACTAATAACACATAAACATACATTACAATAAATATATTTACACTTGAGGCCAAATACCCACCATTATGAAACCCACCTGCATACAGCACTGCATGTACGCCATTGGCTGATTTATATATGACCTGACAGGCCACCCTCTCTTTTTTAAAGATGCTTATGTCTTTTGATGTGCTCGGTCTTCTGCAAAACTATTTTCCACGTTTTACTAAACTGGGCATTAGCAGTCAAAGTGATGGAATAAGGATTCCTTACTGGTCTGAGCCTGAACCCGTTGGAGAATGTCAGTAAAACCATGCTCCACATTAAACTCAGTGACCTCCCGACAGCCAGGAAGCAGCAGAAAAGATCACTCGTCTGTCTGTCAAGCGGGGATACCTCATCTGAGAGCCGGTCATGTTAGTCTGAGAGAGCATTGCTCATGTCTCACTTGTCACGTGTCCATCTGAAGGACAAGCGTCTACATAATTATGTCCTACTTTCTCCCACATCTTCTTCCCCTGCGTCAGCTGAATCACTGCCGAAAGGCCCCAAATTACAACAAAATGGGCTGAAAAAAAAACGTTTAATCATCCTGTTTAATTCACTTAGCTCATGTTTTCTGAAAGTGCGGATAGAACGACGCTTTGCCCGCCACTGTTTTTAATGAGTTTCTGGGTGCGCATTTTTCAACTCTGACTTAATAACTGCCAGCAGTTCTGGGTTAGTTGTAAAGAGAAAAATCCATGCTCTCATTCCTCCCTCTCTCCCTCTCTAGACCTCTCTCTTCCCTTGTCTAATTTTCTGAAGACTCTGGAAAGTGCTACCTCACTCTTACAATAAACCTCCTTAAAAATGGAGCAATATTTCCTGAAAAGTTTCCACCGACTAGCGGAGGCCCAGTTCGTTTGTTCGGCTACAGTGGCCTGCTCTCTCCCCTAGACTCATTACTGCTGTCATGTTTCATGCTCAGAGGAAGTGGCCGACCGCCGAGTTCCTGGCATCAATCAGAGCATCCAGGTATGAGTCATTTGCGTTTTCATGTCCGCATCTGATGAAAAGTGCAATCCTTCTTGGAATGCAGTGGGGGGCCGGAGCCGTGGAGAGAAGGGAAAAATGGCATGAGAGAGAATGGGTGAGAGGGAGAGCAGCGGAGATGGAGGCTGTAAACCTGGCGATGATTGTTCAAAAGCAGATCTGGAGTAAGCCGTGTCAACGCTACGCACATATGCAGTGAGAGAGCAGCGTGCACCATGAGTGCGCATATCAAAGGGTGAAGCTCAGGCAGGCCAGGAACCGTCTAGACACGTTCTTCCCATCGCACCCTCCAGTTCTCCCTCAGTTCATTTTTGGCTTCCTTCCACCTATATTAGTGTCTCTAGTTTCCCTTTTTAAATCTGACTTCAGTTCAAGCAGGAGCCCAAACAAGCAAAGCAGCAACTACAGCAGTTAGAGACACAATGGCAACCATTCTTTGGGTATTGTGTGTGTTCTCTTACAGACAGTTTTCACATCCACATTCTCACGGCAACCCGATGACAGCTTGGCTGCCCTTGAGCATGGCAGTGATCCACCCAGATTGCCCATGAGGAAACTCCAAACTCCCAGAGACTGACGACCCCCAGAAAGGCTTCCCCCAGGCAGCAGTCCAGGACTCCCCTGACAGCACCAGACACGGTACCCCAGGAACTACCAAATGTGCGGTAGAGCCACAAGGAAGCATCAGAAAAAAGTCCGCCTTTTCTCTTCGACGCCAGTATGAAGGAGGCAACAGGCAGAATTGTGAGGGGATGGAGACTCTGCAGGGGTGGCTAGAGATCCTGACCGGTCCTCCCAAGATAAACCCAGAGTTCCAGAAGAACTGACCCTTGGTAGTGATGCACCCCTGGAATGAGGAAACCATGTCCTGACCTTGACCTTTGGCTAACCAGGTTGTGTTTGCAGTAGAATCCTTGTAATTAACTGATCCGATGAATGCCAATGTATAAACATTTTATTTGTCACTGAAAAACACAAGCTAAAAATGTCTTTCATGCTTTTTATTCGCAGTTGCACAACTTACACAACAAGGTTTTTCTATCCCACATTTCTCGAGCATCACTCCTCAAGCCCCAAATGTCTACAAAACATTAAAAGTGTGGGGGGGTAGAACAAGAGAACAGAGGGGAAAGCAAACAACAGATGAATCGCTCTCGGTTTGAAGTGGGAAAGTCCCCCTTAAATCCCTCCCTCCACTTCCTCCTCCCCTCTTCCTCCCTCCACAGTGGTTCCAGTCCTCTGGGGGGAAGGTCTGAATGGAAGCGCTGGGCTGAATCACGTTCTGAGGCACGATCTCCAGTCTGACGCCGCGGCGACGCTCGAACATGTTTCCACTGTGCTCCTACACATTGTTGCACATGCAGGATCCCAGATCATTTCAGACAACTGTGTCATCAACCTCATAAAAGATCATGCAAACTGGAAGGTATGAGGCCCTTACCCCCCCAGCACCAGTCTTCTTCCCCCTGTCATGGCCTGTGGCTGCCTACATCATCAAATGAACAACCCAAACCCTCCAAACTTGCCCTTCCTGTCTGTCTATGTATCTCTCTCCTTTGTTTTTGTTTTTTAAATCCAAATCTTCATCCACCAGAAGCATCTGGATTACAACTGGGTAACAGTTCCTGCTCAATGGAGAGGGATGTAGCAGGCACGAAACGCCACATGCATCCAAGAAAGTGCTCATAACATTCGCAAAAATAAAAGTCCAGTTTTGTCCACAAGCTTTTCTTGCATGCTGCGGCCATAAATCTGCTTATAGAAGTTACAGCCGGGCTGTGCGTCCCCCGTCCAGACGCTGTGTTTATCAAACCCGACGAGTGATTTGGTTTGCGGCATTCACATTTTCCACAGGAGCACTGCCAAACCTCAATGAGATGCTTGTGATGAATCGCATTAGATGGAAAACGCATTAGAACGCAGTCGAGTGGGGAGATTCTAATCGTAATGATGAGCAATGGAATCATTGTGGACCATATATGTGTCTATTTCAGAAGTGCCGGGATGCTTGTGGAAGCTCCACCTCCTCTGTCTTTCCATGTAAGGCTGTACAGAAGTGATGGTTGCTGGTTTAAAACCCGGCATGTGGCTGTTTTTACTGTTCTATAAAAGGCTCATTAATGCACATTGAAACTTAAGGAGGTGTGAGATCAGAGCTTTTCATCCCTGAGGCCTCCACACCACCGGGAAATAGTTTGAATATCTAAGACGGGTGCTTCTGAGGCTCACACTCCAACTGTACATCATGAACGAAAGGGGGGCGTCGGAGAACATCTGCCGTGCAGATCTGCTGCTTAGAGCGAAGCTCTTGTCCCTCAGTCCTTGAGCTCCCTGACCTTTGAGCCATTGGATCATCTGTATTTCTAAAGCTGAACCTTCGGAACCCAGCACGCTGACTCAGATTCACAGACAAGAATTTCCTCTGGCGAGGACAGAAAATAGACAAAGGCTCCTATTTAACGCCCGGAGCAAAGGTGTGGTTGGACACATTCCTGCCTCGAGACGGGAGACCTTTGCAGCGACGTTGACCATTAAGAAAACCTTGGGTCAGCCAGAATCAACGGCTGAGTATGAGATGCTCCGATGTGGGCGTCCTCATGGAGCACACGCCACACGTGTGCCTGTTGCGCAATGATGCGCGGACTGATGTTGCTTCAGTCCTGCAGATCTTTGAAGAGATCTACGATATTAAACGTGGGAAATCAAGAATGACATGAAGCTCAGACACACTTGAATCCCGTTCTTGGGTTTGGGTTGAGTTGTTGGCGTACAGGAGATATTATGATGGAGCTGGAATGAAGCCACCTGGGGAGCTCCCATAACTAATGCTCCCCGAGGGATGTTCTTCTGGTTACACTCAAATCAGCGGAGCAAACTGTGAAATGACTTAATCCATCTGACAGGTCTGAATTTTACCCAGCGGTGTAAAAATCCCATTGGAATTCCTTAGTATTGTACACGTTAAGAAGAGCTTGAAGTTGGCGTCAGCCCCTCTGTGTGTAAACTGTCTTTTCAGAACCTTTTGGTGGGGAGTGCGGTGATGTTTCTTCGGGTAAAGGGGATCTTAAGGGTCCATATGTGTGGGATTTTTTTTAGTATGGCCTAGCTGAACTCTTTGAGGGGCGGGATTTAAATGACATACGCAGCCGCTCATCACCATACGACATCCAGATGTTTAGCTTCAGTTTTGCAATGGGAGGAGTGCAGCCAACAAATCTAACATGACAATGCGACCAGAAAAAGTTCTTAAATTTAAGCTGTTGGCGTGTTAGCATTTGCTAACTAGCACATAACACAAAGCATAGCTGCGGTCGAAGAGCAAAACTTGGAAGTCGCCGATTCTTGCTGCTCGTAAAAGGAGGAATCTGGTCAATTTCAACCAGATTTTCTGTTTCACTTGGTTTCTGACAACATTGTTTGAAACCCATCGCTTTAGATGTTTCATGGAGGTATTTTGCTCCGAATTGGGACACACCCATTGAGTCTCCAGCTGGCCTTTTTGCCATCTCCACTGTTAAAATCCTCCACTCTGATTAGCATATCCTGCTGGCTCTTAATTACTGCAGCATGCATGCGTTGTTTAATTTATGACATCACCCCCTTTGCAGAACCCAAGAAATAACAGGAGAGTGAGACAGAGAGCAGGAATGGGAGCCAACGGCAGGGGCTGCATGCCACATGTGGGCCCATTCTAGTGTTTTAAAAGTAAGTCGTTGCCTGCAGAGCTGAGGGCTCAGTCCAGCCGGGGACGCCAAAAAGTTTCTCAGCTGCTGACACAGTCACCGGGTCCATTCAACAGATACTCGGTTCAATGTAGCCTCAAACAACATCATGGTTATGGTTATGCTTTTAGAAAATGCAAATCAGTTACAAAACCATTATTAAATAGTAAACCATTTACATGCTTGTCTTGAAGGGCATGTGTTTGTGTAATTAGATTTTATTTATGTACCTACAGTAGTGTTGCATTCTTCTGCTTAACTGAATTCATGTGTGAACTACACATGGCATGAAGCTATACACGCAAACAAAAAACACTGACAGTGATAGATATAAACCAAGATTAAAAGATCTTCTTCTTCTTACATAATTATATTTTTTTTTTATGTAAGTGTGGTGAATTGATATAACATATCGGTTCTGTGATGCAGATTGACAGAAAAGTAAAAGATTTATATCCTGAGACTTTTTATTTTTCTGCCATAACTCCTTCTGACCACCGGTCTTCTGCCAGTGGAGGATTTGCACTCCACTGACAACTGGAAGCTGCAGAGTTCATGACAACGTGTCAAGTGTGTCCTGTGTGTGTGTTTGCGTGCACGTGTGTGTGTGTGTGCGCGTTCATTTGTAAGTGTGTGAACTTGTGTATTTGTGTTTGTTGCTGATGTATGACTCTCTCACAAGTAGCTGCTGAACACTTCACGATTTTCAGACTTCTAACGAACATTTCCATACAAACACCATAAAGCTGCCATTTTTTTCTTAATGGTCTTCAGCAGACTATAGCTGGGGGCATAGCTTAAATATGATATACTGCCTGAGGTGAATCTAAAGCAAACATCTGCTATCATACGCCAAGCTCATGCAAATTTATAGTACATTGCATCCAGATGCAGAATGTCCATTTATTTCAATCTTTATATCATTTATTATGTGTCAATGTCTATTATGTGTCAATGTTGCAATTCCTTCACATTCAGCTGAGCCCAATAAATCATCAGTCTGCATGATCAATAGAAACACTTTCACACACTGAAAAAACAGCAGATTTCAGTTATTTCATTTTGATCATATAGGCCTGTGAGCAGGCTGCTCTTTTCATTTCTTGAATCTTGTACTTCTGTCCATAAACTCTGTCTCTCACACAATAGCTCTGGGTTTATTTGAGGGGCAGTAGGCCCCATAAAAGATGACCCTGACCCTGAGCTGTTTCTTTGAGGGCCGGAAGTTTGCAGCACAGTGGAACCAGGAAAAACACTGGAACTAGTTGTATATTGGCTGTGTTATATAATGCACCAACAAAGGGACATTAATGATGTGTTATCAGGTTATTCACTCATATATCACAAAATGCCTCTCCTTCTCACTGTGGTACTGCTCATGGATTCTTCCTGTTAAAAGAGCTGTTTGAGCACCTTGAGATGATTCATTTTTGTTGATGCTTTATAAATAAAACAGAAAACAATCAAATCAACATTTTCAAATTTTTTTCTCCAAGAAAAATCCCCAGAAATGCTCTGGCACCTGCAATAAAATTGCAGGTGCTCGATCCTCCCAGTTCAGCCACCAGTTTGCTTTGCTTTGTCACTCCGCAGACCAGAATCCTGAGCCAAGCCACTTTAAGTAATGAGAGAAGAACATAACGAATAGGTCTTGTTAAAACAGATGGGGATAAACTGTCTTCCTTAATTACAGCCACCACTACAAACAGCCGACTGGGCGGTGCTGGGCTCCCACGGCTTGTGCAGGAGACATGGTTAGTTAGTCCCTAAGGCCACAGGCGACGTCTTCTGCTTTTTTATTATTGCTGTAAATTAAGTAAAGGGGTGTGTCAGAATGGAATAGAAACAAAATCATAACAAACAGTGTCTAATAAAGTAGATAACAAAAATGAAAAGAGACTGTTTATTTGGCTGTATTTCTGAAAGTTTGTAATTGTTGAGGATATTTTTCCCTGGTTGTCTCCTGGAGACGATCCATCCTTCAACTTCTAGAAACCAATGTGAAACCCAACCGTCCTCAAATCAAGCTGAGGGATGTTTAAACAGCAAGGAAGCGTCTTTGATGGCATCTTAAACACATCAATCTCAGCATTCTTTGAAAGTCTGGAAGGTTCAGGACAGCAGTTGGGCAGAAACTCTTTGATTCTTGACTCTTATTTTTGGCAGGTTTCTGCAGCACAGCGGGGTTGTTCTTGTGTGTTTAACTGACTAATCCCTTTGTTGTTTTATTTATGGCTGGCATCACTATTCTTGGCCCCGGACTTCATCGAAGATTAATAAAAAAAAAGAAAATGCACTCGCATATGTTTTTCAGTACACCTTGAAAAGGTTGGAAGTGCAAGTGAGAGCAGGCGGGGAGATTCAGTTCAAGGTGTGTTTTTCTTCTCCACACATTTTACAGCGTACTCTCTGCACCTTTGTGTGTTCAGAGGTTCAGAGTTTCAGTAGTGCTGAGCACGCAGAGTGCCTGGCTGGTTCAAAAGACTATATTTTTTGGTCATTACATTTAATACAATGATTCGATTTCATTGTCAATTAAAGCAATATCAATAAATGTTTATAATCTATGCGGATCTTCAATAAAGATACATAAAAACTAACATAAAATATTTTTCTGGATTATCTCAGTTCCATCCTGTAGTCTTGTGACCTTTGGCTCCGAGCTGCCCCTTGTATGCATTCTCTCTCTTATGCAGCAGAACATTGTAGATGGACTTTAAAAGATGGAACTTTTGCCACCACACTTGCTCTTGAATGTTCAGCTCATATATTGTTTGTGCAACTCAAGCAACAGGTCTGGGGTTCTCTTTTTCCAAAGTGGTCAAACTGAATTAATGTAAAATGTTGTTCTATTGTGTGAGCTTCTTCAGCACCCCCAGTCTATGGAGGACTAACTGGAGCTGCAGGTCATAGAGCCCTTCAGCCTCAGCCAAAGTTCTGATATGTTCTGGTTTCACAGGTCAATGACTCAGATGTGGTTCTGTGTATTCTTGATATCCACAGACAGATTTGCGTTGGACATTCGTGGACACGGATGCCAAGAATGTAACAGGTGTTTGGTGATTTGGTGCCCCCTTCACAGCCTTCTTGCTCTCTTTGTATACAGGATTTTCTTCTATGCCTGAAAAGACACACAAAAACAGGAATAAAGCATGTGAACACACACTGTGCTGCTGAATTTTAAACACGCACTCCCCCTTTGTCACTCCCAGATTCTTCGTGCACAGCGCAACATCCTACATTGCAGAAAAATCTAATCTGTGTTTGGAGCTGCTAGGAGTGATCCAGTGCCAGGGTCCATGGATTTTTCCATCGAAAAAAAATTTCCTGTTTTCAAATAATTCAGTTAAAATGATAGAACATAATTTCTCTGCTGTGTCAATGTAAAGTGACATTTGTATTTACCACAATGGGGGGGGTGGGGGGGTGACATTAAAAAAGATTTTAAAAGTTTTAAATGTGTGTAATTCAATGTGAACTATGTTTACGAGCTGTTGGCAAATGAAATGCTGGGGTTTACAGGACCTGGAGGTGGAGGAAGACAAGCAGATGCAAGCTGCTTTAAAGTTCACCCTATAAAGATGTCCCTCTAAAAATCTTCTGTGTATTTTAAGATGCTAAACTTACACACTGAGATAAAGAGCTTATGTTTGAGAAGCGCAAAGAATTCCATTCAAGCTGAGAACAGATAAATAATAATGCTGAGCAAAACCATAGCCACTCATTTCACCTTCAGATCTTTAGATGGTTGGTGCCAAAAGTCGAATTTTGCAATAAAAACAACACCATTTATAACAATAGTCTATTTTAGTGCACAATGGTGAACAAAACCAACTAAAACTAAGTTTTTTGTAGCGGCCCTAAGTTGAGTTTTTTGTCAATTCAGTTGCTAGCTATGTACAATAAATATGTGACCTGTCTGTATTAGCCTTTGTTAGAAGAAAACCTGATTCCCTGACAGGTTTTGAATTTATTAGTGTGCTTTTGCTTGTGTATTTTGAGAATCAACTAACTTTAAGAATATGCCAAGAATAATTGCTTGCTAATTTTAGCATGACGTGGTTTGTGAACAACCTTGCACTGTTGTTGAGGCAGACAGATATCTAACAACAAGTTGTGTGCTGCAGAGACTTTAAAGTAGTGATGTGTGATTTTCATGTTGCTCTTATTTTAATCCATGGAGTATCACTCAGTAGAAATAACATAACATAAAATAATAATGGCAATAAAAACTCTTATTGTTCATTAATGTGTTGATAGGAGATGAAACTTGTACATTGGTTGTAACTTTGAAGACATCTCAGAGAATTGGAAAAGGCCCATGTTTTGTTATAGATGTGGTCTTGCTTTACATTTTCCTGCAGCCTGTACAGACACTGTGCTGCATGATGCGGCGTCAGATGTGGCTGCAGAAACACCACTATTTGTTTACTGGGTTTAAAACCCAACTTTTACTGGCTCTAAATGGAAGGCTAAACACCCGCCGCCCCCCATGGGTGCAGCCACATGACAGCCTATAAAAGACAGCTGCCATTTTTGGACAATCCGGAGATGACAATGATTGTATGTAGCTGACTGTTTCATCCCCAAACCTACTTTTCTTTTGCGCTACAATAAGACATAACACATTTGCTCTAAAACCTTCTTCAACATGGATCGTATCTTTATGGAACATTGTAAATATTTTCTGTATATAAAGTCATGATTCACATGTATTTGATTTTGGTTAAGATAAATTAAATCTTGCTGTACATAATTATCTTTCTTCTTACATCTGATCTTATTGAATGTAACCATCTGAGCATAATGTCACCATATACTTAGAATTAAAGGCAGATTGTGATGTATTGGAATTGAATTAGATACAAATCTGACTCTTATATGTGCTATTACTTAGTCCAAGATGAGCGGTAGCAGATAGAATCAGACTGTTTACTTAAATGATGGATGTAGACTGATAGAAGTCAATGCAAATATAAGCATGGAATAAAAAGGTAAATCAAGTCCTGATGGTTGGGGGCCACTGAGTAGAACAAGTGGTGACTTTGCTTTGGAAATACAAAGTTGTTTTGTCCTAAAATGTCAATCATATTTCATCGAAGAGTTTTCATTGAGAAATGGATGAAAATGTGCCTTAATAACCTTAATTTGTGCATTTTATGTAGTTTACTATCCGATATTACCTTAAGAACATCAATCCATCTATGTTCACATGGCTTTCTGTTGTATAAACTGTATATTTTAAACATTTCCTGTGCCTAGTTTTGTTTATAAAACATTCTTTTTCACAGATTTATTGTATGTTTTGTCCTTTTAAGAAACAAGCTTTTGAATATCAGGACATTAGATCACCCGTTATGCAGACGACATTCGCTTTTACAAGTGTAATTTTTCAACATGACATCTTATGAAATTCGATTTAAGTGTTTCAACATGTCTATTCTGATATTCCAGGCATGAAGGAGAGATGAAACTGCAGTGCTCCAGTTTGCTTTTCCCGCTCCGTGACTCCCTCCAGGTCTTTGGAAGAAAAGCGCAGAGCGCAGCAAAAGTAGGCGTCAAAACTTTCGCTCGACTTTTCCTGCCAATGACGGGGCGGCTGCAGAGGGACGGACTCCTCTGATTTGCCCCTACCTCCTGTCCATGCTGTGACTGACACCCCTGAGGGGGGGAAGTCTATTAGTGGGTGTGTTTGCCCCCGTTTGGACTTGAGGGAGGAGGGGGGGGTGCGCTTTACGTGACGACTGAGAGAGGAGGCAACACTTGTTGAGCGGAGGCGCTGCGTTGCGGCACAGCTCAGCAGAGCAGAGAGGAGAGGAGCTGTGCGGAAGAGACGGCTGACCATCCGTCAACTGGAGGAACGCACACTAACAAACCCTTATGGCTGCTTGAAAAATACCGATAAATCCCCCCTTCCCCCTCTCTTCTCTTTTTTGGGGACTTTTTGGCTTTTCACATTGCCCAGAGCAATTTTTTGCAAGTTTAAATAATTTGCTTCAGGTTGCAAAAAAAAAAAAACAAAAGAAAAAGTGAATCCACTTGTGGTGGATGTTCCTGGCGGTCATGGATACCCATATAAGATGGAAAGTAAAACGGAGGATAACTGACGCCCACATCACTTTAGCGGTGATTCTCCTTTTTGTCACATCGCAAACGAGTTCAGGTAAGATGCGTCTGCCTCAGATCTGCGGGTTCAAGCGTGGAAAAAAAAGTTTTTCTCTTCTTCTCTGGATCAGCGGAATATCCGCCCCTCCTCCTAAAGTCATCACTTTGCATTTTATTCATGGAAAAGTCTTCAAAGTTTCCAAAAACGTGCAAAAAAAATATTGCAGAAAGTTCATATGGTAGCAGTTGCAGATACAGATGTATACATTAATTCATCTCCACAGTTATATATTTTCACATTTTTTTTATGTTTCTTTTGTATTTCAAGAGCAGAGAAGTTCATTTTTAGGAGGGTTCTATAAACTTTTCAGAGGGATGAGCATAATTTTATGAGAGGGAGGTGCTGTAGCTCAGAAGTCTGGAGTGGCAGGGTGGAGTCCTCCAAAGGGCTCCAACATCAGGATGCACTGCTCCTTCAGCAGATGGTTCCATCCCCTCAAAAATGATGCACATTCTGCAAATATGACAATGTTCCATATTAAAGTCTAAGGAAATATGTTTATTGTTGCTCCACAATCTTGTTTGTTTCTGAGGTTTTGTGGGGGGTCTGGGTTCTTCCTATGTGTATTATTAGCACCTCAAGGCTGCCTAACACGGTTGGTGGTCCACCGTGAGGGGCTCTGACATGGACTTTGTGGTGAACAGGTGGACTTGTATGACATATGGGATGCTCTTCCAGAGCAGACTCAATATATAGCTCAGTCCATTTAAAAAGATCCAGATGTTGTTGGAATACCGTCAGCATGCAAACGAACATTGCCGAAAAAAGGTTCAGGAGCCTTATGTGAGTGTATTAAAAAAACACTCAATCTTTACTAAATCTGGGTCACTTTTGTGGACAGAGGAGAGGCTGAAGCAGAGATTCACTGGGTTGTTAGAAAGAATGGGATTGAATCCATTTTCACGGTCCAAGCTGGATTTAATCAGCTTTTTAATATGAGCAAAGAGCCAGGTTCTTGTAAATTATCCTCAAAAGTGTTAGTGCAATTCCTGAAATGTAACATGTTGCACATGGAGAGTGCAAACACCCTGACGTCCTGACCACAGTTTCCTGCAGGGTTGTCTTGTTTTCTGCACTTTAACGCTGCTTTAAAAGCATCGTGGAATTAGATTAGAATTGAGAGTGTGTGGTGAAATCATTTTTGAAGATGTCATCACCATCACCTGACAAATGGTAATTACAGATAGTTAACTAGTTTGCCAGCTGTAAAGATCCTACCAGAGATGACCTCGAGCCTTAAGGGGAACTAGGATCATCTGTGAGCTTGCAGAGACCTGCCTCCTAGTGCCTGCACCTACAATCACTGCCTTTTGCCATTGAGCCATTGCTAGGCTAAAGCAGCAGCCTAAATTTAGTGCAGAAATACGTTTTTTAATGTTAAGGATTTTTGTTCAAGTCTGATCATTCTGGATATAAATAGATGCTGTTTTGGTGACATCAAATTTTTGCAAAACCTATTTTCTGGCCCAGCCTTATCATAAAATGCAATTTGATGACAAATATACTAGCAAAATGTTATCAATTATATATCAAATATAGGCAAGTTTATATTCACTTGGAATCATATTTCTATGTATTCCACCAATTAAAGTTAACTAAATTTTAACATTTGGTTTTCCCACCACATTTTAGTGCTAGGCTAAATACCCCACTGTGATAATTAGGTAGTTGATGATTTTCTGTGGGTCGGTACCATGTAATCTAGTTGTGGTAGGAAAGGAGTCTGTGAAAAAAAACGCTGAGAGTGCAAAACAAAAAATGACTTAGCATTTTAATTCCAAGCAAATTTGGTGGAAGGCGCTAACTGCTCCCCAGCGGGGAGATAAACTGTAGGTTCAGGCCTTCTTTTCCTGTGGTTTTGACAAAAGATTTTCTTTCACATGATCCTAAGAATTTCTCAAGATTTAAAAATATGAATATATCATAAAAGTTAAATTGTTTTAGGTTTTCAGTTAAAATATATCAATAGGGTAGTAGTTTGGTCTTTGGATGCATTTTTTTTCTTGCACAGCCAGTTATTTGAAGTTAACAGCAACCTGAGGTCATAGAGGATCATTGCACTGAGCGTAAGTCAAGCTTTATTAGAGAGAGTGAGTCACCATCCACACTTCTGAAGGGAGGTCACATCGCCCTGGCCCTAATGAGGAGACCTCACCTCAGATCCATATGAAAAGTGGTAATAACAGAGGGTCTATAAGACACAGAGGTTAAGAATGAAGAGTGGGGTCAGAGTTCAGAGGTGAAGGTCAGGACTTTGGGATTGCCATTGCTGTTTGGTTTACAGTTTCACTGCCCGAAGAAAGGAATTCTCTGCTGTAGGCACTTCTTGTTTTACTTTATTGTCTGCTGACAAAAAGGATC
Organism: Lagocephalus sceleratus; assembly: GCA_911728415.1. NCBI lineage: Eukaryota > Metazoa > Chordata > Actinopteri > Tetraodontiformes > Tetraodontidae > Lagocephalus > Lagocephalus sceleratus. The sequence continues at coordinate 2,929,036 of CAJVRN010000148.1, forward strand.
ATTTAATAACCTTTCACTGTCTCTGCAACTGTTTACGTGATTATCCCTTTTTTTGGACCAAAACTGAGACAAAAGAGTATTTTAAAAAACACTTTACTAGTATTTTTACAAGTATTTTTTACTGACTTAAAAAGAAAAAAAAACTCTTCATGGTGATTTATTGTCAGAAATAAGACAAACCTGTAAAGAAAATACATATACAAACTATTATTACCAAATGTTCACAGCAGAACAGCGCCTGCTTGTGCAGAGTACTTAAGTCATCAAGAATACTGTAATAACATTCTTTGAATACTTTGTGCAAATGAAAACAAGGATGGATTTTGGCCAAATCCGCCAATGATAATAAAGTAATAATGCAGATCCTCATTTTAATCTGCAAATATGACTGTGATTGAGTAGCTGTGCTGTGTATCAGACACAGATATTTATTTTATCCTCATGTACGTTTGAGAGGGATAAACAGAAGAGGGTCTCGCTGTTTCCCTGAGCACCTTCACATCTGGAGTCGATAAGTTCCATTGTGCTGTCTGCTAAACCCTCTGAAAGAGCCAGAAAAAATGTCTTCCAGATGTTCTTTCCGCATTTGCGGTGGAACGGGGGACTGTGAAAAAAGTACTGTTGCATTTTTCGAGAGAATACACCATTCATCGCACTGGTTTGTTAAAAAAAATCCTTACTGAATAAATATATGCCCTCAGCATTAAAATTATAGTAGCTTTCTTGCTTTTTGGGGCAGATTTACATGTTGTCAGGTTCTTTTTGTTCACGTCAACTGCTTTATGGGTGGGTTAAAGGTCGATTACAACTGGCCCACAGCTGGTTATTTATTGATCCTCTAAAGGAATTATATAGATCATGCATGCAGAGCCAGAACAAACTCTATAACTTGCTGACATTTTATTGTAGCATCATGTTATAAGTTGCAGTAGTTGGCAGGAAATAGGTGCTGACAGTCCAGTAATCAAGTTATAGTCACACATGGAGCTATTCTCCATGGTTTTACATTCATAGAATATGACCAACTCAATCAGATGAGTGGTGGTGAAGGAGGGAAATGGTGCTCGTGTGCCATGGCTTCTATTGCCATGACACAAGGGGGAGGACTCTGAGTTAGTTGGACTGTGAAGAGCATCAGTGAACCTGCAATTGCATGTGCCACTTCATCCTGTAAATGCTAGCTTTTGTGGGGAGGACTCTTTAAAGCAGCTCCGAAAGCCTGACAACAGCGCTGCAGATAAAGCAAAATATGCACCAGAAGTCTTGACCTCTTGTCAGAGTTTATGAGACCTTTTGTGCGTTACAAATAGTGCATTATTTGCTATATTGTGGAGGGTATACTGCCTACTGTTCCCCCAGATTAATCAAGGGGCGGCTTCGCTGTGGCTGCACAATGGCGCTCTGTGCTAATGACACGGCCATGCTTGATTTGGAGCCAGATACGGATGGTTTTCCTCTGAAGGTGTTGCAGCTGAAGCTGGTCTCTGCTTAGCGCGCTCGCACAAATATGGATCATTTCAGTTCAAATTACAGCTGAAAGGGGGCAACGTGTTCCCCGCTCCGTGCCAAACAAAGCAGAACAAAATGGAGGCAGCAGCATCTGAAGTGTCACCAGTGCAAGAGTGATGTGAAAGCTGGATGTGTCGCCTCTGATGCAAGGCTCCCGTTCCAGTGTGCGACTTCTTTTTTTTTTTTTTAAATTGCATGCTTTGTTGCAGCATATTGAAGAGTCAAATTCAGTCCAGGCTTGCAGGCAAAGTTTCAGCTGGGAAACAGAACTTTTCTCTGTAATGGCTTATTATAATCGTTCGGCATGGAGCAATGTGTGACTCATCCTTTCCAACCCCATTCCCCCCCTTCCCCAGGCTGGGCTCAGCCACAGCCTGGGCAGTAGAAATACTCTGGATAAGCATTTCTTCCCTTTGAGTGGAAATATAAAGAGTTCTGATCACTTTTCATCAGAGGCGTAAATTATTACGAGGTGATGAATTTAGGGCTTAATGGAAAAGCATCATCTGCATAAAGCACGATTTTGCTCAGTCAGCATTCTGTAATTTCATAAAGCTTGACATTTATTTTGGTATTGTTGCCTCAAGGGACAAGGTTTAATCACAAACAGTCATTTTAAAAGAAAAGGTTACAAAAATTGCACAAATAATAATCCTATTTATAAATATTCAGCTAAGAATTTGGCAACTGCTCTTTGCCTTCATTGTACTAGAAACAGGTACGTCCAACTGGTGGAAGATGCCAGGGTACATCCAGGACTGTCTGGAAAGTTTCTGCATCTCGGTTTCACATGTGAGGACAGACCAGGAACACACAGAGACAGATGAGGCAGACACTTAATGATGTTTCTTCATGCTTGTGGGGTTTGTGGTATAGTCTGTCATCTGTTAGTGTAGCATTATTTTAACCTCTTGGTTGATTTAGCCTTTAGTAAGCTTTTTTTAACTAGATGAATAAACACAGGGGGGCAGGCTGAAAAAGACTCTTTTTTACACTGTTGAGAATTTCTATGCCTGCGTAACTTGTAGTTTTGTGAAACTGAAAATATTGCGCTTGGTTATGGATGAAAGTTGGCCTCAGATCAGGGTATGACCAAAATCTGAATTTGTTGTTGATTGGTCATAATCTGGATCTGGATATGACTGAAAAATAATGGATGAGCATTAAATTAAATGATGTCTGACTGTTGTCCAAGGACCAAATGTTCAAATGTTGTCTCTCATCTGTTTCAGTATTTGTTATTTTTTTCTGCTTTTTGCATGTCAGATGAGACAATTGGAGAAGGAAGATGATGATTCAGGGGATGGAAAAAGCAGGTCAAGTCTGAGACAGGGAAACAGTTTTACAGCTACTTTCCATGATTTTCCGCTGTGTTTTTTATTAATCTTTTATGCATTTATTTAATCAGGGATGTGTAATGGACCGAGTTTTGAACATTCACAGCTGTTGATTCCAGGTCAGCAGACTGCCGGAATAAAGAGCTCACGATTATTGCCTTTTTCATTATTAATTTTTAGTACATGTGGCCTGCTTTGCATTTGTGTCACTGCAACTTTAAAAGAAAACTGAAAAAAAAATGTTGCTATTTCCATACTGTCTAATTTATGTCTAGCTGAAGCAAACTTTGTCATGACTGACTGAAAGTACAGATTAAAGTTTATAAGTGTCGGGTTTTGAGCATTACAGGAATAATCAATGTCAGTTTTTTTGTTCATATCTACATAAGTCTGTTTGTTGTGGTGAGATTTCTGACATAGTGGCTTAATTCATTTCCTGTTGGTGGGGATTAGTTCAATAACCACAGTTTAATTAACAGATTGGCCGGTGTATAACACATTTTATTGATATCATAACTTTAACTTTTGTGTTATTACAATGAATGAGAGACCTTTAATCATTAACATTAATGAAGAGTCATAACTCAGATGAAACATTCTGAAAAACTATTTTCTGCCATTCTTCTTCGTCACTGAAATGCACAGAAACGTTTAGAGGTCATTGGGTTTGTCCATTCCATATTAGAGAAGCTGCATCTCCAGGGTCTCTTTTATCACACTGGAACTATTATTCTTGTCTCTGTTTGTCATCTCTGAAGGTGAGACAAGCTGTTGAATGATTCCTTAATATTAGTACTTGCAGGACTCTTTTATCACCTCTTCCTCACGAGTCAGCTGTCAAAACCAGAGATAGAATGAGGAAAAGGCTACACGTCAATGAGAGATTGCACTGGGCAGACAATGAAATCATTCCTACTGTGAAAGACTTCTCCGGCTACCTTTGATGACAAAAATCTGGATTAAAATACTATCCTTCAGAGGCATATCTGTTTAGTGGCTGCATGTCTGATCATGAATGTGTTAGAGTCAAGATGTCTTATTTTTTTCCATTTTATCTGGTTTGTTTACTTCCTGTTGTGATTCTAGCCTTTTCTTAGGGGCACATCAGATGATGAAAATCAGAAAAATCGTGACCAAGACAAGGAAGGAAGGCATTAGATGCATAAACAGAACCATATCACTTCTCTTGTCTCATTTCCTCCCCTTCATTTTCCTCCCTGCTGCTGCGTTCACGTGCCGCTCTCAGACCAGGTCACTGGGTGAGAGTCCTGCAAAGTAGGAAGCCGGCTGGTTGAATGAGCCGAACGGATGGAAGTTTTGAACATCATTAGTGTTAGGCTCTATTATCAGCTTGGAATTTGTCTTTTACATGAGTTTTCCCCACCATAATTTTGAGTGTAGCAGCTGCAACACTATGACTGGGCCTTATAATCAAGCTGGCATTGATCAGAAACTGCAAACTGACATTGAAATCTGCACTTTTATCGCATGCATCCTGCCCACATGTGTGTTTTACCACAGGATGTCTGTGCAGTGTGTGTACTTAATCCAGTGTAGCAAGGATAATGCCAGCAGTATGATTTCCAGCTCTAGTCACATGAAATACAGAAGCAGCCACACAGGGGTCTTTTTAAAATTTGCTTCAATATTTTGACAGCATATGTGTGATATGAAACAATTTTGATTAAGGGGAAAAGATCATGTAATCCTTAATGAGTCTGGTCCTGCTCAAGGTTTTTCCTACAGTTTGTCTTTCCGTTGTTGCTTCTTAGGATTTTGTGAAGCACATAGAGCCAATTTTGATTGTAACAGGTGCTTAATAAATAAAGTTGCATTGATGTGGCCTTGTATCAGGAACCAGATGGAGAGAAAGCATGATTTTATTGCATTTTATGTGAATATGTGATTTATCATAGATAAATAAAAGAATATTTCTTTAAATGTTACAATCTTTAATTGCATCCCGCTGTAATCGCTCAAAGGCTCCATCTTGACAGCATTTGGCTTCAATTAAGGTTTTATAACAGGCTCAGCTAATATAAAAAAAATAACTCTTACACCCTCCCAGTGTTTGATGCGCTCTAGGAGGGGGAAGTCTCTCATTGGGCATTCTTGTTTTCAGCTGTGTCGGTTAGGGTCCTCTTTATGGCTGCTAATTACTCCATGTCCTCAGCGCCAGGTCAAGCATGTGTCTGGAGAGACAGGCCTCACTTCAGGAAGGGTTGGAGGAGGAAAAGGAGGAGGATAGGGGGCAGGGAAAGGAAGAAGAATGTTAATCCACCCCCCCCACCACGAAAACGTCCTAATTCGCCGCCCCGGCACCCCTCCTCTTGTCAAATGGAAATGGTGCCGTCTGAAGCCACTTAGTGCAGAATGTGTGTGCGCTTGTGCAAATGGAGGATAGACGGCTAGGTTTGGGGAATGGGATCCACCACAGTGCTGGCACCGAACCGTGAGAGGGATTATGAATCTGCCACTCAGGCTACTGTTGAGAACGAGGGAGGGAAGATGGTGGGGGTCAGCTATAACAACGCATGATACCTGCTCTTGTTTTTAACTGAGGGTCACACAAAAACCTCTACCTGGCCTAGAAAAGCTCACTGAAATGGTTAAAAAGTGAGGATTCAGTATTTATTTCACAGCCTTTTATGTGGCATGAAATGTGCAAATTAAGTAAAAAGCAAATGTAGACATAACCTTGCCACATAAGCAGGTTGTATATGTGTGTAAAGGACTCTGTGAGGGTCCGTGGTCAGCAGGAACCTTATTTTTAGAACCACGTTGCCAGAGGTGTTGGTCTGCCGAGGGATCTCCCACGCTAAGTGGGTAAACATCTCAGTTTAAAAGGTGGGACTGAGGCCCCATACCTGTGGGTTAGGATGTGGTCAGGGGTGCTTCCGCTCAGAGGTTGACTGCCGGTGACAGAATTCCATGAATGAAGGTGTGTAAGAGTGGGGGGACATTTACGCTGTAGTGGATGTTTGGAACTGAGTTTGACCTTGTCTTTCAGGCCCTTTTTCTCCTTATGTCAGCCACTGTGAAAGGTTTTTTCACTCTTTTTAGGTGCAGAGAAGTGTCACACCAGGTGTCAGGACAATGATGTATTGCTTTAACTTTCACTGTCCTTGTCTTCTCATTTTAACTGCTAATTGTCCCCCTGGTTCACCTCCAGGTGACCTAGCAGAAGCCTTGTGGTTGCATTTAGCTCCATCATGGGCTATAAAATCAGATATTGCTGGTGGAAACGGTGTGAAATCGGACTGATTGATGGAAGGTAATAATAATGGTAATGGTGGTGGTTCCATTGTTGTTAGTATGGCCATTAATTTACACATTGTTGTCAGGTGTGAAATAATAAACCATTAAAAGCAACAGGACATCCATAACACAACTGAGGACACTGTGTCAGGAAGTGGCTCCATGAACTCAAGACGAGATAAAGAAAAGGGGTGTTTGGCAGTCAAAGATAAACTCACCTCCATTTCCCAGCTTTGTGTTGACTCCAGCAGTGACTGTTTGCTTTTGTCTCCACTTCCATCCTTCATCCTTTAATATGACACAAGATGGTGTTTTGATGCTGCATAAAATCCATCTGTTGTGTATTGTTAAGGTTAGAGCCACAGCTCTGAAAATGTAGGGCTGTAGTATAGATTATGTTTCAATGTTATCATCAGTGAATTTGTATAGTTTTGTTTGTAATAATGGTGTCTGCTATCCTGACACATCATTATGATGTTATACAGGCTCCTTAAACAAAGCTCTGTCATCATGGAGTTTGATAGGTGGTGGGTTGGATCCTATCTTCATTATGAGCTGATGACAGACACATCTCCGCTGCTCAGACTGCTTTGGTTAATTTAGACAGTTCTTAATCTGCATGTCTAAGTCTTGATCCATGTGGGTTTTTACATTGACTGGAGGCCCCAGTGCACTGTTAGTGTCTGCAGACTTCCACATTCTCTCCAATTACAGAGGTTTGGACTGGATAAGAGACTTCCTTTATGAGAGGAAGAGTGGGCTGGTTTTGGAGCGAGTGGGTTGAGATGAAAGCGTGATTAGGAAATTAGCACATGCCAAATTTATGCGTCTGTTACTGTGTTTTCATCTAAACATCTCATGTCTTTCCTCTGTCGGTTTTTGTCAGGCCTAATTCTCCATGATCCGTGTTCATGGCGCGCTTCATTTTATCTTGTTTTTGTTCTGTTGATAGTAATTTGGAGTCAGGCTCATGAGGAGGAAGTTTATTTTCGCACTCACTGTACAGCTGTAGGAGAGCACGTGCAGCCAGAGCCCTCCTAAATGGAGTCCTCTGTTTAAGAATGTCTGCTTTTCTTAAATTGAAATCGGTGCTCCACGTGAGTTGAGTGTAATGCGCTCCAGCTGGACGCTGTCGAAGGGTACCACAGACTGTTCTAAAGTCTGCCACAGCATCCCAGTGACCCTTAAAGGACGGATGTATTGAAAGATTTCCCCAAAATCATGTGTGGTCCCTGCAGCTTGGCGGCTGTACTTTAACTCTCTGCATTCACTTTAGCAACCCAAAAAGGCCATTCCTGAGAATAGCACAGCTTTTGTTTCACTTCTTAGATGATGTGCTGTAAAAAACAAAAACCTCTGTCCTCCTTCATTTGTGCTCTTGCTTTATTGTTTTCTCTCCTCTAAAACAACCCCAGTGCTTATTCAAGTATGTGACTCTATAAACATTGCCTTTTTTTCTTTCATTCCCCATGTCTTTGCTGGGATGTGGCTACACGCTAATAAGCGTCTTTGTGCGGCTCCCTGTCAACCCGTATCTTTCCAACAGCTGTTTGCCATGGGCGGTTTTTGGCATGCGAGGCTGAAGTGCAAAGGTCAAACCCCATGTCACATTGTTCTGACCCAGCGTCCTTCTTGTGGTGACCTGGTTACAGCTGGGATGACTGGGCTGAAAGTGTCCTAATAGCATGCTTGTGGCCAAAAGAGGGCAGGAGTGGATTTAGCCCTGAATGAAATGATGGGTTTGGCTACCGATGGTCTTGTTCACCTAAAAATGGGAACATCTCTGTTCCTGAAACACAAGGGTCAAACCTGCTCTGCAACTGTGAGGCAGCAGAAATTTAAGGGAAATAATCAAAAATTAAATGTTTAGTGAAAATCTAATGTGTTATCTGAAGTTTTATCTGCCTGGACAATTTAAAGGCCAAGAGTGTAACATAACTTTTAAAATGTGTGTTTCTTGTTTCTCCAGCGGAACCAGCAGACCTCTTGAAGATTTTAGACTTTCACAATTTACCTGAGGGTGTTACAAGAACAACGGGTTTCTGCTCACATCGGAGGTCAACACAAGGAGCCGATGTGGCTTACAGAGTATCCAAAAATGCCCAGCTCAGTGCTCCCACCAAACAGATGTATCCAGGTGAGTACCGGCACCACAGCTGTTGTACAATTCCATGACTTTTAACTCAGCTTGAAAGTTTTCTCAACTATGCAATTCCATCTGGACAACTTTATATCCCCTCAACACACCGGCAGTACATTTATATGTATCTGTTCCCACCTGGCCCTCTCTTATAATCTCCCTTAGGGTTCTACCGGCTCCTAGAATTTGATTATTCTTTTCAACTATGCTCTTTGTTCTATCTTCAAACATGTTCCAGTTCTTAAACAGATCCTGCATTTGCACATTTTCCCTGCAAAGACAAACGTGGATTGGTTCTATCCATTTGTCACACATGAGGCTAATCTGTGCACGGAAACACAGACCAGATGCATGAGAAACACATATTTGATGATGTAGGGGGAGCTGGATGATGGGAAAGCAGAGTGAGTGGGAGATGGGAGGGAGGGATGTCTGGGGGTTCCACTTCTTCTGTGCTGACGTGGCTTTGGGTTCCTGCTCTATGGTGTGCTGCTTTGCTTTCTCTCCTCTCCTCCCTCTCTGACAATCTCTCTTCACGTTCCTTCCCCCTTCTCTGCCTTTCTTTTCTCTCTCTCACAGTTTTTCCCCCTCTATCATCCCTCTCTTCTTGAGCTGCTGCTGGGGTTTCTCTCTCTCAGCTTTTCCAACAAACTAACAAAAAAAAGAAAGAAATTAAAACCATATCAACTTTCTGTTGCCGAGACAACTAGTTCTGTGGTAGAGAATAGAGGACCAATGTGGTTAAATGATGAAGAAAAGAGGGCAAAATAATGAGAACCCTTTCTGGGAGCAAAGCTGCCACAGAGCTTGGATTGGAAGAGAGCCTCATTCTTGCTCCACTGAGGCTTTGCAGTGGCCTTGATGGACCTTTGATCCATGTCATAGCTCTTCTTTTGGGCTTAAAGTGAAGCCACACGGATCTTATGGCCTGCCCTATCATGCTCTCCAATCAAACAAATGCACTTCTCTTTGAAGCTCTACGACTGCAGAGCACTGTTTAGCTTTCTAAGTTATAATTATACAAGCACTGCTTCATTTCTTTTGAAAAAATGTCCCACACAAGCCTGGAAGAGGTCATGCCTGAAAGGGCAAGTAAGGTAAAAAGAGGAGATGCCTTGTTCTAGAAACACCGAGGCGAAGAAACCAATTGGCCTTCAAGAGGCAGTTAAAACCGTGAGGTCATTTTCTCCAATTTATTTGCACCAGTTAACTGTAAATTTCTTACAGAGTTAGGACTTTGGCCCAAAGCCTGGAGGTGCAATTTACCCCAATTAGCAAAACGATGTGCTGCCACCTGAAAGGTAAAACAATGCCACATAGAGAAAAGGGAGCCACGTAAACTCGTTATACTCTCACCTTAAAAAATGCCACAGTAGCCGTGATTGAGAAAACAGTGGCCCACGACCCTTTAACCACAGCCCATGATGATGTGTTGGAAGAGAGCGAGTGCAGACGTGCAATCATTGGACAAACATGTGGAAGGGATGATTCATTTGAAACTACAGAGGCCGCGAAAAACAGAAGAGCCCTTTCTTACCTTTAGAATGGGAGACGCGAGGAAATGGACCAATGAAGCTGTCTGCTCTGTTTGTTCTTGGCACCTCACCCTAAAGCTGTCTCATCTAATTACTCTTTACGTGGATGTAATAAATTTGGGAGAAATATTATGTCTGAAAACATACCCAACAAAAGTCAAATGTCCAGCTTTGACCATTTCATACTGTTTTTGAGGAGCTGCCACCTGTAAATTCAGCTGAGATCCAAAAGCGGTCCGGCTGCTTGGATTTATTTTTATTGCAGAAATGCATATTAATGCCCATTCTCATTAACACCAGTGACAAAAAGAGCAGTAGTTATATGTCCAAACTTCAACACAGATGGTGGCTCAACAGGAGGCAGATGGGTGTAGACGGAACTCATAGTAATGGAAATATGGATGAAAACATTGTATTTCTAACTGCCAACTGGTGGACAGCCATCATTTCCAATAATTTTGACAATCTAAGCAGCTCTAACTCAGAGGAATGAAGAACACTAAAGTCAAAGCTCTGGTTTTTGTCACATGGTAGCCCAGACATTCTGGGTGAGAATCATCATACTTTCGGGTTTTCCAGTTTTCCAGAAAAAGTTTTTTGCACATAATCCGAGTCGTCTTGAGTTTAATTTAGTGTTAATTTCTTCCTTTATATTTCCACAAAGTGGTCCCAGTCATGTTCCAGATGTCGAAAAATGATGTCCAAATGAACCACTTTGTAAAATAAATGCCCAAATATAGCCGAATCACTTTTTCACTTTTTTTCTGGTCTTTTTACACAAGTGTGCAGCCCCTCAGAAGATGACTGACGTGTCCTCCTCCCTGTCTCCCTTTTTGCACACCCTCAGACAACAACCCTTGTTGTCTTCGCTGCAATTTCGCAATCTTTCTGGAATGCCGCATGTCTCACAGAGATGGAGGGATTCAGAGACCGTTGACTGAATGACCTATTGCAGGACACGAGACTTTCTCTGTCATCACTCATCGTGCTGGTGTAATCCATCAGCCAGAGACTTTGGTGGCCGTGGATACTTAATTTTGGTGCATCCGTCAGATACGCCCGCAGCCCTACTTTTAAAGACAAGCTCCTTCCGTCAGTGCTACCTGGTGCTTTGCTGTAGGCTCCTAATGAGAAATGAGGCATCATTCATCTGGTGACCTGAAATTCACATTCCAGAGAAACTTGAGCTGGTTTAAACCCCCACCTCCGCCCTCCACCACAACACACACGCAGGCTTTGTTGGATGAACAGGAATGGACAACGGCATGCCCCTTTTCCTTAATGTTGCTACTGCTAACATTCTGCATGCATGAGGCACTTCATCTCTGTGACTAATCTTCGTCCGCTCATTTCTTTCTGGTACCCCTTTCGCCCTTGAGCTGACCCTTGACCTGTACCGAGCCGGTGCCAGCCAGGTCATCGTCTCTCACAGACACGACCTATGCCAACGGGATGTGGTGACAAGCTTTCCTTCATCTGCTTTCTTTTCTCTGACATTCTTTTTGTTGCATCCCATCACTTCTGTTTCATAACATGTGCACTCTAAAGCCTTTATGCATCTGTGCCTGAATTCCTCCGTGTGAGGTTTTGGGAAGAATGCCCATCTGATCTCTTTCGATCCAATGTCGTCTCTTCGTCTCGGTGCCATAAATCATGGTATAGAAGGATCTGTCAATTACAGTAGTGTCTCTAATACAGTGCCAAGATGAATTCCTGAGGGAACAGATTTACAAGACATGTGCTCTCCACATGATATGATTTCAACAAAAAAAAAGGAATCATTACAAAAGCTGGGAGATGAAATTGCAAATGCACAGTTTGCTTCCTTTTCTACTCAGCTCAGCCCACACAGCATTTTATTTTTATTTTTATTCAGGCATTTGATTGACCAACAAAGTCACTCCAACATAGTATTTAAAGGCCTGGTTGCTATTATTTCTAAGGAGTTAGGGGCCTGATAGATTTGCAAAACCTCAGACCCTGCTTCTGTTTTCTGGTTCAAAAGCTCGGCTCCAGCAATACTAGATGTAGAGGATGTGTGACTAGGGTCCAAGTGGTTTCTTTCCTTTCCTCATGCTAAAACAGTCCAAATAGCTGGTTTCTTGCAAAGATTATGGTTTTGATAGCCTGTTTTGTGTTTGCATTCTAAAGTGCAAAGATCAAAAAAAAAAAACCCTGTTTGCCTCAAATGTAGTCTCACCCCCACATTATGAGCAGCAGTCTCCTCAGACTGCAGGAAAGGCCGCCCTCTTTACCGATTCCTGGGAACACCAAACTAAGGCAGTCTGTCTGGCAGATGTGTCTCCGAAAACAAAATTAAGGAAATAGCTGAGACTGCACAGATGTAGATATAAAAATCACAGCTTTTTTTTTTCTTCTTACTGTCCCTGCAGCTTTGCAGCAAAATGCTAACAGTATTTAAACTCCCTGCATTTGCAGGGCATTTTTCTCTTCCTCCTCTAAGCTTTGCTTACCCAGTCGTTTCTCATTTCAAACCGTCTGCTGGAGCGTCTCGGTGCCTGTTAGCTCGATCAGATGAGAGAGGGGAGGGGTTCCTGCTTTGAGAAAGTCTCCCAGGATCACATGCTTCTGCCATTAAGTTGCTCATACTTTTGCTGTGCTGGAAATGTTTCTGTTTCAGACTTTTAACTGTTTTGAACCACATTTAGTTGCCAGCTGCCCCTCTTAGATAAATCCTTCTGGCATGTCCTTTCAGTCTAATCCATCTCCAGCAGAGGCGGCAACAATTTAGCATTTATTTCCCCTGCTGACATCAGCGAGCACACTTCAGACAATAACAATACTGTCACAGAATTCTTGAATCAAATGTAGAATCTTATTCCATCCATGATAAGTGGTTATTGTTGGCCACAAATCTCAAACTCTTTCCTCTATCAACCCACCATCCGTCTACCAGGTGATGCCTTCCCGGAGGACTTTTCCATCTTGGCTACGGTGAAACCAAAGAAGGGTAGCCAGTCCTTCCTGTTGTCTGTCTACAACGAACAGGGCATCCAGCAGCTCGGTCTGGAAGTGGGCCGTTCTCCAGTGTTCCTGTATGAGGACCACACCGGAAAACCCAGCCCTGAGGACTATCCCCTATTCAGAGGGGTCAACCTAGCTGACGGAAAGTATGTGCAATCAATTTTTACCCCCCCAAAAACCCCATCCATCCAATATATTTATTATGAGCTTACTGTGTACACATTTCTTGCAACAGTTTTCTTCAGCTGAAGAGAGAGTCAGATGGAACTCTTTCCCTGTAGACTGGCATGCATTTGAATTTGAAATGAAGGTCCAATACAAAAGGGGTGCATTAGCTGTTTGAATTGGCAACATGTAACCCAGTATGCGTGTGAATTAAGATCACCTCCCTTTTCAGGTGGCATCGAGTGGCCATCAGTGTGCACAAACAGACCATCACCCTCATTCTGGACTGTAAAAAGAAGACCACCCAGAAACTGCTCCGAAGCCCCAGCCCTATCATTGATACAAAGGGAATCGTAGTCTTTGGAACTAGAATACTTGACGAAGAAGTCTTTGAGGTAGGTCCAGTCATGTGACTTTGTCCTGTTTTAACTCTATTTTCTAATTTAAGATGCACACACGTCTTTATTTAGAACCCATCTCCAGCCAATATTGTCTTTATTTTTTTACAGTGCATGCACACTGTAAAAAAAGACAATATTCAACGCTGTTCCATGCTGTTCCATGTTATATGGTTACTCAGGTATGCTTTCCCTGCTTGAGCCTTTCAGCTGAGGCTCATGGGAAGGCAGAGAGCCAGAACAGACCCACAATTATGGTGTTAAACAGCATGTAATATCTCTTAGTGAACAGTCTGGTGTTGGTGGGGCTGTGACCTCAGCCTCAATAAAAAAGCGTGTTGTTCTTAATCTGAGTATATTCCTTCTAACTCTACATAGCAATTTTGGGGGATATTAGAACTGTTCCAGACACAAACACAAGCTTGTAATCATGTAACTGCTGCTACCATATTAGCAGATTGTGGCTATTGTGCAGTTAGCAGCTGTAAGTCAAAATATTAATTTGCGGTTTCAGTCAAGTTCTGAATAATTTTTACAGATTAGTTCTTTTACAAATTGCGACAACCTTTCATTATTAAGACAAAACCCATCTTACTCTCATTGTGGTAGCAGATGAAAGATGAATGTGTAGGGAGGGATTGTGAGCCCTTTTGTGTTGCCATCACCTTCAGAATGCTCTCTGCTGATGCTGGGCCCAAGGAGCGACACATTTGGTTTGCAGTGTTCCTAAAAATAAGCTTTTGTGCGGATATTTGCGTTAAACACGGCCCCTGCCAGAGACCAGGCGAACACATCGACGCAAAAGGCGAGGAATAGTGTTGTCTTTGTCCTGTCACAGTTGTGCTTGTTTAAGGGGGGATTAGTGAGCGAGGCCGAGGCCCTCAATAATAATTAGTAACAGAGGCTGACTGATGTGACAGATGCTGAGCCAGCTGACCTTTCACCGCTCGGCTGCTTGGTGAGAATAGAAAAAAATGAGATATGACATCACAGCCCTCCCCCTGAAAAGCCCCGGTGGTTGTTCCGTCACACACAGTGTATTGGATGGAAAACTGAACTTTTACTTCTTGCCCTCACCCTGAACTATTAATCTTAACTTTGCAATAAAATCCATGTATTTACTGTACTCTATACAGTTGTTAGGCTTCATTATACATTTGTTTCTGTAAGACTCGGGCAGTTGAGCTCCATTTTATATTGCATTTATGTTTGCCTCAAGGCTCTGACAGGCCATTTTATGAGGCAGGGAGTCCATGCAGATGTTTTTGGTGTATGTTTGTTCTATTCTTACCCCAAAGCCTAATGGTCACTAAGTCCTCCAGTTCCCAACTTGATGGTAGTATTTTATACTTACAGTTGCAGTTCTACTCTAATTTTGCCATTGCTTTTGGCAAACTCCACGTGAGATCGATGCGATACAGAAGTGGTTTGAGTTCCTAACCAGGCAAACGTGGGAAAAGGCAGATATTTTTGCGAGATGTTAAAAGCCCTCCTGCTGTGTGCCTGCCAGCTGGGAGACACGATAGGCTCCAGTGTGTGCAGAAAATGGAAAAATGTGTCCACATAGTTTCCAAATTATGCTTGGGCTGTCTCTCTCTCTCTCTCTCTCTCTCACCCTTTCCTCTTTTCTCCCCATGGCTCAGTTTAGTCTGAGTTGGGCTGACCTTTGCCAGAATGAGTTACCAACAAGCAGAGTATGAAAACAGGACAAAAAGAAAGATTTCACAGAAAGAATAATCACTTCTGTGAAGTCAGGTTCAAGCAAATTAATGAAAAATATAAAGGCCTCAGCATAAAAGTTTCCGGAAAAAACAACTCTATTTGAAGAAAAGAAGTCATTGCTAAACTTATTAATAATAATAATATTGGCACAAAAGCATGTCATCTGCCCTCTGGTGGTAAGGCTGCAGTACAATGGAAAAAGCCCCCTACTTGTCATTATTTTAGGCCAGATTTTCAGTGACATGGTGGGAAGTGTCACGCTCTGCATATGTATGCTGCAATACAAGAAACAGTTGACATCATCCATGTTTATTGGCACCAGTTTAAGTAAAATAAAAAACATAATTGTTTGTACTCAACAGACAGATCATTGTTAAGAAGATCATACTTTTGCATCATAGTCTATGACCAGGACCTCTGATTTTCACGCTAACTGTTGTTTACTTGTTCCAAGTAAAACAGACGTAATGTGACGCCCCTCCCTTTGTTCTGAGTAGTTTGAAACAACTAATGGTGGTTTGGTTTTTGAACGGCGGACAGACCGGGGGTAACCCACAAGGGATAAGGAGTTATCCTTGGACACTGCGAGTATGAGCAACCATTCGGTGACTCCTATCTCAGAACAAACAAAATTTGGCAGAGGAACATGTGGGATCACTGAGAAAAGAATCGAGGTTTTTTAAGGATTGAAAAGAAGCAGTGGGCCAGGACGGAGGCCAACACTTTTGGGTCATATTCAGGAAAGAATGAAACACTGTTCCCCTCTGATGTCAGACTTGGAACAGCGGCTGTACCACATGATAGCATCTGTCCACTGATAGGGTGTCCCAAGGTGATGGTCTGAACCTTTTAAAGCTGTTTAAATTTGGAATCAGAAGCTGTATTTGCTGTTTCCATGACTTACTCAAGGTTTTTCTCAAGTGTTCAGGGTTTTTCCTGTAATGAAACAAAAGAATTCTCCCATGAATGTCACCTGAACGCAACATAATGGTTATTTCTTAATAAATTCACGTTTCAAATGTATGCATAATTCAAGCCTGAATGAAAACAAGGATGGGAAGTTTAGTAAGGTTTATTGATTAAATAAAGTTAAATGGATAGCACCAAATTTTAACCCAGAATGCAAAACGTTACAGACCAAAAAATGCATTATAAAAATGGCTGTTATTGTTGGCCAGCATATTGAACTGTACTTTGATTGACAGAAAAAGTGAAAAGAAAAATCTAACCAGAAAAATTTGGAGGCAATGTAACCTCTGTGTCACAGTGTCCAATACATTATAGTGTCAGAGATAATATATGAGGCTGTGTAGGTTAAGAACAAAAGCAACAATTGTGGATTTCTCAGGGAGGTCTATGATTGATTTAAGATGGATTCTGACACATGTGAATGGCAGAAGCATTCCAGATGTACAGAGACGCATTTTTAAAGCATCAATCACAAGTAAATGCTTTAAGTCCAGAGCTCTCTGTTGCATACGTGACTTAGAATCTAGACATTGAAGAGTTTGATGTGCCTTAATTCAATTATGTAACAAAACAAATCCTACCTGCCATTCCTAAAGTCTGCTGTATTGTTGGGTATATATTACATGTTTCAATGTCAGAGGCCTGTAAAATCCAGCTTGAAGAATGAGACATCAGTGTCAGGAACCCCAGGGAAGATGAAGTTTCCACCATGGATAATTAAGAGAATTACTCTCACTCAGGTCCGATGTTTGTATTCCACCCTCTTATTACCCCCGTTATCCCTTTACCGTGTCAGCAAGACGTGAAGTGTGCCCTCAGCACTTTTTATGTAGATTTCAGCAAATGGCCAAAGCAAACACACTGGGTCTACATTCGTTAGGTGAGGCCAGCGGCTCCAGTTTCCACTACCCAGGGTGAACGGGAAATGGGAGTATGGCTGGCCATGGTCCTTTGAGACGTGGAATTAAAATCTTAAGGGCTGCCGGTGGATAGCGTGGCACGGAGGATAGTGGAAAGGTGCCTGGTGGGATGCAAAAACAAGACAATAGCGGAGAGGTGAGGGAATGGTAGAGGTGCTGTCTGGTGAGTGTTGTGGCAGACACAACTATTGGACTTGGCAGCTGCTTTGAGTGTTGGGATTTATGCAGTCTGGAGGGGAAAAGTGCTTGTGGGTGAACACATAGTCCACGTCTGGTGAAGGTTTCACTCTGTAAATGATTTGGAGCTGAGCTGTGTACATGTCCAGTGTCTGTAAACACAAGGTAAACAATGTTTGTCTGGTATCTTTCTGTTACTGCGAACATTTTCCTGCGTGCTGATTTATGGTCTGTGTGCAAAGGCCTGACCACTGCGATGTGTTGTTTGGCTTCTGTGGGCAGGCTGGCGCTTACCCAGACTTTGGGACTGTCAGTTCGCCGGTGGTGGCTGGCAGGGAGACGCAAAGCCTGGCCCAAAGCTCAGGGCTCGCTGGATAAATATGGAATGAAAGTTCCTTGCCTTTAAAATGCAGCCAGGCTCAGACCTCACAGAGTCTTTATTTCACTTTTTGCGGCTCCACTACTGTTTTTTTCATTTGTTTAATGCCCATTAAAGTAGCGAAAACTGAGTATCGCAGCTCGCCTTGCGTATCGTTGTTCACATAGCAGATAACCAGAGCCATTGTCAGTTGTCCCTGTGGATACAAAGACATAATGAGTACTGGTTTCTAGTGTTTGTTTCAATCTGTGTTTCCTTTAAAGATGGAAAATGCAAACGCCAGTGGAATCTAAGCCTAAACCCTTGAAAGTCTGTAATAAAAATAAGCCTTTTTTGGGCTCTCTCTCTCGCGTCCGCTCAGAGTGCATGGGCAAGAAGGGCAACGAGCATTGCCTAGCTTTGATTATAGATCACCTGATGTGACGATGTTGAAAACTCACGGTCGAAGTAGTTTTGGTTGTGAACCCGCGTCCACACTGTGGGATTGTGAGCCAGGTAGAGCCGGAGTCACGTTTGACTTCCTGCTCATTGGAGCACTCTCCTGCCCCCACCTGGACACTACCAAAACTCCCACCAGAGGCAACCGCGCCAGAGCCGAAACAGGGCGAGGTTTTGGGGAAGAGCCCCAAACGGTTGATGTTATATTCGTAAATCAAGGAAAAACAAAGAAAAAAGGAAAATGATTTTTAAGGATCATTCTGGATTTATTCTTCCACCCCTAATCAATCACAAACTGCATGACATGAGCTGCTCCCAGCAGCAGGTTCTGGCCAAGGGGAGTCATGTTACAGCCAGGTTCAGGGAGATGCTGTCAGCATCATTCCGCCATTGTCTGAAAATTCCGCCTGAAGCACCACTTTACGCTGCTGCAGAAGTGGAAAAAAGGCACAACGATTGCATGTCTTCTAATGGCTCTACCAGGGGATTGATTGGATCACTCGTCTTCCTGTGACTCGGAGGACGTGTTGCTGTGTGTTTTTGGCATTTTATCAAATATTTTACCATGCATTTTCAGTCACGTGTCACGGTTTTTTGTGATTTTTTTTTTTGTAATTGGTTGGAAAATATGCAATAAAGTTTTGTTGCTTCAGCGTGCTTGCATAACCAATCTTTAAAACTCCAGCTTATATAAGGCTTGGCAGCAGAATCTGTGAAGAGATGGGTGTTGAAAATCAGAGCTCTTCCTCAGAAACTCAAGTCAAATCAGTTTTTGTAGTGCTAGATTAGACTCAGCCTACTTTTACAGTGGCTTTTTAAAAGCAGGAGAATATTATTATTCATCCGCAATCTTAATTTTACTTCAACAAAAATGTACTTCATCAAAGGGGCATTCCCTCATACTGATTTAGCATAATGTGCACTATGGTATGTGGTTACTGGACTGAATCAATTCATTTTTCTTGAGAAAAGAAGCGAAATGAATCAGAGTGTTTCAGTGGAGGTTCCCGTCATCCCCTCATTTATCTGTTTCCACTTGGTCACGCTTGTTGCCTGTCAACTCTTTTTTTATGGACTACAGCACCCATTCTTATGGTCCTGAATAAAAAAAATATATAAAAAAATAAAATCAATGGCTGTGGTTGTTTGTGCACAGCTCAGCTCCATGTTCTCTCTCCAGTCCTCTCTTCTCTCTGTAACTCACTTTTGGCTGTAGTCCTGGTACAATCAAATGCAGCCATCAGCCTTTCAAACCTCGAAAAAAAAAAGAAAAAAAAAAAAAAAACCCAAATCCTCCACCATCCCCATGACAGCATGCTTTTGTATCTCGGCTTTTTCTCTGTGTACATGTCAGATAATTAGACACATTCCTCGCTCTGGGAGGATGTTGTTATTAATCCATGGGTTTCTAATTTACTGTCTCATTTTGGTACAATTCATTTTGACCCAGTTGGAGTGCACTGACAAAGCTCCTGGAGTGATGGGTAAATGCTGGCTAGAATGACACCTGAAAAGGTGAGGGGGGGGGGTCCCTCTACAGAAGGCTTCTTTCTCTTTTTAAACACGGAAGTGCTATCACGTTCGTCCCAGAATGAAGGAAACTCTGGCCTGTTGTGGATCCAGGCTTTGGTTCCAGACATAACCATTTGGAATTGTTCCTGGATCTGGGGTCAACTCCTCTGGTTTTTATCTCTGGAGGAAGGACTGGGAATTAGTTTTGCGGCATCCCTCACAAACCCCCGCTGTTCATTTAAGATGAGGACAGAGCAGAAAACACTATCACTGGGTTGTTTTTGTGAGGTTATTAAAAGATCCAAATCAGCAATGTGCAGTATGTTTCCCTTGTGTCGGTTACTGCTCCGCACACACCACAGTTATGTTTTATCATAAAACAATCTGTGACTTTTCCTGATTATTAAGAGTCTCGTTTTGGTTTTGTAACATTCATCAGATCATAATTTCATACTTCTCTCGTTTGTTTAATGTGGAACGACATCAATGGGTTTGGAAGTGTGATTAGAGCACGTTTGGATAGATAAAATGCAGCTGTGTGTGCCACATGTATTCTGTTCAGAAACATGTGGCACACACACACACACACATACACACGCATTCTCACACCCACACACCCAGCTCCCCATGTAGCCTGGGGATCCTTCTGAGCCTTTTTCTCTTTTTCCCTCTGCTCTCCTGCCTCTTCTGACGTTCTCGTCTGCTTCTTCTCCCTAAATGTTGCGAGCGTCAGCTGCTCGCCAGGCTCCCCCTCACCTCGGCTCTATCTGCGTGAGCGCACACCCTCGGGTCACATCCCTCAAGTCAGCCACCTGTAGCTGCAGGTCTGCTCATGTCGCACGACTCGATCCATTCATCTTACGCGATCTGCTCACGGGCGAACCAGCTCGCGCTTTGTTCAGATCAGGAGCCGAGCGTTTGCCAACGATGCGCCCTGTGAGCGTTTGCGTGCACTCCGTGAACTAATTAACCCCGTGTCAGTTCTGTTCCCTGCTGCACAGGTTTTGTTTGACACTGTTCTTCATCATCTCGATACCCTGAGATTCCCCTGGCCTGACCTACTTTCAGCACTGCGCTGCGCATGTAGCCGCAGATGTTCTTACTCCGTCTTTATTTGTTTAAATAGTTTAATTCCCCCGCAGAGAATACAGGACTGGCATCCTCTCATCTGTTGATGGTTTGCCTGCTTGTTATTCGACCTGTGTCACTCCACTTCCTATTTTTCCGTGTTTCCAGGGAGACATCCAGCAGCTGATGATTGTAGCAGACCATCGTGCTGCCTATGACTACTGTGAGCACTACAGCCCTGATTGTGACGTTCCAGCGCCCGAACAGCCTCAGAACCAAGAGCCCAACACTGACGAATACGTAAGTAACGAGAAAAATCACATGTGTCCGTTTTTCTCCCGACCCTGCACCGCAGCCTTTCCCAGGGTTGGTGTAAGTCCCACCGCAGCTGTCTCAAGAACACCTCTTGGTTGGATGGAGTTCTGAAAATGGCCTCTTGGCTCCCGTTAGAGGAAAATGCTAACTAAGGAAGGCGAGCTTATTAGGTTTGAATGGTAGTTAATAAAATTCAGGAATTATGCGTGGCCTGCCGGGGCAGGCATCTCCTGATAATTTCTATGCCGATAGTGGGAAAAACAATCTTAATCAATAAAGTGTGTAGCTAAGACCTTTGTCACCCCCCCACTTGTAAAATGCATGTACTGTATACTCCATTTGTTTGTTTCTTTAGCCAGCTCTGGAAAAACTATTCGTCATTCATCTGTAACAAGTCGCGACAGGGAAATATGTTTCACGATTCCTAAAAGCAGAAATTCTTCCCTTGTGCTACTGATGGATAGCCAACCTGTCACACATACATCAGCCTGACCCAGCAGCGACGCAGCAGCCCATACTCGATGTTTGGAAAACTTGCTGATTTTGTGCGTTTTGTCTCATTTAGAACACAGAGGAGGACAGCTACTACTACGAATACCCTTTCTATGACGATGCAGATGACAAGGCCTTCCCTTCACTAACAGACAAGACAACTAAAAAGGAGGTGGAGGTAATGGCACACCAGTGAACGTCGCTTAACTGCAGACGAACTGCGCAGGAGCAGCCGTTAACGACACCCCGCTGTGCTTCTACAGGACACCGGTGTAGACGTTTCTGGCAAAGCCACCTCCAGCTCTTCCAGCTCTTCTGGAGGAGCCGGAAAATCCGCCGGGGAGGACGCCAGCCCTTACGACAACTACGATAGCTACGGCACCTACGAGACCTACTACGACGAGACCACGTCCACGCCCGACGGGGACTCTTCCCGCCGCGTCACCATCAGCGCCGGGGCCGGTGCCGAGCTGGACCTGGGAGCAGCGGGAAAGATTGACCTGGAAGCTGGGACTGGGACGCGCATTAGCACCAGTGGAACATCAATCACCATCGCCAGGAACAAGACAGACCGAGTGAGTTGGATGATGGATGGATGAGTGGGTGGATGGATGGATGGGTGGGTCAGTGGGTGGGTCAATGGGTTGGTGTCTGTATTGATGGTTAGACAGATAGACAGATAGACAGATACTGGTTATGAGGACATCAGCAGGGTAGCCTAGGCCATTTTCTACCCAGCCCACTGCTCTGAAACTTTTCATTTCACCCTTAGTTCATCCTTCGTTAATTCGGAAGCGCAGCCTATAAGCCTGAATCTGTTTTTGTTATAGGCTGGAGGCTCCTACGATGGCTACGACAGCGGATATGATTATGGTGTGGAGGGCCATTACTCCACTGGTGGCGGAGGCAGCTCCAGCAGCAGTTCCATTCACATCAGCAGCGGAGTCGATGGTGGCGACAGCAGCAGCAGCACGATCCTCATCAGCGGGGGTGTGGGAGGCGGCAGCAGCAGCAGCAGCAGCAGCAGCTCCGTGGTGGTCGGCGCGGGAGCCGACGGCAGCAGCAGCACCATCCTCGTCGGCGGTGGCGGCGGAAGCGTGAGCGGCGTGCTCGACGGCGACGCCAGCGGCGGCACGATCGTCATCGGCGGCGGCGGCAGCAGCAGCTCCGCCACCACGGTCGAAAGTTCCGTCTCGGTGGGCGGCGGCTCCGTCTCGGTGGGCGGCGGCTCCGTCTCGGTGGGAGGATCCGCAACCGTTGGAGGTGGATCCGCCAGCGCCGGTACTGGAGCAGGGGGGTCTATTGCCACCGGAACGGGCGGCGATGTGGAAGGAGACAACTACTACACTGACCTGTATGGCTTCAAGGAGGAGGACCTCAGCAACTATGATTACAACAACTATGACGACAAAGACCTCGATTACGATGCAAAGAAGGACGGAAACCTGCTTCCTGCTATAACTGATGAGGATCTGAGACAGGTGAGCGCGGGGGGACGAGGAGGATGTGAGTCGCGAGGAAATCCAAAGCTGATTTTCTTCTTGTCTGTTTGGCGTCCAGGTCGACGGTGCCCGAGGCGAGAAGGGACAGAAGGGAGAGCCTGCTGTTATTGAGCCTGTGAGTGCCGCAGTCCAAACAACATATTTGAGGCACAGAAGTCGGATGCATTTGCTTGTGTGGACATGTGACCGACCCACATCCAAACACAATCCCCTCGCATGAATTCCCAACCAACCCCCCCCAGCCTGAGTAAAGGCCTTTTCCCCACGCATCCTTGGGCAGGTCGTGTGGTTCTACAGCATAAACATTTGGAAGACAGCCACGCTGGGAACGTGATTAGTCTCTAAACATAGTGGCTCCAGCCTATAAACACGATGGAAAACAGGGGGAGGGATGGAAGAAAGGGGAACAAAAGGAAGTATTAAACATTTACTACCACCAAACTACCTCATCCAACCCCGATTTAGATGCATTTGCATTCTGCAAACGTGACTGTCTTCAGCCTTGCGTTTGCAAAGAGGCGTCAGACGTGGGATTTATATCCGTGACGTAGCTGCAGCTGGTTAACTTCAAACAAATGTCACAGAAGCCCGTTAAGTATACATGCCTCGGAGACTTTCATGTTTATGTGGGAGCTTCAATATCTCTGCGTGTGTGTGTGTTGGCATTTAAAGGCACCTGAAAGGCATGATACTATAACAAGTGATAAATGTTGCTCTTTGGGAAAAGGTGAGAGGGAGAGGCTTTCTTTTGTGGAGCACCCCTGGTTGCATTCAGGCAGGTTGATGTATTCACACATGAACATTTACCATTGCAACCACACCCCCACCGGCTGTTTGGGCATTAAGGTGTGAGCTTCGCACACCCGTGTTTGAACACACACACGTGGTCAGGGATCCACCTTGTCGGCATTAAAAAAAAAAAGAAAAAAAAAGAGTGAAATATCAGTTCATTAACAGCTTTTTCTCCAACACCGTACACCTTAGGGTGCCATTACTCACTTCAGCCAGTCACCCTCCCGTAATGAGAAAGTGACAGGAAGGAATGTGCATTAATTTATCAGAGACCTCGCGGTGGAACGTTGACAGGCAGGTGTGTTGGAACACGCAGCGCTCAGCCCTGTGTGTGGATGCAGAACATGCTTCTGTGTGAACTGTTAGACCTGGATGAACGTGAGTTATCATCTTTCTTTGTGTGTGTGTGTGTGTGTGTTTTCAGGGAATGTTGGTGGAGGGTCCCCCTGGGCCTGAAGGGCCAACAGTAAGTTCATCTGTTTCTCATTAAACTCTCGATTCTTGATGAATTTATTTTATTTTAAAGCTCTTTTCTTCTGCCCCTCTTGCTCAGTGGTACACCCCCCCCACCTCCCCAATTCCTGTCTTGGCTTCGAACCACATCCTGTAAAAATGTAACTTTGAGCTTCTTTGCTGTGAAAATCTCAGGCTGCCAGATTTCTGTTACAAATCAAGTTGTTCCCAGGAAAAGATATTGATGGATGCTAAAAGAACAAATTATATTCATACTGCGGAAAGCATTTAGCTGATCTTAACCCCCCCCCACACAGATAAAGGCTTAGAGTAAAGCCATTCAAGCATTGTGCTGTGGACAAATAAAAAGTGCCTCTCTGATGATTTACAGCCCAACACGCTGTCCCATATTGCCTCATGCATTCCTTTCCCCCATGTGTGACCACTTTGCAAGAGAACAGAGAGAACTCTGCCCGAGCATATATGACTGTTTCTTTGTATTGTGTTATTTATGTACGACGTGTGTAAAGAAAGAGGTCTTGTTTGATATAGGGTCTCCCTGGACCCCCAGGTTCATCTGGTGCACCAGGCACCCCTGGAGATCCTGGCGAGAGGGTGAGTATCAGCTCCCGATGTCAGAGTCAAGTAAAAGCGATCCTGTTTCCTTCAGTGAGTGTAAACTCGTGTTTTTCTTTTGTTTTTTTTTTTTTCTTTTAGGGTCCTCCTGGTCGCCCAGGTCTTCCTGGTGCTGATGGTCTGCCAGGACCCCCTGGAACTGTGCTGATGCTGCCTGTAAGTACACTGTAGTTTTTATGAAATAAGATCTAGCTATCTGTCTATACGTCTATATGTCTATCTATCTATATATCTATATATATCTATCTATCTATCTGTATCAATGCATCTATCTGTATCAATGCATTGACCAGGAGGCACTTTAGCTTTGGATCCAGTGGTGGTGGCTACGCAGCCATGCTAACAACTTCCGACTCGCCCTGGCGTCTTTCCTTTCCGTTTCCTCCTTCCTGATAAAGGTCCGGAGCCACTTCCATTGGGCCTAATTGTTTGCACAGATGTGAAACTTGTGGTCAGCAGAGCTGTCTGGCCGAGCGGTGTTGTTCTCATGCGTCCATGGCATGACCTGAAACCTGATCCGAGTGTTTGCGTGTCTTTATGAGACACGTCCGTTGTTGTTCCAGCTCTCTCTCATTACTGGATTTTTTGCAACACAAACATGGGAAATCTCAACACTTGCTTGTGCCACCAAATCAGAATTATTATCATTCCTCTGAAAACACCACTGTGGCTGAACATTTTGTTCAAGATTAGATGATCCAGAGAAACATTAGTGCCAGAATTATGAAGGGCATAAAACAGCAAGAAATTATGATATTAAAGAATTAAAGACGTCGTTAAAATGAAATGGCTGCATAAATTAGATTCTGCATAACATTGCAGTAGATTGAGTTAGGCTCAGTATTGAATCAGCCATCTTAGATACATAGTGAGAAGAGAATGGGATTTAGCAAGCTGTAAATGTCTGAATTTTGGAGAAATGTACTTTCTATTAGGTGAGTCGCAGTGATGTGACAAGGCTGGAATCTAAAGTTTTGCCACTCTAAGGAGGAAAAACAGTGTATCTATGGGGATATAATTATTTTACTGTTGTGTTGTGCATTTATAAAGTGTCATTGCGCCATGGGACACAAACAGTCAGAACAGGCGCGTCTTGCGCAACACTTTATATTCAGCCCTGGATGCAATTCCAGTTTATGGCCACCAGATGTCAGTATATCTCGGAGCTCATGGTATATTGCCTGGGAGTTGGTCACTCGTTTCAAACATACTAACAGGATATTTTAAAGAAAAATATTGTCTTTGGAAGGCTTTCAATCATATTATTAGATATGCATTCTCACAGTGAACTAATGTAATTCACAATTCTCATTTCACTCCACAGTTCAGAATGAGTGCTGGAGGAGATTCCGGCCAGAAGGGACCTGCTGTATCAGCACAGGAGGCCCAGATGCAAGCCATCATGCAGCAGGCCAGGGTAACCTTGCTTCTCCTGTTGAAATCTTGAAAGTGAATATGTTGAGTGAATATGTTTGTTCGTCACAATGATGATCTTCTGCTTCAGCTTGCCATGCGTGGCCCCACCGGTCCAATGGGATTGACAGGCAGACCTGGTCCTCTGGTATGTATGCCGCATTTTTACATGAACACATGCTTAAATAAAGATTGTGTGACATGTTTTGGTTCTTGTCCTCATCAGGGTCCTCCTGGTGTAACAGGACTGAAGGGAGAGAGTGGAGAAGCAGGTCCTCAGGTATGAGATCCACTAACAAAACACTAAAGGCACAAAATGTCTGACTTTGGTTCGATTTTGTTCTTATTATTTCTGCATGACCTTTGAGTTTAATACAAGTCCAAATTGTTTCAGGGACCACGCGGTCCTCTGGGATCCCCTGGCCCCACTGGAAAGCCTGGCAGAAGGGTAAGTGTGATGCAAAAAGAGAATTGGACTTGAATTGGCCAGATATCACTGACTGCCTGTATCTTTCTTGCACTATGCATACTCATTATGTAACTCCTTGTATGTTTTCATAGGGTCGCCCTGGATCCGATGGTGCCAGAGGCATGCCAGGACAGTCTGGACCTAAGGTATGTTGCCTGGCACATCCTAAGGAGCTTTTCACTGTGCAATTCACTGTTTTTGAAGCGTGTACCAAAGCTATTCTTTCCCTCTTCTCCACAGGGAGACAGAGGCTTTGATGGTCTGGCTGGACTTCCTGGTGAAAAAGGAAACAGAGTGAGTCATTTTGTGGCACTTTATGTTCGTTTTGATCCATCCTCCTGGTAAATTTTAATGCTTTGTTGTCGTAGGGTGAATCTGGGCCCTCTGGACCCCCTGGTGCTCCTGGAGAGGATGGAGAGAGGGTAACTCAGAAACATTTTGATTATATTGAGAGTCGAATTCCTCTACGCTGAGTGACACGTGCAACCCTTATACCTTTTGTTCTCCTCTTTTCTGCTAGTAAATTTTGATCCATGCACACCTTTACCTGCTTTTAATCTACCTCTTTTGTTTTTTTCTCTCATGTCCAAAAGCTGATTCAATCTGTTCTCCGCCAACCTCTGTTTTCACTTTTGGCCTTTTCATCTTCACAATCACACATGCATGCACCATGCTGCACATGTTAGCCTTTCTTCCATTATCATTCACCGGCTGGTTTTTGCTCTAACCTGCTCTCTCTTTTCCTTCCAGGGAGATGATGGAGAGATCGGACCCAGGGGACTCCCTGGTGAACCAGTGAGTGATCACATGTATTAACATTCAGTCTCATGTGAGAGCACAGGGTCTTATATTATGTCAGGGGGGAGTGATGTAGTCAGAAATGTCATATATCATCCATGGTTTATATTAAAATATGCTGAAATTTCACGTTATTGAGACAAAAGACGTACACGAGTCAGTGATTCGCTCGTGACTCTCATCTGTAAGGAGATGGATGGTGGAAATTAGGCATCTTATATCACATTTGTTATAATATCATCCACACCGTGAGTCATTTCTTTAAAGTGGAGGTGGACAACTTTTGCTATCTGCTGTTATAGTGTATTTTGTCCACTAGGGTGTGCTGCATTGACTTGGCTGCTCATGAAATACTACGCGTTGTTATGTAACTAAAGAAACAAGGGAAAGTGTAGGTATTCAGAGAATTGTTTGATAGGCGCACCAGGGGAATGTGAAAGAATGTCTTCCTAGAATACCTACAGCTGCATCAAGATGGTGACTCACCAATCTTTTCACTGCTGCTGCATCTCGGTCACATTTCTCTCGTCGTTTCCAGGGACCCCGTGGTTTGCTTGGACCAAAAGGACCTCAGGGGCCTCAAGGATCCCCTGTGAGTCTCTTCTTAGGTTTTCATTTCCATGTGTTACATTATGCACATTCAATGCTTTGCCATCCCATGAAGAACAAGGCAGCAAGACCAGTCAATGTTTTCATCCACCTCTTGTATTTGTGCTTAATTTGGTATTCACCTTGTGTGTTTTAGGGTGTTACTGGAACGGACGGCCCCTCAGGACCCAAAGGCAGCATCGT
Organism: Lagocephalus sceleratus; assembly: GCA_911728415.1. Classification (NCBI taxonomy): domain Eukaryota; kingdom Metazoa; phylum Chordata; class Actinopteri; order Tetraodontiformes; family Tetraodontidae; genus Lagocephalus; species Lagocephalus sceleratus. The sequence continues at coordinate 2,957,210 of CAJVRN010000148.1, forward strand.
AAGTGAAGCTGAAATATCATAAACTGCAGCCGTTTTGTGCTTTTTCAGTCTTTCAGAAGGAAAAAAAAAACTCCAATCACTGCTGCCACAAAGTCTCAAAGATCCACTAACAGTTCCTTCAAATTTAGAGCCCTCTTTCTTTCCTCCCGAAGACTATCAGAGGATACTCAGCAGCTAATGAGCAATACATCGACTACATTTGGATCAATTTGAGCTCCCCGTCAGGGCCAGTCATCTCAGTTCAGGTCAATGTTTGCAGCTTGCTGGCTGTAATGAGCAGATACCTGACTGGAGCAGCCTGCAACAGTAGGCCCAGACCCCTGGACTCCAGCTACATAACTGACGGCCCCTTATCTGAGGAGGAGGCTGTTGCTCTCATTAGGAAATTGAATATCCAAATGCAGCCGGTGTGTGTCTGGCCTGTTGAGGACTAAAAGGATAATATATTGCGCCACTGGCTGGATTCCAGAGTCCATTTTTTCGTCCGTTCAGGGCAATATTTCACTTTTAATGGTGCAATGAGTCACCGTTTATTTACATGGAGCATTTTACTTGAGTAAAGTAGACAAACAGTTCTGGGATTTATGACAATGCTGTACTTTTAGGGACCTCAAGGTGAGCCAGGACCTCCTGGACAGCAAGGCAACCCAGGTGCTCAGGTTAGTTTGAGAAACCTTTTCTGTTTATACACTGGAGTTTTTTTCTCTCATCTTTGGTGCAGCATTGAACATTGTTTCCCTCTCCACTGTAGGGACTTCCTGGCCCTCAAGGAGCAATTGGACTTCCCGGAGATAAGGTAGGATAGCACTTAATCCACTGTACCCACGCATTGTGTATAATATACTGTGAAACATGCCCTTGTTTATGCAGGACAAACTGCCTGCTTGATAAAACTTTCAATAAACACAAACCATGAGGTATAAAAAGAAACTGCCTCATTCAATTGCATGAGCCAAAAGGCAAGTTTCTCCCTCGTGCTCATCACACTATTATGCAAATTCCCTCACATTCCCCACGCAGGGCCAAATAGTGCCTGCTTGAGAGTGCAGATGGATTTGAATCCTAATATATTTTAATTGCAGCAAAAACACACTTGGAGGAGGAGGTTTGGTTTATTAATGAACAGTTAGAGGTTCAGATGAATAATGGAGGTATTACATTTTCCCTTAGTATAAATAAATGAGTTTTAGAGGGCTCAACACCAGGTTACTACAGGTTCACAGACTCCACAGAGCTTCACGTTCCACTTGACTGCTACGTCTTTCAATCATTCGCCCTTTTCTCTCTTCAGGGACCAACTGGAAAGCCTGGTTTACCCGGAAGCCCCGGAGCTGACGGCCCTCCTGTGAGTTGGATTGCTGAATAAGAAGTGCAATGTCCTTCCTCTCCCTCCAAATGTATCTGTTCAGAGGGAGGAAGTACAAAATCCCAGAGAGCAGATGGAGAGAATCCTTTGGCCTCGATTGCACGTACCATGCTTTACCTTTCTGCATCAACCCAAGGCCAAAATGAGCTGCACACGCACCCCTATATGCATGCTGTCAGCTCTCATGTCTGCATAGAACACAGTTGTGTGAATGGCAGATGTGCATTTGCAAGCACAAGGTGGCACCCAAGTGAGCCAGAGACAAGCGAGGCTGTAAAATATGAATGGAAGCGGTGGGGAGGGGACAACAAGCAGATGGGCTGAAGGGAGAATTTCACCAAAAGAGAAGGACCGATAGAGACGCTCTACAATGTCTTCGAGTGTTTTAAAGGCTTTCAGTGTCACTGTGGGGAAAACAAAGATCCATTTCCAAGCTGTTTTTTTTTTTTGTTTTTTTTATGCGGCGATTTGTTTCTGCTTTCATCAACCGCAGATTCTCCCGCTCAATGTCAATTTCCCCATTACTCTGCTCTCTAGCAGTCTGTGCACTCTCATAGATCTACAATGATTGGCTTTGCAGAGTGCCTTTGTCTCATTAGAACCAAACCAATTCCCTTTAGATGTCTGCTGTTTTCTTTTTACTGGAAATTCGCGTCAGAGTTGTAAAAATCCCAAATGAGATCAAGCCCTATGGAGGCCTTTTTCCTAATTCTTTGGTTTGATATGCCATGTCATAGTAAGCATGTAATGGCCCAGTTAAAGGGGCCATTGTTGTATTTATGATGGTCATTATCCACAAAGCTTCTGTGTAATGATAATTCCGTTAATAATTCACAGGGTCACCCTGGAAAGGAGGGGCCTTCTGGAGAGAAAGGACACATGGCAAGTTTTCTTTCCTCCCTCTGACTTTCATTTGTTCATTCACACCAAATGTTTTTCGCATTCAGGACAAAAGCGGTTTAAACTGCAAGTTATTAACAAACATCTGTCTTCGCAGGGCCCTCCCGGTCCTCAAGGACCAATCGGTTATCCTGGACCCAGAGGCGTGAAGGTGAGATCATCATCCACCTGATAATAATCTTTTACTTTAAAATGTCTGTGGTTTATTCAGCTCAGTGTGATGATGTTGCAGAAAGTTAATATTTATACCCTTATTTACAATTTCCTTCTTTGAAAATTCTCAGAAGTGATGAGAGTTTAGCTGCAGGAGGCCGATATGCAGTAATGACTTGATGGGGAACGTCACGTTATGGCTTAAAATGTGCAGGCGGGTCAAATGGATCTTCAGAATTGCTAAAGATTTCTGTTCTTCATCGCAGGGAGCCGACGGTGTCCGTGGTCTGAAAGGAAACAAGGGTGAAAAGGTAGGAGAGCGTGGGAGGAAGAGGCTGGAGTGTGTGTGTGAATGACACTGACGCCCGCTGCTGATTGAACAAAAAGGCAAAAAAAAAAAAGTTGCCATGCTAATCATAACGACGCTGAATTTGGCAAATACAGAAGGGAAATGAGCCGATCAAGAGTTTCTATGGCAACAGTGCGACTCGCCGAGTTCCCACATCTGCGCGCAAGCTAGTTACTCAGCATGCATCAGCGTGAATGTAAAGTGGGTTTTTTACGCCAATCACTCCCCCCTCCGCATTCTCACTTCATCTTTTTTGTTCTTTATCACGGCGACAGGGAGAAGATGGCTTCCCTGGTTTCAAGGGAGACATGGGCATCAAAGGAGACAGGGTAAGCACACATCAGTCACATGACAGCGGGCACCAGCATGTCACCAACACCTTCTTAAAATGCCCTTCAGATGAAGTAACACATCAAAAATTGAAAAAAAAAAAAAAAAAGTCTTTTTTGACCTTGATAAGAAAACATTTCGATTTCAGCGAAACCTGCAGATCAGGTTGACCGAAGGCTCTAAACTGCCGTGAATGGTTGCGTTTGTGTCCTGCGATGAATGCGCGACCTTCAGGCCTCCGGGTTTATTCCCACCCGGCGACAGCTGTGACAGACTTCGGGCGCCAACCGTGCCAATGATTAGAAATAAGCGTTGGAGGGAGTGGAGCAGAAAATGGAGGGATGATCAGAATGTGTAAATAATGCTGCAGTGAGTGGAGGACGTGCAGAGAAATACTTGCTGAAATGTCCACCTTTACAACCTGGAAAATAAACAAAAACAGTATTGTCTCATGCCACCATAAACATGCAGTATATATTTTTATCATCAAGCCTTTTGTCATTATCCAAAGACATCTAACTAATTATAAGTGAACTAGAGTCAGGATTACTACCTGCTCCTGCTTCACTGTGACCTTTACAGAAATTAAGTGAACGAGACAACCGCTATTGACATGTTGGCTCCCTACGGACTAAGTATCTTTGACTCCTGAAGGATTGTGGGTAATGAGCAAACATAAGGCGCTGCGTTTCCTCCCAGTTGGTAGCGCACGTTTGCGTGTATCCAATTGCTTTTTCGTAAAAGCTCTTTCCTCCTATTGTGAACCTCGGCTGAGTCCGTCACGAAACAGCTCCCTTTCTCTAACCGGATTAGGGATTTCTAGAGTCAGGTAGCGGCGCTTTGGCTCGGACGAGGAAGATCAAAACTTCCCTCCACAGGCTGGCTGAGTGTGAGGGGGAATAAAGAAATCAATGGCGTTTAAAACCACATTGAGCTTGAGAGAGAGACATGGGTCTCTGGCCCGATTTACTCAGGAGACGCAGCAGACCAGATGAAAGCGAGGATCTGAAGAGTCCCACAGCTCTGGAGGAGACAGACGTGCACCGGAATGTAAATGACTCCTTCATAACCCCACATCGCGTCTATGTGTGATCACGCACGCTCAATTTAAAGTGTTCTCCTCCAGGATTATGAAAGAACCAGTCAAGTGCAGTTAGCACGGTGCCATTAAACGCGCACCTGATCGTGAGTGTGGGCTCGCTCGTGCAACTCCGCAACCTTTTAAGTAGGAACCTTTCACACTTCACCGCGTCTCCACTGTAGAGACGTGGTGTCAGAGCCAGTTTGTACCCTGTCACTTAGTTTATGTCCTGCTAGGCGTGGCGCATGGAGAGGAGCAGCGTGAGGATCGCTGACTGCTCCTAGAAAGGGACATGGATGAAGTAGCCTCACTGATACATTATTTAAAGCTATGGCGAAATGTGGAAGTTAGTATTTTTAAAATCTGAACAGGCTTGAGTCACCATCTTGATGATGGGACCCAAATGTGGACTGACGAGGCAGGCTGAGCCGAGAGAGATTTATGAACAAAATGTGTGACACGAAACGAAACACCCGGAACCACGTAGCTACAAAAGAGACAGCATTCATGTTATCCAGCGCTCCAGCTGTAGGACTAAATAAAAACCACAAGGGTTATATTATGTGCTAGTGTACAGGCTTAAATGGTATTTTGGATTTTTTTTTTTGAGTGACAGTTTAGGGAAAAACATTATGTAACAGTGTATTATTATTATTATTATTGTTGTTGTTGTTGTTGTTGTTATTGTTGTTATTATTTAAACCTTTGAGTCCTAATACAGATATTTGTAATTTTAGGTAATACAATGTGTACAATACCAGTATTTGATTGATATCTGATACTGTCCTTTAATGTCTTAGAAAAAAACAATGTTTGAAGTTTGAAGATCATATAAGAGATTTACTGATATACGATTCCTTGCTGTGTAGTTTTATTCTGATGATAAATAGTTGTCCATCAAACTTACCACAGACAACCTTTAAACAAAAACAACATTTTTGAACACATCATGTCATCTTTTTGTTGTTCTCAATGACTTCTCCGCTTTCCAGGGAGAGCTCGGAGCAGCAGGACCCCGAGGAGAAGATGGCCCTGAGGGACCAAAGGGTCGCTCAGGCCTTCCAGGTGAAGCTGGCCCCCTCGGCTCTCCTGGTGAGAAGGTACGCAGTGCCCTCCCGAATGGCAACATTTAATCATGAACTCAGTTGTAAAAATTGTTGCAGGAAAAGCAAACCCTTTTTCAGTGAAGGCTTGAAAAATGGCTAGAACAGATGTCTCATATGACTCCTCTGACAAACACGAAAACAATCGGGTTTTGAAGCAAATGTTTTATTCATTCTCCCTGAGAAACACGCTGCATTTGTTTATTATCCTGAAAGCTTTTTTAGCCACGCATAAGTGCTTGTTTTGACTGTTTAAGCATATTTCCCTGAATTATTGATGAATGTGGACGTGGGTCCATATCTACCATCTGACAACAGGATTCAATTTCTTATTCACTTTGAGCTTACAAATTAGTATTAACACTTTTAATAAATAGTATGTTCAATGGTATCTTGGTCATTTATCATAACTGAATATTTAAAACCCTTTTCTCTCTTTCAGGGTAAACTTGGAGTTCCTGGATTACCAGGTTACCCAGGTAGACAAGGACCAAAGGTAACTGAACACACAAAATGTCCTGTTGCATTTAGGATTAGGTGTGTATACATTTCTCTCAGATGACTAATTACTGTCTTTTTTACATCCAGGGATCTCAAGGTTTCCAAGGTTTCCCTGGAGCCAATGGAGAGAAGGGAACTCGGGTATGTAAAATGCTTGTATGAAGTCATTAGCATTATTAGTCTGGAGATGAACTTCTTTCCCAGCTCCATCTAAACCAAAAGGAGGTTCCGGGCATCCTTTTTCCAAGGACGCAAAGACAATTTCCTTCTTGATTAGCTCTCCCTTTTTAAAACCACCCAAAGCCTTGTTTATCACTCTATGGTACTTTAGCATTTCATTTCTCTTCTTTGAGTGATGGCCCATTAGTTTGCCTGCAAGAGAAATGGCTCTTTGTTGCAACAGATGCAGGGCACATAAAAGTTCCCCCACACATAAATGTGACCAAGCTAAGGAAAAAGGGGAGCATCAAGTTTCCCAGTCTTTTTTTCTGGATCTTGAAAACCACAAAATTACTTTTCTTACTTCAGTTCTGTGCAAGCCTGTAATTTTCATGTTGATTGAAACCAGTTTTATGCTTCCGTCGGTCTCATTTAATCGACCCATTCTGTTGTGGTAATGAATCTGATGGAATATATTATACATGTACGTGGTAATCCTGAAGGAAATAAATGCTAATGGAGGATAAAGCGCATAATGGTAACGGCCTAAATGGGGTTTAAAGGGTTAATTCATCGACACAATATTACTTCTAAGTGATGTGTGCCATTTGTGTCTCCAGGGCACAGCAGGAAAGCCAGGCCCACGTGGACAGAGAGGACCAACGGTTAGTCTTCCTGCTTAACACATTTTTTACTGAAATGGGCTTTAATTCTGAGCATGCGTAAGACAAACCTGCTGGAAACATCCCCGAAGCATTTCCAAATTATAAATATCTCAGCCTGCCCTTCCTGTGATTTTAATCTTTGCGAATGTTTTATTCCCCAGGGCCCACGTGGAGAGAGAGGACCAAGGGGGCCAACAGGAAAAGCTGGACCAAAGGTGGGAAACGTATTTATAGTCACTATTTTTTAAAGTTGGTTCTATGGTTTAGGTTTAACTCCTCATTCGGTCTCTGCAGGGTAACTCTGGAAATGACGGCCCACCAGGACCTCCAGGAGAGAGGGTTTGTCCACTCATTGCTGTCCTTGTTATAAGTTTCCCTTTTATCTGAGTTAATGACTTTTAATGATTTGTTGTTTGGCTTTTAGGGTCTGCCAGGCCCTCAGGGACCAACAGGTTTCCCAGGACCAAAGGGCCCACCTGTGAGTTCAAGGGTCTACCTAATGCATCACGACATCACTGAGTGTAATTATCTTCACTAATTTTCTAATGTGCTCTTCAGGGACCTCCAGGAAAAGACGGACTGCCCGGACATCCTGGACAGAGAGGAGAGACTGTGAGTAAAAGCATGAAAGTGCAACATCTGGACCCTCCTGTCCCAGTGTGATGACATGTTTTGTCCAAAACACACAGGGATTCCAAGGCAAGACTGGCCCACCCGGTCCTCCAGGTGTGGTTGGACCTCAGGTGAGTTACTTTATTCCTAAGCTTCTGTTAGGAACTTAATGTAATGTAGCCACCTGAGGACATGAGGACATGCTTCATGTAATGTAATTGTAGGGACCAACTGGTGAGACTGGACCAATGGGAGATCGTGGACACCCTGGACCCCCAGGCCCACCTGGTGAGCAAGGTCTACCTGGAGCAGCAGGAAAGGAAGGAGCCAAGGTAAAATCAGATTTTAAACCGAAGGCTACCATTAGTAGTGTTGCTGTTTCCCATGTCATTTTTTTTTAACACAATTTAATCTTGTTATTCAATCACTCAAGTCTTTCCAGGATTAAAAGCTATGTGCTCTGACTTTCAGGGTGACCCTGGTCCCGCAGGTCCATCTGGTAAAGATGGCCCTCCTGGTCCGAGAGGTTTCTCTGGTGAAAGAGGTCTGCCTGGCCCTGTGGTGAGTGTTGCCTTCTGTTCAGCACACATGCAGTAGTGTCCTCGACACTACTAGGCCATTTGTCTTAACTGGATAATGTTTATCTCCATGGTGCGTAAATGATGAATAGACCAGTTCCTTTGAAATGGAAAGGACATGCAGAGCAGTCCCTAGTAAACTCCTCAGTGAAGGACAAGCAGAGAAGTTTAGAAGTTTCTCCATTAACTGATGTTTTGTTCTGTTCTGCAGGGAGCTCACGGCCTGAAAGGAAATGAGGGTCCTCATGGTCCACCTGGACCTGCTGTGAGTACAATTTCCTGAATTTGTACCCTCATATTCTTTTCTTTTCTGAATAAATATCTAGTGAAGCTCCTGGTCATGACAAAACTTTGATATTAGTGATGTATCTGACGTTCGTATTGTACTGTGATGATATTCTAGGGTTCTCCTGGTGAGCGTGGTCCTGCTGGCCCAGCTGGACCCACAGGTCTTCCTGGACGCCCTGGACCTCAAGGACCTCCTGGCCCAGCTGGAGAGAAAGGAGGACCAGTAAGAAGATTACATTACAAAGAGTAGCAAGAATCTCAGAGAGCCAGTGGCTGATGACAACTGATCTGCTGTGTCAATCAATAAAATAGGGAGAGAAAGGACCCCAAGGCCCAGCTGGAAGAGATGGCATTCAGGGACCTGTGGGTCTGCCAGGACCTGGAGGACCTCCCGGACCACCTGGAGAAGATGGAGACAAGGTGAGTTCCTTTTGTGCACACTTTGAGATGTTAAACATCACAGGTGAAGTCTTAGCCAGAGATCCTCTCATCTCTTCAAACACACTGTGGGCAATCAGTTTGACGGTGCTCGCGTCATTCACCAAGTCTTGAAAAGGCAAAGCGGCCTCGTCGCAGCTTTCTCTCCCGATCTTCCGACAGTCGGGCAAGATGGAGGAATTCTCTGGCTGTGACAGGAGGTGTGATAGTGACCCTTTAATATTCAGAGGCAAGAACAAACCGTATCCTCGAGAAACATTTGCAGGAAGATCAGCCGCAGAGATAGTCAGGGGATAATCTGCTACCCTTTGAAGAAAGCCTCAGTTCTTAACTGGCCAGAATGGTCCCTGTGGTGCGGAAGGACACACAGAATACACAAGCTGTTTGCCATGAAGATAAAAAGGGATTTTTAGGCTAATGTGTGCACATATTCATACACTTTCTCATCACTTGTCCCATCCATGGGGATCTCAGAGGCCTTTTAATTCTATATAGACTAATATTGCCTTACATAGAGTACTGTCTGAAACAAACCCACAAGAATACACCTTTGGCTACTATTAACAGTATTTCTCCAAACACCCATAGCCTGCAGAGGCTTTGAAATAATGGGGCATGAAAAAAACACCCCATCTGATAACTGATACAGCCTCAGACTGGTCCATCAAAGGTTTTCACTGGTTATCTGGTTGGATATAGTTGGGTTGTCATGCTCAGATGTGCCCATTTTCAATAGGAATTCATCATTTTTATCTCCCTTTCACTTCTGCTATAATTCCAACGGTCTAATCGTTTCTTTCCTGCAGGGAGAAATTGGAGAGCCGGGACAGAAGGGAAGCAAAGGTGATAAAGGAGAGCATGTAAGTTATTGATTACATTCTTATTTTGTGCAGGAGGTTGAGAAATTGAAGAGTAAATATCTTGCTTACTTTTTCTCAGGGTCCCCCTGGTCCTACCGGTCCTCAAGGACCTGTTGGAGCACCCGGTCCTGCTGTAAGTTTTTAATAAATGCTGAAGGAACAGGGGATACTGTATATTGTGTCTCCAATGCTTGTGTCTCTCACTTGTGATGTCTTTAGGGTGCAGATGGTGAGCCCGGTCCCAGAGGCCAGCAAGGTCTCTTTGGCCAGAAAGGAGATGAAGGATCCAGAGGATTCCCTGGACCTCCTGGTCCAGTTGGGCTGCAGGTGCGTGGACTCCAAAGGATATCACAGGACTCTACTCTGCCTTTGTGATTAAGAAAGGACATGGTTAAGTTGTGTATATTTCCCTCAGGGCTTGCCTGGTCCAGCTGGTGAGAAGGGTGAAACTGGAGATGTTGGTCAGATGGTAAGAATTTGACCCACTGACTCTTTTATTATTGGAGTTATTGCGTTCTTTCCTTATGAAACCACCACCTGTCCACTATGTAGGGTCCACCTGGTCCTCCTGGTCCAAGAGGTCCCGCAGGACCCCCAGGTGCTGATGGCCCTCAGGGACCTCCTGGTGGTATTGGAAACCCTGGTGCTGTTGGTGAAAAGGTGAGTGTTGGCTTTTTTAATAGCAGGGAAATTACACTGAATGCTAAATATCCCCAAAGTCTAATTTCGCTTATGTTGATGCACATCCCATTTTAATACGAAGTTAATTGCATATCCTGCTGGATGCACAAATCATTTTCGCAAACAAAAGGCCCGCAGTCATTTAAATACAGAGTATTCTGGCAGCGTTGTCCTTTGAAACATTGTTTTAACTCACTAAAAAGCTCAATTTACACTGCTGGCCTGAGCGCATGTGCAGGTTTCTCTGGAATATTCTGAGTCGGAGAACCCTAACCCTTTTGTGCGAAGCATTGATGCCTGTGGATGACAGAAGGAAGCCATTAATATTTCCCCCATCTTTTGATATGATACCCTTTTAAATGGGACATGATTGTTTTTCTCTTGCCTCAGAGAGTCACAGCTAATCTAACGGACAGGCTGCCAGCACCAGCGGTGCTGTGGCAGGGTGGAGAGAGAATGAATAAATACTCAAAGGCACTGCGCTTGTAATTCTGAGATGATAAATGCATTATTAAAGTTGGTCTCCATAAAATCAGCTGCTATGCTTATGCGTTGCAGCTCTTTCCTTTTCAGAGGGCTGCTCTGACCACTTTGGCAGCCGTCAGACTCCAGTGCGATGTGCCATCTCATCACTTTCTGTCCTAAGCGCTGCCGTGATTTGTTTTATCTGCTTCAGTCAATAGAATCACCTCTGGCTCCTTTATAGCCTCCCCCTGGATAGCCTGTCCTTCCCCTGTGCAAACAAACAGGGCTCTTTCGGCTGTAATCGCTCTCCCGCTGAACCGGCATTTTATTAGCCATCCTGGGGAGGCACCAAGCATTGACTTCTTTTTTTGAGAAAACAGTAAACACTTCCCTCATATTTCCACAATATGCAATTGGCTTTTATGAGCTTGTTTTCCCAGTGTTCAGCACATTTTTACAAAGGCGATGTGGCAGACCTGGTCAGTGTGTTGCAAGGTTGTAGTTGATGCCTTTGTCTGTCCGATCAGATAAAACCCATTTTCCTTTCTAATGCAAGATGATTGGTAATGACTTTAAATCTATTAAGTGACTTTCTTGAGAATCAGACTCTTTCCAATGACAGGAGTTACTGGAAATGGAGTCTCACGTGTAGATGCTGTGTATAAAAACACGCTACTTTAATCAATTACTGTTAGATAAAATGCTGTGATATGGACTACTCCTCTTAATCCCTCTATATAAATTAATGGGGGAGAATAATGGATGGGTGGAATGTGATATCTCTAATTTATGATGTGGAAATGATAAAATACATGACACATCTTCAAATTATGAATTTGCTAATTCTGTGGAAAGAAAAATCAGGATTCAGGGGAATAAAGGTCAGAACATGTTAATTGTTTGCTAATTGTTTAACATATTTCAGTAAAGTTTAATCCAGACTACAAAACATGATGACGAATCATCATCCAGCATCACATCTGAACATAAACATCAGGTTTGATAGATAGAAACCACCCGAAATATTGGTATAACTCGTCAGATATTGTGACTAATGTGTTGACTCCTTTATATAGAGAAACATATACACACATTTTTCAAGTGCACATTTTGAGGCACTTTTTACAACACTGAGCAGTGACTCTCTGTCTCCCAAGCATGAAATTAATGAATTCTTTCTCCAAAAAACAACTCTGGCAGACTGTGCTTGCAATAACCACCCCCCAGCAGGGTGGGCTGTAGGCTTATAGGACAGTGAGTAATGATTGCACCTATGGTGTATAGGTGAGGCAACAGAGCAACTGTCCAATAAGGCGTGAGGCAAAGGACGATATATGTGCGCGCTCCAGGGCAAACTGTGAGGTCAGCGGCCTCTTATGCAGCAGCCTCCCAATCTGCCCCTACTTGATAGATTGAAATCTCTTGTGTCATCTCTTTCTCCAGCCATTTTAGGTGACAAGGGCAACGGGGCGCTGAGAGCCACTGTAAATGATGGGATTTTTAGATTCACATTAGATTGACAAATCACCTCTTTGATAAGGTCTCTCTCACACATTAATACCCCCTCCCCACCTATCTCTCTCTTTCAGGGAGATGCTGGTGAAACTGGAGAGCCTGGTCCTCAGGGAGAAGTTGGCCCAGCAGTAAGTTATTGAATGAAAAAAATACACATGCAGTCATTTACGATAAACTCGATAGAATAGGAAATCATGAAATCCTTTGTGTTGTTCCAGGGTCCAAGAGGAGAGCGTGGAGAAAAGGGAGAGGCAGGTCCAGCTGGTGCAGCTGGACCTCCAGGCCCTAAAGGCCCAGCTGGAGATGATGGTCCCAAAGGAAGCCCTGTAAGTTTTCCCACTCTGGATAATACAAATGGACTGTTTTCTAAATTTATGTATTAGTCACTTCACATAATGACTAGTATGTTTTTCACCCAAGCACCAAAAGTAATTTAACCTTTTTTAAATTTTAGGGACCAATTGGTTTCCCTGGTGACCCTGGTCCCCCCGGAGAGCCTGGTCCTGCTGTATGTATGCCAATATCTAAGAATTGAATTAATGTCAACTACTCATCCATTTATTGCATTATTAAGTGTTCTTTTCTGGTGATTCAACATAATATCGACTGTTTTTTGTCATTTTTGTAGGGGTTAGATGGTCCTGCTGGTGACAAGGGAGATGACGGAGAGGCTGGCCAACCTGTAAGTGGTAAAACTTTTATCACCTGCTCAGTTTTCACACTGGATTGAATGACTTTAATATTTATAAAACTGTGATCAGGGTTCTCCTGGACCAACTGGAGAGTCTGGTCCCTCAGGACCACCAGGAAAGAGAGTGAGTATAACCTTGTATGTGCCATTAATAAATACTAAATTGTTCACTTTGTCAATAATATTTCCTATTTCATCTATTTCAACAGGGCCCTCATGGACCTGCAGGGCCTGAGGGAAGACAAGGAGAGAAGGGAGCCAAGGTACCCGAACCAGCAAATAAAGATTTTCTGCTCCATTTGTGAAACAGATTTCAAGTAACCAATTAAAATTAATTAAATTAAAAAGATCTATAATCATTTAACTTTGTCCTAAAGGGTGAATCTGGCTTGGAAGGTCCTCAAGGAAAAACAGGTCCAGTTGGTCCTCAAGGATCACCTGGTAAGACCGGTTCTGAAGGTCTCAGGGGTATTCCTGGCCCAGTTGTAAGTAGAATTTTGCCTCATCTTATATATTTTGATTTGATTTTATGGACAATCTGTAAAAAATCAATTTATTTAATCAGGGAGAACAAGGTCTTCCAGGTCCTCCAGGTCCAGATGGACCTCCAGGACCAATGGTGAGTACATTTCTGGCCTTTGCACTACATTTGTTATGTGTTGTCTGAATTCGTATCCTTCATTAAACCTCTCACAGGGCCCTCCTGGTTTGCCTGGCTTGAAAGGAGATACCGGTGTCAAAGGAGAAAAGGTGCGAACACTCAGTGACCCACCACCCAGAAATGAATGTGGAATGAAGACTCCCCTCAGAAAGATTTGCAATAACATCATGCACAATTGTCTGTCCCCAGGGTCATCCAGGTCTTATTGGTCTTATTGGACCCCCAGGAGAACAGGGAGAGAAGGGTGACAGAGGTCTTCCTGGTCCTTCTGGATCAGGCGGTCCCAAAGGAGACACTGTAAGTGAAAACCATGACTCTGGTAGAAAGCTTTCAATGTGGATACATTCAAATATGTATATTATTGTATGTATATTTATTCATCCATGTGTGCTCTAATAATCATTAGGCAAAATGTGATGCTTCATGTGATGTTTACACCATTGAAACGTTAATAAACTACAGCCGATTCACAGTATTTCTTTGTGCTCAGGGTATTGCTGGTCCCTCTGGTCCACTGGGCCCTGTTGGTCCCCCTGGATTACCTGTAAGACCCCGTTCATCATATCTACTGTGTGGAATCATTTGCTTTATTGACTCGACCTGAGTTAATATTGATTACCTGGTTATCTCTGTGTGTTTAGGGTCCTCCTGGTCCCAAAGGAGCTAAAGGATCATCAGTAAGTCTTGGAGCAATGAGACTGAGGAAGAACAGGTAAAACAGAAGACTTGTTAAGGACATTTCTTTTCCATTTGTCACATCTAGGGTCAAACTGGTCCTAAAGGAGAGAGTGGTACACCTGGACCTCCTGGACCCCCTGTGAGTCAACCCTCCAGGCTGATGCTTTTCTCCTTACATCAACCATCTCTTACCCACGCTTGTCTGTCCATCTTTTCAGGGACCCCCTGGCGACGTCATCCACCCGCTCCCCATCCAGTCCTCCATGAAGGGCAGAACTCGCAGGAACATCGATGCCAGCCAGATGATGGACGATGCCGCTGCCGACGCCAACTACAAGGACTACGACGATGGCATGGAGGAAATCTTTGGGTCCCTCAACTCCCTTAAACTGGAGATTGAGCAGATGAAACACCCGCTGGGCACACAGGGCAACCCTGCTCGCACCTGCAAGGACCTGCAGCTCTGTCATCCAGATTTCCCTGATGGTTTGTATTACCATATATTACCATATATTACACTGTAATTAATTGTTAATTAATTCAGGAAACTGAATCTGATGCATATTTCACCACATGCTATCTTAAGGAAAAAACAACAGAGAAACAAAGATGCATTTAGCACATTCAGTGCACGAAGCAGGCCTTCAGAGATCGTATGTGGCGCTCTCTAACCGCCTCCCCTCTGTGATTTTCCAGGCGAGTACTGGATTGATCCAAATCAGGGCTGCTCCAGGGACTCCTTCAAGGTTTACTGCAACTTCACAGCAGGTGGAGAGAGCTGCATCTTCCCAGATAAAAAGTCTGAAGGGGTAAGTTTAGAAAGCACAACACAAATTTGTAGTCAGGTTGGTATTCAGCGAGTGCGGCGGCTTGGACTCGTGTATGCCAGGCAGAAGCGCTGGAAGAGAGAAGCGAGGGTTTTTGATTTGATTGACACGCACCAAATCCATCCATCCTCGGTGTAAACCCACCTTGGGGACTAACCTCTTTGATACCGTGTAAATGATGTGAACACTTGTTGCGGCAGGAGCGCTGTTCTGCTTCTGCTTCGCCCTCATGAGAAGTTCCTGCTCTTCCTTCAAGAAGACCGCTCCTTCCCCAGTGGCCAATTTAAAAAAAATTTTTACACGTTAAATATCGGTTTAGGTGGGAACCCTGGTAATTGTCGGGGTTCGCATTAGCATTGCCACTTTTAGGCAGGACGTCATTATGGACCCCATCACCGGCGAAGCCTGTTTTGGGTGACGTGCACGATGATGAATTTTGCTTCATTATGTATGAGCGCGCCTTGTGGTGGGGTGATACACTGGGAACGCTGTCTTTGACAAGCCAGGGCTCGTGTCATAGAGCCATTTTAATGAACCCCACTCCTCGCCTCAGAGGAACAAGACTTAGCCTAAGCTGAAAATAATGAAGCGGGCTTTTTTTTTTTTTTTTTTTACAGCCCGCTGTGATGGGCTGCTCTCATTTGTGTCAAGTGGGACAAGACGAGCCTGTCAGTCTTTGCTTCACACAGCAGCAAACCCCCCCCCCCCCCAGTCGTACTGACCGTGTGCTTTGTAGAACCCAAAAAAAAACCCCTGTAAAATCCAGACACGCTGTCAGGAGAAAGTCACATTGAGGGCGTACGGTATGCCCCCACCTTCCCACCTCCCTCTGAGTTCAAAGTCACCTTCCTAATATATTCCATCTCCCGTTGATAAGCCACCTCCGACTCGTCGCTCATGAAGCTATTTGTGACATCCCATCTCAAACCCGGCCGTCTGGTGACGGTGAGATTTATCAGTGTCATCGCCGATGTCGTTAGAGCTGGTCATTCCACAGCACAGGCAAAACAAAGTCAAACCTGTCTGCGCCCCATTCGCGCAGAACAGCAGGGCCGGCGGACGTACTACGAGAGCTTCTCGCAGGCGATAATTCCCTAATTAATCATCGTGTACTCATGAATGTTTCAGCAGCAATTAGCTGCCAGATACAGTTTGTACAGACCGGCGTGACAGCATGTTAAAGTCTTCTGGTCTGGATCTAGCAGGTCTGGCTGATCTCACTGAACGCTGTTTCAGGCCTGGAGGAGCCGCTCAGAGGACAACGAAGCAGAAAGAGTGGGGATTAAAGCAGAGAGGGGATTCTGTGATTCTGATTCTGACCCGTTTCCTTTTCTTTAACATTCCTCCTCCTCCTCCTCCTCCTCCTCCTCCTCCTCCTCCTCCTCCTCCTCCTCCTCTGTCTCTCTGTATTCCATCCCTCCAGTCTAGGGTCACGTCCTGGGCAAAGGAGAGTCCCGGTTCCTGGTTCAGTGAATTCAAACGTGGTAAACTGGTAAGCCAGACTGCCTCTAGTCCCTCCCCTGAATGCTTCCTATATTTTACAGAGCAAAATGGCAAAATGGCCTAAAGACTCACCTGGCACATGGTATAGTCACTACAAGAGAGGTTCCCTGGTAAGTGGTCCTGCCTGCAGTCCTGGCTCAGGCCTGGACTCTGTGTGCCTGATGCACTGCATGGCTCTGGTTCTGCCCTGCAAAAGTATGTATGGCACATACACACCGGCATCTTTGCAGTTTTGAGTTACTGCATTGCCTCTGGGAGCATGGGTTGCACTCACTTTCCGGTCCAGCAACACTGGAGATGCTCGGAGAACAAATGAAGGAGAGGTTCAGGGGCCAATCAGGCAAAATTTGATTAATCTCTATCTATTTATGTATTTATATTTATGTATTTATTTTGGAGAAAAGTGTTTTGCTTCATTTCATGACTTTATTTAATCTCTTCATTTATTAGTGAGTTCAAAGTTAAAATTAAGTGTATTTATATCGATAGTCATTATTAAATCAAACGGGCATAAGCGCTAAAGAGGACAAAGGCCATACTCTATCTTTTAATACAACTCATTAATTAAGCTCGATGTTTTTAGAAATAGGATACTTCGGATTAATTTTTGTACACTCACAGGACTCATTTCTAGTCAAGGCAACAACAATGAAGATATTCAAGTGAACTAAAATATATCAAGAATAAGAACATTTTATGTACTGTTAGTATGTGTTCAATTTTAACCGAATCATTTCTCAGTGAGATATATTTACTCTGAGTTGATGGGATGGTAATTCTTTTTTGTAAAATCTTGCCTGTATTTGCTCCCCATCCACACCTCTACCACATTACAAAGGCATCTCCCCTTGACTGCATGCCGTGACATTGCCCCTGACTCAAGACGCTGCCGCCTCCCCACACACGGCTGATTTAATATGGACAAAAAAACTATTTACGGTTTCCTTCCGCTTCCATTATATTTCCTGTAGACCTCATCAAATTCTCGCCTCGGCGGGGCATCCATCCTCCTCCCGGTGGAGGTGGAATCGCGCGCTCCCCCTCTGCACGGGAGCCGTTTGCACGCTCTCCAATTCCCAGCGTCTCCCTTAAAGGTTATTTACATCTGGCGGGGAAGCTTTGAGTCAAACAAGTCAGGCATTCAGTCACCACCCACGGGCTTCTGGGTAGTCAGACCCTGTTGGCTTGCAGCTGTGATGATAAAAAAGGTAAAACTTTTGCTCGACGCGTTGGGCCGGGTGGGGCACGAGGAGGAAACGGGTGATGAGAAAATCACTAAACTGTCAAACCGACACTCGCGGCCACATTTGCAGGATGGCAGCCTCATTTATATCTTGTGATTAATGAACTAATTACACCGCTGATTGGCATTTCGGCGGCGCACAAACAGATGATGGGCTCGTTCTGTTAATGTCAAACTGAGCGCCGGTTCTCTGGGTTTGCTACGCGGATGCATGCTGAGCCGCGCGCGTGGGTGGGTGGGTGTGCGTGTGCGCGAGCGTGCGCCTGAGCATCCGCATGGCATGAAACCTGCATGTGCAAGTCCTGATTGTCTGAAAGACAAAGCGACCATGTGGATCTAATGGATTCCTGACGGTTGGTATGCACATATCCAATCACTCTGGTAAAGAGAAGCACGACCGTTTTTTTTAAAAAAAGGAAAACACTATTACAGAGTACTCTAATGAGCTTAAAATAGATCTGTTTTCTGACATGAGCTGAGGAAAGGAAAAAAAGATTCTAGATTAATAACTAATTAACTTTTAATCAAGGTAACATTTTGTCTAATTACACTTTCACGCAACGTGCATATTAGATGCATCTTTGCATAATTATGTAATGACCATTTAAATTAGGGATTTAGTCCTGCTGATTTTTCATACTGGCAGATTTCCTTAGAGCTTCCAGGCATGAGGCCTTGAAAAAAATAATCTTCAGCAGTCTGCCTTCACCACGATGTTTCGCCATTCAATTACTAATAATAATGATAAATAAGTGTGACGTATGAACAGTTGTCAGTTGTCCCCTCTCTAAGCACTAATCAGTCAGGCTCCTCACGTCCGCGCTCCTCCTCCTCAGCTCTCCTACGTGGACGCAGAAGGTAATCCCATCGGCGTGGTCCAGATGACGTTCCTCAGGCTGCTGAGCGCGGCCGGCAGGCAGAACATGACCTACAACTGCTACCAGTCGGTGGCCTGGCACGACCAGGACGAGGACAATTACGACAAGGCCATCCGTTTCCTGGGCTCCAACGACGAGGAGATGTCCTACGACAACAACCCCTACATCCGCGCCGTGGTCGATGGCTGTGCGGTAAGTCGTCCTTTGGTTTTCTCATCGCCGGTGGCCTTTCACCCCGGCGTACCGTCGCCTCAGATAAGCTCGCGGGCGGCGATCGCGTTTGAAGACCTAGACGTGCGAGAAAGGGGAATGCTCGAGATGTTTTGGCTTCAGTTTCACGGAGGTTTTGGAATTTGCTGGCCAGCGTGTTCACTCTCCTCCCCTCCGTACTTTCTCCTCCACAGTTGAAAAAGGGCTATGAAAAGACAGTACTTGAGATCAGCACACCTAAGGTGGAGCAGGTGCCATTCGTGGACGTCATGTTCAACGACTTTGGCGGTCCCACGCAGAAGTTTGGATTCGAAGTGGGCCCCGTCTGCTTCATCGGCTAAGACTGTTTACTGAGCAAATGGAGATTTTGGTTTTTTTTTTGTTTTGTTCAAATAGCATATATTTGTTTTCTCAGAAAAAAGACAAAAACCATTGAAAAAAAGAACAGGACAATTCTATTTGTAAAAAAAAAAGAAAAGTACATTTGTTTCCTGAAAGCAAATCAAGGTGAGAATGCAATGAAATTCAATATGAATTGAGAGAAAAAAAGAACCTTGAACCTCAGTGTGCCTTTATCACATGCAAGTTTTGAAACTGGATGTCAGACCCTGCCTCCTTCTCCACGTCATCAAACTTGATTTTTATTACTTCTTCCGTTTTACCTAAACTTTAAAGGCGATCACGAGAGCTGTAGCCATTCCAGTTGTCTTGGACTCCATCTGACTTGGCTCTTTCCCTCATCTGCTTGGCCTGTTTTCCTCTCCTTTTGTTTGTCTGCCCATTCGTTATGGGATCTTTCTTTGTGCATAAATGTCTTCCCATTCTCCCAGAATGGATCTTATATATATATAAATATATATATAAATATTTTTTATGTTTGTAAGTACATTCTGTATATTTTTCCTAGTGATGTTAATTGCTTCTGGCTTCAAAACATGCATGTGACTTTCATTCCGTGTGAGGTAGGAAATCGAAATCGAAATTTAAATCCAAGGGCAGAAAAATCTGACTTGTAAATTGAACAAACGCAATAAAACCTGGGAAGTCCTGTCTTTCTCTGCAGTTGTGGAGCACACCTTGTTGTAATTTAAGAACAAAATGGAAATAAAAGACACAAACAAGCGCTGTGATATTATGTGACATGTTGATTTGTGTAACGGAACCTTAAAAGAAAAAAAAAGACGATACATTCCTCCTTTTGTGCCCTTTTGAACCGAATGCTAGGTGGCAATAGCAATAACTTAATAAACAGCTTGTTGTTATTTTTCCTCAAATCTGTCTGACTATGCAATGGGGAGGGGGGGTGTACCATTTGACGCAAACACAAAGAAATTAAAACCTATAGGTGCTACTTTCTCTGTTCTGTGGTGCTACAGTATATATTTTTCTATTTTTGTTGTCTGAATGAAAGGAATATTGTGGTATTAATATTCCATCACCAGCGGCCTCTTGACTTTTTGCCACTCTGTCTGAAGCAGGTGGATGCTGCATACTTCTTTTTTCCCCCCCTTTTTTGTTACTCGGCAGTGGGTTGTTGTTGTCTTTTTTTTTTTTTTTTTTTTTTTTTTTTTGCATGCTGTTCCTCCACACGCCCGCTCGCAGATCCGCAAGGAGGCGCGACGGCGGTTGTTGTCCTCCCGCTGCTGCGGACCACGCGGAAACGTTGGGATGAGGAGAGGATGCTAAGGTGGCGCTGTTGGCTTTGCGTGTCGCACTAAAGATGCTGCATAGTGCTGCAGGGATCATGGATGCATCATCAAAACTGATGGATTGATACGCGATGGTGCCACGGCCGGTGCGGTCCGAACCCTTCAACCAAAGATTTGAATCTTGGGAAAAGTTGGAAACCAAAGTAGCTTGACATCAGCTCTCTTGCAGCTTGTTGCTCTTTTATTTCCCTCTATTTTAATTGCTCTCTTGTTCAAATTATGCACTCTCTGCGCTTATGACCACTAGTATAACGTGACAATTTTTGCAGCCCGGCCTTTCGTTTCCTTATCGAACCTACAAATGTGTGACTTGAACCCTTTCTCTTGAGATTAACACTTCTAGCTCTACAGCTCTGTTTAATTATGCAGTACGCCCGAATGGAACACGCTCTTAAAAGAAAAAACAACGCCAAATCTTTGTACATTTTCAGAGCCAGCAATGATGCTGCCATTTTGTTTCTGTTTTGTAGATTCGTCTGTCTGTTATTAATTTTTTTTTTTTCCACAGTTTTGTCAAACCTGTGTAAGGATAAGAGAATAGAAGTTATATTGGTTTTTATGTCAATAAATTCAAGTTTACTGTGGCCACCCACTCTCTGTATGTCTTTTGAAGCATTAAAACATATCTGTATGCATGAAACTGTAAAGTTTTCTCTCTTGTTGTTATAATTTGGTAGAGTCACATGACCTTTAGCCCGCTCCTCGCTCACCGGGACGCATGACTCCAGCTGTGAAGTGGAGAGAAAAAGGATGAGCCTGTAACTCTACCAAAGCCAATGTTCGTTTGTAGTATATTTATTGTACTATTTAAATCTTCAGAAATAAATGTTAAATGACACCATAGTGTAAGTGTAAGAGCCCCCCTCTTTACATGCACACGGGCAGACACGCTCAGAACATGTTTGTGCACATGCGACCAAACCATCCTGTACTTGTGTGAATTGTGTGTTGCAATAAACGCTCACTGAATGACTGTTTCCTCGTGCTGCAGAATAAAGGGCTAGTCCATAGGCTCAAGCTCAGCCAGGAAGGTGTTCATCATTAAGGGATCCTCCATTGATTGCTTAATTGATTGTCTCCTGCTGACGCATGTGACAGTCCACACTGAAGAATCCGCCAGGGTTCTCTGACCTCTCCTGTTTCTCATCGTGATCTCCTTTTTTTCCGCTTTCTTTTGGTTTCCAGTAGAAAATGCCAAGAAATATTTATATTCAGTGTGTGTCACCCACACAGCTGCATGTAAGTTCTGAAATTCGCCCATGCACTGAAAATGTAGATAATCCGCAAAGCGCTGATGAAATCAAAGAGGAGACGGCTGCATCTTGTTAACAGAAAAGTTCAAGTACAGCATTAAAAAAAAAGAAAAAAGGATGAAATTTCAAGCACTGTGGTCACGACCATGATCAATATTTAATTTGGTGTTTACAGAGTAGATCCTGGATATATGATTCAAGTACTTGGGGGCCATCCTGGGTGATTAAAGGAGAAACCAAAGCAGCAAGATGGTTTTAAAGCACCACCTTACATGTTTTCAACATCGGGGGGAAGTGAGGCATTAAAATAGGTTTCAGGAGCAGGTACTGCAGGGACTCAGCTCCATTCAATGGCGATAACAGGTGAGGCGTGGACAGGAACACTCAAGGGTAAAAAAGAAACACATTTGTGAGACGATACAAGATGTTTCCAGTGGAACAGCGGACACTGAAGTGTGACACAGCTGCTGGCCTGGACATTGATGTATGACAGGAGGGTCATTTCATCCTTCTTCTTCTTGTGTGCTGCATTTAAATGGTATTCCTGCGCCGGAGCCCTCTGCTCATGTGTGTTTTTCTTATCCCTCTTTGTATTTCTTCATCACATTTTCTCGTCTAATGGAACATTTCCTGTTTTATTTTGAAACCGACTCTCTCCTCTCGTTTCAGCTCTGGCTCCCTCCCTTGTGTGTGTTTGATTGCTGATCGTTTTCACCTGTACGCAAGAGGTGAAGTAGTCTGCCTCTCCCTGCTCCTGCGGCAGTTTGTCTTGTGCCTGCCCCGGGTCACAGCTACCCTTGCAACATTTCCTAATCTCGTTAAATTTCATTGTTGGAGAGCTCCTCTGGAGTTGAATTTATCGTTTTTCTCGTCTCTCCTGATATGAATAGTCGTTAAAGACTCGTATTCTTCCAAATTCGTGTGGCTCTGCATCAGATTCCTCGCTGAGAACACTAGTCTTGTCAGTTTTATGCGCTTGGATCTCTCACTAACGGAGCCAATTCACAGTGCGAGGCCCCGACACCACTGACCTACATTCATAAAAAAACATAGAAGCAGAGAGATGCCGTTTTAACACAAGAACTGCCATTTTATTGCACTAATAACAGGCCTTTCTCTCCAAATGGACTCCGGGGCGCGGAGTTGAACGCGTTTTGGAACACAATTAACGTTGCCCACGCAGGAGCCAATGAGAGGACAGAGCCATGCAATATTTTTAACAACGCAAATTGAAATATTTGCCGCATCTCATAGCAGCAAAGTTTTTGATTGGTGACATGTTGACACAAAACTCTATGAAACTAGATATTGAAAGAGCCGAGGGAGACAGGTAGGTGTCTGTCAAGCACAGAATGTACGCGCCCACACAATGCTGAGCGCTCCAGTAACAGTGTGGGCGTGATCGTGCTTCAAGTCGGGCGCCGTGGCAACTTTTGCATGTATTATCCGCAAGATTAGAGCTTCAGATGAGAAGGACGCGCCCTCACGCCTGCAGCCGCCCCTGGGTGGCACGCTGCGCGTAATGAGCGGACGGCTTTTACGCAGTAAGACCTTCCTTTTGATACGATGAGTTCCGGGACAAAACTGAATGACAAAACATGTGGGGGTGTGTGTGTGTGTGTGTAGGGGGGGCAGTGTTGAGGAACCGAGGCGACGTTTGATGTGTAAATCCTCCGCTGATGTTCTCCCAGCGGAGGCGCAGGTAAATAACAAACGAGACTGATTCACATTTGGAATAATATTCAAATAAATGTCAGCAGAATCCATTAACATGCTCCAAATGAGTTATTCTCACGCTGTATACCTTTGTTCCTCTCGGCTGCGAGGGATGCGGGCTTCTGGGATGTCTTTAAATCCAGGTCCTCAGAGGAGGGATCCTCCTGTGTGGAGAAGGATCCAGAAAACTAAAACATACATTTAAACTGAATCCGTGTTTGCAGATTAACATAAACAGTATATATATATTTTTTTATACTATCGGAGGGGGGGTGGGGGGTAAAATTCCTGGCTCCGTGCAGATGCGATGGAGTCGCTGCCAGAGAGAAATGGGCAACTTTATCAAATGGAATCTTCTCTCAGCAGGAGACGCTTTGTCTCGCTCGTGTAAAACGTAGCCGTTGATTTAATTAGATCATCTTGTATCACAGCCAGGAGGAAGAGCATATGGTTGCGCGCCCCCCCTCCCGCTTCACTCAAGTACTGTCAGCTCCGTTCTATTTTCGGGATCGGAGGAGAATCGCCTTTGAAGCCGCGGGTCTCCTCCGCGAACCCCCCCGCGGAGAGACGGAGGGTCAAAGGGAGCGTTGCTGGACCCCAGCGGCAGCCAAGGACGGGGCCCAAGTTAAGAGCCTTAATTACCCCTCCCAGACTCAGCGTGGGGGCAGGGATTTTAGTCCCATTTCATCAGTCAGGAGACAAACAAGGGCAGGGTAAATTATTCAAATAAAGACTGAAAATAATCATCCGAATGACCTGATATCAACTCATTAAATCAGCCTAATGCACTGAGGGGAAAAAAAAGCAGGACTATTGGTTCCACGATATCTAAATGTCATCTCACCATCTGACAGGACACAAATCATCATCCAGGAGGACAAATCTGGAATCAGAACCAGTACATTTTTGGTGTATCAGCAAAAGTACTATCACAAATTAATCTCTTTGGTATGTCTTTCTTTGAAATGGGAGACGGACAGGTTTATCCATCAGCCCAAACCGAGACCATATGAGCGGTGACTTAACTCCTGGGAGGAAAGAGGATAGTAATATCTGGACTGGGGTGCCGGTACCTTATGTGGGGGTTGTAGGGATCCGCACTCCAGAGTGCCTACACAAACTGTATTTAACATTTAAGAGCACATTTTGGCTCTGGCATGGGAGTGTGTTGTGAAAGAGTGTGTGTGTTTGTGTGTGTCTATGTGTGTGTGTGAAAATGAGTGTGTATGAGCGGGCTGTCTACTCTTACCATCCCTTCTATTGTGCGGGCGGCATGTCACAACTTGGGTGTTGCGGGGTTAATCTTGAGGTGGGTCCTCGTTCTCTCCCCTCCTGGCCTGTTGCCTGGTTCGGTGTGGTGGGGTCAACACGCCAGCGAGACCCCCTATGGGTGATGTTGCGATGATGCCAAATGGATATATGGAATATTTTCCTCCGGTAATCGAAGATAAAAAGGGTTAGTTGCAAGAACATGTTAGTTCTATTTAGATTTACTGCGCAGCTGTGGCTCAAGGGTCTAATAAAACACTGAGAGCATGACATTAATATGCCTTCCATCACTGGTCTATTGTCTTGCTTGCATGTGACATCAACATTTAGCTCTTCATCTGCACATTCTTACAAATCTATTTATCTTCAGTACAGGAAAATAGAACACAAGAAAATGCAAATTCAGAGTGCACAGCCTGCATAAATGGGATCTGGTCACGCTGCTGTATGTTTGCAGTGATTGAAAACACTGATATTATGCAGAACGTACATATATATCACAGGACCTCATATATATTTTATGACCAATATGTGAACATGCAAACAAAAGGAGACCCTGGGGGGATGGAAAGGAATAACCAGGCCTGCTCCTTGGTCTGGCCTTGACCACTTTCTATAGCTGATATATTTCAGCCTGAAATGGCCTCTCAAACGATTTCCGTGATTTATAACGCCGTTGCAACAGTTAGCCAGCGCGTGCATGTGTACATTCCACCCTGACACACTGCAGCCAGTCACCTGTGAGGGTTCCATTTTCCTCTTATAATGCTGGGAATTATGAAACCGTTGACTCACATGGTTTAACCAAACACCTCAAACTTGACTCTGTATTGATTAAAGTCCCCTGGCAGTGTTCGCCTCTGCTGCATCCTGCCAAAAAAGAGAAGGGTGGGAAAAAAAAAAATGAAAAGAGTGAGAAGATGTGTTGTGAAAGTGCCAGTAAACAACCTGCGTTCACGGTGCATGAAGGTAATTCATCACTGTCATTTTAACATCAGCACTTCTCTGCGCAGGTCAAACAGCGGATTAATGATTGAGACAGCGTGTCAGGGAAAATCAAAGCAGCGAAGCATCTCTGGCCTCCAGCAGACAGCTCAGTAGCATTCAGTGAGAAGGTTCCGTAACATTCTAGACCCACTGGAACTGTTGAACGAGCACCTCCTCCCATTTTCAGCACAGGAAATGAATGTAATTTAAATATGTTTAAGCCTTTTATGGTCTAATGTGAATGTATTGGCAGTTATTCCTGCGAGCTCAATTATTCCATTACCATGCTTGTGTTTGGTGGCTCAAACTACAGAGAAATAATGAAAGAAACAAAGAAAATGCACATGCATGCACTTTGTCTTGGGGAAATACTACAAACAGAGCTTAATGTAGGCATTCAAACTGTCTTCTGTGATACACAATAACATTCCTGTGTCATGCATTTTTTAAGACTGTGAAGGTGTTTAAACTGGGTTTAAAGTATTCCATTGTTGGTAAAATAAACAATAAATTTAACTGGGGATTGTTATGTGTGGCATTGTTTAATTCCTTGTAAAATAGAAGTCTAGACTCTGATATCACTGTGTTTCCCATTGCAACATAATTTCACATCGCCCTCTCATTACCCAAAATCTCTGCATGAAGTAGGTTATAATACCGTTTTGTTGTTGAAGATGTGAAAGAGAGCAGTCTGCACTCCATCCTCCCAGGATTCCTCCCCTCCTTTGCTCTCAGTGCTGGAGTGCTTCCATTAGAGCGAGAGACTAAAAAGGACCCAACCTGTTATGCCTAAGAAACGCGGCTCTTGGCACCCGCGAGTCAACCCAAAATTCTGTTTAATGGCTCACTTTGCATTACTTTGCAAAGCGGTGAGTGCCAGCGACTGTTACACTGATTGACAGCCGGATCGGGAAATGTGAAGAAGTACATGGAGGCTCTTTCATCATCAAATGATGGAACCAAATGTGTGTGTGATGCATCTTTAATGGGGCTATGGCATGCATTAAAACATTAACCTTTAGTCATTCTTCACTTCTGGTTATATCAGTCCTTGATTCTCATCAGCTCTTCTGGTCTAATTTAGATCCAGACTTTCTCCTGAAAGCTCTTCAACAAAAAAGACAAGGGTCTTTTCTCAAAAAATCATGATCTGGTAGAGCCCGCTATGCATTTCTGATTACAGTGTTCCACCTTTTTGAAGGTGCTGATGCAGCAAATGCTTCCTCTTACCTAGAAGCTCGGCACCAAACCAGGATGCAAGTTTTGCTGTACTGTAGACAAGTCGTTCCAACCCCCCCACAGGGATCAGAGAGAGCTGCAGCCCAGGGCTCTTCTGTTTGAATTAATTAAGTATGCTGCAGATATGAATGGAGTCAGGTAGCTCCGGGCCCAAACTTTGAGGTGGTTGTGAATCTAATTAGGAAGCCATTTGCCCACCTTTGGCACCTTTCTTCTGGGAAGCGAAAATGTGCTATTGGATTAATATCCATTCAGTCTGAACTGCAAATGCCCTGGGAGGTAGTGCTAGGAGCTAAAAGGGATTGTATGGAATACTGTGTAACCGCCCCTGTCCTTGATTATTGGAAAATAATGAATAAAGACTTTGAATTATTGCCCTCCAAGGGCTAATTTATGTTTTTCCGTGCTGTGATATTATGTTCAGTGCTCCAAAGAAACATCTAAAATTTGCCAGGTAAACAGAGTGCATCGCCAACAGCTGGGAAACACAGCAGAAGTGGAACCAAGCTCGCTAACAGCTTATGAGATCCATCAGTCTCACAGTGTGGCATCTTTGTGCTGCAAATCTACCTGCTCTTTTCTGCTAAAAAGCCCATTCAATAAACAGGCCTTCCCTCTGTCTCAATCGAGAGGAGACGTTTCCCTCCACACTTTACTTTCACCCTTTTGCAGATGGAAGTCGTTGACTTCCTCAGATTGGCGTAGCATGCGCGAACACTTCCGAAGCGCACTGTTGAAATTGGAATTCAAGTCAGTCGCTCGAAAAAGTCGCAGATATTCCCTGGATCCCAGACGCTCCTCCATGTGTCTCCAGTCCACCGTAGCGTTTGTTGTCGTCGCTAATTGTTCGCCGCCGGGGTTTTTTTCTTGCGAGTGCCTGTCTGATGCGTGGTTGCTGCTGATGCGCGAGCGCAGGTGTGCCATCCTGACAGCTGTCCGTTCTGTCTCAGCAGCGCTGCGCGAGGGGCCGAATTGTTTTACTGAAGCTTCCGAGTGAAGTTTGCTTTCACGGCCTCCCAGGGCCGAAGCGTAGCGGCGACGATGCTTCAGGAGATGGCCGACGCTTCGATTCGCTGCTGCGCGCCCGTGAAAGCCACCAGCAAGGTCGGTTCATTGTACCGGGCTCAGGTCATCAGATGGCTTTGTTCTCCTCAGCACACGTGTCATTGCGAATGAGTGGAGTGGATTCGGCACTTTGATGAGAGCAAAGCCTGGGATCATTACGTGTCTCACAGTAGCTGGCGGCTACGGTTCTTCCTGCGGTTCAGGGTGGGATGAAACTGGGTTAGAGCCCTGAAAGCAGAGGCACTGATCATGAGAATAAACCTGACCATTAAAGCCTTACAGATAGGTAGCCTTTGTTGGGCTGAGACAAAGATGCAGGCGGTCACGTAGTGAAAGTGAGATTTATACCGAAGCAGCCTAAACACTCATTGCTCTGAAGACATTATCGTTTGGAGGCAGCAGTTCGGTGGTGCACTAATTACAACTGTGGCTCCATAATAAGAAGGATCTGGGTCTGCTGCTTGGCCAGAGAGGCTACAAGGAAAGACATATCTCTTTTTTTATTGACAGCAAAGCAAACAGGCGAAAGAGTGATCTCTACGACTGGCGGAGCATCAGCTCGGTGGAAGATTCCAGATTCCCTGGATAAATAAGCAAAGTAATAAAAATACTGACAAGAATGACAAAGGTTTGGCGACCTCGCCTGCGAATGGCTGCCGAATGCATTCCGCGAAATCTGTATTCCTGAGCACGCTGAGGTCGTCGGTGATTCACTCCCTCACGCACGCAGAAATAATAAAAGCAGATTATTTCTGTTCTCCAATTCAAGATGCGCGTGACCTCGGGTGCAACCTACAGTACGGAGCCATCTGTACTTGTTGAGTCATCCCATGACTCCTATACAGAATCCACCCACTTTTGTTTTTCCTCCTCATTTTATAATTCACCCTTTCTCCTCTCAGACCTGCTAGCTGGATTCTGCCCATTAATGCCAAAGTCAATGGGAAGGCGATGGGGATCATAATGGTTGGCACAAGAGCGCCGTCTGTTAGGTCGGCAGCGTACCCTCGGGTTACACGGGAGAGCAAATTGGCTGTAGAGGGAACGGGAGTCGGCTCTGTGATGTCATATATTACACGGGAGCAGCGGGGAGAGGTGGGGTATCATTCATTTACAGCCAGCACGGACAACTGAGCTATGTGTAACATGACTGCTGGCTGCTGGAGCAATAAAATCTCCAACTGAGCGCGATACGTAGGTGGCGGTAACTAACCGAGCGGTGTACTGCGGGGGCGTGATTCACTGCCACAGCAAGGAATCTGCATTGAGGAGAAGCGTGGAAATGAGAGACGGGCATCATATTGTTGGCATCTGAGCTCCTCCTGCCTCTCAAGGTTATTTATCCAAACAAACTGGGATGAGCAGTTGCCATTCCTGTGGGTCCCAGCGAGGCCGGCGGCGGTAGGTAAGCAGGCGTGCGATCTGTGTTTGTGTCCCCAAAAAGTCAAATGAGCAAAATGTGCTGTGACATGAAAGTAACATTTGAATCGTGACCCACATGCCTCTCTCAGCCGATGCATTATTAATGCTGCTGTGGCAACACTGCGAATGACCAGCAGAGGAAGAAAGGACAAAAGCGGAAAGAAAGGAAAGAAAGGAAATAAGCTGCATTCGACTCCATTTAAGTTCATACTGATAATAATGTGTACAGTATTTAATAGCTGTTTGAGCTCCACGGGATCAATTTAGAAAGCATCAATTTGTTTCCCTTTCCCGTCACGATTCTGGAATAGAAGAGATTCCAGTTCCCTGAGGCTTAAAGTGGCCTCAGAGAGAGACCGAGGCGGGGGGAACGTGGAATTATAGATGCAAGCCAAGGCACAAAAGCGTTCAGCACCTAAATCTCAGGGAGGACAGATGGCATAACTGCAGAAGGGTGGCACGGGCGCGCACAAATGCAGGAAGAGAGGGAAAGACGCAGTCGTGTCTCTGTGTTCCTGCAGGCGGGCAGCCAGAAAACACGAGGATTAGAGTCACTGCGGGAATCCTGTGCAACTACATGAGACACTGAATCGTGAGCGCTGCTGTCGGGGGTCCGGTCACGGCCCCTGGAAATGGCTGGCATGGCCAGATATGTTCAGTCCATCACGCTCTGCTCACCAGGTTCCAAATCCTCCGGACTCCCGAGAACCTCCGGCGTTCCTGTCGTCCACGAGGGGAAAACCAGCCTGAGGATGGCGACGGCCGTCCAGAACCTGGGCATCAGTATAAACTGTACTCGGCTTTACTCCATCAATACTGGATTCTGTTTTCGTGCTCTCCCACGATCCGCTCGGATGAACAGAGCTAATAAAAGAAGGAGAAGGCAGAAGCGGTACTAGATTTATCCTTACCATCTGATCCCCCTCCCACCCTCTTTAATTAGGGATCCAGACTGACCCGGAGAAAAGAAACACAAAGAACAGAGAAGAAGTCAAACACAAATGAGTTCAGCTTCTCTGTTTAATGTCTTTTTATTACATCTAGACGAGCTACCCTGGCAGATTTATTACCCAGACGTTTTACTTTTTCTTCATTTGCAGTAATTTGATTAGCTCTTGAATATTAAAGGCTTAAAGGTCAGAGAAATAACAGACGTCAGCAGCTCCAGGTCAGGCCACCTCTCAGTTATCATCCGCGCTTTACTGGTGGTCCTCTGTCTCATCTGCTCCTTAGAGTACTCGAACCTCCCGAGACTGTATTTGCAAAGCGGCTGAGCCGCGATACGCCTGAGCTTGTGCGGATTTCGGAGGATAAATCTGAAGGATACGGCTCCAACATCTGCCGGCTGAGTTGTTTCGGTTTCATCATCTCTGTTTTGTGAGCGTGCACATAGCTGTCATGTCTCCGGTGGGATGATGCTCCTGGTTACACCACCCAGGCTTGTCATTCACCGCATCAGTCTCCTCTGGCTCATAGTCTCCCCCCAGAAAAAACTCAAAGCTCTCTTCTTTTCTCCCCCTCTTGGACTCTTGTCTGGATTTCAACGTGTTTTAGTTGAAACCGGTGATGACACTCCTCATCCCAACAGTCCCTGTTTATCTGGTCTCGGCTGAATCAAACTTCTCGACTCTCCGTGTGAATATTGAGCTTATGAGGTTTGTGACTCCACAAAAACTTTGGGGGTTTTAGTTAAATTGAATGGAAGCCTGGGTGAGTCCCAGCTCGATTTAATCCTAACCTGAGAAAAACAATATCGTCAACAGCTGCGTCTCAACAGGAAGCTGCTGTTTTTTCAGAGGTTTCAAGGTGCACAAAGTCCCGTTGTTGTGGAGGCATATACTGAGCAAGGCCGTTGGAGTGGAGGGCGCTCTCCTCGCTCTCCGTGGGCATGTTCCCTCAAACCCTCCTGGCGCGGTGTCACGGGGTAAGAAAAGTTTTGGAACAATGGCAGTGACTTTTCCAGAACTTGCAAGGAGCGACACAGGCTGCCCAAGTACCAAGACGACGCTGTCAAAGCTGTCCCCCATAAATCAAAACACAATTTGTTTCACGAAATGTTCCCACACTTTGACCGAAAACTGACAGAACTCTCCATTTCTCTCTTTCTCTCTCTCTCTGTTATTCTGTTGTGGTTGTCCGGGCACAGCCGACAACAATCCTGGATCCATCCCGGTCTGCTGACACAACGACAGCACCTTCAGGTTCAGACGGTTCAACAACAAACCCCCGCTGGACAGATAACACAGAGCCTCCGTGTTCGTCGAGGGCCTTTTCTTATTACATGTCGTGTCTCTCCACAGCAACTTCCTGCCGGCGTGATGTAATAAACCGTATTCGGCTGCAGGGAGCGGCATCAAAGACAATTCTGAGTCCTCCTGCAGGCAAACATACCATCGCCTCGCTTCTGCAGCAATGATCATCTCTGACTAAATATTTGCTTATTCCAATTGCGCAATTTTCTATCTAAACGAGGGTAAACGTTTCCGTTGACAGGGTGTGTACAGATATGTGTATATTTGTCTGTTTTTTTTCCCGAGCATTCCTCCTGTCAGAGTGCAGCAGTTCGATGGAGATTTGTGTTGCATGCTTCTCGGTTGGACGTCAAACAGTTGGATTTCCATTCTTTTAAACTGTGAATTCAATCAGACTGAAATATTTGCTGTTTTCTCTCCAGCTGCTCCACTCTCCCTCTTCTAATCCCCATTCAATTCTCCTGTAATACCGTCTGTAAACTACAGCAGGAGTCTGCAACCTGCCACCCTGCCCAGGGGATACCGAGGGGCTAACAGAAGGGTCACGTGTTTAATTCATGGCCATTGAAGGAAGTTATTACATTAACATTTGTATGCAGAGTTTGTCAAAACATCATCTCTCGTGTACAGAAGCAACGTTCCCTGTCTGAGGATTTGTAAAGGATGCTAATGATGCCCGATCTGATGCAAATGACTCATTCATACTGTAGCCTGGCTTCATCTGGCAAGAGGAGGAGGAGGGGGGGGGGTTGTTGTTGTTGTGGGGGAGGGGGCCGACTCAACCCTAATGATGCTCAGATGAAATCTCTGTTCTACGTTTGGCTTCAAATTCCTTTTCCCACACAATGGTGATGTGTTTTCTCCCCCTGACACCGCGTCTAAATGAAACAGAATTCAGATTACATTACATTAGTTCTGATGTATCTGTTCTGAAGACCACCCGGGGTGCTGACGGGCGCCCTGACAATTTGCCTCCGCTGCCTTTTGGAAAGAGCCACAGCAGCTGAGCGTCAGATCCATTCAGGAGAACCTTGGATCCGTTTAGCATTTTGTGCTCCGGCCAGCGAAATGGACTTGGGCTGCTTTCAAAATCGATACAGCGCAGCTGAATTATCAAATAAACAATTACACATAAAACAAGACAGAGATATACTTTGGTGGGTTTGGGAGGTGGGGGGGTGGGGTGGGATGCTTTTACTCAGGATTCAGTGATAGTAGAACATATCCAGCATGCATCCTCTGCCAGCTGCACATCAGCAATGCTTAGATTCAGATTCGTCTCCACAAATCTGACCTTGAAAGGAGCAGAAACCCACCAGATCTGATGGAAAATTTATCTGTTCTGATCTGCATTTTTTTCCCCCCCACCACATAACAGAGACGTGACACCGCAGCAGCCTGAAGATAAATGAGCGGATATCTGCTGGCATATTAATGTCGGATAAATCTACTGTTGTTTTATGTTGTGTTTGCCGAGGTTTTTACAGCCCCTGTTGGGTTAACAGAGAACGCTGAGCAATCAATGAGCTGCTGGTGCACGGCTGTGTGTGTAGGAGCGCACGCATTAATCAATACTCAGGGTTTGCTCTCGCTATAAACATGTTTTGTAACGGTTGGTCGGGAATTTTTCTTTGAACTCTTGAAAAGTTGCGGCAATAAAGGCTCCATCTGGGATGCTGCTTGTGATTTTGCTCCTTTTATCCAGTTATTTTCTGCGCTCGTTGCGCTTCGCCTTACACTGCAGCAGCCGCCCAGCATGCGCAGGTTATCTGGTCGCAGTATTCGCTGCAGACTGTCAAAGAGCTCGTTAATGACCACGCTTGGAAGGTATCCATCATGTCATGCTATCAAGGCCTCTCATTAGGGGTTTGCTAAAGAATGAAAAGGGGGGGGGGAGAGGAGAGGAGGAGAGGAGGAGAGGAGAGGAGAGGAGGAGACCATTCAACCATTCCACCAGTCAGCCATCCTCTGTGACCTGCCACACATTCCTGATTAGTGTCACTGGGACTGGAGACAAACCCATCAGTCAGGCTGCGATAGAATAACACACCGGGTGGTCTCTATCTCTCACACACTTTCAAAAGGGGCATTTCAGTCAGATTGTTCATGTATTTGCAGCATATTTTCCATCATTTTAAAACCCAATTGCTGTTTTGTTGCACTCCAGCTGGAAATTACGTTGGGTGTATTCATAGAATGTATGCTAAAACGGTGAGAGATTATTCAGAGGGTTTTATGTTTTGTTTGAACTGTAGGTGAATTCCCTACCCTACCCTTGAAGATAAGAAATGCCTGTTGAGAAACAAACATTTTTGAGCACAAACTTTGAAATCTAACTAGAATCTAACGAGCTAAAACAGGAATAGAAAGAATAAAGACTAGGGTCAATGGGATTGTTTCAGTCTGTGCCCGTGGGTTTCTTTTTTTAGTTTTATTTCCCAATCCCAGCGTTAGTGGGATTTGTGTGTGTGTGTGCATGTGTGTTTGGGGGGGGGGGGTCCCACTGCCCCAGTGTGCATGCCAACGAGTAAGATGAATGTTTGCTGCTGCACAGGTGTAATTGGATCATGCACCTGCCACCAGTGTGGTCATTGATCTCTTCCCCCTGCAGGGCTCAGTGTTTACAGGGGAGACTCAGCCCCTATTGATTTCACTTTCAAACTGATGATGAGTCTTGGGGTGCGTGTGATCAACATTAAGGTGGGTTTGCAGCTGATGGAGTAGCTAACGGGGACGGGACCAGTTCCCCCAAGAGGCCTCCAGCCTCGGAATGAGCCGTTCATAACAGCACTTAAGCTCCTCCACTGTCGGAATCAATGAAATGGGATGTTGACTTGTTGGATTAATGGAGCGTGGTATGACAGGAAATGGGATTATAAAAGGTTTGCACATGAACAATGTGACTGTATCATGTAATTTTAGCCTCACAATGAGCATGGAGAAGTGATTTTGTGCACAAACAATCAATAAGGGAGTGAATTTAGAGAACATTTTCCGATATCAGCACAGCTTATTCAGCTGGAATTCACGTCAAGGGCAGTTTATTATTTGTTTACTGGTTATGTGATTGTGTTCCAAAAAGGAAATGTTCAGTTTCTTGAAGTATTTACAAAAGGCCATGCAACAAAGCAGCAATTAGTGACCAAGGTTATCGTCTCCGGAGAAGCTTTTGTCTTAATATTCCAAAGCGTGTTTGATAAAGGAATAACTCGAGAAAAAAGGCACTGAAAACCTTCCCGCTACAGGAGATCCGCTCCACCTGCATCCTCTCTCCTGCATCTCATGCTTGAATAGCCATTCCTTTCATATGGGCGGGAAGGGGGGGGGTGTTTCACCAGACCCTGTTTGATTTGGCTCTTTCCGATTATGCCGTCTGCTCCTTTGACCGTTTGCTTCTTTGACCGTCTGCAAAAGTCGCTCCGGGCTGTGAGAGCAGAAATATTACAACCGTGATGAATGTAGAAAAAAAAAAAAGAAGTGGGGGTTTTAAGTGCTTGTAGTGCTTATGCACGGTGTACAAGGATGATGAATTCTCCTGCATGGACCCCCTCCAGATACAGCACAGCGAGAAAAAAAACAGTGCCAGACACAGATAGAGGGAATAAAGGCTGTAAAATACTGCTGTGTGTGTGTGTGTGTGTGTGTGTGTTCTTATTCTTGCTACATACTGAGTACCAAAACACTTGTTCTATTAGCAAAATGAAGACGTTTTTGGGAATTGAAGACATGCTGGCTGGTCCTCACAACTTCAAAGGACCATTTGAGGGTCAAGACCTGGTTTTAAGGTTGATTAGATTAGATTTAGGTTTAAGTCAAGGTCTATGAAGGTCCTCACTGAGATAGGACAAGGACGTTTGTGTGTGTGGGTGTGCGTGTACCTGAAGACGAGTCATATGTGGCTGGAGAACAAATGATCATCTATAAAGCTACAGATTATTGGATTGAAAACACACCCTGCAGGTATAAGTGGCATTGACGATCAAAAACAGCTGATGGGAAGGAGAGAGCACACAGACGTTTCTGAGAGATTCTTCACCCCAGCTCAAACTGTCTGATTCATTTCATTCCTACACTCAGGGATTTGTCTTCTTCTTTTCTTCCCGTCTCTATGGCATCCCGGTGTTCGGGCCAAGGGAACGCGTAGTCGCCACTTTGAAGTTGTTAAACTCACGCTGCGACGTCTCGGAGTAGCAAACACATCGCATTAATCCAGACGCGTCCTTCGATGGGCTTTGAAATAATGTTTAACTGAGCCCGACTCTGCCGGTGCACAATGCTCGCTCCGGAATATAGAGCTGCACTAAAAAAGCTATTAAACCGCTCTGAAGTACAAATCATTTTCTCAGCAGCTCCACGTGATAGTTCTGTGTGATGAGATGTGCCAGATTAGGAGTTGGTAGGAAGGACTCACACTTCCTTAGATGCAGGATGCTGGTGGGAAGATGGTGAGTAAAAGTCCTTTTGAAGTAGAAGCATTTTTTTAAAAAAAAAAAAAGAGAAAACAACAATCGTCCTACGTTCAATTGCTGCAGGTCACATGACAGCAGCCCTCGTTGCCATGGACGGGCTACCGGGAGGACGCTGAGAAAGAAACCTCCCAAAGCTGCGTCCGCGAGGCCTCCAAACGCTGAATGCGTCTGAAAGCCGCTCCGCCGCATCAAGGAAAATGAAAGATGAAAAACCACTCTGCGGGCCTGAAGGGAATCGGCTCTGTCATCTAAGCTGGAAGCGCCATCACAAGTTATGGCTTAAAACGTGGCAGATGGACGGCGGGAGCCGGCTGACCGAAGGGAATAAAACGGACCTGGGACGCCTCGCTGACTCTCGGGCTCACGCCGACGCGCGGCTGTGTGTGCGGCGCGTGACACGCCGGTGACCCGGCGTGTTCCTGCCTGACTGCTGGGATAATCATAAAAATCCTGCTTTGCCGCTGACGTCAGTTCGCTGTTGTCCACAAAACACACACACACACACACACACACACAAAGGACAAGGTGACTTCATAAAAGAGCAAGTAGAGATCGCACAATCAGAAATGTGTGATGTAATTATTGGAGGACGCGCAGAAGGTGATGAGTCGCCGCAGGCTTACAGTGTGCCGCGTAATTAAGACGTGAGCAAATCTGGCAACCCAGCGGACTGGAAAGCATGTTTCTGAGACGTGGTGCCTTCTGATCCGCCGACCTGCGTCCCGTAATTAGGTCTGACGCGAGTACCACAGAGAGAGAGAGAGAGAAAGGCTCCACGTGACCCAAATACCAACATCAGCTGCCCTTCTTCTTCCGGGCACCATCTTGGTTTCTCCGCCGCTCCTCCTCCGGCTGTAGCGCGGCGGCCCCACGGACCCCCCCGTGTTTTTCGTCGTCTGCCTGCTTCTCTCTGTGCTTCGCCTGCTGCGTCATTCGCTGGGCCTGACCCACATCCCCTCCGGAGGCCGGCTCTGCTCTGCGTACGGCTGATGCTCCGTGATGCATGGAGCTCCGTGGCAGAGAAGTTCCTCCGGGGACAGTGAGCGATGGCGCGCC
Source organism: Lagocephalus sceleratus (assembly GCA_911728415.1). Lineage (NCBI taxonomy): Eukaryota > Metazoa > Chordata > Actinopteri > Tetraodontiformes > Tetraodontidae > Lagocephalus > Lagocephalus sceleratus. The sequence continues at coordinate 2,994,382 of CAJVRN010000148.1, forward strand.
ACTCGCGCCCACACTCCCACGCCACCCGCGCACAAACACACACACACACACACACACACACACGCGCATATGCATTAATCAGAGCAGTGGCGGTAGTGCACTGAAATGCCCCCCCCCCCACCTTCTACCACCACTACCAGCCCCCAGCAACAGCTGAATAGAGAGACTGGGACGATGATATCTGGGGGGGGGTCCTGATGCAAAAGGCAGAGACCAAAGCAGGAATGCACCAAAGCTTTTTTTTCTCCGTTTTTTTTTCTCGGTCATGCCCACTGAGAGTGGACAGAAGAGGGTCACCAGCCTCCGTCACATGGGGCGTACCAGACCACCATCTGATGGTAGGGGGGGGGGGGGTCAACCTGACAGCGACCACCTGTGCTGTCGAGGACCGCTGTCGAACACAAAAACCACCTCATTGTTTGTATTATTGCACACTGTCCTTTCCAAGTTATGCGTCCATGTCGTCATGCTTCATGTCTCATTTGTTTGTCTATTTTAGCACTTTAGCGGCAAGTGTGTGTGTGTGTGTGTGTGTGTGTGTGTGTGTGTGTGTGTGTGTGTGTGTGTGTGTGTGTGTGTGTGGGGGGGGGGGGCACTTATGCTTACTCAGGGCGAAGGATAAGGAGCGTAAATGTATCCTGCGGGAAAACGCTAATAGTTGCTCACTTTATGTGTTTTGGGCTTTTAAGGCTTTGCTATGCTCCTGCTGGGATTAGGGTTTATGTGTTTTATGTCTTTCTTTGATTTACTTAACCTTGTGTAACGCTTCTGCCCAATTATGATGGGGCCAGGAGGGATGTCCCAAAACCGCTAAGGCAGACTGTGTTTGGTAGCTGAGACGGAGCGATTTTAATTACTTTTTAATACAGTCATTTGTTTGTTGTTGCTTTTTCTTGAAGCATAACCCCCCACCCTCCCCACCCCCACCCCCCAACCTGATGTTTAGATCCTCATGTAAATCAAATTAAACCTGTTTATGTGTGGAATAATTCCTCCTCCATTATGTGGTTCGCTTTGGACGAAACATTTATATTTCTCATTTTAAGTAAAGTCCAGCGTCACAGTAATCACAGGAAGCCTGCTGCACCACCAGGGCGAAGGGATGAAGGTTTACGCTCTTTATGCATCAACCCGTGACTGTTTCCGTGCATTAGTCCCCCGAAGGTTAGCCTTCGGGCTCCTCCACCCAGGGGTTCGGGGTTGCCTGTGTTTTTCATGCATAAGAAACATCATGGCTCCATCAAGCCTCCCAGCAGCCTGTGATGGAGGCCACGCCGGGGTAATCGCTGCTGCTGTGGGTCTGTCACCAACAAGGCTTCAGCTTTGACGGGAAGTGTTTGGTTACAGATTTTGGATGAATTCCTCCCCATAAACACTGCGGCTGCTGCAGCATTCCTCCGCCAGTGCGGAATGATTTAAAAGAGCTTTTCTGGTCCTCAAGCTGAAGTGAATCAAGCCCCTTCTCTTTAGTGTGGTCCAGCCAAACAGGGACTGAGCGCAGAGAATGAAAAACTCAACAATGACAATCATTTCAAGTTATCCACCTGTCCAGTGTCAGATCTATTACCAACCTACAAAGTTGTTTCCTTTTCAGCTCCGTGCTGCACCTCTCTGGGTTTCTCTCATCCTTGTACCGCCTTCACCCTTCTCTATCCTGCCGTGGTCTAAATGCTCGGTGCTGAGTGATCGTCAAATGCATTGTTATTGATTCAGGAACGCACGTGCATCCATTAAATCTCACCCTTTCCTCTGTCTCCCTTTAAGTGCAGAGTCTTTCAGGGTCCTGGACTCATTCAAACCAGGTCTGAGGCAAACCTAATGAACAAAGCATTACTGAGTCCTAATAGATGGCACGCTTTATAGAGAGCATCCAGACAGAGCGATGAAAAGTGGAAGTAATGGCTGCACGCTTGAGCGGGAAGACACAGATTCTATTAGGAGTCAAATTTAAACCCGAGCTCATTTTCTCCCCCGCGTTCGCGCCGACGACTCCCAAAGTCTAACGGGGTGGGTCAGTGGGTGCCTTTCAGATGTGGCACATTCGCTCGTGAAGCTCGGCCGCCAAGTGTCGGCCTTTTCGTTATTTCTCCGAGCAGAAGGAGCCAGGAGGAGTCGCGTGGGTGTTTTACACCACAGGATGCTTCCCTTGCATCTCCACTTGGCAGGAAATAAATCCCGAGAACTATCCGGAGGCAACCCCCACCCCCCCCATTAAACCGACGTGGTGTCAGGGGTGTCTCAGTCTGAGGGACCTCTTCATCCACAGCGCAGCTCCATCACTTCCCTCTCTCCTCCGTATTTGTTTTCTTCGCCGCCTCCTTTGACGCGGGTGCCGCCTGACCTTGACGCTAACTACAATTGAATAATGAAAACTGTCGCTGTAATTAGATTTTGTTTTTACCCCCCCCCCCCGGCCTCCTTCACCCCACCTTAAAAGCTGCAGCGTGCCAGACTCCGCTGTGGACTTTGTGCCTACCCTCAGCCCCCAAATCATAGTCCCCCCTCCTTCGCCTCCTAATGACAGCACGTTTCATCAGGCTCCATTAAAGAATCTGCTGCGCTAGGCGGGATCCGCCCCGTGCTTCCGCCGCAAACTTTCATATTGGCGGGCGAGACGCTGCCCCTGCTGTCCCGTGTGTGGGCTGAGGGCCGCCACGCCGGGACGGGCTCCTGCCGCCAAACAAATGTTCTCCTCTCTGTTCGGGAGCTTTCTACTGTCGATATACACCAATTTTATTCCATCACATTATAAAGCAAAACTTTTTTATTATTATTATTATTATTATTGACCTGTGAGTGTTGTCATGACGACAGGCAGCCAGGTGATAAACAGCTTTAGAATAATTGAATCTCTTAAATAAAAAAACCTGCTCACGCCGATGCTGTATATATTCAATATTCACACACCTTTGGGGCCCCTGCAGGCACATGAGCGAGTGTTTTGATTTATTCTGGGTCTGAGAGCATGCTGATGAATGAAAGATGCTGGATGTTGTCATTTGTGGTACCTCTCCACCTTAAAACAACAAAAGATATTTCTGAGTGAAACACGTGATCACTGGAAAAGAACAGTTATGAAACCGAAATTCAAATGTCAACGGTAATTTGAAGATTGACTAGTGGCCAAAGAGATGATCAGATTAATGTGCCTTTAAAGTGGCCCATCAATGGTCTCATGATCTGTGATGACCAATGGTGTCAGAAAGAGGCTTCAGAGGAGAGCAAATCAATAAAAATACAATACATTTTTTAAATTTTGCCATTGAACATCAATATATAATATAAACGTGGTCGATTTTAGTCTAAGCATGTGTGTCTAAGTTATCAAGGGGTGCATGTGTTACACCATTTTCTTTCACCCGTCATTGAGGTTGGGATGATTCAGTCATGCAAAACGTTTCTAGAATTAAAAAAAAAAACAAAAAAAACATGCAGGTCATCCCAGTAATGGGAAGAATAGATTCAGGGGCCTCCCTCCATTTGACAGTTAAATTGTGTTCTTGATTTGATGAAAGTTGATGATTTTTAAATCGAATCTAATGCGGCTGCAATAAATAAACCATGCACAATCCTGTTTTGTTTTTGCTTTTGTGTTTGTGTTTTTCTTGATAAAACTGCCGACCAGATGCATGCGGACAGAAGCTTTTGTTTGTCTCCCCGCTTGCGCGCATGTTTAAATCTCCCTCTCCGCGCAACGCCACTTCCGCTTCCAGCGCCACCCGTGACAGCCTCATTTATTGTCTGTCGAGAGCGTTTACGGCAGCTTGCAGGGGGGGTGCAGGTAAAGTTTTGGCAACACCACGGTGCGGGTTTCCAGGCGTGCATCGGACGGGACGGCTGCTCGCGTGTCTTGAGCGCTGATGCCCTGCTCGGCGCGTCGCAGCGATAAATAAGCGCGGCGGCAGAGAGGAGCGGAGAGGGGAGAGGCAGCGAGGAACCAGCTCCAATATGCACAGAGAAGATTCCCTGAAACGCGCATCTCTGCTGCTGCTGGGCTGCTGAGGAAACCAGGAGTTCTGGTGATCGGGACAAGAGCGAGAAGAGCGAGGAAACGCGAACGGAGAGGAGGCGACTGCTGCGGGGGGACGCATAGGGGACTGGATCTGCATGTGAGAGCGCTGGTCCGCACACACCGGAGGCAAGAGATGCAGCCTGCGAGCAAGCTCCTGACTCTCATTCTCCTCATCTTCATGGGCACAGAACTCACTCAAGTAGGTTTTTTTTTTTAAATTTATTTTTCTTTGAAAAAAAATTCCCTCCCTGTATTAAAATGTGACGGGTCTAATCGGCTCCAGATCCGATGAGAGATTATAACCAGGTACCCCGCTGAATTAGCCCTTTACCCCGTTTAAAGAGATTAAGGGATGGGATTACATGATGGGAACGCGTTGTGCTTGTCGGGTGAGGAGGGATCCAGCAGAAGCCCCCCCCCACACACACATCCCCTCCTCATATAGCAGCTCCCTCCGCCGAGGCTGCTGCCCGAGCCGGGCCGAGTTATTGGCTTGGATGTGGTGCACAGTCTGTCAGCTGTGATGCGGCTCTGTGTGGAAAAGGCCATTGTTGAGGGATGCGCTTAAACCGGGCTCCACATTCAGATGCAGTGGGAATGTGGAGCATGCTCACTGACCACACTGATGTCTGTGTGAAGGAGCAGAGAGGAGGGGGACAGAAAAAAAATCAGTTAAATATGAATACACCCAAGTTAGGGCAACATTGAGTGGCCTCTCTGACGCTACTACAACTACTTTTTTCCTTTTTTTTCCTTTTTTTTTTTAAAGGCCAGCTCTATTTCCCGTAGTCATAAATTCATGCAACAACAAGGAGCACAGATGGGGAGGTGAGGCGAAGAACTGAATCAATCCTTGCTCCTGCCACCATTGATGACTTAATTGAATAAAAACGGAGCCATATTTCATTGACATCGCTCTGCTGTGAATCCAATTGTCGTCTGTAATTGGAAGCTCAAAACGAAAACAAGAACAGCGCATAAAGAAAAAGGAAAAACCTCAGCGAGGCACCATCAATAAATTAACATCTGTAATCACCATCTGAATCTGAGTGACCCGCGCAATAAAACTGTTGGAAGTAGGTTAGCGCCCCCCACCCCCACAGATAACCAATCTCTGACAACAATACTGACATCACAACACTTTGGCAGAGATGTTCCAGCCATTGATTTTCAGTAAAATTATGAGGAATATCAGCAGGCTGGGGTGGGGTTTTTTTTTGTTTTTGTTTTGGGTTTTTCTTTTTTTTTCTCTCTCGGAGCAACAGCTTGGGTTTGGTGCCAGATCAAAGTTGCAGCCTTGAACGCGTTTATTACAAATTCAGGCACTTGCGTGGAAGTAGGAGCCGAACGATGGGGGTGGGGGTGTGTGTGTGTGTGTGTGTTGGGGGGGGTGCAAAAACATGCTGACAGAATCAAACGGTGGGGCTGTTTGCGCTGATTGATGGAAGGGAGAGGAGAGGACTGAGGAGGGAGTGTTTCTCAGTTTGGATGTCATGACAGGCGCTCCTGGGCGTGCGGGGGTGGGGGGGGTCGCAGCCCGATGTTCCACTGGTGTTTTCTCTGATGGCTCTGAGAGCAGGCGTGCCCTCTGTTTGAAGGTAAGTCAATATTAGTCCGCAGCCTTTCCCGTCCCTGGTACGACATCCACCCGCTCGTCCCACCCCTGCTGTAACCTTGTGCAACAGGAATCAGAGACCTGATGGAGGAGGGAAAAAAAAAAAAAAAAAAAAAGCCCACCGCCCACCCTGACTTCAGTATTTACACTGATGACACTCCTAATGACCTCATTAACCACCTATCTTCAAAAGCTTCACACAGCTCCCCCCAGCACAGCCCTTTTTATTTATTTTTTTTCCCCCCAAAACATCTGGCCAGCAGGAGATGCCTGATTAGTGGCGCGCTCGCCTCCCCCCCGGTTCCAACCGCGTTTACCCTCCATCTCCACGCTGCCTGGTGTTCACGCGGAGAATCGTAAGCAGCCAGAGCGGCATCTGTTCCTCACCTCTCGGCTCCCCCCGTGGCCGCGGGCCCGCATCCCGGAGCGCCTCTGAGACACCTGACAGGGCAGATGGCAGCGGCACAAGCGGCCCTTTGACACCAGGAAACCCTCCATACCAGGGCTCACCCAGTCAACCACGGCGCGGAGAATTTCCCTGACAACCCCGACACACCGCCCCCCCCTTCGGCGTTTGTTTACTTTCCTCTTTTTTTTGGGCGCATTTTTCAGGAGAAATCGGGAAAATGCATTTTTTATGCCTTACAAAGAAGATAAATAGCAAAGAATGGGAAGAGGGCCTGGAGCCGAACTGCAGTATTTGTGATCTGATTGGCAGGTGGGCTTCTGTTTATTATTCACTACAGTTGCTGGGGTGATGAAGCGGAGGGGAGTGATGGGAGGAGAGGAGAGGAAAGGAGAGGAGAGGAGAGGGATGAGCGCAAAGTGCAAGTGCAGACAGGACCGATCATTTCAGCTCACTACAGATCTGCCTTTATTGACTTTAGATAGTGCAAGGTGATAGATCAGGTATTATATGACTACATTAAGCATAGTACCACTTTTCCCAGCTAATGCTTTAATTAACTGCCTCTAGTAGACCAGAACAAGAAGAATTATGATTCATATTTGTTGTAAAAAAAACTGCTTGTACTTTGCATTTTATCCACAAGTGAGACCTCTGTGAGCAAAGGTGGAAGATTTATTATTCCATATTTAGATCCAATGAGACTTTTAAAAAGTATGATTAATAGGGGTTACTGATTAGAGGCTGGTATTATCTGTGTGGGAGAATGTTGTGTTTATTTAGTCAATGAACGCTGTTAACGCCACTAACTGGTTTTTAATTAATTGTCGCTGTGTGTACGCTGTGTGTACTGCGGCAGCATTATTAAATGCAACAGAAAACTGTTAATGTGTTTGCATAAACAATTACACACCATCCCCCTGCAGGGTCGCGGGGACGTGCGTGTGTGGAAGTGAAGGATCGGGAGGATTCGGCGTTTCCCCCTCCTCTGAAGCTGAGCCGAGGTGGACTCCTGCTGGGTCCATTAACGGCTGAGAGCATGTGTTGCGGTGACCCAAGTCTCCGCCACAGACCAAACCCCGGTGACACGCAGCCGTTTTTGGTCACCCTGACAATCATTCTGTCACAAGAGAGGGAGGAAAAAAAAAAAAGATTGTAAAGGGCTTGAGAGGGCGCAGGCTTCAGTCACTTCTGTGTTACTAGAAAACTGCATTAAGAATCTGACAGAAATAGCTGGGGACGGGGAGCCAGTTCTGCTATTCTGGGGGCCTCATGCATCATGCAGTGCTGCCGTGTAACCCATAGGCTGCAGTGTTAGACGGCCTGAAGGACGCGTTCGCTGCTTTTTCTGATTTCTGTCGCCCCGACTGTTATTGTACTGGGTGCGCAAACAAAACCAGTTTGCATTTTAAAGCAGGTCGTATGTTTATGTTGTCAAAAGCTCCCGAGTTCTGCTGCTTTGTAGCGTTTCCCCCGCCTGCTTCAATCCCCTCTCTGATTTGAGCAACTCCAAAATCGGCGACATGATGGCGCCAGAGTCCCGCGAATCCAAAGCTCATTTTCGTCTCATCTTTTCACCCAAATGGCAACCGCCTCATCGAAATGTAACATTTCGGCCTCGATGGGATGATAGTGGCATGTGGGGATAGATTATATAGATCTTGGCCTAAATGAGAGAGCAGGTCTGTCGTGCGTAAACGTCAGATCCAATCCTTTGGAGGAAGTTTTACGCGCTGTCCAAAAGACGAATTTGACACTTTCCTTACAGTCATTGCCTCCGCTGGGAGAGCATTTGTTGGGCAGTTAGAGGCTTATCAGGCGCAATCCCAGATATCACCATGAGCGGAACCAAACCTGGCTGACATCATTGCGTCTGGCGTTATAGATAGATTTGTAGTACCTCCTTCGTTCTCCTCTCATCCATTCGGATCTCTCTCTGCTCTCCCTCTCTCCCTCCCTCTCTCTCTCCCCCCCCCCTCTCTCTCTCTCTGCGTGTGTGTGTATGTGAAGTCAGTGGCACTTAATCACAGAGCGCACCAAGGCAGGAGGCGGACCGTCGGGCGTGAACGAAATAGTAACGGTGGATCGGAGAGTCAGCAGTGTGCGGGACATCGTAGGAAGAGGAGCTATTCGAAGGACGTTCCCGACCACTGTGCATTTTAATTCACCTGGATGAAGTTTTTCAGTTTTACCTCCGTCCCGGTCCTCCCGTCACATCCACCTCAAGCGCGTTCGACTCGTTCGCCGCCAGCCCTTCCGTCGAAAATGTCCAAAAAAACGCGCGTCCGAGCCGGAGTCACGGGTGAAACACCAAGCCTCCGTGGGCAGCACGACCCGTCTCCCCTGTTTCTCCCCGGAGTTTGTAGAATGAAGAAGGCTTGAGCAAAAGTCCCGAACAGAGCGCAAAGATGACGGTGCCTTTGCTGAAGATCGGCGTCGTGCTCAGCACCATGGCGATGATCACCAACTGGATGTCGCAGACCCTCCCCTCTCTGGTGGGGCTCAATACGACCAAGCTGACCGCTGCGCAGGGAGGGTACCCAGACCGGAGTATCGGAGTAAGGTTTCGCGTAATTCCCTGCGTCTGTTTGGCTTTTATATGTCTGAGTCTGTTGATGTGAAGCGCAATCAAAGGGATAAGGCAACACGTACGCGCGCTAAAGCATGCATAATGCAAAGAAGAATTTCTCTGATGCGCTTTCAAGGCGCTTGCAAGGGTTAAGACTTGGAGTGGCACCAAGCTTGTCTCCACTCCGTTTGATGTTGCTCCTGAGTATCCGGCGATGGGAAAAGTTGCCGGCCAATTTTCTTCTGCTGATACAATCATATCAATCGCTCCACTTTGGGCGATTGGCGCGACACATCCGGATCTTTTTCCTTTTCCTCCCCGTCAGAAATCCCGGGGGTCTCCGTTTCTTCCTCTTCCCCGCGAGTGTGAAAGAGGCGCTAAATCACGCAGATTTCGCTGTAGAACCAGGACGAAGCGTTCCCTTGTTTCTCTGTTAGGCAGATTCGCGTGGTTTCAGGGCCAAGATATTCTGAGCGCGTAATGATGCCGCGATGCTTCTCGGGGGTAACAACCTGAATTTATGATATTTTAATTGGAACTTTTAGTCCAGAAGTCAGTCCGATGTTAAAGCGGCAGAGTGACTGCTCTTTTGTCCCCTCAGCATAGAATTGGGAGTAGAACGTACCTGATTGACTCTTAGACGGTCACTCCTCAGAAACAACAAAAAAAAAGTGTTTTTTCAGGACTGATGCTTTTCTGGTGATGATTTGCGTGTTGAGATTTGTGGTTTCCACACGATAAACGTGTGCGCTGCAATGGATGATTGCAGACAAGGGTGCAAATTCGAGCTTCACGGTCTCCTCCCCTCCTTCTTTTCTCCAGGTGTTGCCAGCAAACCCAGAAGAATCATGGCAGGTGTACAGTTCAGCCCAGGATAGCGAGGGAAGGTGTGTCTGCACCGTCGTGGCGCCCCAGCAGTCCATGTGTTCGAGGGATGCCCGCACCAAACAGCTGAGGCAGTTGTTAGAGAAGGTAAGAAAAAAAAAAAAACACACACACAACAAAAACCTTTTAACTTTTGACCCCAGCAGTCCACGGGTGATATTGTAGTGCACCGCCAAGTATTTCCCACGTAAATATGTTAATTCAGAGAGTTTTACCAGTGTTTGTGAGCTTTCTTTCACCTCTCCGCACACTGGACAAGAATGGCAATCACAGTCTAATGAGCTCCCTGGAAACTTAACAGGCGTCATGGGAGGCAACTACACACTGTTTCTGTTGCGCGGCGCACACACCCAGAGCAACACATGTACAGTAATGATGCAACTCAGCTCAATACCCACAGGCTCGGAGCACAGGCTTCATTTAAGCACTCCAAAGACGGATAATCACCAGATAATGTAGAGGAGCTCAGTGATTCACACAGACTGGCAGTTAAATCCACTGACACCTAATGAAGACATAAATAGAGGAGGTGCCAGCTTTGTGGCGTTTGTGGAGTGTAACAGTTCTGGAGGAAAACAAATGTCTTAGCAGTTTGCGTTCCGCGCGTTCGCCATGTGTCCGAGACCCCCGACTGGTCGTTCAGGAGTCAGACTTTGTGAATCACTCCACGGAAGGAAGCCAAAGCAACACACCGAACGTCTGCTGGGTTCTCCTTGTACCCACGGCTCTCCCCGTCTAAGGGTTCCGTCCGTCTCCCCAGGTCCAGAACATGACCCAGTCCATTCAGGTGCTGGACCAGCGGACCCAGAGGGACCTCCAGTACGTGGAGAAGATGGAGGTCCAGCTGCGTGGGCTGGAGACCAAGTTCAGGCAGGTGGAGGAGAATCACAAGCAGAACATCGCCAAGCAATACAAGGTACCGAGCGGCAGATATTGAGCCACTTAACTCTTCCCCCCACCCCCCACCACCATTCTGTGTGTCTCTGTGATACGCCATCAAGCAGCATTACCCATCTTGTGTTTAAACTGTGGGAGGTGTGTTCGCTTAAACCATATCACATAACCAATCATTTATAATGCATGCAAAAACAACACAGATCCATATAGTGCAAGAAATCTAATTCCAACAAGGAAGACTTGATTAAAATTGCATAATGTATGCGTACACAGGCTTGCATGTTATTGTGCATTTCATTTATGGGGATAAAAATATCTAGATCTAAATATTTTTTTATGGCGGGCTAACCTACACAAAGCTAAATTACATGTCAGGCCCGGTGTGTAATGTTTGCCTCCGGGCTTGAAGGGTCTCACTAATGGAAAGTACATCATAGGCAAAGCAAAAAATCTATAGCTGTGACATTATAGAGGCTTTCAGTGAGCTCCTGTCCTTTCTAGTGGAGTCAATTTCCCCCGAGCCCCCACCGCAAAACTCTACCGTGAACAATATCAAATGTTAGCCTAAATTAAGGAGTCTCTGTATTCTTAACACTGAGCAAACTCTGGATTAGGTAATGTCAGGACACTTCACGGTTCAGAGAAGAATAGATCCAAGTATGCTGGATTACGTTTGATTGAATGGTATAAACTGAGTTGAGTTCGTGTTCGGAACCTTTGCTCTAAGGAAAAACTGTGCCAAGCCTAGCGAGACATAGCCAAGAAAGTGGAGATGTTATCCATTCAGCTGTAGGATATTTATACAAACACCGATGCAGGTCTCTTCCATGGGTGTGAGAATGTGGCTCTGTTATATTTGATACCAATGGTACGACTACTGCGGCCTTGAAGGTACTAAATGATATGATAGATATTAGATAATCAATGGGCTAATTTATTTACTGGGATAATAGTAAACTCTATCTCAAAGATAGAATCCAGGCTGTCCATTTTGAAGGTGTCTCTTCTGAAGTTCAGCTTGTCCACCAGGGGGTACCACAAGTTTCAGTACTAGGCCCCTTATTATTTGCCTTGTATATAAATAATATTGGAGTGAATATCCCAAATGCAGCTTTTCACATTTATGCTTTTAAACTGCTTAGAACTTATGCGCACAGATGTATGTGCACATCTGCAGAAGTACTTAATGAAGTGCAAGAACAGCACTGCTGAGTGCAACTTGTTCTAAACGCTGATTAAACAAAACTTGTTTCATGATCACCAGTAATGGTCAACATATGGAACTCATATCTCCTTTTAAATATCTGAGGTTCGATGACCACTTGTCTTTTAAGGCACATATTCAGTAGAATGTAAAGAAGCTGAAGATTTTACTTGGATTATATTTTTGAGATAAGTCTTGCTTTTACTTTGGGGTGAAATGGAAACTGGCGGAGTCGACCTTTCTTGCAGCTATTGATTATGGTGATCTGATTTGTCTGAATGCCTCTGCACAGTGCCTCCACATGCTGGACAGTGTGTATCATGGTGCTGTGAGGTTCATCATAAGCTGTGGAGCTCTATCTCATTACTGTGTCCTATATTCCAAAGAAAGTTGGCCAACTTTACTTGTGCCAGCTTGGCCTGTGGTATGTCTTGTTTTATGAGGCTATTCTTCAGATAAATCCATTTTATTTTTTGCCACATTTTAATCTAGAATACCATGGCATATAGCCTCCATTCTCAGCATTTTCACACTGTAATGTTCCTAAGGTCAGAATAGAATTGGGGAAGAGAGCTGTTGTGAATGTTTTATTGAGTGCACTTGATTAATCTTTTTTTAAACTGTGAACTGTAATTATTGTGTAATTATAGATCAGTGTTGAAACTGATCTATATTTGCTCTATGGTCTCTCTTGCAAAAGAGATCTTTGATCTCATTGGGACAAAACTGGTTAGATAAAGGTTTTAAAAAAATAAATAAAATAAAATAATAATAATAATAATAATGACAATAATGACAATAACAATAATAATAATAGTCAATTACTAGCTCAAATCTACCACTTTTGTTGCATCAAAACAGTTTTTCACTGCTAATTTCTGAAGGATGATGGAAATACTCTTGCATTTGTTTGAAGAAAATGAAACTTAAAGAAAATTTTGTTCCCCAAATGCGATTCTGTCCATTCTGTTCCTGAATTCCGCTTTTGCACCAGTAGAGGCTGCAAAATTTTACACACTGGATCTGCTTTTTTTTTTTATTTTAAGCATTAAAATGTATAAAGAGGAAGACAAACACAACACTTAGATTGTAGACACGATTTAAAATAACCTACAATAGTAAACATGCTTCATGCATCATGAATGCATGCCCATTAACCCTCATGCATCCACTGCATGTTCGCACTTTCCCGTGCGGTGTCTGTGTGTGTGTACTGAGTGTGTGCGTGCGATTCTTTGTGTGTCTATTAGCTAGGTTAGCGAGCTCCAGCCCCTGTCAACAGTCTGTCGTTTTCTTGCTTGCAGGGCTAACTTTAAGACATGTAAAGAGAGCCACAGGGAAGAAGAGGCAGGTCTATTCCAGATTCCCCTGAACTGGGCCACAGTACTGAGAGCGTTTTGGGCATCAAACAGTTAATTTTACCTTTAGCACCATTAAGACTAAGAGACCCCCACCCTTTTCCCAATACCAACCCACCACTGATCTCTTCCTGCATGTTACTGCTGTCAAAGTTTTCCATCTAAAAGCTTTTTTCAAAAAGATACATTATTATTCTTATTATTCTTATTATTGCTGTTATTCGTTTCTTTTCCTTTGGCTTTTGTCTATGCATATTTGGTTACTCAACAAATCTATACGTACAACTATAGACGTGAAAATTCGAGACACTTTGTTGTGTGTGACATGTACAAGCATGTAACCCTTAATACGATGTTGCATTTTAAACGATGACCAATAAAGAGCTTTCCCAATTGTTGTCGGTGTGCCGAGCGCTTGCTTTTGAAAACGGCTGCACATCGCCGGGGGGTGGGCACAGGGGTCGAGACCGGCGGGGAAGACCCGCTCTGCTCATGGAGAAGTGTTGGTCGGGGTCAGTTGACTCAGACACGCACCCTCATGGACAAAAAAAACCCACACACACACACAGACACTTGGACATCCACACACACGCACAGGGGTCTTGGTGGCAGTGCAGAGGCAGGGTGCAGTCAGAGTAGTCAGGCTCAGAGAGGTGTTTTTTCCTTATTTTATTTAATTTATTTTTTAACTTTCACCCCCCCTTTTCGTTCATGGACAGTCTCCTTTTGTCGCGCATGACACTCAACTGAGCTTATTCTAATCCTTTCAGGCCATAAAAGCGAAAATGGAGGAGCTTAGACCGTTGATACCAGTGTTGGAGGAGTACAAGGCCGATGCCAAATTGGTATTGCAGTTTAAGGAGGAGGTCCAGAATCTGACGTCAGTTCTAAACGAACTTCAGGAGGAGATGGGGGCCTATGACTACGAGGAGCTCCACAGCAGAGTGTCAAATCTTGAGGAGAGACTCCGAGCGTGCATGCAAAAATTAGGTAGGCACAGAAAGTTGTTGGTACACACTTTGCTGCAAACACATGCATGCGTACACACAAACACACACACACTTACACACACACACACACACACACTCTCACACAGACACACGCAAACAGACACACACACACACTGACGTATATGCTGTGACTGAGCAGACAGAGATGCACAGGCTTACTCACACACTCCAGAACATGACAGGAACATGATGTGAAACACGCAGCAGATCTCCCAGTCACACTCATACGTGCACGTGTGCTTTGTTTAAGATGAGCTGACTACAGCCTGATTAATTATGACTTTAATCATTCCCCAACCTTTTGATTGACCATTTAGCGTATTAAATACCACATATACAACCAGAAAAATGAACCCAGAGTCGATTTTCTTCCCTCAAAGTCAATTTTATTTTATCTGTTTAAACATGTAGCATCAGTGTCATCATAATTATACAATCCAATATAAATGTTTAACAGAATCTCTGAATTCTTTAAGCAGTCAGTTTTAATGGAAGTTAATCAGCACGAGTCGTGTTGAATGAATTAGAAGTGCAAAATTTGGCCTTCTGAGTGTGGATATTATCTGGTTTCTAACCTGCACTACACTAGTTTACTCATATTTTAATAATAACTATAGTCGTAACTGCTCCTGATAACAGTAAAGAAAATAACCCGTCTTGCTGACAGTAGAAATAACTGTTATTTAAATGCTTGTTGGTGATGCTGTGGATTGTATCAAGTCTTAATGTAAATATTCACATCCAATTTCTATCAAAATAGTGACATTTCTGTCAGCACCAAACCGATACCAGTGTGGATTATTTATTTTTTTAATAACGAATATCGAATGCGAACCACTGATGTTGCAAGCACGTTTGTGGTGAGGAGCGAGATAGTTGCTGAGATGTCCAAAAGCACAGATAACATAGCAGGGGGGGGGAGAAAAGAGCTGCTGACGGACTTATCGACGCTTCACACCTCTCCTGCAGCCCACGGTGCTAAATAGATGCACACCCACACCGCTCTGACTAAGATGCATTGCAGGAGCGCTGACACTAAGAGGCCACACATCGCGGGTATATTGTGTCCCTGTTTCGCATTTTTCACAATGCGAGTTGGACAAATCTTTGGGTGGCGGCTCCCGTCATCTGTCGCCTCCCCCCGCTTGCACCAACTGGCCTCCTCTCACGTCCGTGGTCAGATTAAGGACAATCGCGGGGAGTGCTCCTCTGGGGAGATAAAGACGAGGTACCCGATGAGGGACCAGCTTGATGCGAGGTGTCCCTACCTTTTATCTTCAAACAGCTGCACGGGCGCTCACGCGTCGCACGAAACGTGCTCTTTTACCGAGATTGAGCCTGCAAAAGGTCACTCACCCGCTCTGCATCCAGACCTCGGGAAAGCAGGGAAAATTGGGGGAAAATTTGAGGCTCAAGCACCACGAAAGAGAAATGACAAGAGATGGGGGGGGAGAAAGAGAAGAGGAGCATAAAGTGACTGTTCTCTCTGCAGAGCTGTCCTTCAAGCCGTATTGTACAGGAGAAAGTAAGAGCCCCGTGTCCGCTGGGACACGATTGCCATCGATCACAGAGACGTGCCAGCTTGCTGGGCAATAATCAAATAAATAAATCACCCCAGCAACATAGAGGCGCAAGGAGCTTCAGGGAAATGCTCCCCTCCACTGAAAAAAAAAAAACCCTGATGGATGGAAAGGGAAAGTCACCGCGGCGCACCTACTGCCTGCACTACACCTCCTGTTGTCGCACGGTGCATTTTGACTCATAAATTTAGAAGAGAAGGAAGATTTACACGGCACAGAGCCAGAATCTGTCTGTGGGAGTGTCGCTCATGGGCATCTATTAGTGAAGTTAAAAAAAACCCAAAAAACGTGACTCACGCCAAAGCAAAGAAAGGACAGAAAAGTCACTTTACAGCTTCTGCCTGATGCCGGCGGTCTGACAAATAACACTTTCCAGTTACTGAATTCAACAAATGAGGGCAAGATCAGACCGTAACTGGGTAATAAATGGAATAAATGACATTTTCAGTCATCGTTAGTCTGGCGCCGAGTCTCAGAAGTGAGCTCCAGTTGACATTTAATGTTTCAGAGTAAACATAATCTTTTTCTTTTCACTATTCTGACAGTTTAGACCTCAAGAAGTCAGCTAAAAGATCCAAACAAATGCAAAAAGAATATTCCGTTGGCGCTTTAATTTGTGCTCATTTCTGGTTCCAACGGCTGGAAATAGAAGAATTCCTTCATTTCAGACATCCGCATGCGCTCTAAACTGAATTCCTCACATCAGAGGGACAACTGTTGGCGGCTTTTTTTTCTAACATTTCCAGCTCCCGTCGGGTCTGGCAGTTGCTTTGCTCCGCTTCTCCCCCGAGCAGAATCAGGCCAAAGGGGGATTAGACCCATGTGCATCTCCAGAAGGCGGCTCCCCCAGCGGCACCGCAGTCGTAGTAGTGCCATCTAAACATAGAGAATGATTAGAGAAAAGAAGAAAAAAAAAAAAGCCAGTTGTCTCTAATCCCACTGTGGGTTACATAAGGGACCCCACCCCCACCGGTGATAGTGGATGACTGCTGCTCATGTGACCATGTGTTTGTCTTTCTGCCGCCTCTGAGGTGCGATGCCCACACATAACTCGCAGCCAGGGCATATGCTGCTTGTTCAGACGTGCTTACAGCGGAGCAGTTTTCAAGGGAAGGACTGGAAGGAGCGCTAAGTTTGGAGTGAAGTGCATTAAATGATGAAGGTTTAAAAGGGTTTAGTGCACTTGAAAGGAGGGCCCGCGCCACCCCGCTCCTCAAATTACCATCCACGTATCTCTTTATGCTCACCGGATAGAATCCAGTCGTCAGAGTCATCCAATTAACATATGTCTCGCTGAATCCTCTCCTGGATGCAGGAGAAATCCGAGTCAAAATAAGTTGTCGTTCTCATTAGAGAGGGTGAATCTACCCGAGCAGGCCTCAGTCGCAGGCCCCGCGGAGGGCGGTGACTCTTTTGTCAAAGTGGCATTTGCATCTCAGTCAACACTAATTAACGTCATGTCAGCTTACGAGCAGCACACAGGGGCTGGGTACACCCCCCCTCCCTTCACACAGTACAACATTAGCATGTGCGAATGGAATATTAAGCACCTCTTGCACGTTACTCAACAGCGAGATGGACGTCATGGATTTTGAGCTTGTTATCAGTGTACTACCCAAACGGCCGTTGCTCTAGATGTTCCCGTCTCGCTTCTTTCCTTCCAGCGTGTGGCAAACTGACGGGCATCAGCGACCCCATAACCATCAAGACGTCTGGATCCAGGTTCGGCTCCTGGATGACTGACCCACTGGCGCCCGAAGGCGATACGCGGGTATGTAAGTGGCTGGGTGGTGCAGAGATTAGCTGACCAGATGTTGGGACTTTATAAAGCACTGAAATAGAGCACAGGGAGCAAATCTGACCATGTTTTTATACCGGTAGAACACCAGTAGAACACTGGATTGAGTGGATATCCTTTAGGTATATGGAAAAAAAACAGATTGCAGTGGGGTGTGTAATGTGCACAGGTTTGCAGGATGTGTTTGAATGGTCAGCAAAAGTATTATGTCACCTCTGTTTGACTTTGCCATCTACCCCGCCCCCCCACCCCCTCCCACCCCTGAAAAAAAAAAAATGCTAAAAAGCAGAAAATTACAGCTAAAATTATGACCTCAACGTTTCTGCTTTGTTGTGCGACCAACCAGCCTTTCATAACACGGATCAGAGATTGCTCGGGTCATCCGGGGACTGTAATGTGGTCCGTGATTAAAATGCAAACTGCTGACGAACTAGCAACGCCAGAGTAAACAGTTCTGAGAACGGTCGCAGCAGGCGTAGAGTCAGGAGCGCGCACCAGCAGGGTGAAAACATGCTTTCATCCCTCCCCTTATTGAATTTGGTTGTGGTTGCTCGGTTTGTTGAGCTAGATGTAGCCGAGCTACGGCGGACTAATGGTGATTACTCATCGACCCAGACAGACAAAACCGAATATTTAAGTGTAAGATTGCTCAGATTTGATTTATACAGCCTGGTTGGAAAGTTACATTGCTGCAGCAAGTGTGAGCCGACGCGGAGAGCAGCTTCACTCAGCTCAATAAACGGCTCAACAATTGAATAAAGTATCATATATATATATATGTTTTTACAGGACCACTCACAGTAGACAAGCAGACATGCTTGTAATGTTTTATGAGAAACATTAATAAGAGAAAAACCAGCAGTGCACAGTGCAGTGTGTGGATGTTAGTTAGATGATCAGCAGAAGGGAGGTATACTGCTGGCTTAGCTGATATTTAGTATACTGTAAGGGCTGAATTTTTTTTCAGCTGAAGACATAAAAGCGTAAATCAAAGCACAGGTAAAAAGAAGAAGGAGTGTAATTGACGTGAGCAGACAAGCCTGCTTCTTTTCCCCCTTACCTTAGATCATTTTGTAAGTCAATCGCAGCACCTGGATGTGAGTACAGGAAGGGCTTCAGGTGGTGCATTTTCCTGCTGAGACAGAGGAAGCGCTTTTGAGTCTTTTGGAGCCCCGGAATAAGAGCCCTCTACCCAGAACCGCAGGGGTCAGCAGGAAGCCGGGCCAAAGCCGTTAAGACAGGCCTTTTATGTGAATTGATGGGCATCGTCCCTGCGGGTGTTCTGCTCATCCCATCCCACAGCTGTCATTCTGAGCATGTGCGAGCGCAGCTTCATCTTTCCAGTCGAAGCCTCAGTACTTATCTTAATTAGGTTGCTTATTGACAGTCTTCTTTGATTTCCTCCGCGTGTGATCTGCATAAATCCCGATACACACCGAGGAATAGCCATGTTTTTGGTGTTTTCCCAACTTTTCTTGTTTTTGATTGTGTTAAGGTCTGGTACATGGATGGTTACCACAACAACCGCTTTGTGCGGGAGTACAAGTCGATGCACGATTTTATGACTTCAGACAACTTCACGTCCCACCGGCTGCCCCACCCGTGGTCGGGGACGGGTCAGGTGGTCTACAATGGGTCCATTTACTTCAACAAGTTCCAGAGCCACATTATCATCAAGTTTGACTTCCGCACCTCCTCCATCAGCAAGTCCCGTCAACTCGATTACGCTGGCTTCAACAATGCCTACCACTACTCCTGGGGTGGCCATTCTGACATTGACTTAATGGTGGACGAGGGGGGCCTGTGGGCCGTCTATGGCACCAACCAGAATGCCGGCAATATCGTCATCAGTAAGCTGAACCCCAACACGCTGCAGATCATTAAGAGCTGGACCACCAACCACCCCAAAAGGAGTGCCGGGGAGTCTTTCATGATCTGCGGAACACTCTATGTCACCAACGGCTATTCCGGAGGCACCAAGGTGTACTACGCCTACTCGACCAACTCCTCCACGTATGAGTACATCGACATTGCCTTCCAGAACAAGTATTCGCATATCTCTATGCTGGACTACAACCCGCGTGACCGCGCCCTCTATGCTTGGAACAATGGCCACCAGGTCCTCTACAATGTCACGCTGTTCCACGTCATCCGCTCGGAGGAACTGTAACTCCGTGAAGTCGGATTAGCTCTGTACCTACGTATTGTCTTTGTAGAGATCATTACATACAAAAATATATCTGTGAAAGAGAAAAAAAAGAGAAGAACTAAGAATATCAAATAACCTTAACTGACTGCCTCAACCATGAATGCAAAGTGGACTGAATGTGCATAAAGAGGAGGGAAAAAAAATATAAAAATTAAAGGGTTTCATTCCAGTTTGTTAAAGAAAGTAGAAACTTTATCAGTTTATACCACACAAATCACAAAAGACAAAGCTGTTTTGTACATAAAACAAATTTAATACTCATAGTTGACTTTATTTTGATAGCTGCCATTGTTTTTGTCAGGACTGAAACTCTTTAATTTTTGGCCTCGGAGAACATGATTGTACGATTTGACTAATATAAAAGATGAAACAATAAGAGCAGATGCCAAAAAAAAAATCACACCTTTTTTAATTTATCTATAGATATATATGTATGTAACAGAATATCAAGCTAAGCTCGTTCTTGAGTTCTTCTGCAGAGATGCTCCCAGCCGAACTTTTCTTTTACTCAGTGGGGGAGGGGGTCCCAGGACAAAGACTGTTGCCAATAATAAACCAGCGGATCCTCTCCTCCTGTGGACAGACAGAAAGGTGGGAGGCTGGTCTGGTCAGAAGACTCCATATCCTAATGGTCCAAGTCTGTTATATTGTTTTTTATCAGATATCGTAGCAATTCAGAGAAGGGGAAAAAAGTACACATATTAAAATATGTAGAGTAACAATAACAACATCCGTGAAAAGACCTGAAGGCACTGACTGTTGATGGTGTTGTCATGGAGATGAATTTTTTTTTCTTCCCGTGTTCGTGATTTATGTGTGACAAAGGCTTTCTTTGCATGAGTGTTTTCTATCACTCTGGTCTGCTCTTCTGAATGTTTTTGCTGTAAGATAATATATAAAATAGGAGGGGGAGGAGGGGGCACCAGGTGGAATACCTGTGGGATTCGCAAAGGTATTTCCTTTCCCCCCACTTCTTTGCGGTTAGCTCTTTAGGTTGTTCCGTTTTCTTTAGGGCCACTTTGCTTTTCAGATGTTCTTGTATCTGTGCTGTTTGCCACTGTGTGTTTATTTGGACTGCGTGGGAGGAATCTATCGAGCTCACGTCTCTCTGAAGAAAAATAATAAATAACAGAATGTATCAAATATTGTATCCCGGGAACCTGGTCTTCACATCTGATTCACATCACGCAGCTTGTAGAAGGGAATGTTTCCTTTTAGAGGATAATCCTGTCTGAGGACAATGTTTAAATGTATACCCTCGCCAACGGACAAAAGCTTTTCACCTTTTTTATTTTCTGTTGCTCTTTGCTGGACATGTGTCGTATCTGAGTCGAGATAGTTAATGTCAATAAAACTAAGAAATCTGCCACTCTGGATCGTCGACTTATGAAGTACATGACGGTTATATGGATGTAGGATTTCAGCGTTTTTTTTTTTTCTGTTGTGTTTTATTTTTTGTTTTTTTCTGACTGCTCAGCAACCTTAATGTACTTCAAGAGTTTCAAATTAAAGGTCCAGTGTTGATTTTTGATAATCTGTGGTAATTAATGCAACATCATGGTGGATTATAATCTTAGCATGATAGTCCTTGAGTCTTTTCTACATGTTACTTTTTCATGTTGGACTTTTAGTCTGAAATGCCAATGTTATAATGAGGATGTTATATATTTGTGTGTTGTAGAAATGGCAGCTATGAATTTTTTGATTTAGGAATACTTGTGGATGCAGTCCCGACAGCTGTAGCTCCTCAGACACTCCTGCTAAGGGGTTGACGTGATATTTAGGAAGTGTAATCTGAATTTACACTGATAGATGCAGCTAAACCTTACACGCTGGGCTTTTTGACATTTTCTCATTATGTCGCCTCTCTGGATCTAAAATGGTTCTGTTGGTAACTACACTTTTCTTTTTAAACTGCCTGTCAGAGCCTGACAGACGTATAATTGAAACAACCTGTTCTGGATCTGTTCTCATCCCATCTCTTGACATTGGCGCTATTAGAATGATGCGATGTCAAATCTTGGAGTGTCTGATTTTCTCCTGTTGCTCATCAGTTCTCCCCTCCACCATCTGTTTTTCTCTCTCCTCTCTCCTCTCTTTTCCCGCTCCTTGCGCCTCCCTGCGCTGCCTCAAAGTCCTCTGATGTTTCAATCGATGAATAAATGATTGCTTCTATTTTCACCCCCCTTGTGCGCGCTCCACACGAGCTCCTTTGCCACCCTGGAAAGGTTTGGAGCTAGAATTTGGGAAGGAGGCGGAGAGAGAAGAGTGTTTGGCGGGAGGTGACACTGTAAGCTGTCACTCAGCGCTTGAATGTGTTTTCATATTTTGGTGGTTTTCCAGAGACATCGCCTCTGGTTCCAGTTCACCTTGTCGCCCCCTCACACAGCCTGTGAACCTAGCATTTCGGATTCATCCTTCGGTTTTCCATTTTTTTCCCCTTGTTTATTTCCCACTTAAAAACAGAAGTGCGAGTCTAATTACCCCACGTAAACCTTTCCCAATAAATGTCAGGTTTACTGCAGCGATACTTTAGGGGCTAAAGGACAAAGTGATAGATTTGACCTCGCTTGACCCCCCCCACACACACACACACACCCCTCCTCCTCGCGATAGAAAGCTTGTTTATTTGTGCCGACATGAGGAGCTTGCACAAATTTTGATTAGCGCTGCTGTCCGCACTTACAAAATCTGACGCTGCGCTGCCATGACTGCAGACTTAATAGAATTCAGGAGGCAGCGGCTTCAAAGTGCTGCCAAAGCTGACTGAATCTGTCCGCTCCATGCATGTTTCATCCGCGCAGCTTCCTCCTCAGTCTCCTGCTTTTAAAAAGAGGGTGAAGAATAAGGAGATCTCGTTGCAGCTGAAGATCTCTTCCTTGTTCCGATTTCTCTTCACGCGCTGCCGGTTCAGACACCAGAGGACTTTAAAAAGAATCCCAGTGGAACCAGTCCTGGCAACTTGCAGATGCGATGATTAATGTTGTAGAAGTCAAAAAGGAAAGACAATCTCGGCTATTAAGACGGTCTTCCAAGACAGAGACGTTCCCAGAGGTTGTGGGTGTGAGCTGATAATCAGGGCTCACAGTCACATGTTAGAATAAATCACACCGCACATGAAAAAGGAAACCTCTATTTCCGTGTTTAGAAGGATATTTGAGTAGAAAATAGAGAGATAGCGTCTGTGATCACACTACAGTGGGGTGTTAAATCCTTTCTATTAATAATCCTGAACAGGATCTAATTCTAGTCAAGTCACAGTCACAGTGAATAGCTTTAGGGCTCTCACAAAATGAGGAGAAAAGCTCCAGAAAAGCCCCCTGCTGTTAGAGGTCATGTTCAGGCAGCTGAAGGTCATTAAAAGAAGAGGTGACTGGAAAGTCTGCCATCATTGGAGTTTTTGACGCTTTATTTTACGATAAGGTCACAACAGTTGAGAGTTTTCTGTCTTTAGCATTAATCTAAATGTGATTCATCGGGCCCCCGCTTGTCCCCGCTTTGCTCACAGTCGAAGAACAAGCAGGACAAATGAAAATCATTTCAGATCAATGGTGCGTTGGGGATTAATGGAACTCAAAGGACTTGATTTTCTCCTCCCGCCTTCCAGCCGTATTTGGCTGATGTGTGGCAGCCATTGATCAGTCTTCACAGGCAGGTGAAGGCACCACTCCTCTGCTTCCTCTCTTGGCTTTTTTGTGGGACATTTGCTCAGTTTGTGATCCGTTTGAATCCATATATTAGTAGACGGTTTTGAAAATGATAAAATTTGCACATAAAGCCTAGCAAGGTTATTTTAAAATGGTGTTTTTGTTAAAAATAACCTTTCCTTAGGCCGCCTCCTTCCAATCGTATCAACAGCAGAGAGTCAGGAAATTAATGAAAGACAAAACCTTGACCCCCGTAGGAGAATACCTGATGCTCAGCAGAGGAGTAGCACGTACCCGCTCTTCAAAACCAAAAAAACCAACGACTTTGTCTCACGCAGATGCTCAGCTGAATGCAAGTGTGCATGCAAAAACACGGCGCGGAGTCAATTAGGTGAGGCTCAACTGTCTTGTTTCCTTCACTCAGGATACTCGCGCCTTTTCCCGCCAGCTTCCGGCCAGAGAATTATCAATCTGTAGAAAAGACAAAAGGTCAGACGGCCGGGAAAACAGACTGAAACACAAGAGCAGATGCAAACCAGATCAGGGCTGCTCGTCTCTAAATATCGACCTTTCTTGAAAATGTCTGTTTGGTTCAAACACGGGGAGGCGACTCAACCAGTTTCATATCACTTCATGGTTAGAAAAATATACAGTCCGGCTCCAATAATCTTAGCCCATCTGAGAACAATCGAAGTAAAAATGAGCCCGATGATTACTGGTATAGGAGGCAATGGAATTAGCGCAATAAAGAAGCAGGTGACAAAAACAACGGCGATAAAAGAGTTCATTTTAATTATGGCGCAATTAAAAAGCCAAAGCAAAGCTTATTAGATTCCTCTGACATGGTCGGTGTGTTGCTTTCAATTATGGTTGCGGCTTTAAGCTACAGTGTGAGCACCATAAAAGCTTACATCTCCTGTTTGACCTGCTTCCTCATGGTGGCTGCAGCTCAGCTTTAATGCCTTTGCCACTCAATCTGGTTTCAGCATTTTTTTTTTTCTTGGAGAAGGAGCTTGACTTCATTAATTATCCAGTAACAAAGTTGCATAAGCAGAGAAGCGGGAATGTTTTTTTTGTCCCGTGGCGTAACGCAGCTATTATACTGCAAACTGAGTCCTCCACTGAAGCCTTCACCCCCCCCCCACCCCGACCTCTGCAGATGCGCCCCTGACCCCAGACCAGCCCCTGTCCTCGGTGTGTGAAGGTCACGACCCATGGGCTCCGAGCGGCTTATCTTTCCTTGTTTTTCCATTTGTTGAAATCATCAAATCCATTATGCCCGTTAATGCACACAGATGATATTGCGAAACAAACCCTCGGAGCATTTCTTTTTCGGTAATCAGATTACTAACAAGTAACAAAACCTCCATTACTACCCGTCTATCTGTGTGTTGGTATGTATCACTAACAAGCTGCGGTGACAAAATGCACGCCATCTGTGCAGGCAGGAGATTTTGCGCTCCTGTCCATGTTTGACTTCTGCTAGTATTTCCACCAGGGACACGAGCCAAGATCCTGGAGCAGGCGCCAGCCTGTTGTCACCAGCCTGCTTTAATGGGATGTGCTTCTCACTATTGGGGAAAAGGTGTTGATTGTGAGCTAGAGTCCTCTGTGATGATTTTGTATTATTATTATCATTGGGATCTTCTTGTACGAGGTTTACTTTCAAAAGTCGCCCAGAGAAGCCGGAGAGCGGGGAGCGGCGTTCCTAAGCCCGGTTTACAGCTGATTGGAGGATGGACTGCAGCGAGGACAATGAATTATTCAGTGTCAGCTGTTCACCTGGAATGAAACCAGGGGATGGAATCCGAACGACGTGGGTGACTGAAATCACGGGGCTGTGGATTGGAAAAAAAACCCAAAAAAACAACAACAATCACAGAGAGAACTGTGCATCTGAAATCGCTCCATGCGGACATGAACGGAGACGTCAACGCGTCACTGTCATCTGCTCCGACGGACCGTGTTTCCAAATGCTTCAGTCGGCAGACGAATTCCACACTCTTCCGCCTCTTCTGGATTCTTGTCGCCACAGACTGATTACTGACTTGAGTCTCTGCGGGAGCATGACGAACTGCATTAGATGCACCTGGATCGATGCCACCCCCCCCCAGCTTTATAATTATGTGCTCGACATATCCACCTCAATCACATGTCCGGGTTCTGACTTGCGCACCAAAGGTTACATGCCGTGGTCCCATCGGCCTCCTCCTCCTCGCCCCCCTCTTGCAATTTTAATTGCGTTACCCGTCTCGGTCGAGTAGAGCGATCCGCTGATCTCCCCCCCTCAGCCGCCACGTTTTTATCGCCCCGTGTCGGTGCTTCAGTCATCCACGATGCAAATTGGGAGCGACAGTGCAATTGTGAAACCCATCAGGCAGAGAAAGGGAGTGGAACAGCTCGGTCAAGATCAATGGAGGAGTCTGGTACCTCTAGATCTCCAACAATCCGATAGTCTCCCTCGGAAAGATTACTATAAAGCAGGTTTACGTCAAATATAACATTCCAACATGGGCCAGCATTGACTGATTGCGGCGACTAATCCTAAACTAATTTCCCATTCCAGACTAAATCCCTCTGATCCCTCAACATACATCTGTGCAAATGCACATGCATAAATTGGGATGTGTCTGTATATTTGTGCACGTGTGTCTGCGGCGTGGTCTCAACACAGTCTCTAAGCCCCTCGTCACTCACAGCCCTATATCCTCGCCCCCGTTTACGCACGCGCGCTCGTCTGCGCTCCCAGGTGCACCGAGGCAGAGAGCAGAATAGAGCCGAGCTGTGTGCGGTGACAGTGACATCCATCGCATGCAATGAATAATCAATGAACACCATCTGGCGCATACAACGGGGGAGCGCTCCACTCGTCCCAGCCACGCCGCCTTACTCTCCTCTTTCCATTCCTGCGCAGTCTTTCACATTTCTCCTTAACTGTTTTCAGGTTTTGCACCGCCATCCCACCCCACACACACACACACACACACCCACACACACATGCACACACACGCCGCATCACGTCCGGATAGCGACTGTCCGCGGTACTCCCCTCTCCTTTTTATCTCCATTTATCTCTCTTTTCTCACTTTGCTAGCATTCTCGGTGATCCACCGTGGCCTCCCTGGCAGGCCAGCCGTGGTATCCCTCATTCTAATTCAGTGGTCCAACCTTCCAGACAGCTAATAAGGTGACCCGCCGCCCTTAAAAGATGGTCACTTTTATGAGTTATAGTAACTTTGTCGCTTATTAGAGTCTGCCTAAAGTGTTGTAAAAGAACCCCAATTACCCAGTGTAAAAGGACACCTGGTTTAGGAATATGGCCCTCACACAGAACTTACACAGAACCTTTTGGATTCTTTTTTTTTTTTCATGTCTGTACTGAGTCATCAGTGTGCTATTAAAGGATTCAGTCATGTTTCACATTAGCATTCCTACGTTTGCATCAGTCACTGTTTGACCTCGCGCTAACAGAACTCATTGTACTTTTTACCCTGGTCGAGCTACACTGTGCCAGAGCAGCTGTCAGGACTTGTTGTCAGCTTCCCTGGACCTTCCAATGTCACCACGCGCCAGGCCTTTCCGTGGACAACTTCAGTATTCAGTCAACGGTTAGAGGCCAAACTTTATTACTTCCTCGGAAAGGCCATCGGTGCTGCCGTTAAAGTCGAGCTCGGTAATTCCACTCCCATATATGGAGGGAATAATGGCAGAAGCGCATCAGTGTGAGGTGGTCTATCCTTGGGCCGACGCCTGGGGTGTCTCTGGGGGTCCTGACAGGAGACCTTCTGTGAAAGCGATGTGCATATTCATTAGGGGGGGGCTCTTTACTTTTTGACCCACTGTAGCACAGCGGTGCCATTGGCTTTGTGGTTTGAGAGAGCTGCTTTTGATTCGCTTTGCATGCTTTTCCCCACCTGGTGGGATCCTTCATGGTCTCCTTGAAATCATTTCTCCTCCCATACCATATCTGCCCTGAGCATTGGCAACGCCGGTGGCGACTCTAAAGTCGCGTTACCCCTGCCGACAGCAACACCGCGTAAGGAGGACTCTTAAGAGTGTCGATTAGTGGAAAATTGGATTTGCCTTATGGCGCCTTGCAGCTGTGGAGAGAGCACCATGTTTAAATCGTACTCTATATTTTCGGCCCCATTGGATTTTCCTCTGCAGCATCAACTTTGAGCAATGTTTAGACCACTGTGCCAATCCATTGCTGTTTGTGGTATTTCCATATGTATGAGCATAAACTGTGTTTTAAGAGCTTAGTAAAAAATGGTGGGTATTGTTTTCCCTTTTTTTTTCTTCTGATGGCATGTGTTCAGGCAATCACCCAGCCTTTATGTCACTTGTAGATGTAAATTGCCACAGTTCAAACCCCTGGACCCTGTAATTACTGTCAAGTTATAACTGACAAATACGTTCAAAGACCTCAGGAGTCGCAGAACCAGCAGTGCATCTTTGACACACGCCCGTTGGGCAAACCTCAGAGCTTGCACTCCTGTCAGGTTTGCCGAAGATTTGACAGAAACGCTGAACTTTCTGCTGAACTCTTCATTTGGTCGTTGCGGAGGGCTTGAGATTCTTACAGCAGAAGAGCTGATGGCTCACTCTCAGAAATCTGATATCTTAAATTCTAAATCAGTTTAATCAGCATGTAATTGTATAAACATTTACATGTTTATTGATTCGTGCGCTCATCTGCAATACAATACTTTAAAACCAGTGTTCAGTGTAAACCTCACATAAACGGTGCCAACATAGACAGGCCTGCCAAAGAATTATCTGTATTTCTAGACATCAGATCATTGTGATTCATCCTGGCCTCGAGCAGCACAATGCAGAAACAGCTCCTCCGTGTGCCTCCGCGCTGTGAAGGTCGCGCTCCCGAACGTATGGCGCCAGAAAGAGAACACCGGCCAGACCTCTCCTGTTAGAGTGTTGGATTTTCTCTTTAAGTGTTTGGATCACACTTATCCATCACATGTTTTTACCGACTGATTACAATGACCTTTCATTGGATTTTCTTGTCAGTGTGGATTAAGCTGCTTCTCGGAATGGAAAACTTCTAGCCAAGTTTGTGGCTGTTTCGAAGCTTTGCAAGAACCCTTCTTAATTCTTTTTACAAGGTAAAAGGCACCAGGAGAAGCAAGACATCTTAATAAAGTAATTAAAAGAAAATTAGGATTGGACGGCTCAGTAGGAATCCAATTTAAACCTTGATATTAAGAAAAAATAAGTTCTTGCAAATAAAATGAAAGGAAGATCTGTGTAAAATAGAGCAGCCAAAATGAATCCTCTTGCGTCAGCGGCCTAATGTAAATGCATGTAAACTGAAAGTTTTCTGATGAAAGATGAAACGAAACTCCACTGACTCAACACTTCAGTGGCTTTCGCTCGTAAAGGGATGCCGCGGACGCGACGGAAAATTGGATTTGCACATTTGCACCGACAGGAAGATGAATCTGTTCGCATAAATTTGAGGTCGGAAAGTGTGTTAGTCGCAGAAACATTTCGCGTTTCACAGAGAACATTTAAAAAATACAGCAAGAATAATTTGATCACGTTCAATTTCGACCAATCGTCAATAATTCAAAGCATGAATAACCGCTGGAGAACTAAAGATTCATGCGGGAAAGGAGTTGACTGAAATTAAAAATGGCTGCTGGAATTTTTAAAGCAAACTTAAAAAAAAGATACATGATATACCTTTTATAAGCACTGATATTTAAAAAGGATAAAGTAATTAGCATAAGGTGACTAATAAAATGGGATTTATTTTAAGTGTCTAAGCATACAAACATGTAAATATCACTAAATGCACAACAAGAAGTGTGTTTTTAATCAGAAGGAAAAACAAACGTCACCCCATGAACCTCTGGCAGTCACTTCAAAGTTGGAATTAGAAAATACCATGTGTGGATTTTTAAAAATATATGAAAAAATGGTGGTGCAAAGTGACGAGCTGTGCCGACGAAGGCCAATCTGGCGCCTGGAGTCTCAGTACTTGGCACATCCAAACCAAATATGGCTGAAAGAGAGGAGCAAAATCAGTCCTGAGGGTGACGCTAATCCCAAACCTCCCATCGATCTGAAATGATTTCAAATTGTGCCTCTTGTTCAGAAGAAAATATTTGTGTGTGTGTGTGTGTCTGTGGGTCTGATTGCTTATGTTATTTCTGGAATTACACAACAGAGATGCCAGCAGCTAATGGAACACCGCAGCACAATGATCCATCATGAATGTGACAGGGAGTGTTCCTAAAAGCATCCTGGATCATGGATGTGATGGGCTGATGTCCCTGTTCATCCTGAAGGAACCACGGAGGATCTGGGCCGACTCAGGCTCTCACACATCAAATCAGAGTGCAAGTCCCAATAATCCAAAGCAATGAATCCAGAATAAATAGACAAAGAATGTCTTCGCAATGTACAAACATGCCCACTGTTGCTGTCCTGCCATCTCCCGGGTGTGCAGCGGTTAATGATAAAGCCGGCACCATCTGCTCTCACAATTGTTCTCCACAAACACCTACACGGAGAAATATCTGATGTGTGGAGGTACTGCGAAGAACGGTGTGTGTTTTCCCTCCAAACCACCTGCTATTGTGGAAAATGATGCCGTTATTTATGCAGCATGGTCGCAATAGCATTTAAATGTTCCAAAGTCAAAGATTAAATCTGAATCGAACATTTAGTCTACAGCTATTTGCAAAAGTGGCATCTAGAACATTAACTTTCTCACGTCCTTTGTTCCTGATGAATAACATCATCTCAACGGGGGAAAAAAAGAGCCGTTGAGGCTTTGTTTGAAGGTTTAAGCCCACTTTTTATTCATCAATAAATCATTAACACCATGTTACACTGAAGATGCTGCAGAATGTACAGGAAATGCTGCGGTCAGGTGAAATAGATCGCTAATCTGTCCTTCTGAATTGAGTGGACATGAATGTGTTCACAGCGCATTAGTTACACACCGAGCCTTTGGTGAACATGAGAGTGAGTGTGAAGAATGATGTGTGAAAAGTGAGACAGTTTGCAGAGGATGCTAACAGGAACCAAGCTGACGGGTGGTGGGGGTGGGGGGGGTGCATTAACAATACTGTAATTTCTGCTCGCTTTTCGATTAGTTCCCACTTTCAGTCAATACCTCTGTGGAAATTAAACTGTGGAGCAGTGATGGATTGCACTTTTCAAGGCCCCCAGACAGTTGGTGCTTTTTTCCCCTTTTAAATTCTTTTAAATGTCATTATTTTTTGGTTCATGGATTATGGATTTACAGCAGTTAGCCTTTCTCTAATGGCTTGTTTTGGATGCAGAGAGACTGATCTAATCACACAGGAAGCAAAATTAAAGTGCTGTTCTTTCCCATGATGTTTTTTAATGATGTGGTCATGTTTGTCTAATTTCTCAACATTTCCTGTTTTACTTTGAAATCCAGTTTCTCCTCTCACTTTAGATAACTCTACTTCATCCCCAGGTGCGTGTGCCCCCCCCCCTGTGATTGGCTGATTGTTTTCACCTGTACCCAACTCTTTAAGTAGTCTGCTTTTCCCTCGGGCAGTTTCTCTCTCTCCTGCTCTGTTTTTCAGTGACTCTTCTGACATTTTCTCCTCTTGTTGAAGCTCATTGTGAGAGTGTTCAACTTCTGTTCTGCGTGTTTGTTGTTTTCTTGTGTTCCTGCCCTTTGAGTCCTCACTCGGGCCATTGGTCTTGTTCTTTGCAGGTTTGGCCCTTACAACCTTGAGTAGCCTCAGAGAAATATTACTTAAAATCTTGGGTTGAAGCACTTTGATGATGCAGCAAATCAAGCCAAAATCCCAAATCCAAAACCATGCTTGATTTACTGCATTACTGAAGTGCAATTACTTCTCGGGACCAGCAAAGAGCGACGGCATTCTTGGTTGAAATATATCTCAGGGAACTTCATGCGCTTTTATCGGAATAACAGTAATGAAGGCAGCGCCGCTTTGGTATGCTAATGGACTCCATCTACTCATCTGGTTATAACGGAGATTCATAGATGCACAAGCCACCCAGCTTTACTTCCTTATTTCTCTTCAAATGTCACTTTTGCATGATCGCATGATCGTTTGCTGGGGTGTGGATTTCAGCTTCAGCCACCCAGAATGATGTAACGATAAACACTGGGGGGTCGCTGGCAAACAAAGGACAATGGTGAGACAAGGTCACATTCATCGTTTCTTTACACAGAGGAAAAAAAGTCCTGGTCACACTGGCTTAGACTGATTATCTGTCTCATCTGGGGGGGCTGAGCCACAACAGCTCTGACATTTGTTTTACCATGATAGGAATCAACTTGCAGCACTTAACCGGAGAGTTAAGACATTAAGGTTTCAGAGACCTTTGAAGAAATGTGTTACTGTTTATTTAGAAATCAGTTCAAATTATTTTAAGTTCCTGTTTTACAAACAACAAGATTCAATACCAATAAAAGAGTCCAAAAGTTGAAGTAAGCTGATCAGACCAATTTGCTATGGGTAGGTTGCAAATGTGAGGAACTTCATGCAGCAGCAATCCATTGTTTTCTTTTTAAGTAAGGTGCTAGGCAACAATACAAGCCTCCGATTTGAGAAAACTTGTGAGCTGAACTATTTTCTCCCCTGCTGTCGATTCCTATTCAAACTGTGGTAATCTCATTTGATAAAATATGATTGCTGTTTCCAAGCAACCACCAACTCTGTCAGGAGAATACCTAGTATATAGTTCTACTATATAGTCCTATGTAGGACCACTAGTTCTCTTTCGTTATCTCCTTCCCTCTGAACGGTCAAAATGAATTAACCAGACAAATTAGAACCTTTTCTGTCCAAATCTTGAAAAGGTATGTATTCATTTTGCACTGAGTCCACTGTCACATGTGCGGTGTGCTGTATTCACAGCCACACCGCCCCTCCATCAGAAGTGTCTGGATTACAAAGTGAGGTCAACACACCCCGTCTCATTTGATTTCTCCGTTTCATTTTCGCCCCACATCAGCTGGGAAATAGGAGGGAGAGGATGAGGAGGTGGAGTGGGGCGGGGGGGGTGTGCGCTGGAAAGCACAAAGTCACGGAGCTGTTTCATCATCTCTTGATCCTCTTCTGATGCCTGGTACACGGGAGTGTTGGATGTTGGGGGAGGTGTGCAGCGATGAAGGAGCGCTGAGATGGAAATTCTCACTTACAACTCGGGAGAAACAACTAAACTCAAACAAAACACAAAAACTATGAAGAATCCCTGTTTAATTAGCAATCAGCTAACTGGGTCTCATCCAAGGATTCATTTGGTTGGAATCACACTTCCAGGAGCAGCTGTGTGTTGACATGGGACCCTCAATGACACATCTAATTGAATATAATAATTAAGGATAAACAAGATTAACAATTTAAGCGTTTATTTGTGGATTTGTCATTTTTTACAAAATGTTTGGGAGCTGTTATGTTGTGTATTTGTGTGTTACTTCATATGTTTGGCCCAAGCAGTCTGACTTTTCTATATCGTTGCTCTGTCCCCAGTGTGGGCAGACCAAGGGCATGTTCCAAGGACTAAGGCTATTCCCCTGTCAGCCCTCAACGGCCGGTCAGGGTCAGGGAACTGCTGCAAGCCCAGGACTGGATATTGTTACAAATTTGGCTCTGGAAGTTCCTTCTGTCTGGTTCCCTCAGGGACAAGTGTCTTATTCAGGACCAGACCATATAGGTGCTATATGTAGCTTTATTTGTAGGCCAGAGGTCATTGCTGTCCTGATTGTGGACGCATGATATGTTCAGCAAATAACGTTACAAATAACCTTGAAGAACCAATTAAACAGCACGCTGCAGGGTGGGGAGGGGGTTTATTATCTGAAGCGTCCTCGGTTAATACAGGCTGCAGTGGCCAGCTTTGCAATCGCATCCCCTATCTCCGGTGGCAACAGTTGTGCCTTATTTAATTACGGTTTCATGGTGTAGGTGAATTAAAAAAAAGCATAACAGACATATTTCCCTGTAAGACAACCTTCAGATGTGACCATTGGGATTCAGCAGAATTTTCACAATAAAAGTCAAAACTCAAATGTGGTGTGAGACCTGGAAGAGTGTAAGAAGGAGAAAGCCCTGCGAGTCAAAAAGTACCAATTGTTTCAGATTTGAACTCTTCCTGGGCTCTAATGAGAAGCTCAGAGACACCCTCATCTCCCTCCTTGTCTGGTTTTGGATTCCTACTGAGCTTTTTTGATCAGAATAATAAACAGCTTCAGCACAGATCCCATTAGAGTGTTTTCACTCAATCAGATCGCGTCACTTACAATCCTACTTGCATGCACATTTGCGAAAAGTGATTTTCAGATGGGAAGATTGCCCTTCATAACTCTTCACTTTCGTCTTCGTGTACGAATGAAGCTCCAAAAGCCTTTTTGCACTTTCCGCAGTACAAGTTAGCACCGTGCTTCTTTAAAGGCTGCATGGCAGCAGTGTCTGATGATATGTATGTAATCCAACACACCTAATCTGATGGTGTGTAAGTAATTTGCGAGGACTCGGTAGAGATGTCACCGACACATTTTCATCTCTCGTAGTCCATCAAACAGCAGCAGAGTGGATCCAATAAATCCCTGAAACATCAACCTGTTATTGGCACTACAGCAAAGGTCAGGTGGCCACCAAAGTTAATGGGAATTCATCCTGCAGGACTATTAATGTCTGTGAAAAATGTAACCGAAATCCGTCCAATAATTGTTGAGATAGGAGAGCAAGCTGCCCACCGAAACTGACACTGCCATCCCCGAGGCAAATACCATTCAAATTTATGCAGCAGATGACAAGGATTCCATTTGACAAGACGATAGAGGTCACACAGAATTGAACTCTCATTGTCAAAAACCACTTTTGATTCGTTGGTGATGGTGGAATCACTGACATTATTGTTCAGGACTGTGCAAAGCAAATGAGATGATCCAGACCTGTTTTTAATGGTGAATCTGTGGCTGACAGGAAGTGAAAGATGAATATTGAACCCGTTCACATTCAGGCCAGTAAATGTATTATTTTAATGCTTCATCTATAAGTTATGCTTCAAGAAATATCCAGTAAAATAATCAGGGAAATAAATGGGCCTTCTGGCGTATGACATCATGTGTGTTTTCTCTAAATCTTATGTTAATGTGGGGACAAATTTTGTCGATTTTAAAGAATGAATTTGCTTTTATGAATAAATTCAAGATAGATCATGATTAAAATACGATAAAAAATATTTTATTGCTGAAAGGGCTTAATTTATTTATTTTGTAAACACATTTTTGGGCTTTTAGAGATAAATTTGAGTCATTAATGTGTAATATACCAAAATGAAACCCTGGAGCACACAGCCTCTATTTACATTCAAAATATCATGTCACAACACCGCCCCATGAAGTCATTTTAAAAAGCATCCCGCCATCAACAAACAGACATTTAGAAAACCGTTGTGTCAATAAAAGCCATTTTCTGTTATTGTTATTGGTGGGCGATGTCATCTTTCTGCAGTCATCTTGTCGGAGCTAGGGGACCTCGAATGCACCTCCCATATCGACTCACACACACAGGATAGGAAGGAGCAGGAGGGGCGCAGTGATGCCTTCAGTATCAGCTTCTGTTACAGCCACATTGCAAAATTTCATATCTTAATCAGCTGTGAAACATAAAACCAGCATGAGCAAGGTAAACAAATCAGATATACAATTGCTTCAGCACGTACTGCTGAACAGCTCTGCACCAGGATGGAACAATGAGCATCTCCAAGTCTAATAGCTGTGAAGGATTCATTCCCAACATAAATCTATTTTTGGACTAACAAGGGAGGGCGGGGTGGGTGAGATATTCTTCTCCCAGTTATTGAATAATTTACAGACCTTGCCAGTGTACTCATTAAAGCTCTACAGTAGGCCAACGATGAGTAGGGGGTGAAGAGGGAGAGAAGAAGAAGGGCCAGGTTATTGGTAAGACAACCATAGAGAGGGGAAATGGACAAGGGGGGTGTCAAACACATGAGAAGAAAGAGAATGGGAGCTCACAATAGGAAGGGAGGCAGAGAGAGAGAAAGAGAAAAAAAATGTTTTTTTTTCTTAGTGTCATGATTAAAAGATTCATGTGAGTTGAAGGGAAGAGGGCCTGACTCTTCACAGCTCCTCTTCCTTTTGTCTGCTTTGAACTTGGGATGAGTTGACGGGGCTGAGGGTGGCTGGGTAAACCCAACTGATCGTGGATACGAGGCGCTGCGTGGTCTTTGAATTAACGGGTTCCAGAACACGGTCAGAATGGAAGGGAGGAGAGATGGAGAGACAGAAAGAGAGTGCGGTGGGTGAGATGGAGCGTTACAGGCACAAGGGAAAAGGAGATACAGTGAACAGACAGACCCACTGAAAGACCATAATAATACATTTTATTTGAAGCATCTTTTGTATGCTCGAGGTTGTTTTATAAAGGTTTTAAAAAAAAGAAATTGCATAAACAAATAGAGATGACAATACTATACAAAAATGCAAAAATTAAGATACGATAATGTAAATGTACACCAGTTTAAAAGAGATAAACACTAAACCATGAACATAACCATAAACACATGAATATGTAACCACTTCCTTATAGGGGGGAGCAGAATGGTGGGATGGGTTTTTAGAGTGGTTTTGAATGTGGTTTTAATGCTGTTTATTTAGAGGAAGTAAGTGAAAATCAGACCTGAAGTTCATTGAGGCAGTCGGAGAGAGTGGTGGGAGGTGGGTTTGATGGAGAGGTAGAGCTGGGTGTCATGTCAATGAAAGCTGTTCTGTTTGCGGAAGATTTGGCAGAGGGGAAGGATATAAATGAGGAAGAGGAGGGGCCCTGAGACTGAGCCCTGGGGAATGCCGGCGGTGGGAACTGTCGGCTGGAGAGATATGACTTGAACCAGAGGTGGGGTGTGTCAGTGATGCTGTCAAAGACCGCGCTCAGGTCGGGGAGCATGAGGATTGAAAGAAATCCAGAGTCAGCAGGGAGCAGGAGGTCATTGGTGATTTTGATTAAGGCTGTTTCTGTGCTTTGGCAGGGGCAGAAACCAGATAGTTCTCGTCGAGGTTGTCAGAGAGGTGGGTGTGCAGCTGGGATGCGATTGTTTTTTTCCAGTAGTTTTGACAGGAAGGGGAGTTTCAAAATGGGCCGGAAGTTGAAATCAAAGGGGTCAGAATGAGGTTTCCTCAGGATGGAGGTTCTAGAAGTAGTTTTGAGTGGAAGGAAGCATGTGAGAGGAAAGTGAGGAGCGGGTGTTGGCTGTGAACACTGGAGCTAGAGAGGGGAGGCAGGCTTTGACAAGGGAGAGGGGGTCCACGTGACAGGTGGAAGACTTCGATTGATGAATGAAGGGGATGTCAGGGATAGTTGCTTGCGGATTTTCATAATTTTCCCGATGAAGAACGACATTAATGAGTTGCAGAGTGAATCAGAGAGAGAGTGGGAAGTCAGGGGGTCGGGGGGAACAGCATGGTGGGAGCAGGGACCTTGAATTTCCTGTATTGGATGAAATTAGTCCAGTGTAGTAGACACAGGAAGTTGAGGAGGGCGTCTTTGTAGCGGAGGATTTGGCTATTGTACTGTTCTTTGTGGATGGATGGATAGATAGATGTGTGAATGAAGCTTTGACCTCCTGCGGGAAAATATTCTATTTTCCGAGCCATTTGGCATAATATGAAACAATAGCAAAGTGTGTGTGTGTGTGTGTGTGTGTGTGTGTGTGTGTGTGTGTGTGTGTGTGAGAATTTGTGCGTGTGCACAACTTTTTTTTCCATTGGCTGCCATTAGCCAAGTCCATATTAAAGCACAGGTAAAATGCCACCACTCTCGGACCAAATTACCTCGACGGGTTCAGAGCTAATTCATTGTTCGCACACTGGGAATTCTTTTGTACGTTAAGAGGCTTTTCCAACCCCCCCCCCACACACACACACACACACACACACACACACACATATACACTTCCCGCTCGAAGCACCGTTCCCTTTTCCTACAACGGAGGCTCATGCCCAGCTTGGCATACATATACATTATGACAGAACTCGGCTCATATCTCCCTTTTGTTTCTCGCGCAGCCCTCAATATTTCATTAGAGACGCGCAGTAAAGAGCATCAATGTTTAATGTGATTTCCCTCTCTGGTGTTTCAGATGCCGGTAACATCCGCGGTGGCAGTCACGTCGGCCAAACAGCCACTGTGGTATTGGCTGCTATGATACATGAGGTCTGAGTCATATTTTACTCGCGGTTTAATGGGGAAGCCAAGTCACAACATTGTGTTAGAACAATTTTCCTTGCCTGTTTGGGTGATTAATTAGACTGACACAGTTTTATTTCTAACCTCGATCCCTCGTTCCAGCCTATCATAATTCTTTTTAACATCGTCCCATTGATACGATCAGAAATTACAGCAGGAAAAGCGACGTTGAAATTGATTCAAGTTGGCGGGGCATGTGATTATCGGTGAATATGAGGCGTGTTGAGTTTCTGAATGTCAACCCAATAAGATTTTCTGGCCTAAGCACTAACCACTGTCTGCTTGTCAAAACAGTTGCATATGCCCTGGTTTGTTTTTACACCACACTCCTCTTGTTTTGTATTAATACAGATTAGAAAAAGGGGGGGTAAAACCCATTATAATCTGGATTACCCATAGCCTCATCCCCTCCGGTCGGTGCAATTCCCTGGAGAGGCGAAAGCCCGTGTGCAGCGGCATTTTCTGTGAGCCATCTGCAGTGGTGGTGGTATAGCAGGATGAAATATGGAATATGAATGAGTGCCTCCTCCCATAAGAGCTTCCATTAGAGATCACTTAAGGGGCTCTGGTCCATTATTGAGAGGTTGCAGGGGTGTGAAGCTGCTCCGTTTGAAGTCAGAAGTGGTGGTGAGGATACACATTAGAGGGGATTGCATCGCTCTATCACTGTGATCAATGTGCGTCTAAAATTTGAACGTCTGTCAATAACTGCCATTTAACAGTCACGCTCAATTATAGGCATATTTTTTTAGTTACCTTGCGGCCGATTTGCATATCCTCTGTGCAGGCCCACTGTATTTGATATGTGGTCCCCTGCATTGAAGATACACTCTGGCCTTTCCTGCTCTCTTTCATGGACCGCAAACTGGCAGCCATTCCTCCCGGGAGGAGCGATTACGTAGCATCTGAGAGGTTATTAAAGCCATTGTGTATGAAGGAGGATGAGCCCAAACTGCAGAGACAGCCGGAAGGCAGTAGTAAGGTGGCCTGTTTCTGACAGGGGTCTGCTCCTCTTAAATAACAGCAAATCTCCCTGCAGGTGCATCATGGTCCGCAATATTTGTCGCTAATGAGCAGATAGCCTGTTGTGTAGCCCGTGTGTATCTGGTTGTGTCTGCTTTGGGTTTTCTTGCTTGTGATCATAACGTTTTGTTATCTGGGGATCATGTTACTTCTTCCGCCCACTTATACTTGCATTTAAGACAAAGTGAGCAGAAAAGTAAGATTAAATAAACCTGGGAAGTCACAGCCCTTCTGTGTCAGTTCAGACCTTAATTGTCCCTCGTACTTATTTCTAAGTAGTAAGAGTTTTTCTGTTTGTGCTCATTAAAGTATTTCTGTTATCCTTTCCTTCTCAATCACTGTCTGACTTTGGTTGATAATTAGTCTGCGACACTACGCGGTGAGGACTTGTAACACGAGTCGCTCAGCCAGGCAGATCTGAAACAGAGGAAGAGGACGAGAACGAGCAATTTGTGCAAATCAGTGCCTAAAAGCAGCAAGTTTCACTTTTGCTTCTGTCGACAACATCAATCCTCGTGCCCGCCGGCTGCTCAGTATGGTTGCTAGGGTAACTGCAGATCATCAGTTTGGCATTGCCTCCTCAGTCAACGACGGACTACAGGAATGTGGCAGAGATTCTCGACCGCGGCAGCTTATTTTAGTCAAGATGAAGCAACGCATGAGTGGGACTTTCACTTTTAGAACAAACGTCTGCAACTACAACAAACTGATTTTTGTTCTTATTTTATTAATATCTTAAATAAAAGTCTACACTTTGACAGATAGGGAACATGGATTTTAAACTTTTATTTATTTGGAACTCCATATTCCACCTGGAGAAGCCCATAATTACTTTCAGCAATACTTATGCTAATGCAATAAGATTCTGTGATCAGTGAATAAAAGAAAAAAGCCTCGGATGACTTCAGTGCAAAGTTTATTATTCATCAGGTATGCATAATGTTGACATACTCGGATTTTAGATTCAGGAAAATCTCACTTTGCTGTTGTTCATTACAAATCCTAAAGCCTCACGCTGTGTTGCACGAACCTGAACGCATCAGGCGATGCGTTCAGGTTCTTAAACTCCACGGTTGCTTGCATCCTTGTGTTTTCTAATTAAAACTAATGAGTCTGAAGGAATCAGATCCTTGAACTGATGCAGGATAATTCTCACTTTCAAGGTTTACAAGAATTCATTATCTTTAATGTCACTAGATTTTTTTCCCCCCTCCTCCATCCTATAGACATTAAAATATTTTACATTCCAATATGGCACCATCAGACCTTGACTTCAGCCTGTGTGTCTTATTAAAGGGGGTGTGTGTGTCCCCACTAGGTCATTAACTTAACCTTGATTCACACTGCACAGCAAATGAGTCCTGTGTGGATAGTGCTTGGTGCACGAGGCGTCCCCCCAGGGTTATACAGCCACATTAAAGATTGTATTTATGAAGAACTGCAATTATCCTACAAACCATAAAACATGCCTACCCCTCTGCTGGAACCAGCCACTAAATTATCCTTTCGAACCATATCGAACTGCACAATGGGAGGAACATTTTTAATTACAGACAGGTGGTGAGAGGAAAATTTAAATTAGGATAGGGAGGAAAAACAAACAAAAGCAACTGTTTATCATTTACATTTTACTGTTTGTTTTATTGGAATCCTTTGTGGCCCTATTTTAGTCTCAAGAGCTGTGGAATATGTTTTGTTTTCAGTCGGGAGGCACAATATATACTCCATAAATAAATAATATATAGATATACAACATATATGATATTTATTGGTTGTTAATTAGAATATTCTTGGATTTTTAGTGATTGGAAACTACAGTTTTAGTCAACAAAACAAAAACAAAGGACAATCGGGACTCTAATTTATCAAACAAGTCAAAACTTCCATCCAGCTTTAGGCAAAGACACAGACTTTAGGGAGAGTCAAAATGGCATCAGCGATCGGACTGTTTATCACTGTTTCTGTACAAGATAACAAAAATATCCAGGGAGGGAAAAGACCTCAAGTTTTAATTCAAAAGATCTTTTAAATCACATCAGTCTTGAACATCTGGGGTCACATGACTACCTGTGATTTTTTTTTTCCTCCTTATTCCTATTTACCTAAAGGTATTTTCTTTAACAAAATCATATGATTAAGTAAACAAGATAAAAACAAAACAAGTAATGTGATGGGTATCCGTGCAGATCTGAAGTCTGACTGCCCTGAATGAGTCAAAAGATTGAGTTATTTTCACTTTCTGAAAGTGTTACATCTGCACCAAAGCACAGCCAATATCTTCAGCAGGGAAACGCTCATAATTAAGGCATTAACTCTAATTCTCCCTCATCTACAGCTTGACAGCAAAGAATTCTGCCTGCTTCTGCCTTAAGACCATCACATCTAAGGAAATCATTAAGATTTACAGGTTTTTTTATATAGAGTTTAAAAAGAGAATTCACACATGACAGATCACATTAGAGTGTTTGTCTTTAGCTTCCTGGATGGTTGAATAAGCCGTTTTCATCACACAGAAGAATATGAACAGCTGATTAATGTTTAAAAAAAGATAGAAGAAGAAGAAGGAATATAAAGGTGATTTGTCTTTGCGGACTGAATCAGAATTGACTGTGA
Organism: Lagocephalus sceleratus; assembly: GCA_911728415.1. Taxonomy (NCBI): domain Eukaryota; kingdom Metazoa; phylum Chordata; class Actinopteri; order Tetraodontiformes; family Tetraodontidae; genus Lagocephalus; species Lagocephalus sceleratus. Next base: position 3,035,460 of record CAJVRN010000148.1, read on the forward strand.
ATGTAATCATATATTCTGCAAAAGGAGCAACATATTGACAAAGAAGCTGATGATTCTGGGGTTCTAGTTGTGTTTTTGACGGTGGATGCAGCGCGTACACAACACTTCATCATCATCTATTCCTCTGAACTGGGAAAAAGAAGATTGCGGGCTAATGATTTTGCATTTTCCTCACTGCAAGACTGAGCCAATTGTAAGTACAGAGGAAAGCCCGTATTCTTTCTCCCACATGTATGCTGGTGTTTGACTCTCATCTGCCCTTTCAGCAGATTAAGACAGATTTAAAGGTACTGTGTGAAGTTCTCAGAGTAAACAAAGTTTTTGATTAAAGCTGTTTCTCTGCAAAGTGCACTGTGTTTCCCCTGGAGGTGCAATAAAACATTTCCAAAGTGTTTTCTCTCCTCTTGCTCCTGTATTGGTAACTCTAAGAGCACCAACACAGAGCAATAACACTTATTAACATTATTTATTTGTTCTTTTACTGTTCGCCGACAATTTAGCCCCTCAGGGGATCAGTAAAGGGTGATTATCTACTCTTAGCCTCCCACGGAAATGGCGCCTCATCATCCCCGTGCACGTGCACGGCAAAAAACGGGCAAAAAGCTCATCAAAACAGCACTGTGGAGCACAACGGGACCTCCGCTGGGCGCCTTTAACAGACACAGAAAATTGAAAGGAGGCTGTCAGAGCTCCTGTAACGCCGGTCAGTACATCAGAAGCCCAGCGGTGGTTGGTCTGTGTTTACTCCTGGAGGTTGCCAGTCATAGCGCGGCCCCAGTGGGTTAAAATTAAAGGGAGCCTGCAGCGGGCGGGATCCCGAGAGCAAACCATTTGTTTAAAAAAAATGACAGAACGCTGCCTCCCGTTCCCCCCCCTGGAGATAAGGGTCAGGCCTGCATTTAAAGAGAATTTTCTGGGGCGAGCGAGCCTCCCGCTTCTATCGGATGGAGCCGATGTGTAGCAGGGACGCTCAGCTGAGCAGGAATCCTCAGTCAGCAGGCTGCTCCTGGTGCTCCTCTCAGTCGGTCTCGCCTTTCACTTCCACTGCCTACCAGACTGACACCGAAAGTGGCACTAATTGGCATGGGCTCTGACAGCTATCCGATGTGCCTGTGAAACTTTTAATGACACGCCTTACACCCAGCAGCATCCAGACTGTCTCCCGTTCTGGGAATTCTGTAAAAATACTCTCAAGCTGTGCCTGCCGTGTGGCAGTATGTGTGCTGCCTCCTACTTTCCCCATCCTTTTTCCTCTTCCTTCTCATGCACAAATACCGTGCACCTACGCTAACACAATGCCCATCGCTGCACAGATGGGTGCTGTCTGGCCTGAGATGACGCACAGCCCTAATGATTTATTCCTCTAGCTCCTGCACTGATTGTGAATTATGAATACGAGGGGGACTAAAATATAGCAATAAAACTCTTTTCCCACGGCATGCAATATAATCTTCTATTGCTGCTTTTCTCTCTTTCATGCTCAGGCCTTAAAGCCTAATCTGTCTTTATATTCCTCTTAAAGCTTTAATCCATATTTTAAGGTATCCCTCCTAAAAGGGAATGCCTCATTTGTCTTCCAGAGTATTGTATTAGGCGATGTTCCCCTGTAAAATGCAGATTGCATTCATGATGAATCACGTGGGTCTGCATTCGTAAGCAAGCGCGCACGTGCACGAGTCAAGTGCGCGAATAACGGCACGTAGGCTGGAACACATCCACACGGGAAGCACGGGGAAAAGCAACTGGGAGAAGAGACACCGGCCATTCTCAATATCCCTCTCGAGGTGTTCAAAGTGCTCTCAGTGCCTCCTGCATCCGCTCACACTCTCCACTATCTCGTCTGAGGCGCAGAGAAGCAGAAAGCAGAGGTTTCTGGTCTAAGATTAAATTCAGCCCATATAAAAAAAAAAGGGCCAAAGATGCTAGCTCAAACGCTTCTCGTTCCCTTTCGTCCCTGCTGACAACAGCAGATGTGACATTTCCCCACAATGGAACCGAGGGTCTATTTACTTGTGCTCTGCTGCATATGAGGTTTCGCATCATTTCGGGTCAGGAGATGGCGGCGGCGTGGGAGAAGAGGTCGGGGGGGGGGCAGACTTTTGGGAATTAAGGGCAGAGAAAGGGAAGGGGCAGAAAAATGATGGAGAGAGACGAGGTCCTCAATCCTCCATATAAAAGGCCACTTTCCTCTCACAACAGGCCTTGGTATAATCTGAAACAAAGGCAGGCTGCTGGGAAATTGCACAGCGGCGGCACCAGCGCATCGCCCTTTACGTTTCAGGGGCCGGGTGGCGTTGCGGGACACAAAGTGATGTCTCAGCAGGGTCACCTTGTGGCCACATGGGCACCAGCAGGTGGTAAACAAGCTGCGGTGCCGAGGGAGGAGTCCGAGCCATCCCTCAGTCTGTTTCACTGGGAATCTAAAGTGAGTTCTTCTATCAAAGGTCACTCGTGGTGTACAGTTAAGGTTTGGAACAGAACCATCTACACAACTGGTGTTAGTGAGGAACAAGAGAGAGGAGGAGGAAGGAGGGGGGCTGTGTCGCTCGTGCTAATTTGCATGCTAAGATTGTCGTTTGAAGTCGCTTCCTTTGTTTTCTTGTCAGAAAATGCAAAACAAAAAAGAAATGCAAAGAAAGATTGCGAGTGAGACCTGCAGCAAAACTCAAGAGGGCAGAAAATCTATTTTTCAGAGATACAAATCTGCCTCCGACCCTGCTGCTATTATCCAGACTCTGGGAGAACATTGTGAATCAACAGCTGTCATCTGTGCCCAATCACTCGGTGCATCTTCCTCAATTAAAGGGGAAGAGAACCCCCCCCGTCTCCGTCCCCGCGGCCAACAGCGAGGCTCCCAACTCTTGGATTGAGATCTAGCGCGGCAGACTGCGCCTCAACTCACCAGCTCCCAAAAAAAAAAATGCTCGGAGCTGCGGGCGCGCCGGTCTGTCCGGGCCGGAGCTTCACAGATCATTCAAGGATATCCGCCGAGCTTTCGCATTGAGCTGCACAACAAAAACATGTATGACCATCAAATAAATAAAAAAAAAAAAGATGTATCTGAGGATGACTGCGGCGCTGGCGGACGGAGGCCGCTGCCTTCACCGCCTGCAACCACTAAGCGTTTGATCGGACTCCAAGGTTCCAGCTGGCTTTGAACACCGAGGTCTTCATCTTCTTGGCCACCCTTTAAAGCTGCAGACTTGATAATTAAACATGGAAGGATGTAAGAAAAACATATGCAACTGAGACATCATCAGCATGTTGTCAGCCCTGCAAGTGGAAAAAGCAGCAGCATGAGGAGAACGGATAGTCAGGTTTGGGTTGGTTTTTTTTTAGTGTTTCCTCGCCATGTCCCTGTTTACTGTCATTATGGAAGGATCAGAATTGCATTTTGTGCTTGAAATAGAACATAATGTGTTTATCTGAGATCGATTGTGAGGCGAGGTTTAATATGTACTCCCAAGAGTGGGGAAATGCGGCAACACCACAGGAGGGGAATAAAAATACAGATTTTTTTTTTTCTTTTGGAGGGGGGAGGGGAGGGAGGAGCACAAGGATCAGAGAGGGAGAGAATGGAAACAGCAGAAGAGCTGTGTGCAGAGGAAAAAGTGAAGAAGCGGGTGAACATGAGGGCTGAACGGGTTACTGTCACTATGGTGATTGACAGGTGACCCGTCCAGGGTTTATTCCTGCTTCTCCTCAATGCCCTTAATTGGGAATAAGTGTTGATGATAACAGAAATAAGATGGATGGAGATTGGGAGACTATAGTTGGCGGCTCATTAGGTCATCTTGTATGAGCTCTTACTTTCTTTTAATTTCTTTTTATTACTTTTACTGCCACCTCATCTCGCAGATTCCTGCCTGTAGAGATGTTGAACCTGGAAAATGGAGGTGTTCCCATGAGCGACATGGATCTCTGTCTGATCCTCCTCTTGATGACCAATTTTGGTGGGAAATAGATCAAAAAAAGTAATTGCGTGTCATTAGGTTTTGTCCTGCAGATGTGCTCAGCCAAGCTTGGAGCAGCATAAACAGCTTTGCGTGCAGATTTTGGTGCTAAAAGGCTCCACTCCCCTGAGCGTTGGTGGAGCCAAACGGCTGATCTAACATTAATATTTAGCTCAAGAGCATGATTGTGGTTGAATGTTAATATCGCTTCAATCAGTTGAATTCCAAACAGTTTCCCAACACTCATGTCATATTGATTAAACGCCAACGTCTTTACTTTGTGCTCGCAACTGAGGAAAATAAACATGAAATACATATTTAAATCATGTGGTTTGGCTTTCTTAATTAAATATGAATCAAGCTGGGAAGACAGTTAAGAGAGAGAGATGGAAGGGAAGAGGAAAACTTAAGAGTGACTGTTAGATGCGACTTTCCATCTGGAGGTGTCTGAATATCAGTGATCATTAGTCCTCAGTGGACCTCAACATACCAGCAGACCCCCTGCTGGCCAACAAGCTGTCTCATGTTTGGAAGAGATGCAGAATTGTGTCCAGACCACTTCTCTCTCTCTGCCTGTCTTTGAAAAGTTGTTCTTTTTGCAATTCCCTAAAGTGCAACTGTCCACACGAACAAACAAGGAGCAGCCAGTACTTAGCCCTCATTTAAAATTAACCACCACAGTGGCTGTTTTATCCAGTGGTGAATGTGTTTTGTAACATCTAGTTAAATGAATAATTTAGTCCCGCTCTCAGTAAACTAGTACCTCATTGGTATACAGGAAGTGGATGAACTTTGGGAATCTACAAAGAGCTCTGGAAGCCTCACGCCCCAACTCCTGCTGCTCATGTGTTGCGAGTGTCCGTCATCGCCGGAGCATCACCAGTGAGAACTTGCATCAGCTGCGCACCATCTCTCTCCGGAATACGTACAGAACCATAAGCCCACGATCACAGCAAAACTGGCCGTTCGCTACCGGCTCTCATGTCGGACCCATAAATGGCCCCTAAAGGACCAATTTTTGCATGAGAACAGCACCTCATTTCTGCATTCTGGCCGCCCTCACAGTTAGAAAATATTGAGTTTTGATGAAATTTTCCATCCTCCTCTGTGTTTATTAATGCGCAGCTGCAGCCGGCGGATGATTTACTCAGCCATAGCCCTGATCAGCTCATACCACACATACATAAACGCAACGCTACAATTGGTTATCGATCCTCTCCAGAATTACTGCCCTCTCCTCTGCGAGAAGAGCCGCCGATGAAAACAAGCACGCCGACGCGCTCGTGTGAGTGTGTGGCCATGCGTTAGCAAACACATCATTTTCTCAGCAAGGGCTTCACATTGTTTTTTTACCCCCCCCCCCTCAATTCGGATCTAAATGTTCAGAAGAGGAGATTTCGGCTGAGGGAGAGTGAGATGTGGGAGGAGGAGCGTGCTGATGCGAGTGAAGTGTTCCCACGCTGTTTTCTCTGAGTTCACGTGTGAATTGTGCAGAGAGGCTGCTTGAACCTTTCTCCTAACTCGCCTTCCTGGCCCCAGGAATCGAAATGGTGCGGGCATCACGCCGGGTCATAGCTTTGCAGAAGCGTTTGGGCCACGGTGCTCGGCAGAACCATGGAAACATGAGAGAACATGTTCCCTCGTCCTCCTCTGTGTGCTGGCAGCTTCCATTAGTAAAAGAGCTTTTGCCCATTAGTTTCCTCTAAATGAGAATCTTCCTGGAATCTACCCAACCCATTGATGAATTCCTGCTGCTACTCTCAGCAAAGGTTCACGTTTCTTTTGTTTTGACTTTGACAGATTAGAACAGTTTGCTTTTGCCTATATTTTCTCCACAAATTGCACTGAATTCTACGTTAGATCCTTTGTATTTTGCTTCTGGTACGAGCCGCTTTGATGCACTCGTGTTTGGTTCAAATCCTCTTTGTTCCGCCTACGTCATCTCGGTGTTTTACATCTCTCTCATCATCCCTTCCTCTCTCTCCACCCAGCTCTCCTTCCATCAGGGAACATCCTGATGAGCCACGCACTGCAGTTTTTGATTGAAAGCCCCCTGCTAAGCGGGCGCGGTGTCCAAGTCTACCAAAGCAATAAAGATGGATGCAAAACACGGGCGTCCATAATGAACGTATAAATCAGCCACTGCGTGGGAACCCGGTCTATTGAATGGGTCTAGTGTGCTTGTCATTTTAATTCATCTTGTTGTTTTAGAATGTCCAATGTTTCTCCGTTGTCATATACATGCTTTATGGATCCGACTCAATGTCATTGTCAAGGTTCCATTGTGTTTGTTTCTTCCTGACTTTGCTATCTTTCTCTCTGACTTTTGCCCTCCTACGCTGCGCCCCCTGCTGGAGGACTCTTTGGATAGACTTTTCAGGAGGTTAAGATGGGTTATCCATAAATCTACAGAGGATTTAAAAGTCAAGAGATGCTATTATGATATAAGCAAAGAAGGTGATTAACATAAATCTCAGGGCTCAGGAGATGAGAGAGAGATAGAGAGAGATTGTGGTTCCCTTTATTCTGATTGGTCCAAAAATCATTACACGGTTAATCCTATTATTTATATATTTTTATTGTGTGTCTGAGGCCTGTGGGTCTGACCTTGTCAGGTTGAAGATGAAACCCATGGAAGTAAATCTTGAAAGAATATCCTCACACCAAAACCAGTTCCTCAAAGCTCCTAAAATGCCGTGTTCAATGTCCACTAAGTTATTGGAATGCACTGTAAACAGAAGCAGGGAACTAGAGCCGTACATCACGTGACACACGCAGTGTGGAACATACAATCTGACTTGGCTCAACGGCTCCCAGCAGGGCCAGATGGACAATCTTTTGGTTGTTTTGAGCTTAACCTCTCTGATGCAGGAAAAAAATATCTTTTTTTTTTTGTTTTATAACTTGATATTTCCCAAAAGTGTTGACATGTAGGCGATCAGGAAATAAATCAAGCCTGGGTTACATGCAGGCAGCACTCCTCCACATCCACACCAGAGTTACTGACTCAGCCATTAAAGCAGCTGATAAATTATCAGCCTGCTAGAGTCACATTATTGTAATTATGACAAATCTCCTGCTCGTTTATGCATCTGATGAATGAGTGAGCTTTAATTACTTATTGAAATACAGTGTTCTGGCATGTTTTAATGCTGGAAAGAGCCAGAGCGGACATTAAAAAAACACAATGATAATCCACAGGGCCACCTTTCATTTATGTTACCTGTCCAAAGACCCAATGCTCATTATAAATCTGACCAGCCTACAAATGGGTATATGTCATTTGAAGGAAATTGCACCTGATCTATGCATATCGTCCAATGCTAACATACATGCTGCTATCATTTGCTGTCCCAGACTGTAAAAATGCTTTTGTTGCAGAGCTGGCCTCCAGGAGGAATCCTGCGTGATGTGTCTACAGTAGCTGACGCGAGTGCAATTCCACAGAAAACATTTATTACCAACTGTGACGGAGCATGGTCCATTAGCGCAGGAAAAAGCACCACGCTGTGCTTTAATCTGTTTCGGAGGAAACTTCAATGAGGTGGCGGCAGACTTGTTTTGATTTTAATTGACCCCGGCTTGCGATCCAGAATCACAAAGGAGAGGGAGGGCCTTCTCGCCTCTGCCGCATCCTGCCACCAGAGGGCAGTGACGGTGTTTTGGATTTACTCGCGTGCCCAGCTTGTTCAATGGTTTCTGCTTTTAACACCTAATCCATCACCGTACCATCAAAGTGAAGTCTGTTGAAATTAAACAAACTTAAGTGCGTTCCAGCAATCAGTGTTCTTCAGAACACATCCCTGCCCTTGCAGAATTCCAGAGAACCTCAAAATTTGTACGCCTCTATACCAGGGCCCTTTTCCCAGGCTAACTTTGGGATTGAGGGAAAATATTTTTTGGAGATAAATTCAAAAGAAATGCACAAGATTTTCAAACTCACAGCAGTGAAAAAGCTGTAATAACCATTTACTGACAATCTGAAGGGCTGCAGATCATTTTAAGTCCAGGTCTGCACATTGACCTTCGTAATATGGAGGGTCTGAGCTTTGGTTTCCTCCGACCTCAGAGCGACTTTGGTCCGGCTGCTATGAATCTCGGATAATTGCGAGACAGATTAACATAATTACATGGTGGGTGTTGCCTGAGGGTAAAGCAGGTCTTTGCCCTCATGAGGACGGAGGTGAGCAGCAGAGGTGATTGGACATTTGCAGTTTTGTGCAGACACAAGAGGGTCCGACTCTGATTCACCACGCCTGGCTGGACACCCACACCAACAGCTATCGGAACTGATCGATCTGCTGCACCTGGAACGGACATACTGCCTACTCTCATCCTCTCCTCAGTGTTTCCTTCACACCTTTTCTTTTTTCCCCCCACACGTATTCACTCTGTTTAACCTGCTCATCCTGTGTGTGAGCACCGCGGGAGCAGGGTTGTGTCTCATTTCCTCAACTAAATTAATTCTCATTTCATTTTAATAAGACAGATCAAGGAGAAGTATATGCAGATGAAATCTAGGATGAGGCCACTGTGATGAAGTAACCGGGATATATGCAGACTCGCACATACAGAGATATAACTCACTGTCACTTTCAGTGTCAGTGATGGATGTCGAAGCTCATCTACAGCACGTGACCCCGAGAAAGACTTGGTGCAGCAGAGATGCTGTCTTGTTATGGTTCCAGTGGACATTATTGGCACCCTAAACAAGACTTTATCAAGTATCTTTAGGTTTAACCTTGACATTAACTCATTCAGTCATCTGCATCCTGGTGTGGCGATCATGTGAGAGTCATGTGACCGAGGCAGGACGTGACGATTCTGAAATGATGCTGCCACCATTGTGATATCGCCATGTTCCATCTGCTCCACTTGGTCTATGGATATGCGGATATGGTTTCCATAATTATTCCTCTATATGGTAATTTTCCTTAAAGGGGAAATGGGTCTGGGTTCTTATGGGTTAAATATCAGATACCTGATTTGATGAAAAACATTCAAGTAGTAAATATTTACCAAACAATTCCATCTTTTCATTTAATTATGTCAAACAGTTTTGAAGAGCTCCTTGATTTCATACTTTACCAGAACTCAATAATGCGGATAATTGGCAAAAAGAATAATTATCCAAAATTAGCTGCTCCTGCTTTCGTGCTCAATTCAAACCTGATGATTCGGAATAACCATCTCCACATGCAAATATTTTGTCATTAATCCTTCGTCTACCAATACAGAAAAGGCATTACTCTGTTTTTGCACATGATGGAAATGATAATAAAGTGGGGGAGCATGTTTCTTTTTTCTTAAGCAAATAGGAAAGATCTCTTCTAGACCTGCAGCTGTCATCTAACCAGGTGTAGTATATAAGCTGCCAGATATTAGAGTCCTGATGGATGATATTGACATTAAGGGTTTATCCATAATTCCACATCCTCTTTCTTGTTTGTGCTGTCAGGTTCTTCTTTATTTGCATTTAGGAGGTGTCTGTTTACTGCTGACAATGAACATCGATGAACCACAAAATACAAAGAGAGTTAAACAAAACCTCTCATCACCCAAACAAAATGAGCCATCCGATGAAAAATGGAAAGTTGGACTAATTTCAACCTGAACACCATTCCCAGGTCAACCACAAGGTCCAATATTTGGATATTGAATGAAGGCTCTTGCAATAACTGGGATTATTTTAATATCACATGTGTTGCAGGTTTCAGGTTAATGATGTCTCCTAATGTCTCACTTGATCAATTATTTTCCTGATATAACTCATTTCCTCCTTTATTGAACATCTCTGCTTATTTAGCAGCTTCATTGATCACAAGGCATGATTATAAATTGAGACAAATTATGGATTTCAGGTCTGAATCTGATCATCATTTCTCACTTCAGAGCAGCATCTGTGCAGGAGAGAAGGTCAGCCGCGCTAAATTGTTTGCGGGACGCATCTGTGAGGATCCTTCATCGGCTGTGAGCACCTCCCACCAGGTGCAGATTGCACAGAAGGAAAGTCCTCCCTCTCCCATTCTCAACACCTTGCATCAGGTCATCATCAAGAGCATCCTGACAGGTCGAGTTACCCGCGGTGTGTCTGACAGCGAGTGTGCAGAGAGGGTAGCGGAGAGGGGCGTGGGAATGCCGTCCTGACATCTGTAACGGAGCGCTGCAAAAGGGAAACCATCTGCACTGTGAAAAACGAAGGACGTGGACAACGTGATCTGAAGAGAATATGCACCACTTTCCTCCAACAGGCCATAAAAACTTCAAAATAACTGTCTTTTTCTATTTTTACACCAGGGTGTGGCGCCATTCTGTCATTCAAACGGCCAAGCAATTGATGCCACTCCTTGGAATCAATTTTAACTTCTCATTTATTATTTGTTAAACACTGTAGATCTGATAATTTAGGCATGACCCCTACAGATTATCTTATATAGTCACCTCATAGCAAATGGATGACCCACATCCAATTATTGATTTCATAGAGCCCTTCTGGTGGCTGGAAAGTCTAAAAAGTGGCCGACATCTCCACAGATGTTTTCCCAGATGGTGGCAAAACGCTCCGGTATCGACCAGCCAGTCCAATACCGCCGTGCTCCTACCATTGTGAGGGCGGATCAATATTGGCGAGCAACTAGATAAAGATGGAAGAATATCTAAAATGACGCTTAAAAAAAATGTGTTGGGGAAAATGGAAACAGGGACGTCAGCGTGGTTAAAATAACATCAAAAGAAATTGAATCCACTAGTGAGGCTTGAAAGAACAACAGGTTCGGAGCAGACCGTCCAACAGGACCGACAGGATGGTGTTCAAAGTCCGTCAGCATGTAGTAGATTCGTTATGTCTGATTTCATCTGCTAATAAGCTTCATTTCAGAGAAAATCGGGTTTTTCATCTTGCCGAAAGCACCGTAATTCCTGAGTCATTCATTATCAAAACTTGGAAGGAGCAAAAAAAAAAAAAAAAAAAAAGCAGCATTCAATGCTCCAAAAGGCTGAGCTCATTAGATGTAAATGTTGTGCGAGAGGAGGGAGTCTGTTGCATTTCAATTATATGTGAAAACAGAGGAGAGTCCAACAGATGCTTCTGTGCACAATTTCAAAAACTGATTGGGTTTTTCTCTAAATTTTTCAAGCATCTCTTCACCGGTGATCTCAGAGAATCGGACAATCTGAGGCTCGTGCAATCAGTCCAAGACTCGTCCGTCTTTGGCTTTGAGGCATTTGCATCTCGGCTTCGTGTGGTCTCCGATGAGCAGGGAACTGCTGAGTGCTGGAGAAAAGCCGGAGCGTGATTCGCATTCAGGGCTGTTTTCACGGCACTGGATGAAAATGATAAGCTAGAGCGCCTTCGAGAGAATCTCATCATTAGTCCTCTCACAGGCCTGGATTTAATTATCTGCACATCCAAATCACCCGCTTCTCCCTTCTCAGCAGATTATTCTGTTCCTGAAGGATAATAACCATGATGCCTTTCACCCTTTTTCCTTATCTGCATGCTAAAACAGCAAATTCGCTTTGTCCTCTTTGCATATGACTCCCCCCACGCCCATTTTGTTTCATTTTCACTGATGATGGTGGTGGTGGTCGGGGTCGGGTGGGTGATAAACAGGCGTGCGCACTTCTGGAAAGCTCCAGAAATAAGTTCATGTAAAACGAATCACTAGACGGGAAATTGACCCAGATTGTGGCGAAATCTCATCAAATGGATCCCATGACAAAGACGAGACGAGGGCAGCTGAAGGAATCTGGATGATTATGGTCTGGGAAAAAAATAAGGAGGAGACAAGTAGACAAATGAAAGATGGAGGAAGTCGGGGGTGTCAGCAGAGAGCCAAAGACAGGAGACGGAGAAGAGCTCCCACATCCTGGGAGAGTGTTTTAATGCCTTAATGTTCATCACACTGACATCTGGTGGGACCTCATTAGCTCAAGGCAAAGAGATCTATGGCCTTGGCAGGAAAGGCACCAGTCATAGCATAATAACATTAGCTCGTGGCTACAAATAGCTTCCTACAGTGGTCATGATCTCTAGCTCCTCATGGCAGATGGAGAGTGGAGACATTTGAGACTGTTTAGGTTCCACTTTTCTTCTTCTGGACTTAAATTATACATTTTTTATATTCAACTATAGTGTTGGAGGAAATGTGTTTTTTTTTTTTTTTTTAAGTGATGTAATCGATCAGGAAATGTGTGTTCAGCCTGTAATAGAAGCCAAAACCTCCATTCTGAGGCAAAATGCCTCTGAGATAGGGAGTGTAATTTCACTGCCAGCCTTTATTTTCTCAGTAGACTAGTTTTCATTTATGGGTTTTTAAAATAACTAGCATAAATCCACTTTTTTCCACTTTTTTGCCTCGTAACCTCTTTGTTTATTTATGAAATTTGCTCAAATAATGCAGTTTTTCTTCAAAGGATAAAGACGAAAAAAAATCTGAATACTGTGGCTTGGGTGAAATGAGGACACAGCACAATAATTTTTTTTTGTCATTGTCATTTCGTCATCCTGTCTTCTCCTGTGTAATTGTGCGCTGGTATGACAATAAGCTTCCTTGAATCCTTGAATGTTAGATTACTGTAGGCCAGGAGATGCTATTGGGGAGGTATAAAAAAGGATTTCCTGTTGTAGCTGAGGTTAATAACGAGGTGAGAGAATACTTTGTGCCAAAAATCATGTGGTAATGATTCATCGATGCTCTTCACTCTGATGATCTCCAGATGCTAAAGGTCAGAGAGTGCAGCAGGTGGAGGAAAATCCTAAATAGTTTTATAATATCTTGAATAACTGGACTTTTTTTAAGTGCTTTATGTCTTTCCGACTGTTTAGAAGAGATTATATAGTCTTATATAATCTTATATAAATGAAAACGAGTGTTACAAACTCCATTTTCCAGCATTCCTTGTGGCTCTTTGTTGTCCCCCTCCCCCCCTTACGTGGCTGCAATTCCCAACTGTAACGGTGTCCACCTGCTCAATCACACACACCTGATTTCCGTCATCCTCATCATCTGTGGTATAAAAGATCCGACTCTCCGGCGGGTCAGGCCTAGATTGTTGTTTCAGCCCCAGCAGAGCAGTTGATGGCCGGCTCTGCTCTCAGTGTTCGTTTTGAATTAGTTGTCAGTGTGTCCCTGCACCAAAAATGTTCAAGTCAAAAAAACTGGAATAACAAAACTGTTATTCTTAATTGCCAAGGAATGAAAACAGTTGGTCGTTGCTGTATTTCAATTTGGCTTTCAGTCAATAGCGCATTCTTTTTGTTTACCACAGAAGTGCTTTAAATGAGGACTCTTTGAACCCACCGTCACTCCTGAAAAGCAAATAATGAGAAAAACCATGAATAAATACTCACCACTGTCATCTTTATTTTGTGACTGTGTGTGTGTGTTTGTGTGTGTGTTTTCCTGGGTTACACACCACCTACTTTCCTTTCTTCTGCCACGTACGTTCGCTGGAGCTTAGACCCTGGCTCATGCTCGAGAAAAATGCAGCTTCGGTGGAGAAAATAAAATGAAATCTGACACTTCGGTTGTTAGCCGCGACTGGATGGGGCGTGCGAAAGAAAATGCGAGCTTCACCCCGAGTTGTGAAAATAAGTGTCTAGATGGATGAGTCACTGCAGAGGGTGCAGAAAAGAAATGAAAGCAAGTTGATAGAGGAAGAGATATCTGGTGTATTTGTCTGAAGCTGAGGCCGATTATATTTCGTACAAACTCCAGAGGGGCTTTATCTCTGGCATTTGGGCAATTTATGATCGCTTACACGTCCCACTTGGGACAAAAGCAGAATGTGAAGACAATTTGAAAGTGTATCGGCCTGAAACAGCCCGTCAAACTTGGTGATCATCCATCAAACTCCTGGTTCGTGGCAGCACTGGTGTTCTGCTATATTCCTGTCTGCTTTCTGTCGGATTATTCTCCGTATAACCTTGTTACCGCGGATGCATATCGAATCAGAGATAAAAGGCACAATGCACAAGCCCCTCTAAAGCAATCTGTGGCTCCGATCACCGCACTGAAATATCAGGAGACTAATTGGGTTGTGTATTGATAAAACCCACGTTGGTGTCTGTGCTGCTGAACTAGAGGATGATTTGATCTTTGGTCTTCTTTACAAAAGAACGAGATGTTGGACACAAGCAGCCAAAATGAGCTTCCTCTGTGAATCTCTGGGCTCTGCCTTAGAGGCAGGGTGGGAAGCTCAGTCACCCGGGAAGGGCTCAGAGTAGCCTGCATTGAGAGGAGCCAGATGAGGTGGCTTGGGCATCTGATTAGGACATCCAAGGGACTCGGGGGAAGACCTAGGATAAGCTGGAGGGACTGTGTCTCCCAGCCAACCAAGGAGTAAATCTAGATAGGCAGTAGAGGATGGCTGGATGGATACCCAATACGTACCCAATACCTCATTTTATATTCACCTGGGTTTTTTGAAAAACCTCATTTCCACCATAATTACCCAGGGATAGTTGTCCTTCAACCCCAAACATTCCCTGTAAAAAGTATCATTTTCTTTTATTTACAAAGGTCGTGTTTGATGTTATAAACACAGCTAAGCAGCTTTGACAGCAGGGCCTTCCACATAAAGTCAACACCATGCAACGCCACACGGCCTCGTATAATTGAAGACCACGTGAGCAGACCTGGCAAATATTTGCCTCTTTTTGTACATTTTCTTTCTACAAAGAAAACAATGTGATGGTGTTTGAGGATCTGACTCTGCGAACTATCTCCAAGAGATCAGATTGCAGGGGAGAAGGAGGTACACAGGTGCTCGTCAACAGGTAAAGTGTGTGTGTTCCTGTCCGGACCACCGAGCATCCTCAGTGTGTTGCTGCCCTTCTGAACCGCCGTCTGCGGTACCAGCTGTGCCACGTTACCTCAGCAGCAGCCAGCGTACATTTACCCTCGGCGTATTGTTTTCTCCGACCCGTCCCGTTATACTCACCGTCGTCATTTGCCTTTCATTTTTAACTACACACTTGTCACTTGTAAAACCCGCCAAGGCACGGGGGAAAAAACTGCTGACCGCTGTACCACCTAATTTATGATGCTGATACGGCTTCCAGTGATTCCTCAACGACTGCCTGGGTCATTTTATTCTCACACGGAATATTAAAATGTCTACAGTGACCCATCTACCTCTATATTTAAGAGTAAAACAGGGCCACAGGGATGTGACATTTGTTAATGCTCTAATTAGAGCTTTGTTTGGTAAAAAAAAATCCCCTCCATTAGCAGACGGGGATGTGGGATCTTATTGGTTTGGTTTCACCACATTTGTTAATAGAATGCAGATATTTCATTTTCTATATGACCAAAATTATACAATATACAATATTTACCAGCATTTCTTAACTAAAACAACCAATTATGGTAATTATAAACATATAAGAACTTTGATAATTCATTTCAACACTGATAACCTCAATAATAATCGTAATATAATAATCTGCTTGTATTGTTTTTGTTTATGGGGCAGCCTCTTTTATGGTTTCAAAAGAGGGCAGCAAAGATTTGTGATTTGCAAATTTGTGACATGACAACTCAGTCTTCCACATCAGCAAATGACCTGACCTCCTGCCCCAAAACTATTTAATATTTATCAGGCTGAATTGCCACAGATTTCAGTTCAGTCAAACAAACACTCCTCTAACCCCTTGTTGCCTCTGTGGGCCATTTAAATGACTGCGTCCAATGAAAGGAAAAAGAACAGGTTATAAGCATTCTGTTTGTTTTATAATTGTTTTAACCTTAAGTAGAAAATGATCAAAAGGCCATCTCATCTGGCTGCACCTGGAGGAGGGATACTGGGAACCAAGCAACGTAATTTCACATTCTGTCACCAAAAAATATTTAATTTAATTCTAACCTTTGCAGAAATATCGAAATGGAATCTAATTTACAGATTATTACCATTTTTAAAGCGATGACCTTTTGGCCTACAGCAAAAAAAAAAAAAAAACATGTAGAGTTTGAATAATGGAAAATTTTCTCTGCCGCAGTGACCGACTATCACTTGTCTCAGCCCCAGTTAGAAGAACGATGTGATAGTGGAGGCTGCAGCAGTCTAACATCTCCCCCGGTTCTTTTATGTCCACGCCATTTTCCTCTGCTCCAGTTCCCGTGTAGTAGTTCACTGATTTATGGTGACGTGCGGAGTTATGACAGGTACCAGAACCGGGCACCTTGTCTGAACACGGCGATAAGAAAGGCGCCTGTGATTCATGTCAGTAAGAGGGTTTGGGATTTGCTGATGTGTCACCACTTGGATTCACAACATGTCTAACTTGTGCTGCTTCCTGACACAGTAACTCCCGCAACTCACCGAGAAAAGTGACAAAAGCGAGTTTCACAATTCTTAACAGCGAAGGTCTAACAAGCTGCAGACCTTGTGGAAACAAATGGAGCACTTCAGCCAATGAGGATGATTACATGTTTCATTTGCTGGTTTGTTTTTGACTCCTTTGAATGAGGAGTGGTGATGTAAAACAACCAAATATGTTATTTTGTTCTCTATTCATAGATGTTTGACTTGATTGAAACATCCAGCAAGTCAAATCTGACAGCAGCAGGAGAGGTTTCAATCTAACGCCTGTTTGCTGGGGGAATAAACTGAAGTGTGTTTCATAGAAACTATAGCAGCCGTGGAGGGGGGCCTGGATCAATATTTATGTAAATAACCAAGCCTAATTGGTATGCTATAGTGGTTATACACAGTAGACATCATGCCGCTGTGTAGCATTTTCAAGAGATGACTCAAGATCATTTTATACGGTCACCTTTACAACATTTGTGTTTCCAAAACAGTGATTCTCTTTTTCAGTATCAGATTTGTGCTTTTCTGCCGTTTCTCCTTCGTCACCCCAGCGCGTGCTCCAAAAATCCCTCACAGATTGGATGAAGCAAAGCAGTGAACTGTGCTCCTTACTGGGATTGAATTTAAATCCAAACTTGGCTGGATCACTCAAGGACATTTGGGGATCATTTTGAGAAATCACTTGTGTTTTGTGCAGAGCAGATCTTCAAATATACCCCTCTGCTGACTCCATTTCCACCAGATGAACAAGTGTTATGCAATGTTTTGTTGTAGCCTAAGAAAATCCTTTTTGGGAGACCTTTGGACTCAGAATGGCTTCTGTCAAACTCCAGATAAGCTCTGTTGTACGTATTTGCTTCGACTCTACGCGGCTCACTATAAATACGTGATTTACTCACAAGCCTCAGAGACGTTGTTCTCTTGCAGGCCAGCTTTGTTGAACAATTCCAGAACATGGAACTCCAAAGAACGTCACTCTGAACTGTTTTAAATGCTTTCTGTTACTTCTATAAGGATCCCTGGCAAGAGCAAAACCGTTCCGGTTGGAAATATGCAAATATTCATGTAAACTCTCACCCTCAATAACAGATTCGATTTGAAGCTCTGCACGTTTAAATAACAGATGACCGTATGTGTGTGTGTGTGTGTGTCTGTGTCTGTGTCTGTGTGTCTGTGTGTCTGTGTGTCTGTGTCTGTGTGTATGTGTGTTTTAAAGCAGAGCCGGGGTCTCCCGTGAATTTCTCAGGAAGGCATGGCTGCTTGATATTTCTTGAACTTCAAAGGGTCTCAGCTTTGATGCTCGTCACAGGTTAGATCCTGTCATCTCTGCTTCAAGGGACAGGAGTTAATATGGAGCTGAGCCTCCATATTGATTGATTGGGAAAGTCTGGTTCCTTTTTTTTGGTTTTGTTTTGACCTTTATGCCTTCAACCTGGATCGCCAGTTTAAAAAGCATGACATCTGTCCTGTCATAAAAAATGAGCCTTTGCACATTGGTAGGTTTGAGTTTTCTCAGATTGATATAAAAGCAGTTATGGGACCACAGAGACAAAGAGTTAAAGCAAAAATGACAATAAAGGTCCCTTCTGGGATTACAGGAAAGTCTGGCAGCTGTAAACATTACTGGAAGGAAAATCAAAAAGTTGCTAATATTTATATGCAGGAAAGCTGTAAATCCAGTGTCGAAACACCTCACCATCACCAGCATATGATTAATGTTCACTTCCAGATCAGGTCTTCTTACAGAGATCCTCAGAACAAGGTGTCTGTAGCAAGATGTATGACTTTCTACCGAAAGAAAAAAAGCAAATGATGCTCATGATATAAACAAAAACTAAATGATCATCATTAATAATAGTTTAAAACAAGATAAAAGTTTCGAATGTGAAGATAATGTAAATGCATTCAGCTCTTTTTACTTTCACTAACCAATATGTCTTCATTTACTTATTTACCATAAATGTGTTTTATAATGAGCAACAAAGCAAACACACACGCGCACGCGCACACACACACGGAATACCGCAGTGCAGCTTTTGATGTTCTCATGCTCAGCGTTGAATCACAGAGGAGAGCCTGAAGTGACACTTACCTTTCCGTTAACTCTCTGTGTGTAATCCCTAAAGGATCAGATTCCTTCACCATTGTTCCACCGTGCTCATCAAACAGAATTAAACAGAAATCGGTTTATCGGGGAAAACTGTGACACCTAATGCACATCAATGGGGGCATTGAAAGTAGAGTTCCCCCCTGAGAAATGCCCACATGCAGGGTGTGTTTAACAGTCCCTCCGTCGAACAATGCAATTTTACATTTTGCTAAAATAGATATGCTGAACCTCACAATAAACAATAAGACTGCAATTGATTTTTTTAAATTATCTATCCTACACTAATAAATAAGGAATGTTTTGTGGTTTGCGGTGTGTCCATGCCAGGGTGAGATACTCGACACCATGGCTCTCATTGACAGACTTATTCAGTCTTCTCTGTAATTGGTCCACAAGTTAGCAGGAAATTGTATGCAAATACGTAATTGGCCATCATGATAAAAGTGACCAATGGCAGCAGTGTGGGTCGTACCATGTGAGACTGCAGCAGGGGTCTGCGTGTGGTCCGTGGCGTTGTTTGGACACAGAAGTATGGCCTAGCCCTGGTGTAATTGGGTTTATTTATGTTTTTGCTCCAGGCTTTTTATATTTGCTCCAGGCTGCTGCCGAGCCTGGGTGACATTAAACACAGCGGAACCGGGGAATGGGCTCCAGGAGCGAGGGTAGATGGATGAAACCAGTCTCTGCACATGCAGGATGCCACGTCTGTTCAAAGAGCGTTGAAGTCGTTACGCTGTTTGCACACATGATTTACATATGACCTAAAATAATGTTTATATTTATAGAGAAGTGAATGAAATAGAAAAACAAAGATATATAGATTGATGACACCGTGCTACGCCCATAACTTTCCCTTTCTGTTCATTATCCATCCCTTTGCTGGTGCAACTGTTCTATTCCATCAGGACCCCTGTCTGCTTTGCAATTTACACAAGAAAGAGACGTGCGATCAAACGGAAGGCAGAGAACAAATAACTCAAAAATAACCCCCAGGTTTTCTCGCTTGTGTTCCATCTGAAAAGGCAAAAAAAAAGAAAAAACAAAAAGCAGCTTTTTTTTGGACAAGGTGACACGTCTGCAGATAGCGTCGCACCTTTAAGGTGAGCCTATCAGCGCCTTCAAACAGACTTCTCTAACACAGCGGCTCCCCCGGGGGGCTCGAGCTCTGGCGGTCTCGAGCTTTTTATGTGAGTCATATATTTTCAGAGGTATCACTGGAAAAGCACCCAGAGGACTGCTGGGCCCAGACACTGCCAGAACACTACCAGGACAGAGAACTGAGAGGGAAAGAAGCAGGTAACGTTGGAAAGATGTGCAAATAATAATAATAAGCATAAAATGTCACTTTGTGGCACCTCCTTGAACAGATACCCCCACCGCTCCTTCTTCTCCAGTTGATGTAAATAAATGTGCATAATGATGGGGAAGCTGAATAAGGTCACCTTTATTTGACACACACAGATCAAAAATGTTGTCTTTTTGGAGAATATGTTAAGCCATGCAGTTTGTCATATGAGGTTTCTCTCAATAAATAACTTCCTAAGACCTGGAGTCCACATATCCAGACATCACCTATACAATAATACTTAATTCTGCTTAATATAGGACACTTACACATTGTATTGATACAAATTTAGCTTGAGCGTCCCTGTATGTTGACATATTTTTTTACTAAAAACCAAATCATGTCTAGAGATGACAGTCAATGTCTATACTTACAAGGTCCCAGTAAGCCGAAATAGCTAAGAGAGAAATTAAAAATGTATACTAGAAAAAGAGCTGGGGTCTGCCGATGCTCTGCAAGTGGAGAGGAAATGAAACCCCAGAGGAGTCTCGTTCATTATAGAGCACTAGCAAAAAAAAAAAAAAAACAAAGCGTTGGTGTCGGGTTACCACGGGTCATGGAATAGGGCCTAAACAGCGTAGCCGACAGCAATGGGGCAGAAGAGACGCAAGCAAACAATCCTGGCATGCTGACAGAGGTACAGATGGCCGTGAGGGCCCATCTGGGGTGGAGAGCCTGTCCAAGCGTTCTCTCAGACTTCTTCGCTGACGCAGAACGCTGTTGCGTGTTGATCAACGTGCTTTGGTGCGCCATTTGCGCGCACAGATTGCATATAAAAATATGCAATTTCCTATTTGTCCACGTTTGACAGGAATAGGCTGTTTCTCCTCTCTTTATTTTCTTTGGCTCTAAAATCAGCGCCAGCGCCGGTCCAAACTGACCCCCAGCGTGAGCGCCTTGTCTACGGGAGAAGGGCCAAGCACGCGCCATTTCTAACGTCAGTCGGTCAGCGGCGGCGCATTAGCGCGCACGGCCCACCAACGCGGCGCAGCACGGAAACAAGACACGAGCGTGACCCAGCAGGGCCAGCGTGGGCTGAACAAGCAAAGATCTATGGCAGACGATCCGAGCACCGTTCACGAGAAATTTTCTCTGAAGGATTAAAAAGTAAAACACCAAAGCCATGTGCTATTTACCTGACAAGCACTTATGGTAATAAATTTTATGCGAGGGCTCCTTTGGTAGCTGCTGCCGTGTATTTTCTCTCCCAGCCCGCCGTATCTAATCCCAGGATCAGTGCCAGGCTGCTGTATCGGAAAGACAAATGTGGATTTTATGGGAATTAGCTGTGGTGCACGAGGAACGAGCGAGGACGGTCAGGTCTCGCAGACAATCATGATCATGTCTGATGCAGTCATTTAGGATAAACAGAAGCCCGGGGACAAACGAGCTGAGTTTTTTTCCTGAAAGGAGCTTTTGGAATGATGCATAATGAAATGTATAATTTATTTATTCTGAGACTCTGCAGGGCACGATGAAATAAACATGAGCATGTGTGTGTGAGAGAGAGAGATGGAAGGGGGAGAGAGACAGAGAGAGAGACAAAGAGAGAGAGAGAGAGTGCAGGGAGCAAATGAGAAAGCAGCAGAACAAAAGGGAGAACAGCAAATATGGCATTCACGTGTCCTCACAAACACGTGTAGCAATTCAGAACCTGTATCAGGAGAGTCACAATCAACCGTCTGCACATAGACAATAAACTCCAACCGAACGCCCAATTCCATATAAGTGTTTAAAAATGATGACACTCTATTTATTCTATGGAGAAACTCTGATATTGGCTTTGGCCGCTGGGTCCATCCATCACAAATAATACTAACAGAAATATCCATTACGCTTATAAACCTGTTTTAATTCATAACAGAAGTGGAATAAAAAGAGTAAAACAAGTGAAAATAACATTGTAATGGAAACATCATAGTGGCACTATGAGTGTATTAAAATAAATTGTCTGGATAAGGCGTAATTAGTCTGACTGATAATTCCTTTCACTTTCAGGACCATCAGCTTCTCCCAAAGGGAACACAAAATCTCTCTTCCGTGGTCTAATTATCTTGGAGCAGACTTTTAACAAAGCCATTAAGGCTATTCTTGTTTTCGCACATAACACATTAAACAGCTAAAGATGAATGGAATCTTTCTGGGAAAAAAAAAGCTTTTTAAAAAAAAAAACGGGTTAAAGTGTACCAAGACACAAACAAGTGTTGCATTACATTGACTTTGTTGTCCTTGTCAACAGAGTAACCTTGTTGTTTATTCATGTGTCAACAGACAGCCCTCGCCAAGCGTTCTTCTTAGCGTTCGCGGCTCTGCTGCAGCAGGTCACCGGTTCTCAAGTGGGAGTTCGAGTCCAGTCATGAAGGAACCACTCCAAATGCGGCCACGGCTGCTTCAGGAGGCCTAATTTGGCAGGAATTAGGTAGACAATCACCGTTCGCCGGAGCAAAGCGCTTACGTTTTAATTAAACCAGGCAGATGTTGCTTTGTAGCCAAATGCTACTGGAATTGCCAATTTGCGAGCAACAACCAGCGCCTGATTGTTGTGGCAAAACTGGGATTTTTCAGAAAGCCCTGTGCACTTTAAAGCACAGATGACAGCGAGTTATTAGTGTTCAGATTATTTCTCTGTCCACTGTTAACGCTTCAGATGTGGTTTTATGGGTGCTGAGTTCGTGCGGTTTGCAAGTAAAGAGGGAATTCAATCCGGCCGTGGGAGTTTGGATGTTTCAGTAACCTTATATCTATTTCTATTCCCAAGAGAGACTGTTAGCAGGTTAGTGCTGGAGTTGCCAAATGAACAATAATCACCTATAGGCGCTTTTAGTGAGGAGGTGGTGGTACGTGGGTGGGCACCAGGACCAGCACAGGCAGAGTGAAGAAACAGGGAAGTGAATGTTTGACTGTAGGTACCGTAGGCACTTTGAGATGAAATCAGTGGCTCCATAGGTTCATACAGGCGCTGGCTTGTTCTCTAACACTGGTGGGCTGGATGTGATTGGCTGCTCTGGTAGGTGGCAAACCCTTTGTCAGGGGGTTGGGGTGGCTCCAAAACCCAGTGGGAACTGGTCGTGTAAGCGCGAGGCAAAGCTGAGCTGCTGCCTCTATTTTTACGATGGATGACCTACGTGACACTAGACTTATGGCTTTCTTTCTCTCTCCTTTTTTAATCCGTCAATGCTTGGATCCTCAGAGTCGATCGTCTGAAGAAATTTGCAGTGTAAACAATGCAGAGAACAATCTTTCATCTCATGCTATCCATCCCAAGGCTGAACTGTAAACCTGAAAAGTTAATAACCCAACAGCAAATTAGCGCCTTTGTGATATTGTCTCACAGCGAGCACGCTGCATGGGCGATTTGGTAACCAAGGAAACCATGATTGGAACATTTACATATAGTCAAACGCTCATTTCCTGAACCTAGGGCAGTTTAGACGTGGTAGACGCCGCTGCTGGGTGTCACAAGCAGTGAGGTGAGTGGGTTTGGAAGACGGCAGGTCGATTCTGGTGTCTTGTTTAAGGTTCAGCTGAGCCCTCAGCCGCCGTGAGCTCCCGAGATGAACTGATTTCGCTGAGATTGTGAGCTGAGATCGACTTCTGCTGGGCCTGCCTGAGACAACGGAGAGAAATTCAAAACCAAAATAAGGAACCGGATTTATTGACTGAAGGAGGCGAGGCAGAAACCTGGGAATAAAAACGTCCAGGCGTGAGAAATACGACCGAGCCCAAAGCCTGGAAATGAGTTTGCGATGATTGCGATGTAAAATCTGCAAGCGTGAGCAGAGATCTGGGTGCTTTTCCCGAAAAAAAAAAGAATAATAAAGATGCAAAAATGCGCGCATCACATGGAAGAGATTATATATATCCCGCATGTGTTCAGGAATATAAAAGAGAATCTGAGGAGCACAGGAGAGGAAGCTAACAAATATCAGCGATAACGATGACAACAATAGTTAGTTTTGGGGGGGGTTTTTTGGGCGGGATCTGTCACCGTTAATGGAGGGAAAACTCATGATAGGAATTCCAACCGCCGCATTATTATGTAAATCCGCAGAAGCCATTCAGTCACGTCAGGAAGGAGATGTGCTCGCCGCAGATGAAGAAGCCCCACCTGCAGTAATTGGAGCGGCGTTCTGTGGGGGGGGGTTCTTCGCAGGAACAAAACAAAAGGCTCCGGCGGCGCCCGTGTATTTTCCACGGGAGGAATCCGACGGCCCCCTCTGAGGAGCCGGAGACGTCTCGCACCATCATTACAGTTGCCGAGCGATGACCGACGTGTGCCCGGCGATCTCATGGCCATCTTGATTTTGAGATATTTTATTCACTTTGAAACTAAGGCAAAGGGCAACAATTCATACACTCAAATGTATATATACTTATAAGAATGATTCACAAGACAAAGGATCCGTCCCTCTTCACAGGGATTAATTCCGGGTTAATATTTCATCAACCCAGCTGCAGTTGTTGCCTGTCTTTCCTTTATTGTTCAGTCTCTTTCTGGCTGCTCTCACATCTTTCATTCATTGACAGAGGGCGAGGGGCTGTCGCCTGCTGAGAGCTGAGGCTCGATGAGAGACCCATAAGAATGCGGAGGTGCATAAGCGATCATACAGCTCCTCTCTTTTTGTCTTTCTCCGCTTGATTTCTTTTGCCTCTTTTTGTCTGTGCCAGTTCGGGTTTTTCTTTTTCTTTTTTCCTTTTTTTCCTTGTTATTCAGGCTTGTGTGCAATTCGCCGCTGCGCTTATCAATGGAAAGATCCACAAAGCAGCACTCAAGCAGAGATATGAGTGTGTGTTTGAGTCATGAGGAGGGAAGCAGTAAAGCCGGTCTGCACTGAGGAGACGTGACATATCTATTGTTAGCCTCCTATATCACATATTCTGTCTGGCAGCTGCTGCCATACTGTTGGTTTACAGTCAGAATAACACTTTATCTGTTCCAGCGCTCCACTCTCAGCCTGTTTACATGACCATAAAAGTCCGATAACTGGCAGTAATCAGATGATAATCGGCTCTGATGTGTTTACAAGCACTTCGGAAACGTGGTATAATCCAGCTGGATTGTGGGTCTTGGGAGCGGGTTGACTACCATTGCCGTAGGTAACCAAAAAGTTAAACTGACCCAGTGTAATTGAACCTGTAAGGTTAAGCTTCATTCAACAAAGAAGCGTGGTTGAAATTTTCAGAACTCATATGTCAAACGTGTTTTGAATTCATAACTATTGAAATATTGAACTATAACCTTTGACATAATTACAAATCGAAGCATCAACAACACTTGTTTTTGCTTTTTTTTAAACACGTTTCTCGATTATTCTTGATTATTTATTATAAAACTCTCTAACATGAAGGTGAGAGTCAGTTTCTGTCTTACATCAGTGTCGCGGTCTAACAAAATTATAAAATGTCAATATTCAGTATTACAAACTGCATAAAGGGCACAATTACATTGATATTTCTGTTCAATTTGCACTTTTACTTCTATAATTTCATATAACTTACGATGCGTGGAAGATGTTTGTTAATATGAGCTTTATTTCACCTCCGAGCTTCAAATGACAGCAGAGCAAACTGAGCACTGTGTGAATATGGCCCCTATTAACCCTCCTATTTTTAAACCCCTGCTTCCCCTCGCTCCGTCACCACCTTCTTCCCCTCTGAGCCTTTGGGCCTCCCGTCTCCTTTCTTCTCCTGCAGGGAGGAGGGAATGTCTCGCATACCTGCACCACACCTGCAGCTTCAGATCCCAGACCTACATTTAAACGATGCGTTGGATGAATCTGGGTCACGATCGGCCTCGGTGGCGCCATTCTTTTCCAAGAGAGACGTCACAAGCCTCCTCTCTGCAGCCGGAGGAACGAAAATGGGGACAACTCCGAGGAGATAATGAGAACTGCCTCGGCGTGTGAGTGTGTGTGTGTGTGTGTGTGTTTGTGTGTGTGCATGGTGGGCATTATTTATGAAACTATACTGTACATCTAATGACCCAGGACAACATTGTGCTTCACTGACAACGAAAATTTATCACAAACCTCACAAAGTAGTTCAGTTGTTTTTGTTTTTTTTAATAGCAGTAATGCAGCCAAGACAGCCGAGCATGCGGTGCAGAGCAAACATTATGGAAGGGATTATTGCAGCAACAACAGCTGCTTAAGCAACCACAGCGGCAATCAGGAGAAATGTCACGGCTATCAGCCCCGTCCTCCTCTTCCCATCTCACTTGTTGTGGTTCCACCTCTGGACTGGAACAAACGCCTGGAAGGTACGAAAGTCAAGTTAGCATTTGGGAGCTAAAGCATCTGTCATCTGAAGTCTGTCTGGTTTAATATTGAGGAAACTGCAAAGGGCAACACATATATCACCAATTAAAGCTCCTGTCCAGACCGGAAAAGGCGGAATTACAAAAAAAAAGAGAGGTCTTTGCAGGAGAGGTGTGATTTCTGAGATGTGTATGTGAAGGGCAACATTTGTACATGTTCAGTAAAACCAGCACTGAAAACCAGATCAAGACACATGCTTGCTTCTGTTAAAATAGATAAAAAGTTCCCTTTTTTTAACCTTACGTGGCCAACTTCTAATACAAAATAATTCTGATTTACAGTACAGAATGAATTTGTGGGGGGTTTTTTTTACAATGGAACCAGCTGTGACAACGAAAATAACCTTAACTATTGTTCGTTTGTTCATCATATGACTCAAATAGAATAATTCAGGTATGCATAGGTCTTTCCTTCCTGTCCGTGACTGCGAAAGACGCTTCCATTATTAATTTTCGGGCTGCTAATGACTGAGCGAGGATTGGGAGGTGCTCATTAGGCAGCTGTAGTATTCAAACGGCTGCATGAGGTCTGATGAGAACATTGTGTGCACCTTAATGCTCAGGTGTGTTATCTCCTATGAGTGAAAGGTGCACTGAAGCAGCGGTGTTTTCCTAATAGCTCCATTCACTCTTTGTCTGAAGGTTTTCCGTGTCGGGTGCAATATTTAGTGCAAGCATCCAATTTGCTCCATGTCTTCTCTGCAGTGAGATCGCTCTCTGCAGGAAATGGGCGGGTCCAAACTGACGTGACTGCCTTTTAACTTCTGCCGTCGTCTCTGCAGCTCAGTGAGCCGCCATTACTAATTCATGTCTACCAGGGAATCGCTCCCAAACTAGGAGAGACAAAAAAAAAAAATGTGGGTGGGAATAGCGTGCGTGTGGCCATGAAAGGGGATAAGCCTCATCAACCACGCCTTGCAGGAGCTTCAATGAAGGTTTTAGGACATGTAATATTGTTGACAGATCAGTTAATCTCTCATGTTACATCTGGGAGTTACAAGATTATAAATTATCTGAGCAAAGCATGCAGAAGCTGCATGCTGCAGGGTAGCATTCGACATAAGCACCTTCAATTGTTAAGCATAGCGTGTGTTTGATTTTATTGTTTATGAGAAACCCTTATGCTTAAAAGCCTTGCTTATTTCAGGGCGCCGAGCATCGGTGAGGAAATTCCGTTTTAATGAATAATAACATGCATGGCGTTTCTCAAACATCTGCTGACAGGATTCAACCGCAGACACATTTCCTGGAGCTTCTGGTGGAATCCGCTGGAGAATTTGGGCGGCACCAGACATGGTGCGGTCTCTGCGGATGTTGTGTGCAAATCAAAACATGCCTTAAATCCTCTCCTTGCACTGGGCTCGATTCTAACCTGCATCATTTTGTGCCTGCAACTCGCGCTTCTTTTCTAATATTGTCAGTGCGAGCCGAGCGTTGGAATGAAATTATAGCTTTGTTGGTACGCAGGAGCAAATCAATAGAAAGCATCGCTCATTTCAGCACTCCCTCGTGTCGGATGAAAGCTCTGTTGTTTTTCAGACTTTGCATTTAAACCAGAAAATTATGTCCCCCCCTCCCCCCACAAAAGCATATAAAATATTTAAAGCAAATGCATAAGCAAACACAGAGACGTCTTCAGTCTGAAAAGCTATGGTAAAGGTTAGTGCCGGTCAGACTCCAGACTTCTACACACACATTCAGCTACGGCAGAGGTGCTTTAGAATTAATACATGTGCATAATTCCAAAACTTGCAGCTATTCATTCTCATTTTGAAACTCAGTACATTGTTTTTCAAATACATTGATTTACATCCAAACACCAACTGAAGCTATTTCTTTCCCCTGGTCTTTGTTTCTTGCCCCAGTTTGTTTTCACCCAGCCTGTTAAATCACAGGAAACAATGAAAATGAATTTAATGTCCTCTCAACTGGTAATGAAAGAAATAGTTAAAATCCCCTCCTCCAGCACGGGTGGTGTGGAGCCTGACACTCGTCCTCCGTGCTGTATAATGTCTTCTGTGGGAGCTGTAAAAGCCACATAAAGCCTCATAATAGACAGATCCCATTTCTCTCATATTGCTATCATATTTCCACGAAAGCGTTTCCCCGTGTCAAGCCCCTCCCACTGTGGGACGACTCATAAGGAAACCAGGAAGGGGAGATTATGAAATAGGTTTGGGGTAAATCAGAAATCCTGTCCTCTTTAGGAAGCCATAAGATGCATTGCATTCTGGCATAATGACCCCCTCCATACACACATACACACACATGCACACACACACACACACATATGATACGATTATGCAGATTATCCCATCCAATTCATCCTTTTCCAATCAGATTTGGGTCACCTTTATATGTGACAGAACTCTGAACAGCAATGAGACTGGCAATAGAACCCAGCGCAACCTTGGCGTCACACTTGGCCGACATTTATCACCATTATGTTCAGGTTGAAACACCCTGGAGACACTTCACAACAACAAACATGGAGGACAGCAGCGGTGAGGAATGACAAGGTTTTAGACCTCATAAATATTGAGGGGAAAAAATGATAGATGGCAAAGAAGAAAATCAGATTTCAGATAAACCCGGTGGAATTCTAATCAAAGAAAAAGCCTAAATAAATACATATTGCAAGCTGAGACTCATAATGGACCATGTCAAGATAAAGAGGCAATGGCACACAGCATCCATTATCGGCTATTTGTGAAGTGAAAGTGTCCATATACCATCGATTAAAGCCAGCAGAGTGTGTGCGAGGATGTAAGTGAACAGACCCGAGTGTATCTGATACAAGATGCCTGCGATGATCGCAGCAAATAGCCACAGACACTGAACATCTCTAACACAGTG
Organism: Lagocephalus sceleratus; assembly: GCA_911728415.1. Classification (NCBI taxonomy): domain Eukaryota; kingdom Metazoa; phylum Chordata; class Actinopteri; order Tetraodontiformes; family Tetraodontidae; genus Lagocephalus; species Lagocephalus sceleratus. Next base: position 3,064,355 of record CAJVRN010000148.1, read on the forward strand.
ACCTACTGATACCCTAGCACACATCTTCAGTCTCCTTCACACATGCACGCGCAGGCGCGCGCGCGCACACACATACACAGCCACGGGGCCATAGAGCAGCGGTCACCAGTAGATAAATGGGCAGGGAGACGTGGTGTGACAGCCCATTGAGCGCTCCCCAGTTTTAATGAGGCCTACAGCCAGTGGGGACCAGGCAGAGGCGCTCCACCAGCATGCATCTTTTCACCGCGCACAGAGGACAGAACTGGGCAGGACGCGCGGTGCAGCGCTGACGAAGAGCAGCTCTGGGATTCCGAGGGCCAAACAATAGCAGGAAAAGTAGATAAGTAGATTAGAGTCTCGCTCGGAGCGAACAGATGCAGATTATGTCCTAACGGCGGCAGCACCGGAGAATAATTACTTTGGTATAAAACAGGATCCTGCGGTCGCGCTGTTATTAGCAACCTGTGTGTGCAAGTTTATTCGCAACATGTTCATGGGGGGGGGTCTGTGGCATCAAAATCAAATCTTCATTCTCACATACAGAGGTCACCGTCAGGCCACAGGCCACAAACTGCAGGCCGTGTCGTTATTCTTTACCCCTCCTCCAAAGCGGAGCCCCTCTGCAGCGATGGAGTGTTCAGAGAGGAGAATGTGAGTGGAATGTTTAAAAAGGGGAAGGTTGAGGCGGGGAGGGTGGGGGGGGGCAAATCCAAACAGACGGATGAAGGGGGCACAGAAGGTGTGGGTGGACAGACAGCAGCCTCAGATCTGAGAAGGGCCTTAACGCAGAGCGCTTCCCAGTCCTCCATGACACCTCTCCGCTCACCAGGGGAGAGGGAGGAGGGCGCACACACGAGGTCCTGAGATCCCCCCCCCGTCAGCCTGCCCGTGCCAGCGAGACTGACTCGGGTTCCGCCTGTTCCCAGCGCTCGCACGCTTTTGTTAGGCCATCTCCTTCCACATCTTCTCCAGATGCAGCGGTGACCTAGTTTCAGTGGAGAAATCATTAAAGTTTCATGCGAATCCATTGTACAGGGAATAAAAAGATAACAAGATTTTAGGTTTGAGCGGCGCATCAGTGGGCCCGGAATAAAATACTGCAGAATTAATATTACAGAAGATGGATTTTTTAAGAAACACGTGATGAAGGTTAAATTCTGCTGCGTGATCGTGCATGACGGTGTGTGTGGCTCATTTGGTTTTAAATCTATATTAAAGTAATGCCGCAGTTAAATTAGAAAAGATACTTCTGCTACTTTTTTTTTACACACAGCGAAAAGTTGAATATTTAATAACATTTTTTTTTCTCCAAAAAAAAAGCTTTCACATTTATCTTAATTGCACCGCCCACTGCCCAGGACTATGAACCTCATAGGTGCGTGAAAAATCCACGACGATGTTCACTTTTGCTGAACACACACAAAGGAGCGTGCCATTTGTGGGGCGTAAATTGAATCTAATAATGGGAAAATGCAATTCTTGGAGCAGAAAAGGGCACGGCGATTCTCCGGCAGATATACTCGACACCAGTGTGTTGAAAGAAGGACGTCGCTGCACTGACAGAGGGGGGGGGGGTTCCTGGCTGTCGTGAGTTAGTAATGGTTCTGTTATACTGTTGAACCAGAATATTAGATTTGAGCAACAGCTTCTGCAGCAGCAAAATGACAGACTCCACTGTTTACTCCTATAAAGAGCCTACAGCTGAGGAGTGTGATAAGTTCACTTTGGCGGCTTATAGAGTTAGCTGTTGCCAGCGGCGACGCAAAGGTTAGAATAACTGCAGTCTTCCAACGTCAGTCTCTTTACGGAAACACAGACAAAGTCTCGGTTGAGCAGAACCAGCTGGGCCGGAAGATGTCCCGTTGCCCTTGCTTCCTTCCCTCTTCTGTGCGATGAGCGGAACGCCGACATAATCAGGCGCGGCGCAGTTTCTGCGTTTCACGGCCTCCGAGCGGGCGCCTACGCCGGCCCATCACCTGAGCGCGAGCGAGGTCAAGCGTTTGATGGAGGGACGCCCGAGGAACAGCCGGTTGCGCCAAAGACGCTAGAACACGCGAGCCCAGTGAGCCACTGCCTATCCGAGCTTACAAATGCGCATCAATAATTCATCTGCAGTTTTGTTCAGTTGCTCGTTGCACGCCGCATCTGGCTGCAGCAAATGGACCAATGTCTCCCACTCAACACCCTCTCAGGCAGCTGCTTTCACATCACTCCTCAACTAAGTCAGAAAAATACTCTACTCCAAACATTCATTTTCTACATACCAAGAGGGAAATTATACATTTGTATGTTTACATTGCAACATTTTCTGGTGTTAGTAATTGAAATTGCAGACATGTGACTTGTAAAACGACGGTAGGGCCCAGCTTGCCTCCTTATTTTGTACAAATTTAGGCTGAGACAGTCCATTTGTAAACCATACCAGCACCATTTCCATCTGACTATATGATAAAAGACAGTCTAACAGTTGACTTAGCATAACTGGAGACAGTCTTTAGCCTTTTTGCTTTAAATAAACCAAAATTCGAATATATTTTTGCCCCATGAAAGCCACTATTTAGAGTTTACTTTACGAACGACCTCCACAGGTGACTGCCCCCTGCTGGTGTGGCGACATGGTGCATATCATGAAGCCACACTAACACAGCAGGAGGTCTTTGCTGATGTGAGTTGGTCCAAACGTCACATTTCTGCGATACTTGCCTGATTCAGGTCGGGGCCAAGATCTCCGCTCCCAATTTCCAGCAGGTGTGAGCCCCAGAGAAAACAGTAGAGAGGGGTGTTATTGCTGTTTTGATGCTGTTTCAATAAAGTCTTCAGGATATGAGTGCCATATAATTTCATAACCTTCACTTCTGTTTGTGTACCTGGTCTTTTCACACTTCAGTAAAAAAAAAAAAACCCTAAACCAAGCGCGCACATATTTTACAGCTATCTGTTCCTGTTTATTCCAGTGTGAAGAACTCCAAAAGGACTCAGCATTTCAGTCTCTTCTCAGGAGAGTGGGCACCCCAGTGATGATGTAAGATATTCTCTTCCCATTCCCATCATCCCACTGAGGGTTGGTCTGTCTTTTTTCCTGAAAAGCACAGTTGTATTCAGGCACACCGAATACTTGACACGAGACCAAATCCAGTCTGACTAGAATCTTGTCAACATCGACCCGTTTGCTCGGTGCATCCACTTTGCCTGCCATGTCGTGCAGGTACACTGGCCTCCAGGCATGGCATGAAACTCTGCTGTTACCTAACCTGTCGTCCCCAAAGATAGAGATCACATCAGGAGTAAAACAGTGGGCAGGACAGCAGAGAGAAGAGGAGAGAGAAAGAGAGAGGGCGATCCAACCTTCTCATGTAGAATTAAAACAGCAATAACAGCCATTCCAAAAGTCTGTTTCATCAGCTCTAATCAATTCTTGTTTCATTAATACACAGCAATAACTCAAACATTTGAAAAACTAAACAATGAATATTGTTTAATTCCCCAGTCTGTCGGGACAATTATGATACTAGACAGAAAATATAAAAATCAATCTAAATAAAACTGATAAACAATCTGTCTAATATTACAGAACTGCCAGACATCACCAATATGTACCCAGTTTATTTATATTGCAGGCAGGCTGATTGTCTCATGCCGTAATGGATATTTTTGGTTTCACTCATTAGTATAAAGATTATTCTTAATGAGTTTGATAATAGTCAACCTCATTTATGAGCTCAGTGCTACCACAGATAATGGTGAAAATAGCAGTGTGTCGTCAACATAAGGATTGATGTTAATGTTCACTGCAGCTAAAGCACACTTCTGCACTGCAGGTTTGATGCGGGATGCTCGCAAATGAATATGAATTTCATGTCAGGGTGACTGGGAAAACTCGCAACTGAACAATAAAAGGACTCGAACTCAGTCTTCACCGTGGCTGCAGGCAATCCTCTTCCTCTCTGTTCATCTGAGAGTTATTCTTCAAATAAAATGACAACCAGCCGCCCAGAGGTTTCGTCTCTGCGTCCTTCGTTTTCTCATGTTCACGCTGTCTTGATACTGGTCAGGTTGTGAAAGAAAAAGAAGACGTCCAGGATAAATTAAACCAATGCGGGCATTCGGGGGAGGGTCGATTCACGGAAATGTCATATCTGATGAGCGCAAACAAGAGCGATCGATCAATCCGTGCTGAAGTTTAGAGGATGATGGATTTGTGTCATCTAAGGACAAAGCTGGGAGTTTGATGGAAACCATTGCTTGAGGCAGTCGGGAAACGTGACGGCTATTTTTAAATCACTCTCAAGAACCTAACTGGAAATTCACCGCACGAGGGGAAATAATTGGTCGGTTTAAGTCATTTTGACTGGCCGCTCAGTTCATCAGACAATCTGGGAAGCTAATTTAAGATCCCAACAACAATGCCGGGTCGCTCCTTCCAGGCAGGTTTGTCAGCTTACAGAGCTGATATTAAATTGCACTTCACACATTTCCTCCAGGCATCTTTGAGTTTCAGAGGCTAGAAAGAGGAGACAAAGCACAGAAACGTGTGTGGCGTGTTACACCCATTTTCACTGCAATCACAGTTGTTGCCTGTAACTGTAGCCTGATGTCATAAATGAAGCCTCCCGTCTCTCTGAAAATACAGGTCGACAGTTCTTTACTTTGTAGTTCAGTCATGATCCCAAATATTTCCACTGCAGGGAAAGAGAAGGGAAACAACAGGGATGGCTCAATCCGTGTGAAATATAAACCCTTTTGATATCTTGATAAGTGCATATAAAAGCACATATTAGGCGTACAGATTTGGCAGGTTGGGTGCAAGACTCGGAAAGGAGACATTTCATGAAAACGAAAGGCCTTGTGGGAAATTCCCTTTTCCCATTCCCGTTTCTTCGGAGTTTTCGCTGACAGACCGCCTCAAGTGTCGTTGCGGGGCTGGGTGTGAATGGATGTTAAATGCAGGAACATGAGGAGGGGGAAAATAATTAAGTTGCCAATGAAGGAGCATCAATCTGGTATAGAGCTTCACTACCCCCTGTCGGCGGAGGGAGTCATTACAAGCCAAGGTCAAAAGATTAAACTACAAACTTGTTTGTTTGTTTTAGTTTCCCTGCCGCTCACGCAGTCATTATTCTCAAGTGTAACATTCTGTAACATTTCCACAGTATCTAAAACTGCAGTCTTCGGGAACAAATCACAGCCTCACTTTAACATTCTTTTTAACAGTCAGCTCCGCTTGTGTTTAATGATGATATCAATTAAAAAATATTCTATCCACTGGAGATATGATTCTCACGTTTCAGCAGGAGGAAAAAAAAATCTAGGGCTCTGGAATGTTACGGTATCTGAAAAACCTTTAGGCACTGGAGTGTTGTCTCCTAGCAACCAACAAAAAGAGGTTGGTATTGCAGTAAGAGGGTGACACTACCCCCAAACCCTCATTTAGTGTATAGCGAACAAACATATATTATTTAAAAGGATGTACATGTATGGTTGCCGACCACAGAGAAGCCTCTTATCTCTTCATTTATTCTTTCTTTTATTGCTTTGATCCGTCAGGGGGGGGATGTTCCAAAGAACACAGTGTGGACTGCACAAGACACACACACACACACACACACACACAAGCATGCACACTAACTATAACAAGTGTGCTAGATCTTGTTTTGTCAGTATATTTCTTTTCTGTTGACCTGAAACAAGCAAATATAGATATAAATGCTGCTTTCACCTTGGATGATGTGTTGAGCATGTCAGAGCAGTCTGGTTTTACCTGTTAGTGCACCTGAATGTATATTTCATGAACATCAGGCTAGGCACTGAGCATCTCTACAGGATGTCATCCTGTCATTGAGCCTTTCCTTATTTCATCCTCTAAGAGCTTTGCTGATGCTATAGACTGAGGTAAATGTAGGAAGAAATAAGCATCGCTCCCCCTAATCCATATGAAGCATCCGTGTCAGAGTGTTTATACTTCACTGAGTCTGTCCCCTGTGACACAATTCCAGAGGAGTGCTGATGTGGCTCTGCATCTGTGGAATGTGTGAATGCGTCAAGACAACATGTCTGAAAGGAAAAGGGGGAAAACAGCAAATTTACATCCCACATACCATGCACACATGTTACTAGGCAACACAATGCATCAGCTCATGTTCTAAAAGTCGATCCATGGTCCCCTCCAGAGTCATTGATTGGGCGTCTTCGGTGAAGGTTTATCATGTTTATATTTCAGGTCTTAAAAGTTGAGGTTACGGTTAGGGCCTTAGATGTGATGGATAGGGTAAGGGACTGGGGGATGCATTTGGTCAATGAAAGTCCTCACAAAGGTAGAAGTACAACGATCTGTGTGTGTGTGTGTGTGTGTGTGTGTATGTGTGGGTGGGGGGGGGTGAGCAAACAACTCCTTGTCCCTCCTAAGAATCACACTGACTTACAATTGAGGAATTTACTGTCTGTTTTATATTCGGTCTAGTTAAACTTGAACAAATGCTATCCTGAATTAGCATTTTGCTTTGAATTATGGATGCATTATAATCCTATAGTGGAAGCATACATCAATTCCCCGAATGTGACTGTATTTTAAACTATGCCTCCTGGCCCTTTTCCGGGCTCAAGAAGTAATACATTAGCGGTTCAGCCATCACACAGCCATCCCGAAAGAACACATAAACACACGTGTGCGCACACATACACTCACACTCACACACACACACACACACACACACACCCACACTTACTCTACCGCCAGCCCCCGGTGTGACATGCATATTTTATAGACAACCTTTCACTCCAGTCCCAGTTCTGAACCCGAGGGGGCATTCTGGTTAAAAGTCGCATCGACCCTGCAAATATTTTCTTCCCGTCTGCCAAGAACTCAGCAGGAGTCATGGTAAATTCACTCAGCCTTAATGCTGCTGTGTTGTTTGAACACCAGGAGCATCTTGGAATGCAACAGCATTCCCTCTTTTCGGGCCATTACACACTGTTGATCTGGGGAAATTCTAAAACTGACTTAATTGGATTTCCTAAAATTTAAATCAACTTGACTTCTCAAATGGACTTTCTACCTCGAGGACCGGGTCTATAGGTTGCGCTGTAGGGTTAACCTAGTTGTATTTGTGCCTCCATCATAGCAACACTGTGCAGCTCTGGACCCTCTGGGACAGATGAAGTGCTCCCAGTGATGTCATTCTGGTTTATAATGAGGTTGGATGTGGTTGTAAAGGTCCCTGGGGGCGCCAGGAAAAACAGGCAGGACACAGGGGGATAACATCCCTTGAGGAAACATATGGCCACGCTTTGAATTTCCAAAAAAACTCCCAAAGGTCCCAAAGGTCAGCTGTTAAAAAGCTGACGCAACACTCAATTTTCACTTAGGGGACAACAGTATAAGGTGAGGTCTACTTTTTTCTGAAGAATTAATGTTTTCCCTTGCCACAGCTCACACAATAGCAAACCATTTTATGGAAAAATGTTTGTGTCTTCTGAGGCAAATTGGGGGAAAGCATATCTTGACAGTTTTCACAATACAGAAGAGCAAAATTGGGTCTTGAAGAGCCTTGATTCTCAAATTTCAAAGTCTGAAATATTTATTTCAATCTGAAGAGCCATTCTTGATAGAAAAAACTCCAAAGGAAATCTACTTCATCATCAGATTGCATTGGACATGGACCGGTTTATTATGAAAGTGCTTGAAATAGGAGAGTTATGTTTGGAAATGCCTTTTTCTTTTTATTGCCCACTTTTGTCAAGTGCAGTTTAGTTGTTTTTGTGACCATGTGACCCTCAGCATTTGCTGGTTTCCATCCTTGACTGAACCTCATTATTATTTTGTTTTTGTTAATGATTAAATCAACACATTTTCATGGATTATATCACTTGTGTTGGGCTGCAGCGTGCCTCTGTATTGATTTTCCTGTCCCACTGACTGAAGCTTCCTGTGTTAGATGGTCTCCAAACATCTCTACACCACATTATTCATAAACAACTGAATCAACCTTGATTTTCTCTAGCAGGTAAAGAAATATCTCAATGCAACACATGTATGAGGGTTTTATTCAATGACATGCGGGATTATGATGGTGATTAAGTTGTATTTCTTGTCTGTGATTATCACATAAATATTGTGCTTTTTAATGCCATTTTTGTTGAGCGGTTAAAGTAAATCCAATTCAGCGGAGGTCACATGACAGAGGTCACATGATCATTCACAAAGGAGCAGTAAACTGAGCCAAACCAAAATGAAAGATAAATTATCTTGGCCTCTCTGCACCCACACTCACAATGTTGTCTGACTCCATCTCTCCGGAATATTCCATTTAACCGGTCGAGAGGGGCCCGAAGGACAGCCGGGCACAACCCGCTGGGAGGGAAATTAAATTCACCTTTATCCACTGGTTTTCCCCCCGCAAATCAACACCCCGCCGCGCAGAGACGACAGATCTTCACGCGTCAGCTTCCTATTTTCATTCACGGGTCGTCCGGCGATGGAATTAATGTGCTTCAAAATCAAATGAAAGTTCCCCTTTGGTGTCCCCACTGTCATGCTGGGGTTTTTTTTATCACGCTGCTTTTTTCCCCAGTGGAGATCCTCAGAGGTCCTCTCCTCCCTCACGTGACCATCTCACGTTGTTTTTGATCAAAAAATTAACAGAAATAAAGGCTGATCCAAACCTTTGGGATACATCTAAAGACGAGGTGACATCACAAAGGTCAAATGCAACGCGCCCTTCCATGAAAGGACGTAAACTTGGAATAACGGCGCAGTAATAACAGGCAGCTAAATGTGCCCACAGGCTGGTTAAACATGTTTACAAACCCCACTTTAGCCCGGGTGGGATACGGGAACAGACCCAACACGACACCCACTCGGAGCTGAATGAAAATGATTTAGCGCTTTGCCTCTTCATCTCCAACGCTCCACTCTGCCTTTCTCTGCCTGCTCCGAGAGCGTCGTGCAAATAAGGTGTCAGACGCGTGGCTCACTGAATCAGCCCAAATGTCAAACATGAGAGGCACTTTTCATGCGGAGCTGCTGATATTCTCTCTGAGGACAGGAGCTGTCGGAGGCCGCCTGAATGTAAAACAATAAAGAAAATGTGAGTGTGTCTACATCAAAGCTTCAAGTCCACAATGATTTAGCCAGCAAGCCATCTCTTCTCAATTAAAGCCACTAATGGTTTGAATATTTTAATACCTGCCTGCATGTCTACAAGAGTTTCTGCCTCATCCGGAGGTTGAAACCCGACAGTTGCTGTCACCCCAAGCTAACGAAAGGCACTCACTCTGACCTACTTTGCACAAAAGACAGTCCTGAGCGCCAGAACGGAGAGATTTTATCAGACGGAGGAGTCGCTTCTGCTGTTCTGCTTACAGTAAATATGCTGCTGTTGTTTTGCAACGTGCTCCCACTGCGCGCGTGGGTGGACCTGCATATGTGCATACGTGCGTGCTGAGTGGGAGCGAGGGCACGGCTGGGGTCTTGGCTCTCCCTCTGAACGCCATCTTCAAGCCTCTTTGCGGCTCATTTTTGACGTGCAGCAGTGCACCCTAAACCTGTTGCTCTGCTCCTTTGTGTTGCCGCATATTGGGCGTTTAACACTTTTTTTTTTCAGTTGTACATGAAATAAAATCAGTTGAGGCACCAATAAAAGTGTCCCTGACTCTCGTCTGCAAGGCAAACCCTGCAGTAATCCTTCCAATCTCCAGATGTTCATGAGTGATTGAGCTGTCAGACAGATGTATCAAGAGAAATAATGAGCCACACAGTTGGTATTTCAAGCCCTGACTCGGTTTCCATCTCAATATTAGGCATCATAACAATTTGTTAAACCTCTCTAAAGTGATGGACTGCTTCAGAAGAGAATAAAATGAAGATGTAATGCTGCTGTGTTTTAATTAAAGCAGCTTTTCTCTCATTTAAATGCGGCAAACAGCCGCACAAAAGTGTGACTGTGGTCTCTGCTGCCCTCTGCAGCGCTAGCATAGTATTTAATTTGATTTGAACAGAATTTGTCAAGTAAAAACTAATGCAGGAAAACATGTTGAAGGTTAAAAAAAAGGGGAGGGGGTGGGGGTTGAGTGTTTAGAGAGGTTTACAAACGCTGCCTGTTCGGACCAGAAATAGATATTGGTTTCTGTTGATTTAATGTTGATTCGTCCTGCTCTCCATGACAGACTCCTTGTGATGGAGCCCCTACATATTACAAATCCAGGAAAGATCGCAGATGCGACATCTTCCAGAACATTCAGCAACAAAAATGAATGAAAGAAATAAATCATGGAAGCAAAATACCTTTTTCTGCTTGCTTGATATGCACAGTGTGATTTTTAGTTCCATTGAAGTGTCATTCCACTCCTTTGTGTTTTTTGTTTGTTTGTTTTAAATTCTAATGTATGTGGGTTTATTTTAGACAGTCAGTGAGACAGTGAATGGAGGATAAAGTTATTGGCGCTTTAGAGTTCTCTACTGCTATCTAGTGGCGATTTTCTGATATCGCTTGTCAACGTTGATTTTGTAAGACTAAAATAATGAAAATGCTTTAGGTTTTGATTTTTTTCTCCTCGTAAAGTATGTTTGTGTAGGTTGTCAGTCATCCAGGTCATGATACTTCTGGTAGTTGAATCATAGCAACTGGACTGTTTGAGTTTCACAAAGATGTTTCGCCTCTCACCCGAGAGGCTTCATCAGTTCTGAAATGATGACATATGCTTTCTAGCAGAAGAAGGCTTCCCTTTCGGTGTTTAAATTGATTTTAGTGTCAGGAATACTCAGTTGTGAACTGATGAAGTCTCTTGGATGAGAGGTGAAACATCTTCGAGAAACTCAAACAGTCCAGTTGCGATGATTCAGTAGTAGTTTATAATGACAATTGTACATCATATCTGTATTCCTGATCACTAAAAGCTATTTAAATACCTAAAGGGAAAAATTCTTCTGCTAGATAGCATATATCAATATTTATTGAAAATGGGAACTAATTAACTGACTGACTGCCTGACTGTATATTAATAGTGTATGGACTCCAAGGATAGTCAGTATCTTAAAAATAAAAGTGTCTTATCTAGCTCTTGCTTTGATGCTCAACTTTAATGTGTATTTTCCTTTTTCTACATCTTATTTGCATTTGCTGACTAATTAATAAGGAAACTCACAGCACTGGAAGCTCACACCAACTTTCACTGCAACTGTAGGCATGGAAGCCTCATCTAAATTTGAAATATTTCTTCCTCAGCAACCCACTGCTTGGAAACAGCCTTTGAAAAAAAATACAGCAACTAAATACAATAGCAATGCTGGCCATGATTTCTCTGTAGCAGGAAGCTATTCAAATTAACTCAGAATTTTCACAATAAAAATAAATAATTTGTTTTTTAAAATGGCTGGAAATCACTTGTTTCCCGTCTCTTGGCCATAATGCATTCTGAGGCAGAATTTTCGATTGAAGGTGAATAAAAACAGGACTGCACAATGTCTTTCTTTGCGTGTAGCCACAGCAAAGGGCTGTGCGTGCTTGTCCTTAGGGCTGTGTTTGTCACAAACGTCTGTCAGAGCGACAGATGAATACAAATGATCTATACAACAAACAAAATTCATATTTCAAAATCCATCGCCACGAGTAACTTAGGCTGCTGTCCGTGGTGCTGAACTTTAACCTTCAACAAAAACCTTTTAAAAAAACAACAACAGATAACTTCAACTTTGTTCGGGTGGAAGTGCCACAAATGTACTTCTTGTAGATAAATGGTTGTTTTCATGCCGTACCCCTGAGGGGGTCAGGCTGAGCTACAGTACCCTTTAAAGAAAGACGCATGTAGACAGGTTGCCATGGAGAGTGAACACGGCCTGCAGGGGTTGTTTAAAGGAGATGATCTGCAGCACCTACATAGCTGCAAAGATCTATGTCTTCCTGATTAAAGTTGGTTAAAAACGATCAAAGTAGTGTTCGATTTTCTTTCATCTTTGGTTAAGGAGACATACTATCATCAGAATATTCTCTAATTGCTCTTAATTATGTAATTACTCTTACATAGCCAGCCAACCTATTGGCTAATCCAGGTCTGCCATCATGACTGACAGGAGAGGGGCCTAAAGTGACCCCAGAACAGACCCAAGAGTGCAGCCCAACACCTTTGTCTGGAAGAAAGGTGGTGAAAAGCTGGACATGTGAGCCTCCACAGGTGGCGCTGATGAGTCTTCAGATGTAGGGACAGGCTGGTCCTCTGTGGTGAACAGACTTATTCCAGTCTGATCTGATCCAGCACAAACGTGTGAAGCTGTTGAACTTTCCCTGACAGGCTGTGGCACTCATCACATTGACCCCAGTACGGCAGGATTTCCCCTGCAAGCAATATCAGACCGGCGGTTTAATATGAGATAAGATAAATTGGCCACAACATCAGATCATAAGCAGCTTTACATGAGTTTTCTGAGAGAACACCTTTAGATCTGCTGACAGATGACGCCGAGCCATGACTGAAAAGCTTTATCTGTGCAGAAGCTGCAACATGAGATATCATAAACACCACATGCCGCATGACTTCAGAACACAGTCTTACAATGCTTTGCACCCTGGCAACCAGGTTAAGTATTGATGTTAGTTCATTTTGCACTTTTTGTACCCTGTTTGCACTGTTCTTAATGATTTAGACATTATAAACCCCTTCATCCTGCAAAATTTCACCTTCAAAATACCATCTAGTATACCAAAATACGCCGGACAGAAATTTAAATAAATTAAAAAAAATAAAATAAAATAAAACTGCGTTTTTATTGTTTTGATAGTTTATAAGTGATTCATTGAAGAAATAATTTATTTTGACTGTTGTCATGAGGTGTTTGGCTTTGGGTTTTTAAAAACTGCAATAAGGGCATGAATTAACATAAATTACACCAAAAAATAGAAAAAAAACACCATTAATAGTTTTCAAAAGACGATATAGTCGAACTTGTGTACTTAGCATAGCCTACCGACTCAACAACTCAACTTTATCACTAAAACTTAGATTCACAAATCCTTTTTGTATTTTTCTTATAATTAATCAATAACAACTCGACAAAACAACTGGAAATATTTTGCATATGTAAAAAAAAAATGACACTTGAGACGTCAGTGTAGGTGTTTTCCGGAGGAAAGAGTCGGAGGTGTGTGAGAGGGGGGTCCGTGCTCGGCTGCGCTCGCTCCGGCTTTAAGGAAGCTCCGGCCGGCAGTCGCTGCGGAGGGAGGCTCGACGGCGGTGGCGGCGGCGGCGGTGGTGCTCGCTCTGGGGGACGGAAACATCGACGACGCCTTCGCCAGCCCTTCCATTCGCCGCCTAAAACCTGCACATGTCACTAACAGGTGAGTTAAAGTTGCGCTTTGCGGTTCGCGGGCTGGCTGGGGATAAATAACCGAGGCGAGGACGGCCGGGCTGGGGCTCGATACAAAGGCTTTCTTCGCCGGAGAAAATGCCGGGCTGCCGCAGCCCGGAGGCCCGTCTCTGCCTTTCAAGTCGCCGACCAGGCTCGGTTATCCACGTTTCACCCCGTTTTTTCCCCCTTTAACCCCCGCGAGTGAGCCGTCGTGTGTCACGTCCGACCCTTTGAGGGCATCACCGGTGGGGGGCTGCGTGACGACTAACTCGGCTGAACCGCCACGGCCGGTTCCAGGCAACATGGTGTCTCCAGCGGAGTGTCGTAGCGCTGCTCGCCGGCCGTCGGTGCTCCTCGCGCCGCTAGACTCGTACGAGGACAGCCTTGGCTGCCGGGTCGCAACCAGGAAAAAGCGCCGGGGAGGGGACCCTGAACGCAACACCGCTTTGGGTTATGTAACACGCCAAACGTTAGCCATTAATGTCGCCTTGACGGAAACTTTGATAAACACTATATTGCAAAGTTTTAACACGGTTTGGTCCTGATGCGGTTTTTTTTTTTTTTTTCACATCAGTTCGTGTGTTTCTCCGCATTTTCAGCGGGGCGTCCTCAACGTTCTACCCCCTTTCCTGGTGCAAATGTGCTGTTTTCGTCCACGCTTGCGCCCCTAAGACTTTAGGAAATGTAGCGATCAAGAGTTGAGCCTTATGGCCGGTGATGGTGAGGCTGCAGCCGGGCGCCTCGTTTCCTCCCTCGGTCTGCATGGAGTTAAGCTCCGGCGTGGGTGGCTGCTGCAGGGCTTAACCAGATACTAAAAGGGTTTATTTAAATAGAATTGCTTACTTCTTTTTTTCGGGCTTTGCGCTTATGTCACGCAAAATGAATCTAAAGTGATGATAAACGACGTAACTTTTGCAGGGAATGCTGCATGGTGTGTTGCTACCAGAAGTGAATATGATCAGATTTGGGAGTGTAATTGTGTTAAACTGCCGCTTACAGGAAATATATATCATTAACAATTGTTTCATATAGCAAATTGTGTTTTTATAGAGATTAAAGGTTGATGAAATGTTAAAAAGGGATATTTAATGCATGCTTTTCAAAGTATTTCACAAAACTTAACCTGCGTTTTTTATTTTTCATCTTTTCAGATTGAATTATGTGATTGTGAGCGGAGGCAGCAGCACTCCAATGGTCAAGGACCTCACCTTACTTAACTAGAATGTACTTGATGAATGTACCTCCTGTCGCAGCGACGCGTACAGAATGGAGACCGCGTGGCCCTCAGGCAGGCTTTAGCCTTCCAATCTGCTTCAATGACTCTGACGTGGAGTTGTCCACCCAAGCCACACCTATCTCAGACAAAGTCCAGATGATCATAGAGAGTCTCAGGGGCTCCCAGTCCTCACTTGAGATGGGCGATGAGATGGAAGGAAGCGCCCAGTCCGGAGAGGAAGGTCACTCAAAAGTCTGCAAAGTCTCGGGTTCGTATGTGGAAGTAAAAGCTAAAGGAAAAAGTCCCAGTGAAAACCAATATGCAGATGTCTCCTCCACGGTTCATCACCGGAGCAGTGATTCAGACAGCGATGATTCGGTTGACAGGGGAATTGAGGAGGCGATACTAGAATACCTGAAGGAGAAGGATGATCACAAACGTAAGGCGGAGCCGTGCGGGACCTTTCTGCAGGCCAAAATTCCCAGGAGATCCCCACCACTTCCTGAGATTTCCCAAAAAAGCACTGACAGCAACATGTGTGTGATCCCAGGGAGCCACTTTCCCAGAAGTGTCAAAGCTGAGACTGCCACAGCACCCCCTGTTTTACCATCAAAAAAGCATTTAAAAAACAATTACCTAAATGACAAAATGCAAAAGAAACTGGACTCAAGTAAAATTACGTCGACCAAGAGTTTAATTGTGCCCAAACAGCAAACCAAGTGCCCCCCTCAAGCGTTCAACATATTCGACAATATAAAGTGCCCTGCAGCCATAAATATGGAGGAGGACTCAAATGATTCTAGCAGTGATGATGGGATTGAAGAAGCCATTCAAAGATACCAGCTGGAGAAAAACGAGCAAGAGAGCAAAAGAAAAATGTTTCATTTGCAGCAGTTGAATGAGGAGTCTGATTCCACCAGCGACGACGGGATTGAGGAAGCTATCCGTCACTACCAGCTGGAGCAGCTGAAGGAGAAGAGTGAGGGCGTCCTGAGGCCTGTCCCGTTCAAGCCAAAACCAGCTAGTAGGCCGCTATTACACAGCTTTGAAGGTGCAAGCGTGGAACACATGAGGAGAAACAAACTGAAGAAGAAAAAGCCCAGAACCGAGATGGAGGCCCTCCAGACTGCCTCCTCCTACGATTTCACACCCCGGAGTTCGCTCTCAGACAGGTCACACGGCAACGGGAACGGGATGGCTTTGTCGAAAGAGGAGAGTTTTAAGGAGCGGCCCGCCCTCACCTCTGCGAACACCACAGCGGAGCTCATGTGCGCCGAGGCGATCCTGGACATCTCCAAAACGGTCATGCCCGAGGCCTTCAGTGTCGTGCAGCCTTCGCTCCCCGACGACGCGGCCGAGGACGACGCCAGCTCCATTGACAGCGAAGACGGCATCGAGCAAGAAATTAGGAAGTTCCTGGAGCAGAAGGCCCAAATGCACAAGCAGCCGCCTGGTTTCGCCGCGACCCGTGAGCTTCCGACCTGCAACGAGCCGGCAGAGGTGAAAGCGAAACCAACCATAATCCAGAAGAATCCTTCTCAGTTGTCCCTGATGCAGAGGGGACTGAACAGGGAAGAAAGCCAAGGTAATTCAAACACACCAGGGACAGATGTCAGCGCCGAGGCCCCCAAATTATCACCTGAGCGGGCAAGGGATCAGACCTGGACTCAGCTGTGCCAGAAAAGAGATATGCAGCCAGTCGCGGGGGCACATCAGGCAGAGCAGAGCGGCGACAAAAGCAGCTCGCTCGACAGCGACGAAGACTTGGACACCGCCATCAAAGACCTCCTCAAGACAAAAAAGAAGTCAAAGAAAAAAGCCAGAGACTTGAAGTGGAAATCAAGGCAGAGCCTCAAGGACGACGACCCGCGTTTCAGATGCACCTCGCAAACCAAGAAGTTAAGATTTGAGGCCGGCTCCAAGCATGGCGTGGCGCTCAAAAAGGGGAAAAAGGGGAAGGACGAGGCCGATCACGCCTCGAGCAAAAGCAGCGCCCCGCAACACAAACACGCGATCAAGACCGAGGGGTGCGACGGCAGGGCGGAGAAGCTGAAAGTGACCGAGAGGGAAGCTCTGCTGCATCACGGTCACGCGGCGCCCCCGCTGAAGGACGACAGCAGCTCGGTGGACAGCGACGACAGCATCGAGCTGGAGATCAGAAGGTTCCTGGCTGAGAAAGCCAAAGTTTCCACCGCGGACAAAGGGAAAGACGGCGACGCATCCGACGGGGCGGCCGCCGCGTGTGGCCTGATCACGCGTGAAGGTGTCAAACGGGAAGATCAGCTGGCTGAAATTCCAACTCTAAGTTTTAGCCTTTGCTCCGAGCCGTCTCTTCTGAATGGACGGTCGGTCCCTTCACCGGAGAGTTTACGGCCAGTTATCTCAACTGAGGGCGCGCAATCGGGCCAGCCCAGCAGGCCCGGTCTACTGGAACCAGCGGATGGAGCGGGGGCCGCCCGAACAGAGAAGGTCCACCCCAGTTTGAATCCCAAGAACTCTCTTTCGTGCTCCCAATCAAACAAGTGGCGACAGTGCCTTGGACTTCCCACGACTGATAATAAGACTTTCAATCGAGCTTCGTTCTACATCACCTCATCTGACATCGATGGGAACGCATCGGCGGCCCCGCCGTTACCCAGCAGGGTCGTCGCTCCTAAATCGCAGACGCCCAATGTGGTTTGGTCCGCTGTAAAAGCCAGCAGAGCGTCTTTCTCCTGCTCCAGAGAGGCACCCGTTTATACCACATTCCAGGCCCCCCTTCTGAATCAGCTTCCCACCGCCAGGCAGCAGCCGCTGTTCATGCCGCGCCTCACGCCGGTCCATCATTTGCAAAGCCCCGGAGGAGGCGAGGCGGCGAGCATGGTGCACATCCCTAAGGACAAGACCGTGTTTGTAGAGCTGGAGACCAATCGGACCAACCACGTCCAGGTCCGAAGCAGGGGTCGGAGCGACGACGAGAAGGGGGCGGTCCCCCTCTGCGAGGTCAAAAGAGAAGAGGAGCACGTGATGATAGACGACAAAGAAGTACATCCAGAGCGGGCAGAAGACTTTATAGACGAGCCAGATTGTGAGTCAGACCAGAGAAACCCAGAAAAGCAGCAGGGCTTTCCTCCATCGTAAGTATTCTCACTGGTCACCCAGAACAACAGGGTGGGAGTTCCTTGATTCTTATTTTCGGGGTGTACTTAAACTCATTCAGCAACTGGATTTAAGGGAATGTTTGTTCACATGATCTGAGAGATCGAGCATCCTTGAAAACATTTGTACATTTAAATGCTCTGCCACAACTTTTCTTCTGGAAAGTAAACCAGTGGTACAATAGTGTAACAGGCTGCATTAGTACATTAGTCACTTTACATTGTCCTCAATATCTCACATTTGATTAACAAAGAAATGACCTCAGTTTATCCGACGAAGATGTAAAATTAGGTCCATGCTTAAAAATTGATGTATAAATGGGGCAAGACTAATAAGCAATGTTAAGGTAAACAAAATGTACGTAATATAACATAATTTAATATGTGTTAGCTATACTTTAAGATGAAGAAAGTTTTTCTTTGCAAAGGCTAAAAAGTCACCATTATTATTAAATATTGTTAATACGACTCATGTCTATGTCCTGCACTATAAAAAGAAAACATGTTATTTGACACGTTTATGTTAAGGGGATTGTGGTGCTGCTACTTTGATTTTGATGTACATGAAAACACCCTGAGAATTCAACAGTGGGTGGACAAAGACAGATGGCATTTAAAGCAAAATGGCTGGCTCGTTTCACGCGCCACTCGTTTCAAGACTGAAGTTTAACTACTAACCTGAACGCTTTTGAACAGTTCAGATGGTGAAAATCTCATCCTCGGTCGTAATCACGCCCCAGTATCTTCCAGGAAACGGCTTCCATGAGTTTTCTTGTACAGGTTTCCAGAACGTGCTGTTTTCTAGTTTCTTGACGTTGGCTGCTTGTGTCTAAGACGTCACCCTGCTGCTGCAGCCCCCTCCTCCCACTTAAATATATCATCCTTTCCTTTCTCTTTTTGGCTACATTCGCTCTCCCAGACACATTGCTTAATTCTGATATAATCTCGCTTTGTCAAAGATCAGTTTTGATGTTTCACACACCACTACAAGTGTCTTGCATCACTTTTTGACGTGAACTTGGCGGCTCGCTGAAATGCAACGAATACATCATGTTTGTGAGTGTTGTGTCCCTTTGTTTATCATTGCAGAGTGATTTTTTTTTTTTTTCTTTCAACACACCTGAATTCTGATGTATGTTCGCGTGTAGACTGTGTTCAGGATCGAGGAGGTGACACGAGACTGGGCTGCTAATAGGAATAGATGTGTGATTTATGCATCCACGCAGCCCTGGGAAAAGCAGAGTTCCGAGACATCTTTGGGAAAGTGTCGCGCTGGTCATGTGATCGTAGCCTATGCCAGTGAAGCTCTAAATCCTGTGCTTCAAATATATCAGAGAATTGCCTTATCAGCCCTTCAAGCGCAGGCCGAGGAGACTGTAACCAGAGTGAGCAGACTTTTCTAACATTTGCACATGAGAAATGGAGGATTTTTTTTTTTTTTTTTTGTATGTACATTTGACCCATGTTTTCAAACACGACTGCACTGGAACAATCTTGTGTGTTTACCATGAAGATATTTCAAGAACATAAAGCTCACTTTGATTTAAAATAGATGGGAATTTGAAGAAAGCAACTTTTGCATTTTTTGGAATTATGACGGGAGAAAAGCTCCATGTTTTCTGTGGAAGCCACATGAGTTTCTCTATCTTGCTAAACTTAATACTCGGTGTGTCAATCTCGTTTGTCTCGTTATATTTTTCTTGAACTGCATATGTGTAAAAAAATAAAACTATTTATTTTTGTTTATCAAAAAGCAAAATGGTAACTAAACATGCAGTGCATTGCCAGGTTTGTAAATATTTTGTAAGAAGTGTTCTCTTTTCTTTTACTCTTTCAAAAAAAAAAAAAACTCGCTGTGTCTTATAAGTTCATCTGTGTAATAAAGAGTGGAATCAGCAACAATGAGTCTGGATTAATGTGTACTGAATTCCATTAATATCATTAAAGCAATAAACACCATTCCATTTCAAGGTTCATTGTGGTTCAGTTTTGTGTTGATTAGTGTGTTGATTATTGGGCGTTGGTCTGATGTGTGCCCTGCTCTACCCTGCCCAGGTCTTTGTCCAGTGCCATTGACCCTGGCATCAGCATCTCCCCTTGCATAGCTCTCACAACAGAAGAGAGGGGCAGCATGTTCAGCCGGAGATGCCTGGCTAAAAAATGCACCCAGGTACAGCCACACAGAGGCAAAACACGTCCGGTTCGCTGCAGCTTTTCCATGCGACTGAGACAATCGGGTGTCCCACGTAGTTTATTAGAGTGGCCTCATCAGCACCATGTAGATGCTCACAGACCCCCGCCCCCCCTTGTTCCAGTTGTTTCTAAGTTCTCCACAACAGCTTTACGCTTCCATTATGTGCTTGTTTTGTTTTGTTTTGTATTTTGCAGGTCTTGCGCTCATTCACGACCGTCCAGAACACATCGGTGTGGCGTGTCAAGAGGAAACTTCAGTTCGTTCCAGTCAACAGGTATGTGTTCACACTGGTTTCCTCCCTCCATCCAACTATCACTTCACTAACTGATCTGCCTTCTGTTTCTTTTCAGGAGGAACGACACATCTGGTTTATTATAATCCAAAAAAAAAAAAAACAGTCTGGTATCAGTGTTGTAATGTTTGCACTTGTTTGAGATTTACGCTCAGCTCCATGGGAATTTTGTATTTTCCAATTTTTTTTTTTAGTTTGGTTGAAGCTATAATTGGTTTGTTCTCATAATTAAGAAGGTTTAAAGGTTAAATTATACACTGTGCCAGTAAAATGAAGATACTTTACAGTATACAAGGTTATTCCAATGATTGAATGGCATATACGTTTTCTATTTTGGACCTGAAGTAAATCTTGAATCCAGGAATTCTTATATTTTCCCCATCTTTTTCAAGAACCTTTCGAGTTTACAGTGGTCAGGTTTAATGCCATTTACTGTTCCTCAACCACAAAATAAAACTGCATGTCCAAACTTCTCAGAGCGTATTTGTCTCTTTGTTTTTAAATGTATAATCGCTGATAAAGGTTCGTGTTTTGAAGAATTGTGGGTGATGAAGTCCTCGGGAGACCTTTCACGACAGACGCAGCGGTTTACGGCCAACTCGGTTGACGGCGCCTCCTGAGCGACGCCTGCGCATGCGCAGTTGTCTGACCTTCTGAACGAGAAGCATGACCAGCCGAGCGCTCCGCAAATGTACGTATTTCATGGCCTCTTACCAATAAACCCACACGACTTTATCATTATTTCGCTCGGCTTTGTTATCAAATTTCCATGTCATTCATTTTTACCCCATTAACGTGATTCTTACCGACACGTGAGCAGTTTGTCCGTGAGCTAACGCTAATGAGCTAACTGTGTCGGCGTTGCTTATATATAATCTACCGTTCACAATCACCTCTTTTAAAACAACATGTGGCTTTTATTCAGGCCTCCCGTGGCTCCGTCCTCCACGGGCTCTTCCAGTCGGATATGCCTGCCGGGGGCACCAGTCGGCCCCCCCAGCTCAGCCCCAACACGACGACGTTTCAGGTGAAACAGCGTTTCAAAGTCGATCATCATCTGTAGCATTCATCTGTAGCATTCATCTGTAGCATTCATTCCGCATCATCCTGCTCTGAACAGATAAAATAATGAGCCTGCCGCTCCAGAAGCCGGACTTCTTTCGCGTGTCGGAGCTGTTCTCGTTAAAAGACCTGTTTGACGCCAGAGTGCATCTGGGCCACAAACGAGGCTGCAGACACAGGTCGGTAGAAACACCCTCACTGAACAATGTGAGATACCACTGCTGTCTTGACATGCTTTATTTCATATACCATGCATTTCTTTACATACATATTTGCACATGACGTTAGATTTTTAGCTCACATTGCACATATTTTCAGTTATTTTGTGTACCTTCACTATTTTGTGGATTCTATCAGGATTTGTTTGGACTGCTAGCTCTTTTTTTTAAAGATATTTCCTAAATTATTAGGTTCAGCAGAAAGGATTTTTACATTACTTTAGGTAAGTTGCTGTCTGTGTGACCACAAGGGTGACCAGATCCCAATTCACACCGATGTATCGAGGTTGTCTTCAATAACTTAAAAAAATCCACAAACACTTCTATTCTGCTCCAAGCTTATATTACTATGATTTACCATCTGGATGGCTCAGTAGCAGATAAGGATGCAAATACAAACTTAGCAACTATACGATATCTTATTTAAATGCAACTTTCCCAAATTCGCTCACAAAGGCAAACATAATAAGCATGAAATGCTTATGTTTTGCATTCTAGTTTGATTGATGCGATGTGTGAAAAGTCATTTAAATGCATGACTGTCCGGCATAAATCTGGCCCCCCTAGTGACCACTGAAGGCAAAAATGTGCAATTTTTTTCTTTTCCTCCCCTCAGGCTGATGGAGCCATATCTCTACGGTTGCCGCTTGGAACAAGATATAATCGACCTTGACCAGACCGTGGAGCATCTTCAGCTAGCCTTAAACTTTACTGCCCACATAGCGTATCGCGGAGGCATCATACTGTTTGTCAGCCGCCGTCGTCAGTTTGGCCACCTGGTGGAGTGCACTGCAAGGGATTGTGGGGAGTATGCCCACACACGGTATTGGCAAGGGGGCCTCCTGACCAACGCCAATATCCAGTACGGCCCAGGAGTCCGCTTACCAGACCTCATCGTCTTCCTTTCCACGCTTAACAATGTCTTTCAGCAGCATGTTGCAATCAGAGACGCAGCTAAGATGAACATTCCCACTGTGGGTGTGGTGGACTCAAACTGCAACCCCAGCCTGCTGTCGTACCCCATCCCCGGGAACGATGACACCCAGGTGTCCATGGAGCTTTACTGTCGCTTATTCAAGATGACCATCAACCGAGCCAAGGACAAAAGGAAGCAGATGGAGCTGCTGCACGGTCTCACGGCGTCCGCCACGTCCAGCTCCTGACAGAATCTGTCCTTTAAAGACATTAAAGCGCATTAACACAGAGACATCTGGTGCACATCTTCATGTGGATCAACAAGCTCCATCACTGATGTTGGCAGAGTTACTCATGCAGCTGTGTTGTTACTTTAGGATATTGGAGATTTGCTCCTTGAACCAATCTCCTATGCAAGAACCCCAAATTTTAAATTTGAAGTTATAAATGTCTGCTGGTTCCCATGCCTATGGAAATGTCCAAAGTAGATGATAGTTATTTTCATGTTATTAAAATAAAGAATAATTGATTGTGACTGAACTTGACTGTTCTGTTGTGCAGTTGGACTGCACAAGAATAAGAATGAGTAATTGGGGTGGTGGCTCATAAATGACAGTCATGAGCTACCTGACACTACTTCATCTACTTGGGGGACCTGAGCTACTTGACACTACATCTACTTGGGGGGTGAGGTCCTTCAGGCTGTCTGTTTGTCTTTGGGGGGGGGTGTCCCTGGTTGGTCCCTTCTTGCCGGGCTGGTTTGGTCATCCTTTGGCTGGCTGGCCCTGGGGGGGGTGGCCTATCTGGACTGGCCTTTGTTTCTCCCCATGTTGGTTTGGGTGTTGCCCCTCTGCCCTGGGGTGTGGTGGTGTGTGTTGCCTGGCTGTTGCTGGGGGGGGGTGGCCCTGGTTGGTCCTACTTCTGGTTTGGCTGGCCTGGGTCCTCCTTGAGTGAGGTGGGGGGTGCCTGGAGATGGGTAAAAGCTTTGGCTGTCTGGCTGTGAGCTTGTGGTGGGGGGGGGCCTGGCACTGGTTGGGGATTGAACCCACAGCCTTCTTGCTGTGAGTACGTGGTGATAACCATCATGCCACCACAGAAGCCCCGCTTCTAGACCAGCTTAGATCGTTCTTGAAGAAAACATTCTGTCAAGCAAAAAAGCTTTTCTGAGATATTAATGAAGGAGAGAGGGCCTTGGGCATTGATCTAAATTCACCCTTAGATGTTTGGAAAAAGAACAACTTAAAAACACACACATAATTTGAATTATTTTATTCCATTAACACAGACCTCAGCAGTGAACCTTCTAGGATGTGCCTTCTATTTTTACACAACACTTTTTCTTTCTTCAGCAGAGCATGATATGACATTTACTTCTTAGAGCAGTGGTCTTCAGAAGAAAATGAACTGCTGATTGGACAGAAGAAAACAACATCAGACATGGTTGTGTAAAAGAAATTATGGTGATGAAACATGTTCCTTTAGATTGTCTTGCACACACTGTAGCAGCTCATCCCCAAAGGTGTCCTATTACGTGAATATCTCCTTTTCCCCCACTTCATCTGTGAGGGCAGACAGAAGGAGGGATGGAAATGAGATGTTTAGAACGTATATAAAACGTATTCTCAAGACCAACCCGATCGAGCTCGTGGACTTACTTTGGGACAAAGTCACGGTCAAGCGAAGGGATTCCCAAAAGGATCTCCAAACGCATTCGTGGATGCCGAAGTCTGTCCAGCAGCAGGGGTTTGCTATTTACCGAGAAAAACAGAGTGAGTTTCAGGTTGGAGGAGGCGTGCTCTTGCGTAGGTTTCTGTAAATGTCCGGTACCGTAGCTGCTGGTGGGGCGCCGAACGGACTGGAATCGGGCGCTCCGAAAGCTTGATCGAACATGTCCTGGCTGTTTGTGGCAGGAGCGAAGCTGGCGTCCAGCAGGCCGGGGCTGAAGGTCTGAGCAGCCGCTTGAGCCGGAGTTTGAACATCTGAGCGCACAGGTGACAACCCAGCACGGGATCAGACCCGAGTCGGCGCCACTTCGCGGCGGTGTCGGAGGTCGGTTTACCTTTCAGGGGAGACATCTGATTAATGTCAAAGTCGTCGTGGTCTGCCGTGTCCTGAGCCAGGCCCACTTTGCTGGTGAAGTACTCATCAAACGCTCCGCTTTTGTCGCCGCCGGGCGCCGCGGTGGAGGCAGGGCCCACTTCGCCTTTCCTCGCTGGGATGGCGGGAGGCTTGGCCAGCTGGAAGTCCTTGAACATGTCCTTTCCCATCTTCTTCTCCTTGTCGCCAAGCGGGTCCAAAGCAGTGAAGGCATTGTTTTCTATTTTTGGAGCCGCGGGGGGCCTGGGAGGAGGACGTGAGGGACCTTGCTGGTCGGGGAATGAGCCGGACAGGAAAGGATTGGTCGCCGCGCCTCCTGGTCCGGCGGCGGGAGGCTGGCAGAAGATGTGGGGCGGCGACAAAGGTGGGGGGCTCATCGGAGGTGGCATCTGGTGACCCCAGGCATTGGGTGGTATGGGAAGACCGCCAAATGCAGACTGCTGTGGGAAGCCATACCTTGGACCTGGAGCTGCCACTCCGGGCATGGGGAACATGGAAGGTGGGGCAGCAGGGGCCGCCCACATTCCTGCTGGAGGGATGTTGGTTGGAGCTGGAGCTCCTAATTGAAGATTCCCTTCAAAACAATGATTGGTTAAATGATTATTATCCTGATCCTGAATGAGAAGAGAAAGGTTGTAGTTGTGTATCTTACCCAGAGCAGCTAAGGAGGAGGGGGCGGCGTTGGCAGGTGTGTTGTTGAAAAGGTCACCTGAGGAGGAGGAGCCTTCCGACTGAGCGGGAGCGGAAAACAACTCAGCTCCAAACAGGTCGCCGGCTGCGGACTAGTCACACAAAAGAAAATGAGCCGCGGTGGCAGCGCTCGCAGCAGCACATTATCAACCGCGTCGCGCAGAAACGCCTCGATGTTTTCCAGGAATGGAAGGTGCAGACGCATGCTCGGTCACTTACTTGAGTTTCAACCCATTGAAGCATGAATGTCAGAAGGACAGAGACCAGAAAGCAGCTCGGTTAGAGTGTCATCGCAAGCCAGACAGAAACGATTGGCCACCAGTGCATGCACAGACAGGAAAGAATCTACAACACTCCCTGCAAACTTTAATTAAAGGCCTTCAATCTGAGCTAGCTGCATCCTTTCGGCACACCGTCCAAGACACCAGTGCCGACCCCAGACGCTCAGAAAAGGAGGCAAAAGGAAACCATCTATCCATAGGTTCAGAAAACCTTCAAGGCAGTGCACATGCAGTTCTAGGGTGAATCAGCTAACTACGGAATTTCACCTTTGCGCTCCTTCGCCCTCGTCCGGCCTTAGAGCTCTGTGGTGGTGGATCTATGACTACTGAATCCTTGCTAGGTGCTGTCGGGTGAGCTATGCCGTTAGAGGGAGGGGAGCTTTTCAAACACGAGTCAAAAAAGGGGTTTCTGGTTGAGAGGGCGGGTCCAGGATCATTGCTGTCCATCAGCGTGATTGTTCTACCCTGGGTTATTTTGCCCCCTAGAGGCCACTGTCCGTTATTGAGAGCCAGGATCATGGTCTTACTGGATAATCCATTTATCTGCTGACTGAGGTAATCAGTGTCTCCATTCAAACCCCCGTTAATGATTCCTTCGCTATTACCGATGATTGGATGTTCGGGCCTGTGTGGTTTATCGGGCGATTTGGAGAGGGGGTCATCTCTGAAAGGGTCGGTGTCTGGGGTCGGGAAGTAGTCGAACGCTGAAGAAAAGGGCGTCTCTGCGTGGGGGGACGGCCTGTGGTCAGGCGCACAGGAGCTTACAAAGGCGTTTCCCTTTATGCAATTTTGGTTGCTGTCAACTTCAGCAGAAAAGTCCAGCAAAAGAATATCATTAGATTCCTGGTTAACATGAGACAATGGGGGAGAAAAAGATTCATGAATCATTTCTGCAGAGAAAGAAAAACGTATTATCAAAATGAATCACATGGTGTGAAAAGATCATTTAAAGCTGCTGCCGGTAGAAAACATTGAATTGGTTGAAGTTGAAATGTGCATCAGTCAGCGCTGGATCACTGACCTCAAACATAACTGGGTCAATGAAATAGCAGCAGCTAAAACAGTACCAATATCAGACGCTAGAGGGCACCCCAGTCTACACAATTGCCCTCGATCGCTCCTACTTGCAGCAGCTTTTACAGGTGAAATAAACAAACACGGGATTGGGCAACATGATGCATCAACCCAGATCTTCAAAGAGCTCAGTGCTCTGTTCCAAAAAAGCTCCAATTAATGCAAAACTTTGTAGAGCTGAGTTCTCATGCATGATGTCATTTTGATTATTCATGAAAGCATGTAACCTCAAAACCAGATCAAGAGTTAGCGAGATGGAAGCCTTTCTACTATAAACAACACATTTCCCATCATACTTTATGTCCCACACAGCATTTGTCCAAACATCACTAAAATAGCAACTGCAAAGCTGAAACGGACATTAATGCCCATTATATATAATTGACCTGTATAAATCCCCTACTGCCATCAAATGGGAACATTTTATATTTCATACGCCATCATACTTACATTTGGTGCCGGGATGTCTGGGGGGGTCGACATAGCTCCAAAAAAGGCAAGCTGGTCTGCTGGCTGCACATCAAAAAGAAAAATTTGTCCATAAATCACTGGCATTTTATTTATTTTGCGACAACAAATACTATTAGTGTCTTTTACTTGGGCTGTTTTTGCTTCCTCGTCCATAGTCAACAAGGCATTGCCTCCATTCTGCAAACACAGAGCAGCAGAGACTTTAAGAAAATAAAAAACTATTAAAAAAAAGAAAATAAATGATTCCAAGTGCTTACCTCAACGACAGCTTTGCCATTTTCACTCTGTAAAACAGAAACAGGCTGTTAGCATTTGTTTTCTTTTTTTGAAGCGTTTATGCATCATTTTCATGGAATGTTTGAGTCACTACGAGAACACAGAGGCCGTATTGTCACTCAGGAGGTACCGAAAAAAAAATTATTTTCTTTCCTGAACAAGCGTTTCCACTGCCCAGGTTTCTTTCAGACCAGTTCGGCCTCCTCTGACGTACCTTCTGAGAGGCCTCGGCCTCCTTCTTCCTCATGTTGAAGATGACCTGGAACAGATCTTTCAGGTCGATCACCAGCGGCTCCGCCTGCACGGCCACATATAAGAGGTCATACATAAGTAAAAGAGGTTAATTAAGATAAACACACACTGCCTCTGTGTGTGTCTGTGTGTGTGTGTGTGTGACCTGTTGTGCCGTCTTGATGGCGAAGAACTGATGCTGCCCCTCTGCGCCACAGACGTAGCCGAATGCTCGGTTGTCTGTCACATCTCTGGCGATGAAGGAGATCTTGTTTACCGCATGCTCGTGCTCAATCACCTGTTGGACAGAGGTGTTTTGTTTTAAGCAGGAAGTCGTCAGTGGGTCGTACGAAAACCGGCTGAACTCACTCCCGATCGCTCGTCGATGATCTTGATGCCCGACATAGAAATGTTGACCCAGATCCTCTGCTTGTGTTTGCCTTGAGACCGCGCAGCAACGGCCATACCCTGAAGGAAAATCACTCTTCTTCAGCTTTCAGATTTGAAAAGTTTGCCAACGCGAGGCTGATTTATTTTTCTCGCGACAAAACCACCTTGTTTCTGACGCTTTTCCTGCTTATGTGCGTTAAATCGGCTGTAATATTTTCCCTCAAATACCAACTCTCTCTGCCGACATTCCACACTCCCCAGTTCCTGCCGTCTGCTGGGACACCAAGAATTAACAACTCGGGCCCAGTTGACATCAACAGCCTCCTGGAAATTGTAGGTTTGCCCACTTTTGTTTAGAAAAAGGAAACCGCTGACAGCACTGTTGTTTCCACTACGGGCCACTAGTTGGCGCTGTTCGGTGCAATGCAGCGGCGCTTAATTAAAGCACAATACAGTATAAACTCAAAAAACCAGTCCATGTTCAGGTTGATGAAGGCTTCTTGTTTCTTCCCTCTAACCATTTCCTGTTTCAAATCTGTATTTTTGCTCCACTACCTGACCTAAAATCACATATGTCAACTGAATCTGTGCCCAAATGGTAGTTTTGGTGCATTTCGATGCAGAGAAATGTATTTCAGAGGTACATTTAACATCGTTAATCTATTAAAATGGTATGACTTGAGCGTGGGCTCTAAAGTGGGAGGAGCTCCCTGTGGCGTTGGGATGCTGCACCTTCAGTTTCATCATGGAGTCCTGGCACATCTTGTCTCCTCTGGCCTCTGGGACGTCGTCAATGCCGATCAGCTTGGCCTTGTACCTCACGCCATCCCCTTGGAACCTGCCCAGCAGGTACTCGTCCGTCTTTTCCACCACTGGAACACAGAGCAGGGGTTTGATTCCCGTACCGGCGGGGCCGAAGCCCCCCCCCCCTACCGGCGCTGCTTCCTCGGCTCACCTTTCTTTTTCTCCTTCTTGAACGGAACCTTGGACGTGATGGGCGAGGTAGGAGGGCTGGAGCCGGGGGCCGTGGTCACGGCGGTGGAGTCGCCGGGGGTCGGCGGGCCGTTCTCCACCTCTGCAGACATGGTGCGCCTCGAGCGGACGGTCAGCGGAGGGGGTGGGGGGGAGCAAGGAGGGAGGGGGGTGTTGGGCGGGATCAAGCAAGCGGCAGCTCCGCGGTTCGGGGTCAAGCGGGGTCAAGTGAGCAGATGACTCCTAGCACTCACACATGCTTTTCGTCCCGCAAATCTGGAGCAGAAAAAAAAGTCAAGAAGTCAAGAAAAAGGAGAAGATGGAATGCACACGCGCATGCACACACACACATCCTTGTAATTCTATCTTTGTGAGGACTTTCATAGACACAACGTATTAACCTGAACCCAAATCTAACCTCAACCTTAAAACCAGGTCTTGATCCTCAAACAGTCCTTTAAAGTTGTGAGGACTAACCAAAATGTCCTCAATTTGACAGTAGAATGTGGATTATGGTACTATAAGTACAAGAACACACACACACACACACACACAGGCCTGATGAAAATATACAACATTTAGCTACTGCAGCAAAAACGACTGAATTTTGCAGATCATAAACAATAACACGCTTTAACAATACTGAGAAATGGTTTTACACCCACAGAAGTGTCCATTGATGGAAGTTTAATGCGACACGCAGCCCATAAAAGCAGTTTTATAAAGACAGCACACACTTTAACCCCGCTTTACACACGCTGGCTCAGTCGATCCAATCTTGTAAAAAGACTCAATTATCCCAAAAAGCTCCTCCATCTCTTGAACATTTACCTTCCCTCCCAGGCTCACCGAAGGTGACCCTTGCACAATTCAACACCACTGCAACGCGTCTGAGCTGGAGAACGTGCCAGCACACCTTTGCATCGATCTGTCAAACCCAGGCACACAGAAAAGCCCCCCCACCACCCCCCCACCACCACCATCAAGAGGGTCAGAATTGTTGGCAATTCTCTGCTGAAATACTGAAAAAAGGAAGTGTGCAGGGCAGACCGGGTCACGTCACCAAGACCAAAACAACGACGACAGGATGGATCTCTCTCTCACACACACACACACACACACACACACACACACACACACACACACACACACACACTCACCAGCACCACCACCAGCACCACCACTGTGGCCCTCCCGAGCCGAGCGTACGCACCTTCAGGAGCCGTGTCTGCGTCTGCGGCGTGAGGAGTCTGGGAGCGTTATATGACCGAGCAAAGGTTGAGAGTGGGCAAAGGTCGAGCAATTACTGGAGAATAAAGTGCTGCTAACAGAGCAAAACATCCCGTGATGCCCAGCTCAGCATCTGCGGATCCATAAAACGAATAAACCAACGGACGACAGAGATCCAATGAACGGGCAGACGCGTCAGTCAAAGATCACAAATCACAGCCAGAGGAACGGAGATCAACTCCGACTGTCACCGAAGCCAGTTGCATTCCAAAGAAGCTGATTTGCTGATGCTCCCCTTTATGGAGCGAGTTTTGCTCAGCACCTTGAAGGGAACAGCCAATAAAAACAGTGAGCGAAACGGTCCAATTCCCGGCGGATGAAAGGATCTACATCTGTCGGGGTGACAAACGCGTCAACAATTCAGCCGGAAGTCCAAATTCATATTTGTCAGCAGAACGAGAGCAGTTCGGGGAAAGACATGTCTCAATCCTTCGGCTGGTCAGGAAACGTAAAAATGCTGCACATCTGGAGGAAATCAGAGGGAATGACTCAGTCTTGCAAGTGAATGAGATGGTGAAATACCACAGAGCCACTGTGAAAAAGTGCATGCACGTACCAAATTAGATTTGTTTTCCCCTAAACCTGGAGATAGGAGCAAAAGAATAAAAAAATAAAAAAAATCACAGGATTCAGGATTTTAATAGATCGCGCAGGCTGAATAAAAAGAGAAGTGATTTGTGTTTGTTTTTGTTGCGTGTTTGAGCAACACTCGGAGAAACGAAGTTTAAAAGTTTGGCCCGCAGTTTGTTTGAGACCAGGAAAGCAACTTTGAAAGACGACTTCAGTCAATCGCCGTGAAACCAGCTCGGATCGATGCAGAAACGTGAACGTCGCCGGTCCGTGCGTCACCTTACCTGTCTGGAAAAGAGCAGGAAAACGCGTTTGGGAAGCGCGCAGTCGGGAACGGCCGCTTTTGTTCCCGCGGTGCCTCCGCGGTCCCGACGCAGAGTGAGCGAAAGCAAACAGGGCTTCGGAAAACGAGTCAGGAGTCAGATGGGTTTTTTCTTTTTTTTTTTCCGGCTAAATCCCGCGGACGGAGAGGACAGACTGCTGCTGCAGCCTCGCAGTTAACCCCTTCGCTCGCAGCCTGACGCGCCGGCGCGCCTTCCAGCTGGAGAAGGGGGCGGACCTCTGCGCCGAGGGTCCGACTCCAGCCTGCCCGCACCCACAAGTGGGTCAGGGGGAAAAAAAAAAAAAGTCTCCTGTTTACTCTGTCAGATCTTTCGATTTTCCCTGTTATTTTTCCCTTTTCTGTTGTTAAAATGACTTTAATGTTTATGTGGCAACCACATAGATGTAACCAGGTAACCAGGGAACACAGGTGTAATTAATCCAATTATTAAAGCCCCGCCCATTACTGGCGACCTATGACGTCATGGCCCCAGTGATTTATCAGCCATGGCACATTAACTTAGTTTTGATATTGGATATTTTATCTTCTGTGGACAATTTGTTGAAAATTTTCCTTTTTTCTGTTTGTCTTCTCAGAAGAAACTGTATTGCAGTTGATTGTAAATCTGTATGAAGCTGTTTTTCCAGTAAAACAAGCAAATGATGCCATTTTTATATCACAGTTATGATATCCTTTAATATAAAAAGCTACTTTATCCTAATGTCAGGTACACTGAGCCCACCATCAACAGTAGAGGACTGAACTGATGTCAGAAAGTTGAAAGTTGCTAATGCAGTGCTTTTTTTTTTCTTGTGAAAGAGGTAGACACAAGTTTTCATCTGCCACAATTACAGCCAACTTCTCACTGGAAACGGCTCATCAACTTCCTCAGAATAAATGTCTGTTTTGCTCCTGATAACACAGTGATTCAGCTACGTAATGACAGTTTCTGTGTTTGTGGTTGGAGATGCTGAAACGCCACTTATGATATTCCCGGGAAGAAAACGGTGAACCTACACAGGAAGCTTTTTGTTCCGTGTTTGCAGAAGCATCAGGGCACGACTGATGGGATGGTTAAGAGACCGACTGTGTACATATGAACCTCCAATAAAGGAAAAGAGTCTCGTCTCCCATAACCAAGAAAGATAACAAAAGATTTGGAAGGTTTGAAACAAGGTTTGGAACAAATTAGCAAAAATTGACATTTGGCCTTTCACCATATGCTGGTGGGTTTCAGTTCTGCATTTCTGTGTTTTACTTGTCCAACAGGAACATAAAACCCCTGCAGCTGATAACCCAGCAGCACTCTGTGATCCTGTTGGCCCTGCTTAAGTAGAACTTGGAAATTTCCCAGTTATGTCTAAACTCTTGGAGCAGCTGTTGAGTTGATTTAAAAAGAACTCTACAATAATGAGTAATGAACTTCCTGTTTTATTTCGGCTTGTGGAACTTTGGTGAGCTTTCTTTCCGAAACATGTGTCGTGTGTCTCGAACGATAAGCACTAAAATGCTACATCATCCTTTTATAGTGCGAAAACGCGGTCGTGAAAAGTCAGATTTGCACCTCCAGCGTGGCTGCCTCGATAAAACGGAGCACACACTTCCTCCTCCCGAACATCTGCTTGTCAAACCTCCTCCCGAGTGAGGCAGCAACAATAAATTAAACGTTAGCATTCCAAACTATCATCCTGCACTTCTGACCAACTGCCACGTGACAGCAGCTGCCTGCGTCAGCCACATCAGTCTCGGCTCCCCCGCCACGGCAACGAGGGAAATGAAATGAAGAAATCTTCATTACTCTACATGTTTTAGGCTGACGAAAAGCGAGAGGGCCAAAGGAAGGACGTCCTTCCTGCTTTGTATCTTGTGTTCTGCTGACAGAAGCTGTTTCTTTATGTGACGAACGCCTCAGAAACCAGATTACTAAATATCTAAGAGTGTGATTTCCCCAATTTTTTTCCTCGCATGTACTATTTTATTTACGATTTGATGTTGTTAGCCTGCTCAGCTGCAGGTTGAGATGCCTGTTTATGCACAGTCATGCTTCTGCTGCATTTGCACAGCTGCAATTTATGCATTTAAATTTTAAGTACACAACATGAATGTATTTACTCAGAGACACTAGCAGTGTAGTCGATAGATCAGAGGATTTGCAGTCGTGATCAACATCAAGTGCATGTAAAACCTCCCTCAAAGTTCTCCTAGAACCTCCTGGTACCCCTGCAGGGAAAAGGAAAAAACAAAGGGGGATGGGAAGGCCAAGGCCTGAGACGAGAGATGGCACAGGTCCACCGTCAGCAGTTACAGATTAAATAGCTTCTTTTTAATGATAAAACGCTGACAGGGGCGGTTTAATGGGAAGTGGTCTTTCCAGTTTATGACAGGAAGTCCCGAATCCAAACATCAGGCATTTAGGGTAAAGAATGCTGGAAGTGCCCACAGCCGAACAGATAGCAGCTTATCTGCAGGCCATAATTGAGCATCTCCCTTCTCCCAAGTGCTTCCACTGCTTTTCCAAATGTAAAAGCACGGAACAGTCACAGGAAAGGCGTCGCCAATTTACATGCCAGTGCACGAATTCCACTCAAAGCCGTGTGAATCACAGTAAAACAGTGCAAGAGGTGTTCAGAATCCATCTCCATAAAACAGGAAGCCCCGTGTAGTCAGGAGAAATATTAGCCCAGCACCTTACCTAGCCTCTTGTTTCCTGAGAAAGCTGGGAGGAAACTGCAAAAACCTCGTAAAAGTGGCAACCTAAGCGCATATTTGTGCCTCTCCAGCAGGCCGTGACCACATATCCCCTTTGACTACGCCGGCCTCTGCTTGATAAAGGGGAAAGAACCGGGACATGGCAGACCCCAGATTGACACCGGAGACCTCGGGGAATACTTCTGAGTGTGTTTATGTAAGTCAGCAGAAAACACTGGAGAGAAACAGCAGTTTCACAATCACCGCTGGTAAAAGTGAGCCACTCATTCCCAAACCTCTGCGAATCACCTGATCAGACATGATTTGGTATCCCAAACATGATCCCGTTAAGCACGGAACACTTTTAAAGATCCCACCCTGTCCCGAGCCTTCTGTTTCTCCCTTCCTTCTGATTCACTCCTCTCCTTTGAAGAGCAGAGCAGACTCAGCAAAAGCCTCCCAGATCACATGACAGGTCATTAGGTGCAACCGTTTATAGCTTCCTGTGCATTGTGCAAGGCTTCTGTTCATTTATTTTGAAACACTAAAGCGCTGCAAACGCAGATGTAAATGGTTTGGGTTGACATTTTGAAGCATTTCCTCACCTAAACACAAATGGTGCGTTCACGTGACGCACAAGCAGAAGGAAATAAAGATGTTGCCATCTTGTGGGCAAAGACTTTCACTTCAGATGCTCTAAACTTGGATACCAGCATGCCCAGTTACTGATTTATGATATCTATATCTCTTCTTTTTATTTCCCGTCAGTGTCCCAACATTAGATGGTGACCCAGATGTACCATGGACATGTTGCATCAAGATTGTCTTCTTAAATATTTGCTGTGCTTTGCAAATGAATGTGCCCAAGTGGTTGCGCAATCGTGGAAAAACCATCTTCATTAAAGTGTCTCTAGTTAGGACCAGTAGCCCGACACATGAACCAAAATCAGATGTGTCGATAACTCACCGGTTACACATCTTAAGTTGCCTTTTTGGAGATATTTTTGAAGGACGACGTCCCCTAGACAAGAGGCACAAATCTAACATCATCATCTGATTGGGGAGTTTCCTGGTAGTGAATCAACATTGCGGCAACTAAAATCCATAATGTTGACTTTGACAACAAAAACATTGACAATCTGCAGATTGCTAATAATTAATAGGGAGTGAGCTTAAAAGTGCAACCAGGGACGGACAAACAACTGTGTTTCCTTTCAAAGGGCCATCATGAGGACTGGGGTCGCTCTCCGTCTGGGCTTTGTTGCCCTGTTTGTTACACTGACACTTCTAGGAGAAGGAACGTACGTATTCTGCATTAGAGCCAACACATTTCATTGTAATGTAAAGAGGTACTGAGGTATTTCGTGTGTGTTTTTCAGGGGGGTCGAACTTCCAGATCCACCAGCTGTAGATTGTGTCTGGAGCCGCTGGGCCCCGTGGAGTTCCTGCAATCCTTGCACCAACACCAGGGTGAGCCCATGAAAACAGTTCAGAAAGTAGCGCATTGAATATTTGGACTGCTCCGCCTGAGGACTACGGGCGAAACTCACATTCATATGATGATTTTGTCATCTGCGACACAGATTTGTCGTGTTTCTAAGAGACCTAGGTACTAAATGATGATCAGAGTGATGTCATCATTAGCATCCGACTGAACTGACGCTGCTCGCTTCTTCCATACTGCATCCATACCTTTGCTGACGGTGAGGCCTGACTTTGTCACCCACAGAGACGTTCTCGGGGAATAGAAGTCTTTGGCCAGTTTGGTGGCTCCGCCTGCCATGGTTCGGTGGGAGACCGAGAGTTCTGTGTGACAAGCACCAAATGTAACCTTCCGCCTCCCCGAGAGTGCACTGAATCGGAGTTCCGGTGCGACTCAGGTAATTCAGCTCCCATTGAAACCCCCTCAGTACGGCACTTTGCTGCTTTGGGCCCTGATCCGTTCCGCCTAAATTGTATGCAGGCTACTGCATCAAGAAGAGATTGAAGTGCAACGGCGACTACGATTGTGAGGATGGCTCTGATGAGGACTGTGAGCCTGTGAGGAAAACCTGTCCTGCGACAGTCCAAGACACCAATGAGCAAGCCAGGACTGCAGGATATGGGTAAGACAGAGGCGCACCAAACATTTACTTCAAGTGTTGGACTTTGGTTAGGCGAATCCTAAACCCTATCCCAGCACTGATGAGGATCCTAGTGTGAAATACTGAGCAGAGGGTTACTATCTGGGTTGATCTCCACCAGGATCAACATTTTGGGCGCAGATCCTCGAATGAACCCCTTCAATAATGATTACTATAATGGAAAATGTGACAAAGTGAGGAACCCCAGGACCTTGCAGTTCGACAGAATTCCGTGGAATGTCGGTGTGCTCAACTATCAGGTGAGTCACTCTTAGCTTTGGAGTAAATCCGCAAAAACCAAAGCATGACCAGCATGTAAGATGATGCAGGATTTAAGGTATGTCTCCTTTCAGACTCTGGTGGAAGAGGAGTCTTCCAGGGAAATCTATGAAGACTCGCACAGCCTCCTGAGGGAGATGTTGAAAGAGATGAGCATCAAGGTTGAAGCGGGACTCTCCTTTAAGTTCAAACCCACGGAGGAGTCCATGTCTAATATCTCTCTGAACCTGGATGCAAATGCGGAATATGAGAAGAAAACAATGATAAAAGACATGTCCGAGATTTCCAAGGTCAAGGTATGTGTATTGGGCAAATGTGGTTGCTGTGGTAGAGCATGCTCACTGACCTCATCTGTCTTTCTCAGAATAAGAGTTTCATGCGCGTGAAGGGCAGACTGCAACTGAGCACCTACAGGATGAGGTCCCATCAACTCCAGGTAGCTGAAGAATTCCTGGGGCATGTTAAATCTTTGCCTCTGGAGTATGAGAAGGGCATCTACTTCTCCTTTCTGGAGGACTACGGAACCCACTACACCAAAAATGGGAAAACCGGTGGCGAATATGATCTGGTCTATGTCCTCAACCAAGATACCATCAAGACCAAAAGTAAAGCAGTACCCTGTTTGACACGAATCCCAGACACGTTCCATCTACCTCGCTCTGACGGCTCTTCCCTGTCGTCACCCTGCAGATCTGTCAGAGAGGAAGATTCAAGAATGCCTCAAAATCGGCGTCAAAGCAGAATTGGAGGGAATGTCTTTCCTGGACGCAAACGCACACGCCGCTGTTGGTGGGTGCGACGACGTGACGACAAAAAGCACAGGTCTGCTTTCTCCTCTTTCAGTCGTCGATTCTAATCAAACTCAGACAACGGGGTCATAATTGCACTTTTCTGTTGCCACGCAGGTGCAACTGACGGCAAAGCAGTGGTGGACAACGTGCTGACGTCAGTCAAAGGAGGCACCCTGGAAAGTGCTGTGACCATGAGAGCAAAACTGAATAAGGATGCGGTGATGGACCTCGACACGTATCAGAACTGGGCGCGGACCATCTCTGATCTTCCAGCATTGCTAAGCAGCGAGGTAGGAACAATGGCAACACCACAAGATTGTATTTCTTTTTTTTTCTTTTTTTTTATCAGAACTGTCTGCAGGACTGCTGCAGTACGAGGTTCACTTTGTTGAAAATCATTGGTAAAAGTGATGCGAGTTCCTGAAAGTGAAAGTCTTGTGTTGATCCCGACAGCCTGAGCCCATCTACATGTTGGTTCCAACGGAGATCCCGGGCGCAAACGCCAAGATAGCCAACATGAAACAGGCTACGGCGGAATACGTGGCCGAGTACAACGTGTGCAAGTGCAAGCCCTGTCACAACGGAGGGACCCTTGCTCTCCTGGACGGGAAATGCATTTGCATGTGTTCGCACCTGTTCGAAGGCCTGGGGTGTCAGAACTTCAAGGGAGACAAAGGAGGAGTTCCAGGTAAGAGGAAACAGTGGAGGAAGAGACCATCCAGGGTCCTGACTTTTGACTTCCACCGCTTGTATCTAACCTGCTGGATCTCCACTGCCTTGCAGCTACAAGACCTACTGTCTCCCAGGAAGGTAACTGGTCTTGCTGGTCAACCTGGTCCGACTGTCAGGGGCAGAGGCGCAGCAGGACACGGCGCTGTAACACAGAAGGGGTCTCTGGAGCCGTGTGCAGGGGGGACACCATGAGTGAAGAACACTGCTGAACACACCACATTTTTTATTCCAACATGTCTCTCTGACACATGAAAGAGACACAAACCTAATCTGCATGAAAGCCTGCGAAAAATAGAGCCACCTTCTGGTCGATAATGGATACTACAACTCAGAAAACATCACCAGAGTTCATTTAACAGCAAATTATTCTCATTTAATTTTTCCCAGTTGTACATTTTTGTATTGAAATGAACGTAAATAAACTTACCTCCACTCAAATATGCAGTTTTATTGTGTTTAAATCCTATAAATTGCCTAAACTGTGCTCTATTGACTTGAATCTGCCAAAAATTGTAGATTATAAAAGCATTTATTATGTCAGAAAGCAGTGAAGTGACTGGCCTCCATCACTACAAACAACAATGCCTCTCTCAGCTGTGGCATTCCTCATAGAATAACTTTTCTTTTAAGAGCTAGCGCGACACATTCCGGCCGACATCGCAAATGAAAACCAGATGAGGCGAAGCGGGCTGGAGGGAAAACCGAGATGATAAATGATAATGAAGGGAAAACATTAAAGAGTGTCTGGAGTGTTTGATTCCAGTTGTCAGATGCTATCCTCTGTGATGTATATATTACTTCTTCATCAATAATAGCCCTCAAACTCATTCACTTATGGATTTTAACGCTGGGATATGTTTGATTTCTATTTCTTTTCTGTGTTTGTTTGATTACCTGATAGTTTTGATGAATTTGCCTGAAACACGCCTGTTCCCTTTTTCCTCCTATAGCAAAAGCCCAAAGATTAAATGCCTGCGCTCGGTGGGGGTGGATGAATGTAAACTTGAGGGGTAACCGCTGGGGCTGGTGCCCCCTGGGCTTCTAAGATGTCAGCATAATGGAGTAAAACTCTGGGACCTTATTGAGCTCCAGGGAGACCCCATTGACTCCAGACAGCAACCCAGGCTCAGGCCATTATCTTAGCCCAAAATCTTTTGTTCCACCTTTAACTGAACCATTTGGGGAAAAATAATGAACCCTTGCTCGGACGATGGACTCTTTGGCTAATATTTACTCGCGTGAGCGTGCAGAGCTTAACCGGGGAACTGAGATGTGGAATGAAGCAGCAGAAAATGTTTCATTTCTGTTCACTTTCTTGACAGAAGTATTCTTATTTCTGGCTTATATTTCCCAAACTAATTTATTTAGCTTTTTTATCCAGCCTAAAAGCTAATTTTCCATCCTTGGAAATGAGCTTTCAAAAATATATTCATGTACTTTGTATGAAGCTGTTTCACTGATTCATTCACTGTTTAAAATGCAATTTCTCATCTATTCTTTTCCTGCTGCCATAAAAAAGTGAATGTTTTTGACAAAATCAATGAAAGTGAGTGAAAAGGGTTCCGGACACAATTGGAGCCCCTCCCCCCTCCATCGCCTCAGGGTCACTAAAGGCATTGAAGGTTTAGAGGGCTGCCACGGCAGATTACTTCTCACAGCTGTCCCTGCACCGTGGAAATGAAGTTACTGCCCCTCGTCGCCTCTGTTTTTGTACTCACGACTCCCCCCTCAGTGCTTTTCTCACCTTTAAAAACTTTCCATCGCCATTCCACTCCCGCACAGCAGGGGGGAGAGAGGACCATGAGAGTGGAGCTGAGCAAAAGTCCTGGAAAATAGCAGATCCGAAGGAATTCGATCAGATGGGTTGACAAAATGCTCCATTTTTGCATCATTATTCAGGTTGGGCTGTCTGACGCTCAAGCCCAGCCCCTCCCCCACTGGGCCTCCACCATAAATCAACCCCTCCTCCACTTTTCCCACCTCTCTAAAAGGACCCGGGTGTTGCTATCCACAGGCCCACCTCCGATTATTGTGGGTCACTGGGGTTCATTCCCTTCACGCTTCTTTCAAACCCCCCACCCAATTTATTTACGATCAAACTGGAAATGCAGCCCAGTTTGTGCTTAAACAGCTCAAAGTGAGACTTTCAGATGTGGGGGGGGGCAAACATGAAGCTTTGCTGGGCACAGTGAAGCTGTGTTTATGAGCCATTAATCTCACCTTAATGGAATTCCGTGTGCTCACATGTTTTTGCTGCTGCAGCTCTCGTTTGGGGGGTGGGGGGGGTATCTTTGAGATCGCTTCTGTTCTAAAGTCCTGTCAAAGTTTGACAAAGTTGAGTCCCAAATGATAATATCTCAGCGGATTGCAACTCGTTTAGTTGGCGGTGACATCACCACATCTGCTGTTTATAAAGACGGAGGATATAAAGCTTTGACGTACTTTAAAAACTCCAGGCTGGGGGGGGGGCTGGCCGAGCATCAGCCTGAGTTATAATGAGGCAAATTTAATGATGTTCTGGTCCCTTCTCCAAGAGCTCCAGTCCACTCCTCTGTTCCTGCAGTGTGGTGGTGGGGTGGGGGGGGGTATAACATTCCCATTTTCCACTGGTGCCAAAAGTTAATTGAAAACATTTCAGGGCAAAGTATGGTCTGGGGCCCCTCATATCACTCCCTTCCTTTCTTTATCCTCAGCATTAATAAAAAAGGCATTACAATTATTAATAGCGGGAAGAGGAGGGACTCTTAAAGCCACCCTGGCCAGCTTTGGGAATACTGGGGCTGGACTCTTCCCAGCTATCATTCCGGGAGAGCTGAGGGCCGATTGAGGAGACCACCGCACAAGTAAATGTTGCCTGGACAGAGCCTCCTCCACAGCTTGACGGGGAAAATTCACCCACCTAACCCCTCTGCGTTCCTCAAGAAGAGCCCCCCCCCTAAGGCGCTGGCTGAAAAGGATGGATGGAAGAAAAGCAGGAATGAAGTGCCCCTGCTTTGTGCCGCTGTGCCATTGTGTATTTTGTATCTCCATAACAGAGGTGCCACTCGACTTCTCTTCCAGTCAATGGGCTGGAAGGTCCATCCCAGCAGAGGCAACATGGCTGCCGTCCCCACTGACAGGGAGCTTTTCATGAGGGGCCGACTACCCCGAACACGGAACACAGCCATGTGAACAGTCCCACTGATAATTCCTGCGTTCTACAGAAAACATTGACGCAGGTGGCCCGTTTAGTGCGGCAGAGTGGACATGTTGGGGTTGAGTACAGCTAGTAAACTTTTGCAATCTGCATTCAAACCACAAACATTTCACGTATTGACCCTTTATGAGCCTCCTTGTGTTGTCAACGGAGTTCACTGTGGTTGGACAGAGTCACAATAATATCCAAATTGATGTTTTAAAAGTCTGGTTTATTGTAACTGCACTGTACAGTACACCCTGCCTTATGGATTTTAAACACATTTCAGTGGTAACCATCTACTTGGCTTTTATTGATGGGTGTGGTCTGAAAAAAACACCCCTAAAGAAAACTGTTGTACTTCCACATCATGCAACACATAATCAAACCAGTACACAGATATAATCTCCCTCTGTGGTCCCAATGAAGTGAGCCACAGATTTACACAGTGCAAAAAAAAATCATATATTTATATAAAGTGGCCTTTTAGGCTTAATTATTAAAAATGGTGGAACAGAATTGGAACTGGAGCACCTCTGGTGAGCCAGAAAAGACTGGCCAGGAAAGTTGCAATAACCTGCACCAGGATCAGACCATGAGGCCGTTTAAAGTGTTGATTCACACTGATTGTTGAGTGTTTCAGGTTCATCTACCGAACAACGACGACACCACCACCGCGGTCGCTACGATATTAAGCGCAACGTGACGGTGCGTGGAGTCACTGGAGTTTTCTGCGTAATCCTCCTGCTCCTCAGAATCATCCTCAGAATCCTCCTCAGCGTCCGAAAAGCCGCTCCCCGCGTACCTGTCGATGGAGTTGGAGCAGAACGTCTTCATGCTGGCTTTTATGTACTCGCAGATGTTCCTCTCCGCGCCGTCGCACACGCACGTGTCCAGCTGCTGCGCCTTGGGGATGGAGCGCATGTCGGCGATCACCCCGCGGCACTCCTCCGTGCACCTCTCCCCTCCGAAAAGTTTCCTGCAGTGGAATAAATAATCCTTCATGGCCGAGCTGCAGGACGGATCCGTCTCGCACTGCAGGCGCGCCTCCGTGCAGCCCATGGTGCGCGTCCGCGGCAGGCACGGTTCGATGGCTTGCTTCGCGCTCCTGCAGACGGGATCCAGGGCGCAGTCGCAGTCCTCCAGAGCCGGGCCGCTCTGGGTTCGGTTGAGCTGGATCAGAGAGGATATGCAGTGGCTGGGACACTTCTTCCGCTCCCCGTTGATGACAGAGGCGCAGGCATACAGATACTGGTCGTACGCGTAATGACACTCCGGGTCTCCGTGGCACTTCAGGATGGCTTTCCAGCAGACCAGACGGCGGCTGTGGTTGGGCGACCCGTCACAGAAACAGAGGAGCAGGATCAATACGGTGCAAATCCAAACCGCTGCCCGCTCCATCAATCTGGCGCAACTTGCGATTCTCAAGATTTGATCTGAAAAACGTCGGACCTCATCGACACCAGGTGATTCCCAGATGGCTTCATATTTTTGGAGATGGTTAATGAGGCGCCAGAACGTGCAAGACCTTCCTGGGCTCGTCTGCGCGACATGCTAGAAGTTCCTGCAACTTTTCAGTACGTCCCGGTTGGCCTTTGAGCTCTCCGGGTTTTGCAGAACAAACACGGAACAAAATCTGATCGCTCCAATCGTCCACCCGAAAACAAAGTGCGAAAAAAAAAAAAAAAAACTTTTCCGGGGCTGGATTGAAAGAAAGAAAAGTAACTCGAAACTTCCAGCCTGCATCCACTCAGATGTGCAGCAGCTTTATGATGGGACCGTGCAGAGGTGGGCGGGTCAGGCTGCTGCTGGAGCTGCGTCCTATTGGTCCGATCTGGCGTGGTTCTGACGTCACCACGTGGTGACGCAACCTCAGATAGATAGACAGATAGATAGATAGATAGATAGATAGATAGACAGATAGATAGATAGGTAGATAGACAGATAGATAGATAGATAGATAGATAGATAGATGGATAGATGGATAGATGGATGGATGGACGGATGGATGTGTGTGTTATTGTATTTGCAACATACCGAGTCCCAAATTTGGATTGTACTACCAAATTGGGAACATATTTCTGAAGTGAGGACATTTTGGCTGGTCGATAGATGAATGTAGTTTAAAAGGGGAGTAGCAGTTGGACATTTGGTGTTTTCACAGAGGCCTCGGTGTTAGATCTAAATGAGGTGACACTTCACCTTTTGGTCAAGGATCTTCCCTATTTCCTAACAATAACATTACGAGAGTGTGAACAGGAACCGACTCCGTGCCATACCACTGATGAAAGAGTGGGACACACTGGAGGACGAGGAGGAGGAGGGAGCTGTTGAAGGTCTGGGACTCTGAGAGAGTATTCTGACCTCATTGGCAAATTATGACAGCCAAAAGTCCCTGACAGCCTCATTCCAGCTTTCTGGTGACAGTAAGTGGCGTCAGTGCTGGTTCTGATTCAACTCATTTGACAATCAGGATTCCAAATAGTTGAAGAATATATAATAGACATTTTAACAGTCAATAAAACAAAACAAGGACTTAAGAATGTAGAAATGTACCTGAAAGGTTATGAAATTAAGTGGTTAGTGACAAATCTGTCGCATTATCGCTGCCAAATGGATGGAACACATATTACTGCGCACCATTAATTGCCTTTGCTTAGAAACTATCACTTTTTAAATCAACATTTGCATTTTCTGTATTGTCCTCACCACACAACCCCGGCTCTCATACATCCAATTATTGACATACACATTGATCATTTTCTCTCAGATGAAGCTAAAACACAGACTAATGACCCAGACACTCACACTAAGATCCATATTTTTGACTCTCCAGCCCAGTCCAGACTAACGCAGAAACGACAACATGTAAGTGCTCATGTTTCTTCCACGCCTGATTCTCTGCAAAATCCAGAATTTATTCAGAATGTACCACCACAGCCCCAAGCGGCCATGCCCGATCAAATCCATTTGCTCAGGCCTGCACGGCTGGGGGGGGCTTCCTGACGGTGTGTGAACATACACCTTCTGCTGTGTGCACGACCTGCACAAACCCTCTCAGATCATCGTCCTTTACATGAAAACACGGGTGCAAATCACCCTGTTTTCACAAAAGGCGGGCGTCAGATTCACTTTGTTTCCACCGCTGTGGAAAAAAAAAAGAAAACAAAAAAGAAAAGAACAACCCACAACAGAAGCTGCAAAGGCCAAACAGTTCACTGAACTCTGTGTCCTTGCGCGCCAACATCCTGGTGACGTTTCTGTACGATCCGAGCCTCTCCGAGACCACACAGGCCTTTGTCCTCATGAACTACTTGTTTTTAATAGCAGAAGTGACCACCCAGCAGAACTGAGGAAACAATAATAACGCTAAAACAAAGTGATTGTTCGGTTCCTTTCGCGTCCGAGGGACTCGTAAAACCACCCGTCTCAGCAGAGATCCTGACTGCACACTGACGGTCATGAGCAAAGACAGACCCAGGCATGTTAAGTACCTCCATGGTCCAATTTTAAAACCACAACGCGGAGGGTTTGAAACTGCT
This sequence comes from Lagocephalus sceleratus, assembly GCA_911728415.1. NCBI lineage: Eukaryota > Metazoa > Chordata > Actinopteri > Tetraodontiformes > Tetraodontidae > Lagocephalus > Lagocephalus sceleratus. The sequence goes on from CAJVRN010000148.1 coordinate 3,108,701, forward strand.
GCGGCGGCTGCCAAGAGAAATGGATTTGATTTTCATTACCTCAGTTTTCTCTGGAGCCTTCCTCCCTTTCTGCACGAACTCCGTCACCAGCTTCTTAAAACAACATCATTTATTGCATTTTTATTCCCATTATTAACCGGCTTGGCCACCGATCGAACCCCTCTTTGGGAAAATTCTAGTTTTTCTCCGTTTTGTGCAGATTAATCAAACCAAAAATGCCAATAAGAGGGTTTTAGTTCTGGTTTAATCGACGACAGAACTGGATTTTGGGTCAAGTCTCCATATGAATCATCCCAGATGAGACTGTTTGTCTTATGTGGAACCAGAAGCTGTATTCCACAGTTTCACGTTACGTTCTGTAACTTCTGGTGTCCTGCCAACGTGAACTCAGCCTCAAAGGCATGGCTGCTTTTCTTTTCTTTTTTCCTGCAGAGGAGGAAAAGAAAAGATGGTAATTTGCCCAAATAATCGGACTGTTTAGGTGGAGTGGGAACTCTGCGATATCCTTCAGATGTCAGGCAGCAGGAAATGAGCGGGACGTTCTCCACGTTGATAAACCCTGTGATGAACCCCTGTTACATAAGGCTGGAACAGGAGAGCCAGGTTATAAAACGATCTGATGATTAGGCAGCGATTTGGATCCTCCAGATTTGTGGACGTGGAAAGACACCCAGAGGATTGAATATGCTAAAGTTGGAAACATATTTAATGATCTAATGATCTGGGAGAAAAAGACATATTTTGTGAAGGAAAGCCTTTTCAGTATATTTCACTGCTAAAAAAGAACACTTACTAAGTTAAAATATACTGAGAAAGCATATTTTGTGGAGCAATGCCTCCACAGTGTTCTTTCTTTAACAGTTATTAGTGAGATATTTGGTCCCCCTCCATGCATCCGAGCATAAAGTGGCCCAGAAGTGACAACCAATTCAAGATCTGATTTCTGAAAATAAATCTCCAACAACAAACATGGGGACTAGAAAAACTGTGACTGTGATGATCCTGGAAAGGTCGGGAGCAGGTCCTGGGGCGCTCAAGGACACCTATTCTGTATTCTGCCTGTGTTGGATCGAATATGTGAATATTAACATTAGACCCTGTATTAAGTTCACGTCTTTGCTCTGTCTGGTTCCTCTCCTCTTGCGTGCCCCACATTTTTATTACAATGAAAAGAACCGGCAACAAACAGGTTTTGAAAAAGCTGGCTGACTGAAATCTCAGAGCCCATAAGAGACTCAGCATATTCCTCAAACACGTAGACGCCCTCGGCTTCTCCCACTAGTCAAACGGGAGGTTTTTTCCTGCAGAACGTCAAAGTGAAAAGTCTGCAGATGTGGTTTGACCTGGCGGACGGGCGAGACGTCAGCTGAGGGTGCTCCTGGACGTACAGTGAAGTGTTTGGATTAGCCGTTAGCTCGGTCAGGGTGGTCCGAGCTCGGAGTTTACGTTAATGTTAAACAGGCCAGTTCACGGAGAAGAGCCTCCAAAATGGAAGCCAGTGAGTGAGGTCACGATGGGCGATGGGAATATTTTCAGCACCAACAGGGATTTTTGACAAACCAAACTACAAACCCCAACCCCACTGAAGCCTTTTTTTTTGTCCTTTTCTAACAAGTTGGTCCAAGAAAACGTCTCTGTTGTGCAAAAGCTGTACAAATGTGTACAACTGCAACCTCTAAAATGTTTCCATTCAATCCGAATATTTATAGAGCGACCAACACCACAGTAGCAGGCGAAACAATGTTCCTGGGTTCTGCTTTTCCTGCAGAATCTAAATATTGCCTCGGTAACTTGTAATTATGTACAGTCTGAACAAAATCGACATAAACAAGCGGGCCTGTGATGTGTTAGCATGCGTGCCTCTCGTGGGCGCCGAGTGCTGACGCCGTTCGAAGAACGCGTAAATAAAGGCCGGCCGGTTCAGGTTTCAGTCAGTGGGGGGCATTATGGAGCTCATCTGGGGGCGATGCGCTGAAGTCCGCCATCGAGCCGTGTTATTGGACTGTAAGTGAGGCACACCGAGGCTTTAAAAAGGTGTAGCTAAACTTATAAAATCACTCATCGTCTCATTATTTGTGTGTCACAAGCCTTGTTTAGGGGGCTCCCTCTAGCGGACGAGGAAGGATCTGCATGTTGGTGTCATGAATTATTTCCTTCAGAAGACATGTGTATAATCGAGGACTTTAAAACCCCATGCAAGTTTTTATGTTGTTTTTATTTTAAAAAAAGAGATTTTTGGTAGCACATGTCCTGTGACGAGTGAGGCAGGTTTGCCCGCTGAGGTTCCCTGAAGGCATCATCAGTGCAGCTGAAGGAGAGTGACGATCACCTGAGCGCGCACACAAGAACAAAAATCACCTTTTAAAAAAATAAACGAAACAAAGCAGCTCACTAAGCTGCCGGCGGCGGCGCCCTGGCCAGTACCTCATTTGTTGTGCTTTTGAAAGATGGAGAGATATTCTTTCACGTCGTCGGGCGAGCCCAGGACGACGGGAACCCGCTGGTGGATGGACGTGGGCTGGATGTCCAGGACGTTCATGGAGCCCGTGGTGGCCATGCCCCCGGCCTGCTCCATGATGAAGGCCATGGGGTTGCACTCGTACAGCAGCCTCAGCTGACCCGGGGGAGGGGGGGGTCAGATTTGTTTGTGCCAAAATGACTTCAGACAGACTGAACCTCACCTTGCCCTTGGGGCTCTTGACGTTAGCGGGGTATAGAAAGATCCCCCCGTACACCAAAGTGCGATGGACGTCGGCCACCATGGAGCCGACGTATCGACTACCGTACGGAGCAGAGCCGTCCTGGAAACACCCCAAAACCTTTAATCTGTGTTCTGATTCCACTGCTGGGGGGGGGCGTGCACAGACGAAGGGTCCTCACCTGGGGATATTTCTTCTTTTGAACGTACTCGCTGACGTCGGGGTAGAAATGCTGCGCGTAGCCTTCGTTCAGACTGTAGATCTTCCCCTTCTTCTTGATCTTCACGTCTCGGTCCACCAGGATGAACTCGCCGATGGCCTGCAACACGCCAAGATCCCCTTTAAGAACACGGAGTCACGCACCGACACAATCAGGGGGGAGGGGTGGGAGTCGTACGGGGTCAAGCATGAAGCAGTTGACTCCTTGGCCGGTGGAGAGGACCAGCATGGTGGCGCTGCCGTACAGAGCGTAGCCAGCGGCCACCAGGTTTCTTCCGGGCTGTAGAGCATCTTCCTCACAGGGTTCACTGTCTGTGGACTGTAGAGGAGGGTGTTATGAAGGTCGGGGGGGCAGCTCCTGCTGCTAAGGTGATCGGGCCAGTCTACCTTTCTGTAGATGGCGAAGATCGTCCCGATCGAGACGAGGCAGTCGATGTTCGAGGAGCCGTCGAGAGGATCAAAGCACACGATGTATTTGCCCTGTGGGATCAAAGCTGGTGACATCATCACCCAAGCCCAGATCGCCGCTTTCGTCGCAAATGGCTGACGCTTACCCTCTTCTCGGGCTCCACGATGATGGCCCTCTCGTCCTCCTCCGACACCAGCACGCAGGAGGTGAAGGACGACTTGATCATGTTGATGACCAGGTCGTTGGACAGGACGTCCAGCTTCTTCACCTGGTCGCCCGTCACATTGGTGCTCCCGGCAATGCCGTACCTTCCGGGAGAGACGAGGAGGAACCGTTAGGAACAGACCGAGCAGCTGTTTGTGGAATTTCTTGGGGCCCTGCTGTTATCTGATTACTTTCTTGACCTCTGACTTCTGAATGGTTGAGTGGCGTGCCCTCACCTTTGAAGCCTACCCCCCCTTGAGCTTTATCTAAAACCCCCCATGTCAGAGTCTAGAGAAACCCCACATCCCGGCAGCTACAATAAGATTCCCGTTCTCCCGTCTAAGAAAGAGAAGACGCTCACAGGTTGGCGATGCCGGCCTTCCTGACAGCGGTGGAGATGGCCTTCACAGCCGTGCAGATGGAGTTGAGCAGGTTGGTGAGCTCGCCCGTCCCCTGCGCCTTCCTGCCCTCCTCCAGGACGAAGCGGGTGAGGGTCAGGACGTTGGTGTCGAAGGCTGCTTTGTCAGACATCTTCCTGCCAGGAGTGGGACCGGGAGCCGGAGCCGCGAGTGGAGCAAGAGAACTGTTCAAAGGTAGGAGGCGAGGGTGAGGGGGGGGCGCGGCTTTCCCTAACCAATGGAATCAGCGGCTGGTTCGATCGCTCTGCTGGCTGTTGGTTTACAGGAGCAAAGTTCAGAGATAGTGGATCCTTTTTTTTTTTTTTTGTCTGGCTCAGTGGACAACTTTGAGGCCAATCAAGCTTTTTTTTTTTTTTAGATAATAGAATAGTTTTATTCAGGCCAAAGTGCAGATGAACATTAACAGAGACTGCAGAAGGCCAGTGCACCATCAGATGCTGCAGGAACGAGACAAAAGGTCAGATGAAGGTCGGAATGTGTCCCTCAGGTTCTCTTGTGAGGATTAAGAGCCTCTGTGCTGCAGAGTTACAACTGAAAGCTTCCTTAATAATAAAATAGTAAAATAAGAAGCAGGAGTTAACCTCTTCTTCTGCAATAATTAGTTTGTGGTCTTTTCAAATGCATTTCTTTGATGGACCATATTTTTGTCACATTCCTGTAGATCATACGAGTTTGAACTTTGCACTTTCCAGACATGATAATAATCACCGCGAGGCTGTGGACGATGGTTAATGACACACTAGTGTTGGAAAGGTCAGTTACGCAGAGCTGGAAAGCTGGTGAGATCATGGATTTGGTTCCAGTCAGTTAATTAAAGTAGAGCAGCAACGACCAGCTGATTAATTAATCAAGACATTTGGAACTATAATTAATCTTTAACCATTGGGATAATAGGTTCACAATTTAATTAACTGAATTTTTTTTCCTTTAACAATACCTCTGAGCAGGCGTTTGGAGCCAAAGCCTCATCCACAGACAAATCAACAAGTGCTGATTAAAGCTTGTGCAAGTGTGGTCAAGACAATTTTGTGTTTTCTGACATCCAAGATGAAACACTCAATGCAACGCTTTGACTGCACCTTATGTCAAACAAATCTGTTTTTTACTAATCTGTTTTTAATGTCTGATTTCGCATTAACATTGGTCTGTTACAAAACACGTTGTAATTTCGCCACATGGCCACACTGTGTCGCTGTTCCTCAATGATTGTCAAAAGTTTGGACATTCTTTGCACAGTAACAAATTAAGCATTTGCCAAAGGTGAATAAACAAATCTAAATAAAAGGATATATTATGTAACCAACTACATACTTTTGTATTCAGGACAATGAAATGTGTCTCGCATTCCTCTGTAACTTTCAAATACTTAACGGTTCCTGTTGGGACCGCAGACAATGCTGACGTCACTGTTGGGCGTTTTAGTGTTCTTGTGCGCTCGGTTGCATCTGAAGAAGCTGGCTGAAGAAGGTGCAGCAGTCCACCAGGGTGCCACCGGAGGGCAGCATCGCTCCACAGCGACGGAGCCCCCCCCATTTCCGCCGGTGCCGCAGGAGTCATGTGACCCCCCCCCACCGCAGAAGGTCACTTCGATCGCTCACGCAGCTGATGAGGAGCTCCAGGAACAGATGTCAAACGCAAACCTTGATAAGATGATGGAAGTGGTACAGGCCCCCCCTCGGATGGAGCTGGGAGCGTAAGGAAGTGTAACAAACAATCAGGAGGTTGAGTCAAAGGAAATTTCGTTTAGAAAATAAAGGATTGAATGAAAGCTTGCAGGCGACGAGAAAAAGAGTGGGGGAGGACAGGGCAAAGGTCAAAAATAAACCAAATAAGCCCTTGCTCAATCCTAATCTTTGGATAACAGAGTACCAAAAGATTACCTCATGTTTTCTGACAGGGGCCAGCCGCATGTTGCAGGTGTAGCCCAGGCTTCACCTGCCTCCCACCACACACACACACACACACGCAAAGATGGAGAACACCAAACACGCTACCAAAGTCAGCAGAGCGAAGCATGCAGGAGCCAGAGCTTCCCCTGATCCTCCCTCATACGGAAAGGCTCCGGCGGGGACGGGAGGCGGGCTCAGCTATAAGGGAGCCAATGAGCTCTCTCCATCTGCTCAAACACCTGAGGGAAATCAGGTGAGAGAGAAAGAGAGAGAAAGAGTGAGAGAGAGAGAGATGAGAGAATGCACAGCACCATCATCAGCTCAAATCAACACCACACCAGGAATCGTTAAAAGACCCATCCTTCCTGGAGACATTCACTTCCACTTCTTGGCTGTTCCTTTGTCTGAACCAGTCATCAACGACCCTTTCGATGTTATTATCCTGATTAATTAATCTTTTTAAACCGCAGCTCCAGATTACCCTTCTACCCCCCTCGTCTGCAGCAGCACTTTTAAGATCTAATCGACCTGGGCATCCATCAGTGACGTCCAGACCTTTCTGTTCAGCTCATATTCTGTAACTTCATTTAGGAGTGCTGGAAAAGCCCCAGGGATGGATATTAATATTAACATCAACAATTACTCACCAGACGAGCTCACGGACAATTCCTGCATCGCAACAATGACATTTTAATCGCCGCGGGCGTTTTAATTCACGCGCCGTCTCTGGCGAGCGAAATAATCGGAAGCAAACCCGAACGATCTTTGTTCCTTCACATCAGATTTGTGGCTGGCCTGTAAATAATAAGGTTTGCTGTCACGTGTGTGGCCCTCCAAGCCCGCGTCGGGAGGTCAGCTTTATGACCCTCGGCGCGGCGCAAGAATGAACCCCATTTTTTGTACAAGTGTTTCTTGAGTCTCACCTTTATTACGCCGTCTGCGGTTACCCTGTAAGCTCCTGTTAGGGACACCTGAGGCAAAATGGTATCAGATGAGGCGCGAAGACAGAGAAACGTGCTCGGAATAAAGGCGGCGGATTCAATATTTTTATGTTAGCACCCAGGAATGGGTCGAGGGGTGTGTGCTTCCATGAGGGATGGGGATTAAAGGAGAAATATACATATATGTATTGATTAGCTTGATCCTCATCTCAGGATCAGATTTGCATAATTGACTAGTTTGGGGAAGGATTGGGGGGGGAGAGACACCCTGGACAAGGGGTGTGCTCATCACACAACCACACCATGAACTTTTCTTGACCTTGTTTTATCTAAACCTTGAGAAATAAAACAAACCAACCCTTCTACACTTAAAACATGCGACACCTGCTGGTCAACCATGGAACTGCAGCCCTAGGCAGCAGGCTGCATCTTCGCTGGATATCTTGAGCTGGAACAACTCCCTGCGTGGGCGCGGCCAGATGAGTCGAAGAAAACACTTGCTTGGTGTGACTTCTATATCGGTTGTACATAAAAAGAGCCTTCCGGAGCTCGTTAGCTAATGCCAGGCGTGTATTATTATCGAGCGGAGATGCAGATATTTGAGGACATGACAGGAGCAATTACCACTCTGTCACGCCGTCCAGTGTAACACCGAGCAGAGATGAGTAATTATCCATTTTTAGTTGCTTTGTGTTTATGGCAACAGGCACCAAGGCGACCCAGCGCGCTTTTATTTAATCAGCGGCGTGAATGGGTGCAGATGTGACAGATGTGGGGGCCCAGTTTCCAGCTCTCTCCCGATGCTCGAAACGCCTGTCAGGAAAGTGTCGGGGTTGGCTGTGAAGGTTGACTGAATGCGAGGATTAGTTGAAAGTGGCGTTTGAAGTGCGCGCCGCCCGGTTTTCCACCCCGAGGCGAAACCTCCGGTTCCTATTTGCTCGGCGTTGGGCTGTACAACAAACGCGGCTCCGCCACGCGGCTCTGCCGTAAATCGCTTCCCTTCATTTTTTTGCGCGAGCGCCAGCCTTTTACTTCCACCTCTTCACTTCATAAACTGCCGAGATCGACGGGCCGCGTGAAATCAGGCGCTTTTTTATTTCCAGGGGTGCAGATAGTAGTTCTTATGGAAGCAATAGTCCAGCTAATGAACGCCAAGTCCTGAAACTGCACATGTCGTAAAAAAGAGAACCAGCCGTGCCCCGCGCTCATCTCCGCGAGCTCTAATTCTGTTAGGTTGAGTTCCCAACAGCCATTTTATTGTTTCGCCAAAAAGGATAAAAAATAACAAAAACGAGAAGATGTCGGTTTAGGTCAAAAACGGCCTGGGCGCTACAGCAGCTGCCTGACAGGCTGAGGTGGTGATCAGGCCCCACCACCAGGAAACCCCTAGTTAGCCCTCTCCGCACCGCTGTCCGCTTTAATAACCACAAGGTTCTTGACTGGCACTCAAAAGAGTATATTTGTAGTAGCGGGCTCCCTTTGCGGATTTGAGATGTTTTCAGATCATTGGCGGCCTGACCTATCCTGTCAGCTCCTCGGCATCGTTAGCTGCTCTCCTCTTTCGTCGGATTGCTCCCCTCTTGTCTTTTCCTCGAGTTCCTGTGGGTTTCGCATTTCTTGCTTAAAAGTCCCAAAATATCACGTGGGAGCCATGGGGGGGGGGGGGCTTTTATTGTAATGACGATAAGGAGAAGAAGACGTCATAGCCATGCTCACTCTCTTAAAAAACTGCAAGTTTCAGTGCCTACACCAAGAACTGATCCAATCATGTATCCAAGCAACAGATGTGGGGGGGGGTCTGGAGGAGAGCCCTCCCCTAGAATCCCAGTCGGTCTCTGAGAATTCCCAAAACTTGACTCCCTGAGGTGTCACCTAGGAACAACACCGCCACACCTCACATGAGTCTGTGCGTTGTTTTAAACAAGATGTTCTACATATTTACATCATCAGACCCCCGCCCCCCCCAACAACCCCCTCCCACCCCCCAACAAACCCCTCCCAACCCCGCAGAAGCTCTCAAAGCTCATTTGGGCTCCGCTAAAGCTTCACCGTCCTCAGCACTTCCCACACTATTTTTCCACTTTAATGGGAAACGCAATCGGAGTGGAGGTGCGACGTTCGGCTGCAAATGAGGCTGCAGTTATTTCATCATGCAAACGGCTCCTTTATGGCTTCCTTGTGAGTGATTTCTGCGGGCCGACATCGTTAGCGAGGAGAGTCCTCGCCTGATTCCGTGGATGAAGGAGGTGTTTTTAATGGACGGCAGATGTCCCGCTGCAGGTGGAGACGCACGCAAGTCTGCGAGAATCTGGGAGACAAACAAAGCTGTAATATGAAGAAAAACAGAGCAAAATGAGGGAGCCAGATGTTTTTCAGATTGTGTTTTTTTTTTTTTTTCCCCTGACTGTAAATGAGGCACGGCCGAGTTTTTTGGTTCATTTTTACTTTCCTTTATCTGTACTTGTTCTCAGTGACGTGCTGTGAAGTGGGTCGAGACGTGCACAGGGAGACGTGCCACCAGCTAGTTTTAATGTTTGACACCCGGCATATTTTATGCTATTGCTAGATTTCTTTTATTTGCTCCTCCAAAGCTCCAAACACCCAAATATGTTCATAAAGTTCTGGTTTTAATAATATAAACATTTAGCAATGCAAATTACACTTACATTTATTACGTGATAAGCGAATTGCTCCACCAGAAGGGTGCAAAGAAATATGAATATTTCCCTAAACTAGTTCTGAATTCTCTGACAGTGAACGCATCGTGGAAACAAAAGGCGGATTAAAAAAGGACGGTGTTCTCCAAAGTTTTATTGGGTTGTTTTCCGATCATCGTTGGGAATTCACATCAAAATTAAATAGAGCGAATCGGTGCAGAGGGGTTTTTATGATCCAACGTACACATGGATACACTAGAAGAAACCCAACCCCCCCATATGTGTGTTCATTAAACTAGGCTGATACGAAAAAGAGCTGAAGGTTAAATGGATGTGTCAGCGTGGAGGATCGCTCAGACACACCTTTTAACCCCGTAAAAGAAAATCAACAGGATTCTAAACCTGATAATGGGCTCCGACGTACAGGCGGGCAGGCTCTCTCTTCAAATGGAAAAAACAAAAAAGAAGAATCGACTTGGCAAAATACCATAATTAACCTACAAAACATGGAGGAGGGGATAAAAGTCTAGTCGACCTTGACCTTTGTAGGTCGGCCCAGTGAGAGTCTTCGTGGGGGGGTAAAGGTCCACGGCACTCAGCCTCTGCCCGCCTCGGTGGCGGAGCGGCAGGCCTGGGGCAGGTTGGAGGCGATGTCCTGGAGACTGTCCCGCTCCTCTCTGATCTCCTGCAGGTCCTGATCGATGACCGTCATCTGGCTCCGCTGCTCCTCGGCCGCCTGCTGCAGCTTCTGGATCTTCAGGCCCAGGTGGGGGCTCTCCACGCTCCCGCGGAGCATCCCGAGGCGCCGCGCCGTCTCGTTCAGGATGCGGTCGAAGCGCTCCAGCGGCACGCTTTCATCTGCGGGGAGGGGGTTCTGGAGTTATTCGCTACTCCGTGTGGAATGAGGCATTAGACACCAAATCCAAGATCTCTGATTAGATTTCGGAATTTGACACCAAAACAGAACGCAGACTTGCCGATCTTGTTAATGAGCTCGCCAAGCGTGTTGGAGTAGGCCGCTAGTGCCAGCTTGGCCGCTTCCATGTCCTCCTTCACGCCGCTCAGGGAGACCTCCGGCTGCAAAACAGGAAGTCGCGGGGCTTTAACAGGAACCCGCGACTAACGCGGCGCAATTCGGTTCGGATCTGCACCTCCTGCGGGAGCTGGGAGGCGGCGGCGTCCGCCAGCGCCTCCCCCTCCTCCAGCTCCCGTAAGGCCGAGTCGAGGCGGGAGCCGAGGTGCGAGGAGGCCGTCCTGGCGTGCTTGGCCTGGCTCAGGAAGGCTTTGGACTCCTGCGCAGGGAGGGGAAACATCGGTCGTTTCGTGTTGCACCGGAAAGGCTTCGACGAACGTGGCGAACGCGCACTTTGGCCGCAGGTTGCGCCGCCTGGTCCGCTTCCTTTGCGACGTCTCGCGCGGCGCCGGAGGTCCCCGCGGCGGGGGTCAGGATCTCCTGGAGGTGGGAGAGCCTTTTCTCGATGGCGGGGAGGATCTTGTCCTCCAGGGGCCGTTCTTTCTTCAAGGCGCTCCGCGTCTGGGCCTGCTGGCGGGGCCACTCGCTCGCCATATCTGGAAATCCCACAGCGGCCATGAAGCTGCCTCAGATCTTAGAGCACTGACATTCTCAGAGTAAAGAACCCCCCGTAGGGAGAGGGGGAGAAGGAGTGACGGCTGCTCACGTTCCAGCTGTCTGCGCAGCAGCGCGGCCTCCGACTCCACGTCCTTCCCTCCCACCACCGACGTCAGAGCGACGATCTTTGCCTCGTGGCTTCGACCTCGCAGCTTGTGGACGAGGGGGAGAAGAACAACAGGCGGGTTTCTGTGTCAAAACAACTGGTTCCAAAAGTGAAACCGCAGGAACCCCCCACCGCCCCCCGGAAGACCCCCGCCAGCTTCCATCTCGGCTGTTCTGTAGTGTCAGTCTCACCTCGCTCAGGGCATCGAGGACCTCCAGGCTCCCGCGTGCCGCCTGCTTCAGGGGCTCCCTCTCCTCCTCCATCTTCACCAGGAGCTCGTCTTTGGCCTGGATGCGGATCCGCAGCTCCTCCGTTTGCTGCAGCAGCTTGTCGGCCCACTGAGGGGGGGGCAACAACAAAAAAAAGAAAAACAGTGAGAAACGCTTTTTAAAAGCGTTTAATTTGATCGCTTATGCAACCGACTCTGCTTTCACACGGACATTTAAAAGAGGCCAAATTGGCCCATTCCTGCGTCACTTTGCAGCGTCTCCGCTCAGAGCTTGCACGGAGGTTAATCCCGTCCTCTTAGATCTGCACGTTCCCCACTGAGCAGCAGATCTTGCCAGAATTCTACTCCCCTTGCCAAATGTTGAATTAGGAAGAAGAAATAAGCAGAGTGAACTGCCCACACTCTGGCAAATGGGCCATACCTGTTTTTTACATTTTAAACATGGGTGAACCAGCTCAGCACTTATGAGCCTAAACTCTCCCCTAATGTTGCGTAATAGCGCCCCGATTCCATTTGTGTCCCCCGCCACCCCCCCAGACTGACCCCTGTGTCGTTGGCGGGGCCAGTTCCGTTGGCCTGCTCCGGCTCCGGCGACGAGACGCCGCTCGATAACCGACCCAAGGACGAGGTGATGTTGCCGAGGGCGCGCCCCACCGCGGTGGACTCCGCCTCCAGGGTCAGCCGCTCGGCCTCGTCGGCGTCGGCCTGCGCCGCCAGCGCCACCTTCTGCTCCTGCATCTCTGTGATGCTGGTAGAGAGAGAGAGAGAGAGAGAGGACGTGAGTGTGGGGCAAAAGAGAGAGGAAGGAGGGACCTTCAAAAAATAAAGACAGACAGGGCGGCCATGTTGCAACGAGAGCGTTTTTACAATATTTACCGTCATTAATTCAACACTGAGAAAATAATTCAGCCAGCGCCTGGAGGCAAATTAGCTGAAGCAATTGAAATTATTGAGGCAGGTCAGGAATCCCAAATGTCCAACATTTTGGTTGGAGTGGTCCATCCTGAGGTATTTCCTGAGGCTTCAAGCTTTATCCTGATCATCTTAATGAGCTAAATTATGCTGCAAACGTATCTGTGTTGCACCGTTCCACCTTTTATTGTTATTGTTTTACACTTTTTGATCGGGATGTTTGCTAAAAATGTTTCATTTTGCTGCAATAATAAATTCAAACGTGCCCCCCCCCCCCAATATTTCATTGAAAATGTGAATAACTGCCTAAAGCATTTGACTTTGTTATGACATATGACACCTTCAGATGAGTAACTTAAATATTTGTAGGTGATAAAGGTTCCAGGGGTAATAAAGCTCTCAACTGGAAAACCAAACCACTGAAATCTTGTTATTTATTGTTGTATATGAGAGTCCAGGCTGGCCTGGAAGTGAGTAATGGGGCCCTCAGAGACCGTGCAGGTAGACCTGTCTGGACCGGGAGTCTTACTGTACCCACGACACACAAATATCTGTCAGTTGTTAGCGACAAGTAGTGCATTTAGCTGCTCTGCCAATGAGCTGCGACCAATCAGCTTAAGTTGTGAGGAAGTGCATGTGGAAAACGCAATTTTATGCCGAGCATCTGTGCATAATCATGCGTCCAAGTGTTTCGGCAGTGACGCCCACCCTGTCCCAGCAGGGCCCCGGAGATTACCAAACCTCTCCTGACCCCAGCCGACTGCTCTTAGAAGGAAGAGGGGAGAGTAATCAATTTGGAGTCGCTCGCTCTCCCCCCGGTGGGCTTTTTTTTATTTATTTATTTTTCTGCGTCGTTCTGTCCAGCGTTTGGGATAATCCTCGGAGCAATCGTGCGCTAGGAGTCCAAGAAGGGAATAGGCTTAGAGCGGAGATACGCTGTGGCCTCGACGTGCTTTAAAAGGCTTCTCTGAAGAGGAGGACGAAGAGGAGGAAGAGCTTGAACTGTCCTCCAGCTTCTGATTCAGAATGCTTTATGTGTGTGTTTGCTTTCATCACCGCTCCGTTAGGTTCCTGATGTACTCCTCCGTGGTGTTGTCACGCAGCAGATCCATCAGGAGACCCAAGGTCTGCCTGGAGGCGTTCACGGCCCTGCCGGCCGTGGCTCCGATGAGCTCCGCCGTGTCTCTGTGACTGCGGATGGGAACAGAAGACAAAGTGACACATCAGGGAGGAGGAAGAGGAGGGGGAAAAGGAGGAGGAGGAGGCGGCTAACACAGAATAACAGACCATTTACAGCCGCCTGAGGAGAGACCGAATGGATTTTGGCATCGACGGCTTCCCCTCACTGACTCGGCAGTCCACATTTCTGTAACCACCACATAATAGTGCCGCGCACTCGGAGCGGCCGAGGGCATCGATTCACGGTGGCCCAACAATGGCGCTAGCGAGAAGGTGAATGAGAGGAAGCAGAGAGGGACGAGGCTGCGAAGGGCGAGGCTCCAGGGTGCAGTGTTTACCCTCAGAGTGTCTTTCGCTTGAAAACCACCTCGCTGCACTTTACATCGCTGTGAAAATAACGTGAAAGGAGCTCCTTGAGCCGAGACCTGCTCCCTTCAATCCATATGCTGTAGGGAGGCGGAGCTCTGCGGACCCACGGCCGCTCGTTTAATATTCAAACTTCCCCCTGACGCAGAAGGGGAGTCATTCTAAGTAAAAGAACCTTATCAAACGTGTCCTCTCGTCCCACCTCTGATCCCATCACGACACCACGTGGACTCACCTTCCCAGGAGGACCTGTGACTCGTTGACCATGGTGTTCCACTGGTTGGGTCCTGAGCCCGCCTCGAAAGGAATGACCTGCGAGAGTGAGAGAGATGTGGAGAATGTCCTCGCAGTGCTCTGGAGAGGAGCGGCTTACTTTATTTTTAAGATTTGACCCTTCTAATGAACTTCTGCATGCATAAACACTCACAAGGGTTCATAACAAGGACCCGGGGGGGCAAAAAAAAAAAAACTCTAAAAATAACAATTCCAGCTAAAACTTTTGTCCTGATAAATGTAACCCTGTTTTCAATCCCACCCCGAGTCACGCTTAATTTAAGAAAATGCAAAACAGTGAATTAGCAATTGACACGCTCACATTCCCCCTCCACATATCAGAAATGCGCTGTTTATTAAAATAAAATGAAATGGCTGCTGGTGGTGATAAGGTTGTAGGTGCAGCGTCTTGGAGAGAGAAGGAGCCGTAGATCGGCCGAAGGAGCTCTGCCAAGCTGAGCAACATGGTGGCGCTTTCTGTAATAGCTTCCCGGGAGCGTCGTGGGGAGACGGGTGAAAAGCTTCACAGCGGGTAGGGAACGAGTTGATAATTTTAGCGTCCGTCAAACATTTATTTTGGAGGCAAACATTTAGCATTCAGAGGGAAGGGGGTGGTGGCGGGGGTGCAGCAGGGGGGCGGGAAATATTCTGCTTTGGAGGGGGGGGGGGGGACTATTAACAGACGCTTAGGCGAGATAGGCAGTCGCACATGTGAAATGGACCAGAAACAATAGGGCCTACCATGTGATCCAGGTCCAGTGTTGCCTGCTGTAGCTGTTTCTGAGCCCGCCTGATTACGAGCGCGGCCCCTGTGAAGCTCTGACACGAGCCCTCGTCAGTCGTCCCGCTCTCCTCGCTCCTCGCGCTCCCTCCCTCCGTCACGCCGCGGCTGCAGTTCAAAGCGGATGTAATGCCGTGCAGCTGAGCTAAGAGTCTGCCTGTCGAAGCTTCCAGCGAGGAAAATTGCTTTATGAAGGCCTCCCGTGCCTCTGAAATAACACAAGAGCAAATAAAAGCGCCGCTAAGCCCTTCACAGTTTACCACTTTTCTATTTCTTCTTCTTCTTCTTCTTCACAGATTTCTCCTCCAGAATATCTCTGGCTCGGTTTCAACGCGTCACACTTTCCAGGCTTTCGATTGCACTTGTCGGAATTTGGTTGTCCATCGTCAGATTTGTGTGTGTTTAAGTGTGGGGGCGTTGGATTGCCACTATCTTCATCATAATAAAGCCTGGATTAGAGACATGAACGGGGATTAAGTCGGTCACACAGTGCCGTGTTCTATATTGTTATGATTTGTCTCCATTTGGGCCGTGCAGCTGAGCCTGTAAGCCCATTCCTCCCTGAAGATAATGAGGATATATCAGCATTGTGTTTAGTAATTGGCAGAGGGCTGCATTGTTGCCCCCCTCTCTACACCCACCCACCATGATTTAATAGCTTTCTTGTGTTCTAACAAAACCATTTCCCATTTCATGGCCTGTTTCCGAGTGTCTCACACGGCCACCGGGGGCAAGGAGTGTGACACGACGAGAGTGGGGGGGCTTAGTCTGGTACCTTGAAAGGCCAGGAAATCCTCCAGAGCGTTGGGGAGACTGTCCTCCCCCTGCTGCTCTGCTGCGGGACGCCTGAGATAGGGCAGGTGCCTCCCGGATCTGCTCCGGCAGTCAAAGTGAGCCAGAAGCTTCTCCAAATCCTGCAGCCGATTTCGTAGCTTTTCCGCCTGTGAGAGTGCCGAGATTTATCCAGAGGGAATAAAAAGTTATGGTGAAAAACTCAGGGCTGCACAAACACGCATCAGAGGGGGAAAG
Organism: Lagocephalus sceleratus; assembly: GCA_911728415.1. Taxonomy (NCBI): domain Eukaryota; kingdom Metazoa; phylum Chordata; class Actinopteri; order Tetraodontiformes; family Tetraodontidae; genus Lagocephalus; species Lagocephalus sceleratus. Next base: position 3,124,643 of record CAJVRN010000148.1, read on the forward strand.
AAAGGCATCCAGATGTGTGTTTAGCTATGCAAGCATGAGGACTGAGATGGAAGTCTGATTTTTAGGTACAGCATATCCTCAGAGTGTAGTATTTCAACAAAGGCAATGAATAAATGAATATTAACAACAGGGTAAGGATGAAATCTGACTTCATATCCGCCCTCTCTTATGCTATCCTCTGCCTGCTGTCAGGGGAAGGCATTCAGGGACGGACCCAGATTAGATGTCCGAGAAAAGGCCGTGATGGGCGGCAGTATTCTCCACTTGGCCGATAAATCGTTCAGACAGGAGAGAGAAATCCTTTTTCCACATCAGGGTGAACGTGACAGTGACGGTTGTAGCTCAAGTTCAGGGTGTTTATGAGCTCACGGTATATTTGCTTAGGGTGGACGGGGGGCATAAAAGGGATTCATGTATATATTGGCAACAAATCTAAAGGGACAGAAAGAGAACTGGGATATTTGAACGCCAGTATATAGCTGTCATGGGGGTTTCTACAGGCAAGACATGGCGGGGGGTGTAGTATAACAGTAGTAGGAGCCAACAGCGTGCAAATATTTGATAATAATGGTTAAAATCAATTTGGTGGGGGTATTATATATATAGATTTTAGTACCTCTGGGTTGAACAACACACCCTGTGTGTCCCTGTTCAGTAAATGTGAGCACAATCTGCAAAAGAAAATCTGCAGTGGCCTCTCGTTGACCTTTCACCCCTCCAGCACATGATAATAACAGCGAGTCAGCCCCCCCATTGAAGGGTGGATTGGGACTTGGCAAAAATGGACGTCTAGCGGGTTTCATGAGATCCTGAAGGGTATTTGCAGCACAACAAATACCCTCCAAATACCAAACACCCCGCCCCCCCTACACAGAGGTGGGGGGGTTGGGTGTTTGGTATTTGGAGTTCCATTAGAGACACTGTCATCAATCTTTATCACCCAGCCAGAGTTTTTATTCTGCGTTCCTCCTAGGCCCACAGGTTACAGTCCTCGAGGCCCAGGAGAAATTATAAGGTCATACGTGTGTGAGAGCAATTCAAACAGAAGGTGGCTTTTTTAAATTCTGTGTGTCTCCTAGGCACACAGGTTAGTATTCCAGTGGCCTTGGAGTGAAAAAGGCCATTAGTGGAGGCGCACAGTCGGAATTTGTGTGGCAATTGGCCTCTGGTTAATTCATCAGCTCACCTGCTTCTTGACCAGGCCGTAGCAAACAGGGCACTCCTCGCACTGTTGCGAGTTCCTGTTGTGGAAATAGTTCAACTCACATTTGTCACACTTATAACCCACGAAGCCTTGGCGGCAGCGGCAGGTGCCGTTGTTGTGACACTGCATGGAAACAGAGCCCATTGGGTCACAGTTACAGGCTGGGAGAGGACAGAGCACAGGGAGGGGGGGGTCATGGTCACCTTCAGGCGAGTTAAAGTTAGAGAACGGAAGGCGCAGAACGACCGAGGCAGCGTCCCGTACCTCTGCAGCCCTGCGATGAAAACCCAAAGAAGCCCGTCCGGCAGGAGCCGCACAGCCTCCCCTCCACGCCAGCGCGGCACACACACTGCCCTGTGATTGGATGACACGCCGGGGACGACGAGCCAATGGGATTGCACTGGCACCTATCGAAAAGAAGGAATGGAATGATAGTATCGGGCTGTAAAACAGGGGATTGCGTTTAGAGAAGGCGATCACCTCTCGCATCCAACACCAGGCTGGAGGTGGAAGAAACCAACCTCGCAGGAGCCACACCCCCTTCCTGTCACATGATCAAGGCAGCGACAGTGTCCAGTCTGAGGGTGGCATTCGCTTACATCCCCGGAGGTTCCAGGAGGATGACAGCTGCACGCTGGAGGAAAGAAATATCAATCAAACGTTTTCTCCCCTCTGATTATAAAAGCCTAACTGGGGGAGTGGATGGAGATTCATCTCGTTTTCCTCAGCAGAGGTCGGCAATTTGCTCAGCCCCTTTGAGCCTTTGACGCGAGAGGCCTGCACCTGTCAAACTGAAACTTCTGCTAAGTTGTCAAGGCCGGCCAAACGCACGACTTCCTGCCTTCATTTAAAAGCAGAAGCGAGGGAAAAGCAAGGCCTTAATGGGACTGGTGCTGATGGGAATCTAACAGGTTTCTGATTTAGACTGTGTGGAAGAGAGAAAAGACGTCAGCCTGCAGCTAAATGATCTAAAGCTTGATGCCGGTGCTGCTATTCTGGAAATAATTTTAATGAGCGTGAAATGCACCAATCTGAGCGTTTCTTTTGTAACGCTCCTCCAGCCCACTTATGGCTAATGTCTGATGCCGTTCTAATTATCTGGATACATAATTATCTCCATCAAATGGCTTGAGATAATGGTGCCCCCCCCTCCCCCATCCCGCAGAAAAATAACAAGCTGCAAGTCCCTCATCTCTCACGTTTGCACTTTTTCCCGGCGGTGGGATCCAGGGCGTCGCCGTAAAAGCCCCGCTGGCAGCGTTCGCAGCGGTGGCCCTCCGTGTGGCCCAGGCACTTGAGGCACCGCCCGCTCTGGTGGTCGCACACCCCCAGCGCGTTGGGGTCCACGTTGCCGTTGCAGTCGCACCTCTCGCACGGGCGAGCCGGCCCCGATCGTCCGAGGGGGTCGCCATGGTAACCGTCTTCGCACATCTGACAGCGCGTCCCTGCGCGCGGGACGGGGAGTGGACAGGAATTAGATGGGGCGGCGGAGCTGGGGCAGCCTCAGAGGTCACCCCCCGAGTCAACCGCAAAGCGCGTTGGAATGAAATTATAACAGCGAGCGGAGAAATGTCTACAAAAGCGTCTTGTGGACTCCGCGAAGGTCCGCAGTCACAAGCTGTCAGCCCCCTCCTCTGCCTGGCTCCACGCTGATAAACCACATCACCTCGGGGACTGCTGGCATCCTTCCTCGGCAGCTAATCTAAGTAATCTTACATTAACCTTGCGGAGCTGATGAGCTGATTGAACAGCCTGGCTGCAGATGCAGACGTATAGCAGGATAAATGAGCCGTGATGCTTTCACCTGTCTGTCCTGGGGGGCAGTTGGTGCAGACCACCTGTCCTGTGGACGCGATTCGCACGCAGCTGCTTTGGTCCGGACAAGGGCAAGGCTGACAATCCCCAGGCGTGCCAATCAAGGCGTTTCCATAGTAACCCTCCAGGCAGCGCTCGCAGGCCTTGCCTGCGGTGAAGTCGGAGCATTCGCACACGCCTGTAACAAAGATTCAGACACAGAGAGGTCCGTTTCAGCCCCCGAACACCTTAAAGAGCCCCAGCACAGGAGGTGAAGGTCTTCCTGATGTCGGTAGAGGGCGCTGTGATTCCAACCATCTGGACCCCACTTGCTCAGATATGAATGGGAGCGCTTTGGGAAATTACAAGAGCAGAATGCAGCCAGGAAGACTTTGAGGAGGGAAAAAAAACAAAAACACAACAATTCTCCGACCAAGTGAAAGACATTAGTGCATCTATGATGCACTTAGAAATAAACATTTTTGTTATTCTGAGGCTTCCCAATAAGAACTCGAAGCGTCACATCAGAAGATATTCCCTCGTGGTGGTAAACACGCACCGCGGGATTCCTGCAGCCGATGAAGAGGATGCACGCTTCACACGGCTGGAGGAAAACAGCAATTGAGAGTAAATCAATAGTCAGTTGCTGCAGTCCACCTGCAGAGGCGCTGACGTCAGAGGCAAACATGCCATTGCCACTTGAACCACCCTGAGCTAAGTTCATGAAAGAAAAAAACAAACATCTGAGAGCCATTGGTATGCTATTCTGATTAGATCTCAGAACAGAAAACAGGCTAAAGCAGCTATTGTGATGCTTATGGAGTTAGTTTATGATGAGGAGCCGGCATTTGTGAATGTTTTTTCGGCACTTATGCATTAAAGTGTACCAAAATAACAGCTTCCTTCTGCTCTCCACCGCCGCAAGAAGATTTGCATGCCAAGTGTGCGGCACTATGTTTGCTTTAGCATTTGCCGGGAGTCGATATCAGACAAGTTGCACTCGTTTGAATCATCTTAAAGAACTGAGAAATTCCTCAAAAAAACAACTTACAGGCCTGATAACAATAATTGCACTGATTTCCCAGAGAGTGCAGGCACGGCGAATAATCCACAGCCACGGTTCTGCAGAGTGCTCATTAAAATATCCCGCCGCTCCCTGGCAGCCCGCTGTGCGACTTCGCAGTGCATTTTGAAAAACCAGCCCGGCGCTGCCAAATATTGAAGGAAGGAAACGCTTGCCTGAAGTTGACGGCCTCGGTGAGTAAAACCTTCTTAACTCCAGACGTGTGTTCCGAGATAACAGCCGTTATCTTTGCAATTTGATCACATACAACCATTAGGAGGAACATTTATCGCGATGCTGAGTGAAGTGTGGGCTGCGGGGTAGAAATCATTAGTTCTTGGTAAAGGTGGGCTGAATAATGCATGAAATTCAAGTCATTTAAACAGAGCGTTGGGCGATTACTGCGCGTCGCATAAAGAAGTGAGTCTGCGTTGGGTTCCACGGGGCGTGACAGTGGCATTGAATGGGGGGCGCAGTGTCGCTCCTTAATTAGACATTAGGGAGTGTAAAAGCAATAGGCAGTTTAACAGCAGCAGCGATCTGATTTTACTGTGTGTGAAGATGACTGAACGTCATTGGAAGAAGCAGACCCACCGAAGACCTCCGACTCTCTCCCACTGCAAAAAAAAAAAAAGCACTAATCACAGTAAGTGAGAGGTTGGAGGTTGGACTGTCCATTCAACAACTAGGGTTTTGTCCTGTAGAAAAGTACATGCTGGTGAATCAATACCTCCACTGGATGTTAACGGAGTCGCTGCTACTCCCCCTCCTCTTCCAGATGTGCCGCTCTGCTCTCTGGACTCTGTTTATCTGCTCTGATGGCGGCGAGCGGTTCCTTACAGGAAAGCAGGGCTCCTAAAGATCCCTTTTTCTGCCGGTACTATGACGCGTTTGCTCAAAATCAACTCATCTACTCGATTACTCAAGAAGAGCATGGGTACGAGGCAGGACAGAGCGGGGACGGGAAGCCATTATCATCTGGCTTTCCTCCTCTTCTGTGTTGGAGTTTTCCCTAAAAACAAAGACTGCTGCGATTCAAACTGCCTCGTTATTCTCATAAAAGCATAAATGATGTATGCAGACAGAAAAGTGGAGGACACAGAGACAGAAATGGAATTGAAATGAGGTTTTTTTGAGTGCTCTCCTCTTCTGTTGTTACATCTCCCTTTCCAGAAACTTTTTTTCTATACAGAAAATTCTGTTTTCTGGTGATCTTCTCGCTGCCCTCTTGAGAGATCATCCTGCGGGGGGTCTCCCCACGGTGGCATGTGAGGTCAACTGTGTCATGTACTGCTGCATCGGTTAACCAAACGTAGGGACAGTTTGCAACATGGTGAAATACAGGAACCCCACCCCCCCACCACCAAATGCAGCACAACTTTCAAAACATCGTTGACTTCCAGGAGGATGTTGATGCTAAAATGCTTGGATGCCTCCAAGCTAAGGAAATTCACTTACTAATGCATGTAAACACGCTTTTAATGAAAGCAGGAAACAAAACAGAATGTGGATAGAATAGAAAGTAAAATCCTGTCTGCCACCCTGAGAGAGAGGTTAGGTCTGGTTAAGGCTCATAGCTAATTTATCGCGGATTTGCTGCCGTGGATTGAGTCTGGCACTGGGATCTGCTACCCCGGACATGGGAAGGTTGTTTGCAGGCCCAAGGATGGACTTAGTATTCCATCCAGCCTGCACACAATAACGATGACTAAGGAAAATTTCTGCCATAAAGTGGCTACAGAAAATAAACATTCAACTTCTGGTGGCAGCGTCCGAGGCTTCCAAATAACCGCAGCGGTAGCTACTGTTGTGCTGGCACCGATTCCCCCCTGACTAATAATTCTTCATAATAATTTGAATATCCTCCATCTGTTGTCCCCTCCCTCTGGCGGTGAGGACGATTGCACCGACTCCGGACAGTGATTGGCGGACGAGCGTGTTCCGGACACGCTGTCGTGATAGCAGTCACATAATGTCAGCGTTTTGCAATTTAATTAAGGAAGCAAGACGTGATTTCATAAATTCACATGCTTTTCCTTTTAAAAATAATAAAAAATACACTGAAATGTCATGCCGCGCCTGTAACGGCCTAAATTAAATGCATAAACACCATGAACTGCAGACCACAATAGATTGAGGTCGTTGTTTTCCTCAGGGGGGTTCCTGCCTGCCTCCTCTCACAATACATGTGTATCCAGGGCAAAAGCTTATTTTCACTTTTCCCTGATTTTGTGAATCCCAGCACCTGGAAAAGTCCAATTTCAAGACCCTCTGTCGAACACAGCCAACTTAATCTTTAAAGAAAGGGACGACCAGTCAGTTTCTTACATCTAGTTTAATGCTTATGATGCTATAAATCCCGTAAACTGTATATTATAATAATAATAATAATAATAATAATAATAATAATAATAATAATAATAATAATAATAATAGTGATAAGCTTTGGTTCCCACAGCTCTGCATGCAAACAAACTAAACTAAACTGATGAGGCCGGTAAGCAATATTCCTACACGCTGGCATGTTTATCACCTCCCTGAGCACAGACCCACAAATCCGCGAGCACGGCTGCACTTGTAATGAGTACACGAGCTCCCCTGGGATGACGAGGAAGCATCCAAATATTGAGATATCTCTGTGGGTTGATCTTTTTTTTTTTTTTATTATTTCCTCGGAAGCGAGGTTCAGGAAGATTTCTCTTATCTGCTGTGATGATATCGGCTGTTTTTTTTTTTTTTATCTATTCATTTAAGCGACGCACTCGTCGTTCTTGTCCAAACCGATTCCGTCGGGGGAAAGGTTGAAACCTTTTCGAAGCAAAACCCCTGGAAACCGAGCCGTGCTTGCGTGCCTGTTAGCATAAATGCTAATTACGCGGCATGCCGAAGAGCGCCGCAGAAGAAAAGACGATGATTCATCCTAGCTGGCTTTCTGTCGCCCGTCCTCGGCTTCGCTCTCCGTCTCCCTTCTCACTGATGCATGCTGGCCATCTCGGAGCTTACCCTGCCACGAATACAGCCCACCAGAGAGATTAGCTGGCCGAATAAGCCGCGACTAGAGCCAGCTCGCTCTCCATTAGCTCGTCTGCATCAACTTCCTTTCATAGATTTTTCTAACTAACGACCTCAGAGGGTTGAAGATGGCATTTAAGCAGGCATTGGGGGAGCGTAATTCCTGGCTCCCTCTGTCTCATTCTCCAGCAGCTACATTTAAACCTGACATTCTAACGAGTTGTAAAGAGCAGCGTGTTTGGTAAGTTCCTCATGTGTGGTTCGCTTGATGAAAAGAGACAGGTCTTCTTGGTGATGGCCTTTATTAGGCCCACTACAATGCATTCAGCTGCAGGAGCTGAGGAACCAGAGCAAGAACCTTGGGTTCTCTGACCTCGCCCACCAGACTCCAGTGGGTGTGACATTTAGCTATGTAAAAAAAAAAGGTGCTGCATTATTCAAAACTTTAGCCCTACACAAATGTCACACAGAGGTGTTCTACCGAGCATTCACCAAGCAAACTGCAACAGATTTTAATATCTCCACCTAATGCAATAACATAGATCCAAGATAAATAACTGAAGACGTGGCATGGTTGGAGAGACACTGTGGGTGGATCTCTGTCTTCAGCAGTGATAAGAATGCGCGTTGGATGGGCTGGGGAGTTCTTTTAATGGGCCATCAGCCTAACGGATGTGCGTCTTCGCGATAACAATGAGTCAGTGACGGGCACTGGAACAAATGAGGCAAATTATTGCCGTTTGGCGAGCACGGGAAGCAGCAGCGTCACAGCGTGGCGTTGCTGTTAAATCAACATAAAACAAACAAAGGCTAATTTCATGTCAGACTGATTTGTTGTTTGTTTGCAATCCGTGTTGTATGGATTACAGTTCTTGTGCTAATATTGGCCAAAGGGCACGGTATTATTGTAGCGTGGTTAGCAGCCCTAAAACAACATCGGATTCACACTTCCTGTGACGCAGCGGCACCCTCTCCAGCCTGCTAAAGAGCCGTGACTCCACATAGCCCGAGATCATAACACTTTCCGGAGCTGGACACGACCCTTTGCCTCGAATACTCCCGTCGGTCACTTTCGTTCCCCTCAGATGACTTACGCGTATCTTTTCACGCCTCCCTAACGCTGCTTCCTAACGCTAACCACCTTGCAGCTCCACGGTGTCAGGAACATCATGTTTTCCATTTGTTTTGGGAGATTAATGGGTGTTTTACCGCACCGTGGGCCGCAGAGCACGCCGAAAGTCTGCCTTTTATCTTTTGACATTACCAATGTCAAATAATGTCTCTCTTGCAGCGACAACCTGGAATTACGGCCGCGCGTCCGGACTAGCGCTACGCTAAAATTAAACGAGTCAAATGCATCAAAAGGCCATAATCACACGCTTTCTGTCTGTCTGAAGGACATATGTTTGACTCCGCCAGCCCCGCAGCAGAGTCGGCCCAGGCAGAAACACCAGTTTGCTCGTTCCACCACAAATATTAACATTTCCAATCTGTTGTTTTTGCACCGCAGCGAATCCGACCGGCGCAACTTGGAGGGCGTTAATAAATCATGATTACGATGGGCCGCGCGCTGCAGCCTCTCTATGCTCTCTCTGAGTAAACTCCATCCCCATTCTGCCTGCGAACACATTCGGCAAGATGATACAAGTTGTTAGTTAATTACAGCAATTAAGACTGGGATGGAGGAAACAGCAGGCTGCTCCGCCCTCCTGGTGACTAATGATCAACGCACAGCATCAACCTGCTGCAGTACTTTCGGCTCGTCCAAAACTTCTGCAGAACTGTTTTGCTGCCCAATTTGTTAAATAGAATGCCCACAGGCCCTTCAAAGCACCATTTTTAGTATCTTGTTTCCCCCCCTTTTCAGCTCCTCTTCAGTCCAAGAGCATAAATGCCAATTGAGACAAGACGAGGGAGTTTTGATCCACTGACTCACAGTCGTCATCAGTCTCCATTTTTAGCATCCCGGTTTCATCAACAACCACAACAAGGATGTATGTCTTTGGTAAAACTCCTGGAGAACTTTATCCTTGAATGGATAGAGTACGTTAGATGAACCTGGACCCTTTTCGCACAGCCTGAGATGTACGTTTACCTTTTTGTCAGGATGTACCTTTAATAGAATGCCCTTTATTGTCATTGAACATCGAGTGTAAAACGAAATTGGAGATCCAAAAATAGCTTCATAATTTTCCAAATATCGAAACTTCATGACCAAGAATAGTTACTTCGTGGACATTTTTATGTAAACACTCTAGACTCTGCTCTCACAGGACTGAGATTTAAATCAAATTTCAACCAATATAAAAAAAAAGAAAAGAAAAAAGCTTTGTCATTCAGTCCAATTTTGCAGAAATGTCCCTGAAAGAACTGTATTCAGGGTAGCCTGTAAAGCATTTTAGCTCAAAGTAGATGTCTGTGTTGAGGGGATGCAAGGTGACTACACAGCAGATGTGAGTCAAGTAGAGAGGGAAGAAGAGGGAGACAAAAGTAAAGCAAATTAGACATCATTAGCCGCGAGACGGCTAACAAGTCTCATTATCAGGGAGGCAACTGTGATAGCAGACTAGCTACACACACCCAACCACGCACAGCCGTAAACACCATGCACACACACACACACACACACACACACACACACACACACTGGCAGCTGAAGCTCCAGGCTGCTCCTAACTGGGTCAGATCTCTGAGACGATCAGGGAAGACACACTCGAGGAGCGATAAAAGACGGAGGCTGGGACTCAGAGATGGGCAGCTGTCTGCTCTCGGAGAGATGGAAACACTGGAGGTGAAGCAGTGCACACACTCACCGTTTGTGTGTGTGTGCATGTGTGTGTGTGTCTTAATTCTTTAAAATCTTGAAAGCGCGGCAGCTGCTGTTAACACCTTGCACAACAGCACTGATGTGTGAAATATGCGCTTGTTTTTTGTGCTGTTTCTGTTCCTGAATATCGTTTTATTTGTGTTTGCTAGACGAGGATGAGCTGAAGGCACCGCTGCGCGTGCACAGCCATCCAGCCCGCCAGAGCTCCTGAGGGATGAATGAGCTACCTTCCCTTGAAGTGGCGGTGCGTAAACGTCAGTTGTGGAAAGACACAAAGACGCGTTTCATTTGAACAGCCTTTCCATTTCCCTCCACTCCGCGTCGCCACGGCAACCGCCAAGCATGCCAAGTTTGGCTTTGTGCTTGGTTCAGTCTTTATCTTTGGTCGTTTACTTCCTCGTGTGTTTAATTCCTCTTTTTTTTTTACACAGCGTTTATGTTCCAGATGTCTGTTTCTGTTGATCTTCAGATCTGAATTTGGAAGGATTTTCCCAGAGGTCAGAGCTCTGAGTCTCTCCAGTTGGTCGATGGTACTATACTCATAGCAGATTCAGTAAAAATGTCACATGACAAGCAGGGTTTCAGATAATACCTGTCTCCTGGTGGCAGGTTCCATGTTGGTGGCAGTCACACGGCAGACAGGGTGAAAGAGGGCCCCCGTTGGGGTCCTGCCTGGTGAAACCCGGGGCGCACTGCTCGCAAAACTGTCCGGCGAATCCCGGTGGGCAGGAACAAGACTCTACCCATGGCGCGCCAGGCCCGGACAAATCAGTGGAGATGGCAGCGGAGGTCAAAGTCACACTCGCCAGCTGGGAGGTGTCTGGGGAGGAAGGAAGCCAGTCACAAGGTGGATGATGTCAGATACCAGTAATGGTGTCCCACTGTTCCGAGGGAACACGCTTTTCCATGGAATTGTGAGAATGTGGGGCCGTCTGTCTTGTTAACCAACAGGCTATTAGCCTTTGTTGTAGTGCCTGACCCCCCCTCCCTGTCTCATTACAGGGGTTACATTACAGGGCCTGGCCACACACACACGAGGACCTTTAAAAATCCCTCCTTCCTCTGGTGAATAGCGATGAGGACAGGTCTTCCTCCGTTTTCCTCTGCTCTTTATCTCCTCCTCTGGTTTCATGTGTTGGTGAACATGTACCTGAAGTATCCAACCCTTAAATGCAGACTTCAGCACTGTGACGGCCGCGTGTAATAACATCTGGGATCTGATTGGCCCAACAACTCGGACGAAGCTCAGGGAACCCGAACACATCTCTGGTTGACAGCAGCAGGTAGGAGTTGAGGCGACAGCACTCAGCGGCTGGCGAGCATGCCCGTACTCACCGCCAGTGCCATGTTTTGGAATTTCAGAGGTTTGAGCTTCAATTCTTTGCATCTGGTGAAAGCTGTTTCATAATCGAGTGTCTAATTACAATCAAGAAGCACATTTGACTTCAGACGTGCCCCACCCCCTTTTGGGGAAAGGTGCGATTTCCCTACGGTGGGGCTTATATTTCACCGGATTCTAAACCTTTCCGCTCAGCAATCTTTCACCAGACGAGAGCAGATTCTAATTTCATTCGGCCAATTCACTCCCGCTCAGCTCTCTGGAGGTCATTAATCCTCCGACTCCTCACTCACTGCTTTCAACTCCCTTTGTTTTTCCCTGTGACTTGTGCACTACCCCTCGTGCAACAGGCCTTTATAGCCAATAGACAACAGCGTCATTATAGCAGTTGCGTTTCAACCAACTATCAGTGGAGGGGTGTCATTTAAGGCGTGTACAGATGTCGGTGGTGGGGGGTGTAGATTGATGGTAATTTGAAATTAGTTTAGCCAGATGCCCTAAGCATGAAGACACTTTTAATAAAGTCAGAGTGGCTTGGAGGTGCGAGTGTGTGCATATCCCATTTGCATTTTCACGTGGGTGGGTGGACGCACGCTTGAGTTCCTGTGCTTTGCACGTACACGGAGACATGGCCCGACGCCTCCGCCGAGCCACCAATTAAAATTGCGCGAGTCGGGGAAGTGGGGGGGGGCAGGTGTTTGGGCTCTTTAGCGACGTTTCCCGGTGTCGCGGCATACGGGACTCAGTCGTGTACGCCGCCACCGGAGGGAGAGGGCGCGAAAAGCGCGCTAAAAATAAGCGGAGTTGAGCTCGTTGGTAACATCTGTTCATCGGTGTGAATTATGCAGAATGTTTACGTTCCAAGCTCGTATAGGCGCCAGAACAACTCCGCCGAGCAAACTTAATCAAAACCCGGGTGAACTTCACGCTTCAAACTCTCCCGCCCACCCCCGTGAACTCACAGTTGCGTCCGCCGGCGTTGCTGATTTGCAGATCTGTCAGGTTGTACAGGAAATGCTGGAAATCAAAGGCCGACAGCGCCGGGTGGAATCGCCCCTCTTGTTCGTGCAGCCTGGAAAAAAAAAGTAGCATTTACAGCAATCAGACGAGCGAGCGCACGCGGAAGTGCGGAATAAGAAGACCGTTAGGTTTTATGGACACAGATGACACGCGGGGAGCTTCTGCGGCTGATTTATTAACATCTCTGCTGCTGTCTCGCTCCCTTCCAGCAGGGGGAAGGGAGCTCTATCACGGCCTTGCTCTTTCTAAGGGCGGCCTGATACATCGCTGTCAGCAGGCTCTTGTGAGGCGCGAGGGAAGATGTAAATTTACTGACTTTAACACTTTTTCAGGGTCTTGATCTCCGAGCTGTGCCATCTGCTGGGTGATGTTCTGCACAGCTGGGCGACGCAGCCAGCGCCTTGCCTGCCTTACAGCAGGTATCGTCTTACTTTCTTCAAACCCCGACGAGGTGCTGCGTCAGCGAGACGCTCCGGTACAAAACTGTCCTTGCGACGCGCACCAGCGGCGAGGAGCGGATTAACGCGACGCGTACGTGGAGGGGCGGGTTTTTCTCTTTTCATTATTGTCGCCCCCTCCACGCTGACGGTAAGGTCGGCGGCGTACTTTCAGGAGAAGAAAGAGCCCCGTGAAGGTTGCTGATTTGCTGAGCTCAGCTCAGAATGGGGAACGCCAGCACGCCTCTCTAGAAAGTTATCATGAAAACTTTCCAACAACTCCGAAAGCTCCCGCAGTCTTAGATGGAAGCTAATTAAAGGAAGGTCAACTCTGGGTTATTACCGCGCTCAAGGTTGAAAGTATTCATATTTGTTTCTGAATCAGCGGAAGGAAACGGATTATGTAAAGAAAAAAACAGTTGGAATATCCCTTTAAGGTAACAGAGCAGAAAAGTGTTGATAATTCTTACAAATGTAGAGTGACTGCGACAATTCATTTCCTCATCTTCCACTAAGGTGTTTAGTACCTGGAACAAATTACAGGGATGGCGATTTAGAAGTTACAGAAGTGAGGCAAACTCTCTGCCGAGAGAGGAGTGAGGACCTGAGAGGTTGCATTAAGATTCCAGTAGATTGACGAAAGCTGTGTTAAAAAAACAGCGCCTTGAGAACAGGTAAATATTTAATGAACTTTATTTTAATGGGTTAAGTGTTGTCAGCCCTAGCTTCGAAAACACTTCATTTTGCTCTCGGCGTTCACGAAAGTGTATGAGGGCAAGCGTGTGTCCCCGCCCTGCTGGGGTTGCCACACAGGCTCCCCGTTGATGTGGCGGGTCCTTGTTCCCTGGCCTGACATGTAGGCACAGTAATAAAGAGAGGCAATTACAAACTGGGCCTCAAAGCCTCGGTAATGGAGCCGGTCAGACGGCGATAAGCAGAGTGCGCATGAAAGTGAACAAACTCCCAGTCAGCCTTCCCCTACAGAGCATCAGTGTCCCTTTTAATCAGCAGTGAGCAGAGAGAGAGCGCTGTAATTAAGCCTGCTCCACCGAGGATGAGAGCAGATCATCGGGAGAGGAAAGCCCAAAAGAATGCACGCAATGCACACACACACGCGCACACACACACACACACACACACACACACACACACACACACACACACACACACACACAGAGGTCCTGAGATGTAATACATAGACATTATACATTACCCAGCCCCTCACCCTAACCATCGCAAATAAACCCCTGACCCTAAACCAACCTAAACCCAATTCTAACTTCAACCTTAAAACCAAGCCTTGACCTTCAAACAGACACACGCACACGCACGCACACACTCACTCATGCACGCACACTCACACACACAAACACACAGATTGAGATACAGCCTCAGCCAGAGGACTGTCTGAAGGATGTGCAGAAACAAACTGAGCTACCCCTGTGAAGAAAAAAAAAATCCCTGTCATCAAAATGAGATCTGATGGAGTTTGACCTCAAGTGTTGTTAGAGAAAGTACATCATCATTCTATTTGTCAGGGAAGAAGATTAGCAACAATGCAGACGTGCTGCTCTGTGCTCCATAAATTTTTCTTTTATTTTGGAATTAAGATCTTAAAAGAGTATTTCCTTTGTCAGAGGTTGTATTGTGAAAATGGACAAAAGCACTTAAATACAAACGTTTATCTTTGTGACTAATTTTGAAAACCTTAAAAACTTAAAAACCTCAATCAGCTTCTACAAACTTAAAAGAATTGTCCATAAATATGTACACATAATCAAACCTCTGGAAATAGTTGATGAAAAGTGCACGCTTGAATATAAAAATGTGGCCACAGCACAGCTGAACATGGCAATAAAGTTCCTTCACATCCACCTCCTATCGCTCCCGTGCTTCCCAATCATCTCATTTCTGGCTGGTCTTTTGACCCATGTTCGCTTCCGAGATGAAACTCCTCCCCAGCGCTGATTGAAGAGCCTGTCACTCAAAACCGAGGTGTGTGTTTAAGCCGTAATGCCAAATGCGGAACCTCCACATGCCTACAGCCTGCAATCTGTTCTGAAACATGTTTAAGTTCCTCTGCATGTTAAATAACGATTCCAGATGGCCTCACGAGTTGCATTCAGAAAGTCTCGGGCGTATAATTGACACGTTTGCGCGCGCGATTCTGCACACTGGCCTGAGACGGGGAAGGGAATGGCGGGGGGGGGGTTAAAAGCAAATTTTGAGTACGTAGCGGAGTGCATCTGAGCGTGCACCTGAGGAGTGTAATGAGATCTGAGGAGAGCTTCTCAAGAGAGAAACACTTAATAACAGCGTCTGTCCTCCGAGCTCCAGTGGCTTTCAGAAAGGAAGTGAAAAGCTTGTTTAGCCGGGGCTCCGAGGGGAAACTCATTACCAGCGCGCAGACGCCAGGGAGGGACTGGGAAGTATCGGAGAGGACAGAAATACACGGGCGGCGTCGCTGTCAGAGGCTGATGCGCTCATGCAGAGACCGGTGCCTGTCAGCCTTTATCAGCGCCTCACACATCACGCACTCAGCCTTCAGTCGGCCTGCGAACGAGTCCTGACACTTTAAAGGTTTCTTTACTTCTGTGGCGGTTGTTCGGCAAAAGCAGCGACGGGTCCGACGCGCGCGGGTTCGGCTTCACAGCTGATGGGAGATAATATTGAGCTGTGAAGAATGGTGACGTTGCATTTAAGGCATCGCAATAGTGCATCGACACCTCGGGCGCATGCGGGCTGGAAGGGAATCCTGTCGGTTTGGTTTTTTTATTGCGTATGAACGACGACATCCACACAGACGTATAGCGACTCACTCTTTGTTTGCTTAGACGCTTGAGTTGGAGTAGACACAAATTTCTGACTTTGCTTCAGCCATCTCGATCCGACTCAGGTTGAGAGGGAGATGCGGACGCTTTGATCCCCTTTCTTTGAGATTTTGAATCCTTTCATCCTAAAAAAAAAACCCTCTAGATTTAGCATTTACAGCCTTAGGGACCATGGGATGACGCCATTGACGCTAACCTGAGGGGCGGGTCAGGACACTCACGGGTAAAAGTAAAACTTTTTTTTTTTAGCCGACATCCAAAGGGCATCCAAGGAGCACGCTCAACATCTACTCTGTCTCACCACTTCAATGACTGGAGTGGGGAAACATCTCCCTGAAACAGTTTCAACAAGGCTGACCTTTCTCAGCGAACATCTGCTCATCGCAGCTCCGCCATCCATGTTTATGTTTTTCCAAAACCCCTCAAACGGGACCCTTCTCTCCAGAGCGGCTCTCCGCTCGCACCAGAATCAGCGTTCTCCTCTCACCTGACCTGACCTGAAATTAGTTGCTTTGAATTTCTCTCAGCAACAGTTGTCTGCCTGTTATTATCAAGCCACCCAGAGTGAGATCCCTGGTGTGGGAGGAAGCCCTGCAGGAATATTTCAAACTAATGGACTGGAACGTGCGCACAGGGGGGACGATCCCGGCTCCCCCAGTCTGCATATCATGTCAACTTTAATGTGAACGCAATTCCATAAAACGGCTCTGTGTTTTCTGGATGTGATTTAAGTAGAACAAAGATTGAATTCTTAAACTCATACTGGATGCTTACTGGCCAGGGAATGACCGAAAAAAAAAGAAAAAAACAGGGAAAGATATAAGCTTTCCTTTTTTAAAGCAGCCCGGGCCCTCAGGTTCCAGGGTCTGATTAGGTCCCACCATGACAGCGTGACTGATTACACAGCCACTCCTGCGCTGACCGTTGGAGCAGGGTTCATCACTCCGGCCTCGTTCTACCTCTTAAGTCACCGCCGCCTCTGGATCTCCCCACCGTCAGCAACGAGGGTGGGGGGGAAGGGCCTCCGGCGCCCAAACCACCAAGATCTGGTCTAACGTGAAATTAAAAAGCCGGAGGAGGGTCTACAGCCGAGGAAGGTCCAGAGTCCACAATTCCATGATTCCGCATCCTCAGACGACCGGAGGAAATGAGAATAGGGTCTTCT
The DNA here is from genome assembly GCA_911728415.1 of Lagocephalus sceleratus. Taxonomy (NCBI): domain Eukaryota; kingdom Metazoa; phylum Chordata; class Actinopteri; order Tetraodontiformes; family Tetraodontidae; genus Lagocephalus; species Lagocephalus sceleratus. The sequence goes on from CAJVRN010000148.1 coordinate 3,141,335, forward strand.
GTCACCGAGTGCCTTTACTGTCCGGGGGGGGTTCTGTACTTAACCGAATAAACCGTGCTGGAGCCTACACATTTGCTGTCTGTATTGTATTAAAATAAATTGTGTGGAGGACAGGGCCGCGCAGATATGAAGGAGTTACACAAAGAAACACTAGAATGTCCATTTGTACCCAAAGACTTGGTGGCAGCTGTAATTTTTCATCCTGTCCCTTGTTGGGGGGGGAAAAAAAAAGCAAATTGTTATTGCACCACCCCCCACCCCCACTCCTTTTTCTGCTGACACTGCTTATTAGCATCTGAGCAGCTGTTGGAATGGGTTTCTGAGACAGAAGCAAAAAAAAAAAAAAAAAAAGATGAAGGATTTGCAATCGACGCAAAATAGGCAGAGGACAATTGCGATGCTTACGTTTCAGTTTCCAAACAGCGGAGGGATTATTGCGAGAGGAACTCACGCTGAACATAACAAGATCAATTAGAAAACAAAAGCAACAGGTTTCCAGCCCCGAAGTTGCTCCAGCATGCGAGACAATAAAGTCTGTCACAGCTGGAGTTGGATTGCTGCGGTTTGTCGTCATCAGACTGTTTTTTTGCGGTAATGAAACTATATTGCCGATGTTTGAATAACAGTCAGGTTTATTCAGATCCCCGCGGGTGGAGAATGAGTTTGAGTTTGAGACCCCGTCGGTCCTCGTCTCAGTCGGAGCCTGAGACTCCTATATGTCCTCCGTTTGCCTCAGGGGTCTCAGCAGGTTACAACAAATTAAATAGACCTTTTAACACCTTCTGGAGACCATTATGGATCCAATTTCAAACCTATTTCTGATCCATCTTCTGCACCGTTTAACCTGCAGAATGTTTCAAAATGAGGCTAGCAGAAGTTTGCCGCTGTTATTGGCCCAAGTTCTGCTGTTTGAAACATGTCGCTGCTATTAAATTACCATTTGTATAGTAAACAAGGCCCCTCTTTTCCGAAAGTCACCATGATAACCCATTTCTGCAGAGGTGCATGCTCTTATTTTGACATGTGTGGCTGTTTAGACCGTTTTGACATCTGTGGCTGTTCAGACCTGTGGTTGACCTTGAAGAGGCTTGATGCGGCTCTCAAGGAGCTGGGACGTACTCTGCTGTGCACCTTAACCCACCCGCCCACATGGCTGTTCCCCTCCACCATTTAACCTGTCCTCTTGTCTTGGTCTGCTTTTGGTAAATTTTAAAGCCTAAAGCTGCCTCAGTCCTCTGCAATGTTTTATTGTTTCTAAACTGTCGAAACTGAAGAGAGAAAACGGATCAGATTCCTTAGATGAGATACCAAGACTTTGCCTTTGGCCCTATTTATCATGCTTTAACTCATTTAAAGAATGCTGATGACACATCTGAGCAAAATGATTGTGTTCATTGTGAATAAGGAATCATAGAAAATATATATGCAATTAAATCACTGTTGATTCCTCATTGCCAAAGTGCTCAAGTTGTTTGATGAACCTTCAAACCAGACCGTAATCTGACACATGTACAATGGTGTCCTTTCTCTGCTTTTCCAACCACCTGGATCCGTGGCTTTGAGCCACCGATTGAACAAAAATGAGCGAATGCCGCCAGAGAGCCGCGAGTTCAAACGTAAGTGGGCGATTTATTGCGAGTCGACAGCGAACGCATCAGCACACGAGGTGCTACGCGCTGATTTACCGCCGTAGATCCACAAATTACGATCAACATAAACGCCTGACAGCGCTGGAAAAAGGGTTCTGGTCCACGCTGTGCCTGGTTTCACCGTACCTGACTGTGAAGGAACGTCGCGGCGTGAGGACGGGCTCGCGGTCAGACAGCGGCTGGGGCGAAATGTCGGCGGTAAGGGTGCCGCCGGAGCCTTGGAGGACCAAGGTGACGTTGCTGGGCAGCAGCTCGGTGGTCTCCGAGGTGAAGGTGATGGTGAGGAGCTGGCCGTAGCTGTAGATCTGGCGACCCAGGAATTTCTCTGGAGAGAAGAGGGTGGTTGGGGAAAGCGTATGAGTGGATTATACGCTGCATATTCTTCATTATTTTGCCTCTTCCTTTGTTTTGGGTGGCCCAGGCACCCAGAAGACATGCGGGTGGTGTCTCTCATCTCTGCAGAGCACTATCAGCTCTTCAGGGTCTTGGCCTCTGCTTGATATCTCCAAACAAAGCAAACACACGCCGTTCGTCGCCCTTCATAAACGCGGGGAAATGAAAAATCTAAACACTGCGCTTTTGAAAGCCTCGCACCGATACACGCCCAAAAGTACACGCAGCAAAATGTTGCAAATAAAAGCTATCCGGCAATCTTCTGCCAGCTCTGGCTGAGCGAGTGGGCAGAACTAACAGGTTGCATGCTTGGTTGCCACCTTGTTTTTTGTGCGTAATCATGTGTGAAGTACATCCTGAGCCCTCGTGGGGGTTGAGAGTGTTAAGGACTTGAGTGGATGGGTTTCCTTGCGAGAGGCCTTTGCCATCACTTATAGCAATTCAGCTGTCTGATGGCCTATCTACTCAAACAGCAACCCTTTATCATCTGTGCCGGCCCGTTTGGGGGCAGGCCAATTCAAACACCTGGGGCGCATCAGCTCTGCATTGAATTTGTTTCCGAAGAACGCTGAAAAAAAAACTCTCATGCTGAACGTGGAGGCTGCACCCCGGGATGCAGCAATCCGGAATAGCAATAAGCCGCAATAAGAGGGAAACCTGGGAGGAAATATAAAGTAACACAGGCCGCCTCATCACAGACTGCTGCTCTTCTTGGGACTGGCCATCAGGGCATTTGTCCTCATGGGACAATGTCTCTGTTTTATTCCTACAGAATTCAAAGGAAGGTATAATGGTGTTATCTGCCTTTTTAAATGTATTATGCCTCCATTTTCCATCAGATAGCTTTCAAACTCTTTATATCTATACACAATATGCAGCTTTTTCTGAATCAACATGCATCATTCTGTGTCTTGTGTATTTGACATGGTGGTAATGACGTTATTGAGAAAGGCTGAAAGAGGAAAAGGTGTGCATTACACTGTTAATCGATAGCTCAACGTTCAATGAAGCATCAGTCAGGCCAACGAGGGTTCAGATTCAATGGATAATAACGCTCGATGGGGAAGATCTGCTCAACAACCATAACTCATCACCAGGCAAGACAAAACGCTTTCTGGAGTGAAATGAGCTGCCACACACCTCAGCCAGGTTCCAAAATCAATATATAGATGACACACAGACACACACACACACATACACACGCACGCACAAAAGTGTGAAAAGAAAAGAGGCTTAAATTAAATCCAATGCCTATCAGCCTGGAGTGAGAGGAATGGGTCCTGATGCATTCAAATATTTGAAGTCCTGACAAGAAACAAAAAAAACACAACCTATATGGGGAGGATGCAGAAACCAAATTAGTAAACAATACACACCCCTGAGTCCAATAACCAGGGCCAGGGCTAATTCACACCCCCAAGCAACTCCAGAGGCTCTGAAGTCATTGAAACACCTCGAATATTAAAGGGCATTTCTTGATTATGCACATTTTGCACATTTCCAATGATTTCCCATAAAGAGCAGGTTGTTAGCACTTTGATGGATATTGTGTAATTTCTCTGACTGACAAGTTCAGCACAGTCAAGCTTAAGTGGTGTTAATCATTTTTAATACACTAGTAGTTGCTTGCCTTTTCTAAGAGGTTGATGGACATCACAGGTATCCTAATTGTCCAGTGAAAGGTGAAACACATAACATAACATCACACAACATAAAAGCCACATTTTACGCTGGCCTGGACCCCCTGGTGACCATTCTTTTGGCAGCGGTCACAAGTATGGCCCGGGCCCACATGATTTCTGCGAGTTTTATTACCGGACTGGACACAATAATTACTCTAACTGACCTTCCATTTGACGTTGTTGCACTGGTGAGACCTTCTACACGATAATGAATCACGAGTCCTCTCTGCGTGTGGTAAATCTACATTCTCTTTCACCTCGGCAAGCCGTCTAAATCTAAATGCTGCGGTGGTTCCAGATGCATGCTGTGGTAGGTGTGATTAAAACAGATTTGAAATGCAAACCTTCCATATCTGCTGCCACCCCCACACAGCAAAGCATAACAGCGCTGGAAGTGAACCATACGCAAAGGCCTTAAGGAGAATGTTACCACTTCTGGCTCTTGCAGAAGCCCACCTGCTGATTGGGAGCTGATCGACTCCCCCTGGCTCTGACTTCTGCTTATAGATTTACTTCACATGTGGTATAAACACTGTCCAAATGAATTTACAGTTCACATAAGGTGAATTAAACACATGTATCTATTAAATAAATAAAATAAAATCATATTAGTAGGCAACTGCTCATTTCACACCTAAGGCTACTTCTATTTCACATTTGCATGTCTTTGGACTGAGGGAGGAAGCGGGAATATCCAGAAAGAACACGGGGAGAACATGTAAGCTCAGCACAGGAAGCCCCCCCGGCCCCAGGGGATTTGAACCCTAACAGGGGACAGCGCTAACCACACACTCTTAAAAAGGACTGTAGCCAAACGCAAAGGTGCGGCCAGTCTCCTCTTCAACTTTAAACCAACCAACCGTCAAATCCATGAGGAGACAGGTCAGGGTTGGAGGCGCGCGCACGCAGGTGACACTCGGAGCGACCTTTAACGTGAACTTTCCCGACGTGTCTCTTCGTTAACAGGAGCTTGCTCCCCCCTCTGCTCTCAGCTCTGCCTGTTCCCTCATAAGGACACCAGACGGGAGTACATGCAGATCCGGGTGCAGGTAGCACTTTAGAGCTTTTAGACAAATCCAAAGCTTGAATCAAAGTGACAACTATCCTGGAGCTGCTCTCCTGGATCTCAGCTCGCTGTGTTCTTTCTGCCTCGCCACAAAGCAGCCATATGCTCCCCTGGCTTCTGGAGAGGAAATTTCATTTAAAATTCCGTCTTTCTTTCTTTCCTTCTCGGCTTTCCTCTATTTCTTTCAGCCTCGCTGTTGCTCTGGGCATAGCAGGTTGGCCTGTGCCGCATGATATGAACAGGATCAACACGCCGAGTCCCTCAACAGATGGTTGTAAGGACTGGTGTTAGATGGAGCCCCCCCCCCCCAACACCACCCCCAACCTCTCAGCCAGAGAGCGGCTCAGCCAAGTGAGCCTCAGTTTCCGTCCAGTGGATTCAAGTGGCAACCGTGGCCGTTGGAGGGAGGTCAAAGCGCCCGTTTGGTGGGGGGCGGGGGGGGTGAGTCATGTTTGTCTGTGATTATTCATGGCAGCCACAGTCAAGTGTTCAGCCTGTCAGGTCACCGCGGGGACTTGCTCTCCCACTGCTTTGGATTTCCAGAATGTGAGTGGGGGGGCTGCGAGCGGCCGTGCATATGCTTTGGAGAAGGCGGGCCCAATTAATGCGAGTCAGGGGCGCAAAAGTAGGACGGTTCTGTCTGCGAAGGCAAGAAAGGCGCGCGTTTGCGTGACTGCGGGCAACGTTTGGCCCTGGCGTTTTGATATTTATGGAGCTGGCTGAGCGCCTCAGATGTCCCTCGGCTTAATTCAATTTAAAAAAAAAAAAAAAAAAAAACACGCCCCGCTGATTGAATCCTGACAGCCGAAGCCTGAGCCGGACGACGGCGGCGGCAAACACGTTCGCGGGAAAATCACAGAAAGTACATGCCTTCTAATATTCTGCCTGGACTTGTCAGTCAGAATTATCTTCTTGCTTTGGTGGCGTGCACAGAGAAGGGATTTCAGCAAATAGAAATTAAAAGTAAAGAGAGAGAGAGGGGGGGCAGAGAGAGAGAGAGAGAGAGAGAGAGAGAGAGAGAGTTGTGTACTTCCAAAGCTGCTGTCACTCTCCTAATCTTTAAAGTAACTGTCCACACAAGCTGCTGTGGAAGAGGGAAGGGAGGAAAATGAGATCATTAAAGGGGTGGCAGCGCAGTAGATTTGTGAATTTATTATGCGGAGGAACAACATAAACAAGCGCTGCGCGCCGCAGATAAGCGGGCGGGCGCGGGGCGGCTCTCTCGGCCAGCCGGCCCGGCCGTGCTGGGGCCTCCGGAGAACGCTACTCAGCGACCATCAAACGGCCCTTGATCTGCGCACCTTGATCTCGCGCGCACCACGCATGCGCCGACACACACACCAGCAATGATATTTCAACGCGTCGGGGCTGAGCGCCGGGCTCCGTCCCCGCCCCCACCCCCACCCCCCTCCTCTCAGGCCTCCGCCCGTCTGAAAATAGACCCTTCTAAATAGAGTTGTTCTCTGTGATTGCGCGCACTGGGCATTAAAAACCTCCAAGAGTTAATGGGATTGCTCCTTCTTCTTTTCTTTTCTTGTTTTTTTCCCCCCCTTTCTTCCTCTGGCTGTGGACTGCACTGGAGCTGGAGGGGCCACGAGTTGATGTCTGGAACCGACTTAGCGGGCACGAGAAGGAGCCAAGCCAATTTTCACTTTGTTGCCTCTCCAGCATGGCCGAGACATCCAATTCCGTCGGGCCTTCGGTGGCGGCTGATAGAAACGGGCCCTAAGTCCTGTAGCCGGGCCAGCTTATTCCCTTATCTGCTAATGGCTCTGATAGCGGATTGAAGGAAATGGTGTCAGAGTAACCGCTGCGCGTCCTGCTGCCAAAGAGCCGGATTAATCTCTCAGCAACAACAGAAACATGGCGAGGATTTTTCACCGCCGCTAATATTATTTACATATTAGCAACAACCGTCGGATTTATCATCTAATAGGATAACGGCCAGAACACGGAGACACATCCCGACAACAATTCATCATCAAAGATGACCTCTAATCTGTTTTTCTGTTTGTTTTTTCTTTTCTTCTTTCTTCCCCTGACTCACCGGGAGCTTTGTAAAAGCCAATGTCGTCCTCGGCCAGAGGCAGCAGGTAGACTTCACCTTCCTTCCACAGTAGGGGGTACCTCCGCCCGCCGAAGAACTCTCCCAGCCAGCCGTCCTGATCTGAAGGCAGGGGATGAGGAAGAGGCGTCAATCACGCGGCGCCGCCGGCCGGTTCCCGCGCCGCCGGGGCCCCGACCTACCGCCTTCACCGCCAACGATAAACCAGCGATGAGCTGGCGGACGGGACAGAGGGAGAGAAGCCCAAAAAAAAAAAAAAAAAAGCCAAAGCTGAGCTGATAAACACCTGCGGGGGTTGGGGGGGATAATATTTCGCCCGCGCTGAAGTAAATCTCTGGTTTTTGGGTCAGTTATGCTTTTGTTTTGGTTGCGGGGACGCCTCGGGGCTCCGAGCGAGACCCCGACGCTGCAGCATCGCGCGGCAGGTGGACGTGATGCAGCGGGGGGGGGTGAAGCTTGTCGGGTTTTACCTTCCATGAAGTCAGAGGTGATGTCTGCGACGACGTGGTGGCTGGAGGAGGAGCAGGCCAGCGAGTGTCCGAAGCAGAAGCACGGACGGCAGCCTTCTGCGTTGTCTCCCCGGAGGTCGTAGAAGCCCGGCTTGCACCTGCGCAGGCAAAACGCACGCGCTCGTGAGGCACCGAGGGGGCCGCCTTTTCGGACTCCGGAGGGACCTGAGCTGCGAGTGTGAATAAACACCAGCGGGCCTCGAACATATCACCGCGCGTCAGAGAGGTTCCCGCTCAATGATCCATGAAATCTGTAGAAAAAACAACTGGGAGCACTTTTGTTAATAGCTTGAAACTTGTACTTGAAGTCGTGACCCCCGAACACAAGCCCACGCGGGAGTCGACCCCGACGATGAAGACGTTCATGCGGAGTTATGATCCGGGCGTGAAACGCACACGCTCTCGGGATGGGGGTAGGGGGGGGGTGCTCAACGAACCTGTCGCAGCTTTGCCCCTCCACGTTCGCCTTGCAGCGGCATCCTCCGTCCGACGGCGAGCAGAGGCCCACGCTCCCGCTGGGGTCGCACCCGCACGGCCTGCAGAGAGCAAGACACGTGAGCGTGAGCCCAGCACCTCTGACGAGCGCTCTCTCTCTCTCTCTCCCTCTCTCTCTCTCTAGACAAGGGCGGGTGAACACCATCGTCTCCCTGGCGATGGCATCCGAGTCAGCCCGCTCCCGCATCACAGATGGTCAGTTGTCTTGCTCAAGGACACTACAACAAACAGGGTCACCCCCCCCCTCCCCACCCACCCAGCACCCGCCTTGACTTCGCTTGTGTCGGCTGTTTGATCACCTTCACTGATTGATCACTCCTGTTTGAAACTGTAGCAGACCCTCATTTGTAATGAGGTGCTCTTACAAATAATTCAATTACGTGGGCAGGGGCTGGGGGGGGGTATCCGTGCTTCTTTCTGCTCCATTGGTCTGTGTAATTCACACCTCAACCCAACAGCCTGATTTCGCTTCAAGAACGAGACCTGTGCACGTGTGTGTGCGTGTGTGTGAACATGCATGTTGGTTTGTTCACTTGAATTAATGAAATGTTGTTGATGGGAATACGAAATTTGTTACATTATGGTATGTAAATCGTTGCAAACGAGCAACAATGGATGTTTGCAGTGAATATGGAATAATATTGACAGGAAGCGATCGTTGATATGCAGTTCTGCACCGTCGCACATTTACATTCCCCTGGCGCCCGGAACAGGTCAGTGAGAGCAAAAACAGACTGCTAATGAACACCCCTCTCACTCTCACACAAACACACCGACAACACAAACACACACACACACACACACACACACACACACACACACACACACACACACATACATTTACTTGTACTTCTGTCTTTATGAGGACTTTCATAGACACAATATATTACCCAGCCTCTGACTCAAACCCTAACCATCCTAACTAACCCCCTGACCTCTGACCCTAACCTAAATCCAATTCTAACCTCAACCTTAAAAACACACACACACACACCATCATATTCATGCTGGCAATTTAAACTGATGCCACAAAAGTCACCATAATGGTTCAAACAGTATCTGAACAATGATCCATCCTGGCATAAATGTGAGATTCAGGAGTGATGAAACTGTTCTAAATTAATAGTTTTTTCCCTGTTGTCAGATTTTTCTCTCCCTTCAAAATAGAGTGTTGTGATAAACCTGTACATTTAGATAAATGAACATGCAGTCCTGAAATGATCCAACATTCCGTGCTTGGAGCCACATCAGTGGAGTGTTAGTGTTGCTGGGGTTGGTAACGTGAGCTCAGGCAGCAGCTGGTCAGACTGGCCCGCTCTTTAAACTTTTAAGCTTTTCCCCGTCGCCTCACCGACAGGTCCTGCAGGAAGGATTCCATGGGATCGGCACTCAGGGGAGAACCCGGGCCATTGAACCTCTCCTTCCTCTTTTTGGAAACATTTCACTTCTACTAAACAACTTCCCGGCAACATATCTATCCCCCAACAAAAGTAAAGCTGAGACTCATTATCCCCCCCAAACCCTCGTGTCAAAGCTCTTAACAAACACCTGCTTTCACAATCGGCCTCGCGACATTAACATTCACACGGCAGCGTTTCAGCAGCCTTGACAAATGACCAGCATCCACTCTCTGTTCAGGCTCCTGATGAGGGGAAACAAAAAACAAAACGACTTGGACCTCGGCTGCTTCCGCGCGTTCGCCGGACAGTCGGCGAAGCATTTGTTGTTTTTGGCCGTTTTTGACCTTAAACGAACTCGAAACAGGAACACCCCTGGCTGCGTTTTTCAAATATACTTATTTCATCCTCGTACGTCTTCTCCTGCCGTGCACGCTTTAATTGGGGAGAACGTCACAGCGTTCGGGGTTTGCGCCGCTTGTTAGCACTTTGATGCTATATTTGACTCCATGTGTTACATGCTGATAAGGAAGCCACTAATTCAGAGCGGTGTCACAGTTAGGACTGAGAATCAGCTTGTTTACAGCTGCTTTCGAGTTTGATAAATTCCGACTCCGGCCTGTTTGATGGGAGCAGAAACCGCGAAAACAGGGAAGATTTATGAAGTCGGTGTCCGCGGCTCCTGTTTATTTGACCTTTAACACGTTTCCCCTCTTCTGCTCCCCATCGACGCCGTTCTTAAGGGCAGTTTTTTTGTTTTTTTGTTTTTTTTCTTTTTTCCCTTTTCCCGCGCCTTGTGTCAGAGCATCTGTCTTTATGCGCTCACCTGCAGCCGGCGGGGCCCAGCGAATGGAAACCGGCCTCGCATTTGTCACACTTCTGCCCTGTCACACCAGCCCGACATGTGCACCCTCCCGCCGCATCGCACTGCAGGCTCACTGAACCTGGAGGGGAAAAAAGAGACAAAAAAAAAAAAAAAAAGAGGATCAAATTCCACCAAGAGGCTTCAGAATCCATAAAAGGTTGAACTCGATCAATAAATCATTATTCATTTGGCAGAGATAACAGAATAGCTGTTATTGAGTTCCTGCACGCCCCCCAGATGTTAGCACAGAATAATCTCACTAGGTTTGAAAAACAAAGGAGAAAGATGGGAGAATAGAGCACTGATGGAGTCTGTGTTAACGTTCTATCAGGATAATGGACTCGAGGCGCCTCCGCAGAGTCGTTGTTGAAGAAAAGCCTCCTTCAGTTTCCCTTTGGTTCGCTCTATTAATGGCTTAGGAAACTCACTTTTAACTTAAAAACAGACTTTTCATTAACATTTAATCTGAGAACGACAGAGTGTCTTCATTGATGGGTTCAGAGGGTGAGAATATTGACCTCACTGGGGGTTATTCGGGAAACCGGACGTGAGGATAATATGGGCAAGATGTGCAGGACGTGAGACGATCAAGTTAGAATGAATTATAAATGGTTCAAAATTCACCCCATGGGCAAGGTTTGGAGGATAAATAATGCAGAATGGTTCATGATTAAAAACACTCACAGCAGATTTCCCCCTAAATCTATCCCATTAGTCATTTTCTCCTTTAACAAAATCCAATTTAACCATAATTTAATTCCTCATATTATTAAAATAAAAACAGGGGATAATTTTATTTGCATGGATTATGGAGGCTTTACAGGAGATGTCAGGACAATGAGGAGGTGTGTAGAGTACCATTAATATTGCAGTTGCAGGGCAGGCAGGGCTCCTGAGCAGCGCTCCTGTAGTGCTCCTCTCTGCAGCGCTCACAGTGGGGCCCGTCGGTGTTGTCTCTGCAGCTCACACAGCGCCCCCCACTGCCCGAGCTCCGGTACTGCTCCGCGTCAAACACGCACTGCTCCGACCTTCCGCTGCAGTTGCAGACTGGAAACACACACACACACACACACACACACACACACACACACACACACACACACACACACACACGCACACACGCAAGCAGGAGAACGTGGTCAGGTGAGGACAGATGTGGGCAAAAAAAAAGACAGACACAGACGCAGGATGGAGACAGACCGAGGGGCGAGGGAAGGGGGGGAGGGGGACGAGTGTCAGAGATTGTGCGTTCAGGGATTGGATCATAATTTAAAGGCTTGTTGCTAATCTCATTTCACACAGGCCTAATGAGGAGCCAATCTACTGTCAGGGGGCACTTAGATAACAGTAATTCATGTTTATACAAGAGCAATTTGCTCAAGTGATAACACACGATCGCAGCTCTCACATCAAATCCCTCCTTAGTTCACCAGCTACCCTGGGGGTGGATTTTGGCCAAATTGCCCATTTTAATATGAATCACACTCAGTTGTACTGCCAATAAGTATATGATTAGGCCTTCTTATTATTAAAGAGTCTCGGCAGTGATCACCTTCTTTTAAGAGAGAAGACCATCTCGTTGTATTAGAAAATCAACCGGGATTAATTCAGGTTCTAAAAATACAGATGAGATTTGACAAAATGTTCGGCTGTGGATGGAGCTAATATTTGTCCATGAAATTATAATGACTGAATGAGTCTATGGTTATGAAACCAGCGTAGAAGCAGGCTGGATTAGCTGGATCCTGGATTCTTATGAGCTTTTTTTAGGGGGGGTAGCTGGAGCGAACAGATATACGTTGTCGTTATATTACGTACGAATGAAATTTAGAATGAAGCATATGGCATAAAAATTTAAGCCTGGGCCTGTCAAACACATCCGTAGAAAAATAATGAGTCGTGGGTCTGGTGCCGCTGCTGCGGGTGGGGGCTCAGCAGACTGTTCCAGGCTGACACTCAGCATAGAAAGGTACTGCAGCACCACTCAGGCCTGATTGACACTGGTGAGCAACCGGAGTACGAGCACGTCTGGCCGCCTCGACTTGTCATCTCCAATCCACTCCATCTTAATCCTGCCGCCGGTCTGGAGAGCAGGGAACCGGGTGGCAGCGCCGCCTCCAGCAGCCTCCTCTGCACCGTCTCTACGGTTGCGAATTCACGCAGACTCGATCGGAGGACTCCGCGGCGTGATGGATGCGTCTCCGCCAGCGGAGTGATGTAATGAATCAAGGAGCAGTCGTTTGCACGTGTGCGGCTCCCGTTCACTAATCACATCATTCTGGAGCTTTAAGAGCCAATGCAGCAGCTTTTGAGTGACATCATCCACCCGCGGGGCTGAGTGCCTGGAATCAAATGTAATCGCACCATTAACGGGTTGCGAACGTGACGCGTTGCGTGGCGGTCCAGGTGACGCGTGTGGGACGAGGCCCGCCGCGGAGCAAATCACTTAAGTTGTTTTCAGCGTGTTTTAAACGCCTTCCAACGCCGACCCGATTGAGCAAGCGCTTTTAATGTGCCCGCCCACGCCCCCTGTTCCACACGCTTGCGTGAAACCGGTCTGATCCACGGCCGAGGCTGGCTCGACGAACGGTCGATCTCCAGCACCGACATCAGCCCGAACAGAGCGGAGGAAGCGGCCGTCCTTCTTTATTTCCATGAATTGTCAAAACGTGTCACTTTATCCATTGGCTCTAAATGGAAAGACAAAATAGTTCCCAAAACAAATACATTGGGATACGACCCCGAGATACACACAGGCATCACACACCTCCCCTGAAAGGTACCTGTTTATCTCTTTTTGTGGGGCTGGTTTGGTTTCTTTGGGGGGGGGGCTATATATATATTGTGGACCCAATGGTGGCGATATTTACTGATGGAGGCCCCAGGCTGGGTGACGCTCAAGCACGACCTCAGCGACGGGGCGTTATTAAATCAGATGGGAGTGGAACCAAGCTGATAAGTGGCCCCTTGAGAAGCTGCTCCTGCAACTTAATGAGTGTTTGCATCACTTATCCTGCTCCGCGCGCTGGTTTTCGTATTAGATGCAGCCCGTTTGCAGCTCACGGTCTGCCAAGATCGAGATTTTCTGTCTCGTAGATTGTCCTGTTTCAATGCTTCTCTTCCTTCTCTGCCTCTTTCAACCCCCCCCAAAACTCAAAAATATGGTATATGACTCGCATGACTCAGGCCTAAACTTTGCGTTTGTGTCCTGGTTTTCGCACCAGGAACATATATTCCTGTCTGCGGGGGCCTATTTTTGGCCAGCATCTTCTGGAGCTTGTGTTCTCGCAGCTCCTGGAGGTAAGAGACCCGCGATTTTCCATTTCCCTGACGCTAACAGTCAGAGACTGTGCCGAGCCCCGCTCATGTTTTGTCTGTTTCTGAGAAGTAAAACACGATTTGAAGGCAGAGCAGGTCAGTGGATTTTGGCTACGTGCAGCCACACGCCACCGCTGCTCTCTTTAAAAGTGGTATTCCCCCGGAAGGATGCGGAGAGGGGGCTTCGGTTCTGAGACACTGCACACGAGCCTTGTCGGAGCGGTCGTGATAAGCTCCGGTAGTCACGGGACCGCTGGAACATCTCGCAGCTTGGTGCTCATTGGAATGTAGAATGAATCAACTCCGGGGGGGGGCAAAAACCAGAGAAATACTTTGCTTTTGAAATCCTGATGTTTCCTGTATATTTCATTGATTCTTACACCAGCCTGGGAGTCTCACGGGGGGCTGGGGTCTCACCTTACATGTGTGAATGGACCATTTCCTCCCACTGCTTGGGCCATACAACGTGGAGAGGGACTCTGGTCCCTGCAGGCGCAGTAATTACTCATTTTTACATCTAATTTGGTGGAAAAATGACTTGTCCTACCAGCCAAGACAATAGAGCGCCAGCAGTGATAAGAGGCCTGCCCGCGAGGAATCCGATAGCGTGTATATCTGTGTGACAACACACACATACACACACATGCACACAGATGCACACACTGTGTTAAGGTTAAAATGGGGCATCTTTATAAAGACTTAATGAACACCAAAAAGATAAACATAAAGTCTTTTATGTCAACCCACAAAATGTTTAATTTCCTTATCAGGTCTCTATTGACAGCTGGTGCATAGTCAGAGTCTGCACTGTTCCTTTTCCATTTTCGATCCTTCTTTCTGTGCTTCTGCTGTAATATATATTCATGAACACTCTTTATATGGACCCCTGCATCTATCAGTCAATATAAGACCACCCCTCTGCATTATAGTGTTTCTATTAATATGAAAATATTAAAGGTTTGAATAAAACAGGAAAAATAGTGTTCCAAAATCAAATGCCAAACCCATTGCCCCATTGAGTCTGTCAACAGGGATAACACTAGTTAGTATATATAGGACTACTTAAGCTACTGCATCTGAAAAAGTGTCCATATTCACACATTTCCTCACCAACCTGGACTAATGGTGGGCTGGTGGATATGAAGTACTTGGTAATGTTCATAAAACAATTTATGATTCCCAATTTGCCACCTGCTGTTCAGACTATTATGAGTGCAGGTTTCTCTTTTATAACATTATAATGCATAACACACACCCACACACACACACACACACACACACACACACACTCTATGTACCATCATCATAACATGTTTTTCTTGACAGCTCTAAAAACAAGTAGATATTATGTTTCCACTACTATGTTTACACTCTCACTGCATCACTTTCATGTGCAGTGTTTTGATCCATTAATACACTCCATTGATTAAGTCGAGTACACTATTCTATATAAAACACCATCTGCCTGCAATTGGGAGCAGCAGTAATTAAAACCAGATTGCTTATAGGCTATGCTTGATGTTGTTTGGTCCTTCAAAGAATTATAATTAACCTCGAAGCCCCGCAGACCCAAAAATGGGTTTGAACTCTGCATATTTAGACATTCGTTTTAGAACAAGTTTAAATTGAATATCAATGTACAGACAGATATTTATTTATATATTTATATTTATTTGTGAATGTAATATAAGGTATTGCAACTTAAATGATTGATGTTTATGACAGGATAAATTCAAACAGCTGAAAGTTTACTTTACTGTTCAATGACTAGTGGAGCATCTTCTCACACAGATAGTGTTAAATATGGCAGATCAGTTTTGCAGACTGGCGTGATGCTCCTTGATGGATTTAATGGAAAGAGCTCAAAAGTTGTCGCTGGAAGCGCATTTTGGTTCCGGCGTGTGACAGCAGGCCAGGGGGTGGCTACTCACTCAGGCACTTGTTGGCGGAGTCCCCGGTGGCCCTGGCCCAGGGCCTGTCCTGGTAGAAAGGGTGACATCTCTGGCAGTCGTCCCCGACCGTGTGGTGCTGGCAGACGCAGCGCAGCCTGCCCTGCTCCCCCTCGGAGCACTCGCTGGCGTGGCCGTTGCACTTACACCTGAAGGAGGCAGAGATGGTCGTGGAGAGGAGCCGTGACTGACTGACCTCCGCACAAACTCAGTATAGCACATGCCGCGGATCGGGGAGAGTAAAAAGGCGTCGCCTCTTATTGTATTTGTCAGGTGTAAATGTGAGCATTAGATACGAAAAGATGAGCTCTTCTTTCCCCTTTGGGGCCCGTCGACTGTGGACTTACTGTAAAGCTAATCTGCATAGTTGAATATTTAAATTACTAAATTAAATTTGACGCGATAGCATCACGTCTGATTTCCCCTGAAGCGCCGCACGCTGCACCCATTTGCCTTTAATCGTTTCTGGTAGAGTTGGCGAGTTAGGATGAACAGTGAACGGGGATTTGTGGGAATTCTGTCTGGCACTATTATTAAGGGGAGGTCCACAAATGTACGCACAGCACATGCGGTCATCAGGTCACGTGTCGATCACAGATCTATGCGACGAGCCAAAGGTGAGCGACGGCACTGAGGTGTGAAGGCGCGTGTGGAACGCCGAGAGCGGAGGTGCGCGCTGTGTTGTGGCGTTTGTGGGTAATCCGTCACGGCGTCGCAGTGACGCTAAGCACTTGTGACAGGTGTCAGATCCTATTTGTGTTCTTTCTGAAGCCTTCGCCTGAACTATCGAGTCGTCCGCTTCTGTCCACAACCCGGTTCTTGACACCGCGTCCCGTCCCATTACTCTGGATTACAAACCTGAGGAAGGTTGACTTAAGCGCTAATCTGATGGCAAAAGGGCGACGACTTGACGACGGAAAAAATCTGGATCTTTCTGTGACTTGAGAAAGTTTCTGACGCCCACACCTTCATCCCTGGGAGTCGCTGGTGTTTCCTCTGAGGCACCTTTGACAGGTCCAGTTAGAGTTACTTGTGTCGAGGCTCTAAGCCCATCCCAGCTCTCTCTCTGTTGTCTGGAAGAGTTTTGGTCTTTCAGGTGTCTATTTTTGTCAAGTTTGTTACGACAGCTGAGGCAGAGATGTGAACGGGGTTTGTGAGGAGATATTGCGATCTTGTCCAGTTAGCGATTTGATTTGTCTTTACCTGCCAAATATGACTGTGGGACAACTTTCAATGAGATTTGATGGCACATCTGGAGAACAGGTAGCAATGACCAGTAGGGATTTTCAATATTGACTTTTTTTACTTACATCCAATATACCAATATTGTCCAACTCTTAATTTCTGATACCGATATATGCGGAGTTTCACTCGCATATATCGGTATAAAAATGGAATAATTTTGAGTAACTTTACATTTTGAGTAAGTAGACAAGAAGCTGTCATTGCAAATGTCGAAACCAATGTTGATAATTTCCAATATTACATTTTAATGCCAATATAGCCAATGATATCAGACATCTCAAGAGGCCTTTTGATCAAATCAGGTTGCGTCTCTTACCTGCCACCCACTGAGAAATCGGAGATGGCGTAGAAGTAGGAGCGCAACACTTTGGGGTCCTTGAAGAACTCGTCTCCGAAGGTGTTGAGCCTGTCCAGGGAGATGAGGAGGTCAGTGGCTGTCACCCATTCCTGGAAACAAGGAAAGAAAAAGGTGGGGATGAGGACCAACATCGGGAGAGGAATTTGAGGAACCATCCACGGAATTCACCTACTTCCTGAAAATGGAATGAAGGAGAGCCAGCGGGTGGGGAAAATGTCTGGGCCGCTGCCACTCAAGACGGGGAGTATAAATGGGCTTGATTTTAAAGTGATTTCCAAGAGTGATGTTAGATTAGACGGCAAAGGCTCAAAGTGAAGGTGAGAAGTGGGAGGTTTATGGATCAAGGACAGGAGCTTGGGTTGATGGTATTTCAATGATGGTACCATGAAAACTAAAATTATTACAGGGAAAAAAAGAGCACAGAATTGGAGGTTAAAAAAAGGTATGCGGTAAAATCTAAATATTACCCTTTCACCATGAAGATGAAGCAAGAGAGGGAGAAGAAAGTGCAAAAGGAGAACACACGCTGCGGGAAAGCAGGCCGAGAACGTGCAGTAGCGGGGAGGAAAATACAAGCTAAAAGATCCTTTTGACAGTGAGCAGAACCACCTTTAAAACAAACAGCTGGAGAGGAACCTTCTGTCAGCCTCTTGACTGGGATGGCTGACAGAAATACCTGCTATGTTTAACATTCTGAAGCCTCTCCCAAGAGGTTCCTTTGAAAGGCGGCTATCAGGGAAAAGAAAGAAGCTGGAAGTGATGGGCAGCACACTAGAAAAAGAAGGGAAATTCCATTATTTTCTTACTGTTACAGCATCAATGGCAGAGGCTCGCTTCAACGCTTTACTCATAACATGTAAATGGAATCATAAAAAGAATAAAGTTGGACAGACATAAGGAGAGAGGAGGGGTCACTGCGAATATGGATAGCCCTGGGCATTGTGGGATGTTCCAGCATTAATAAACAACACGGAACCCTTTGATAACGCAGCAAATGCGAACATTCAGTTTTGTTTTCCTGTCAATGAATACAGGTTGTTTCGCACCAGGGAATAATTCTGGATGGAACACAAACAGTTGAGTTCAAACGCATTTTCCATAAGTCAGTGTGAAAAGGAAGAGAAACTGGCGAGTACTCTGTGCAAGTGTCAGATTAATAATGCTAGACTTGAGGCCAAACAGGGTAAAGAGTGTTTGGATTTTTTTTTTTCTCCAGTCCTCCACATCATCAGAAAATAAACACCATTTACACATGATGTTTTCATTAACTGCTTCTGCTCTCCTGCTTATGTAAAAAAGTTGCTGTTGGACCGCCTGGGACCCACTTCAAAGATCCAGAACATCCTCGCGCTCATCCTAAATAACTTAGGTTGCACTTCAGCTGAATTATAGAACTAGATTAACCTTAAAATAGTAAATTTCTGGGGACTGTGTGTTTCCTCTCATGCATCTGCCACTTTCCCCCAGTTTCTCAGCAAAGGTTCTCGGGCTCCAGACCCCCCGTGAGGTCCGAGCATGCAGTTCCCAGAGATGGACCCCTGGGGCTCCCAGAGGTCAGCGTTCCTTATCGGAACATCTGGTGTTAATATTCTGCACATGTTCCCGGTTGATTTAACCCTTGCGTGGAAGGTGTTGCCATGGCTACTGGGCTTCAGTGCGATGTTAGTTTAACAACCCCCCGAAGCCTATTGTGATTGGGGTTGAATGTACCCATGTTCTAAGTGCAGCGGAGAAGCCGATTCTTTAATTTAGAAATGGCTGCCTGGCCACTCAGCGGCCAAAGTTCCTTTTTTCTCCACATTGCTCTTTCTCTGCACTCTCCTGCTCACTGGAGTGTACTCCAGACACCCTCTTCGCCTCCGCCGCCCATTGAGGAGCTGCTGTTTCATAGTCATCGTAACTACAGGAACGAGTGGAGCTGGCTGCTGTGATATTGTCCCCGTCCTTATCGACTTTGCTCCTACTTGACACTGCTCAACTCTGTAATGGGATTTGGACATTTGGAAGACCCCCCCCGATGCACCGCAGTCGCTGCAGTGAAAGCTGAATTCTTGCGATTTTTCATTCAGACTATACGACGTGGAGCCGTAGACGAAGGTCACAAATTCTGGCTAATTGGGACAATTAAAATAAGAAAATGGAGATAAGGAATTTAATTATCTGAGTGCCTGAGGTGCATTAAATTATGTCTCTTGGATCTGAGGCCTTATGCTCAGTCTACAAAGTGGTGGCAGAACACTTTTAGGCAGTCTGGTCAAATCTCCACTGTTTCATGCAACAGAGGAAACGGTGCTCAAGTTCTCCTCATCCAGCATTTCTGCTTTAACAAATACAGCTGTTAAAACATTCTAAAGGCATTGTTAGCATTTCAAAACCCTTACCCACAAAGCCAGGCACACTGCTTGCTTCCATTCATCACTGACGAGGAAAAATATGTCATTAGTCACGCTCAGAAGGACAATACTAATTGTATATGAAAAAAAAAAAAAAATAGACATAGCTCCAAATATCACTTTGCCGTTCTGAAAGGGAGCAGTTTCTCCGGGTTAATTAGCAGTCAGCCCATTACTTAATATTTGTGCAAACTGCAGCAAAAGCTTAATTAACTCTGGTTCTCATTTCCTCTGAATTTTGACTCGGGATACTGGAGCGACGCTGACGTCGACATGGGCGGCAATGAGGCCGTCAGTGATCAAGCAAGCACGTCAAATCAGATGGCACGCACAGAGAAAGTTTTCAGGAGTTTTTGGGGGATTTTTCACCCTCATCTCCTAAATCCCTCCTGTCTGTTCCCGATGCATCAATATTTTCCCGTTTTATCCCCACCATTGTTTTCGTGGGCTCCCCCTAGCTTTAGGCGACAGTGACTGTCACCGCCTGCAGTTAATAACTTCTTTTTAATTTAATTGCTTAAGTTCTGTGCCCTCAATATGCACACCGACCCCCCCCAACCCCCCACCCCCACGCGACATCGTGCTCATTGTTATTCAGGCGCCGGAGCTCAAATTTGCCACACGGCTTTCCAGCACCACAGAGGGAGAGCGGAGGACGGACCGGTGGCAGGAAGACAGACAAACTGTTTTAATGGATGACTGAACAAATTCAATTTGCATTTGTGCTGCAGCTTTCATCTTCTGTTTGATTATTGGGAAAAGAACGCTTCATAAGCAGGAACCCATTTGAAGTCAGCAACAGTTTAAGAAGCATCTAAAATATATCATAAGAGGGCCTCTTTGTTCCACATTAAAAAAGCAATATAGCAGCCAAAAACAGGTTTGATGGCTGATGAAAGAACACCGTGTCTTTATTCTGTTTACATGACAAAACACCTGCGCATTTAAGTGTTACCACTTATTTAGTCTCATTTGACTCTGACCTCCGAGCATTATAAGGAAATGCTAAAAAAGCAGCAGGTGAGGCATCAAAAACATTTCCAAACCAGGCGCTCGCTGGACAGATACACAATTGCAGGAGGGATTAAAATGCTAATAAAACAGGCAGGATGCACGTTCTGTTTTTAAGCCTCATGAAATATGCATGGCTCTGTGTGAGCCATATGCACAGAGAAGAACACACAGCAGGCCGCAGGGAGGATCATTTTATGCTTTGTGGAGAGAGTACGGTTTTAACCCCTGACACAAATGGCCCACCCTCATTTCCCTCCATGAAAAAAAACTAATGGATGTGACATGTGTGAATAAAAAAAAAAAAAAATCACACATGTTCTCACACATGACAGGTGGCTTTTTTTTTAAAAACACTTGTGATTTCATACACTACGGCGAGACCGTTTGAAGGCAGATTATGATGGTGTGCAATTTAAAGAGCCTTTCCTTTGACAGTTTCTAGCTTGAAATATGCATAAAAGGCGTAAAATATGCCCGACTCCGGGCTTCGATTTGATTCATTAGCTAAATGCATGTGACAAAAGTCGAATACATGCTTGCGGCGTCTCAACGACGCAGCTCCAAGACCAAGGGGCTGATGGGAAATGCATTGCTGCATAAAAGCAACAATAACATGGACATGATGCTACTGTCATTTTTACTGCCCCAAGCACGGAACATCAAGTACCAGTGAAGCCGAAATTCCCAAAAGCCCCAAATCCTGCATCCCAGTGGATCATATGAGTCGCAATAACATGGACTTAACCGGCCAGTAAGCTTGTTGTGCACGTATCCAAGCATGCTGTGAAAGCAGCATTAATACCGATTATGCTGGTGAATATTAAATATGCAGAACTTACAAACTCTGTGTTTCAATCTAATGTAGTTATCCATTCATCAGAATCAACATGTCTTCCACTTCCTGTTTTTTCTAATTTCCTTCAGCTGTCTGGGAACAGCACGCTTCTACTGAAGAAAGTCATCACAATTTTCTTTTATGATTAGCTGAGTGGAAGAAAAAAAAAAAGAAAAAAAAAACTCTTTTGGACCGCTGATGTGCTCCTGGCTTTTGTCAGCACACCCACCTGTTCCATCAGCCTGAAAGTGCAGCCCAAGACCAGATCTGATGAAAGGGATGATGGGGGAGAATGCATTTTATTCTAATGCAACGAGGCACAGCCAAAAGTGAGAGGTGGAGAGAAGAGGAGAGGGTGCCTGTGGATTTACTATTCAATCTAATTCCTTGTTTCTATGGATGTACTAAAGCCTGATTTCAGATCCTTTAAAACATACTTTAAAATAGTACAGTTAGAACATTTTTTATTTGAATGTCTCTTTGCATATTCTCCCCATGTTTTCTCCAGCTCTTCTGGGTTCTGTTTGGAGATTCTAAATTGCCCTGAGGTCTGTGTGTCTGTGTGTGTGAATGAAATGTGTGTGTCCTGGGATGACCCCTAGGGTGTCTGCCCGTCCCTTGCAAGGTGGCTGCAGATAAACAACCCCTGAGTAGGAGTAGGGGGTTAACGGACAAGCGGTGCATGGTTGGACATGAATATTGATCATTCTGTTCTTACTGACTGATGTAAATGTGTTTTACATTTTAGCCTTGGAAAGATTTTATGTCCTATATCATGACACAAATATTGCAACATAATTACCGCAAATGGCTCACAAATTTGTAAGCAGACAACTGAAGTTCTTTTCCGACACATTAACCAAAGTTTTTCATCCATCTGTTTGTGACTGTTCCCTTGCACAAAACACAAAGAATTACCATAATTCTGAGGTTGAGTGACAGGCAACCAACGCAAAACAAGTGTTTTTCCCATCGCCTCAGTGTGAGCACTTTGATGCTGCTGACCTGCCTGGTCCTGTTTAAGGTTTCTTTCTGTTAACAGGGAGTTTAGAGATAAACAGACTGGCCCCTTATATGTTTAACTTGAAAAAAAAAAAGCCATGCGCCGACAAAACATTGTTACATGCACCGAGCAAAAACTAGGACTCCTGCAAAAGTAAAGCCGCCAGTCCCACCGAGTGTTTATTTCACGGGACGTCGTTAACATCGTGCTCTCCCTCTGGGATGCTTTGAAGTTTTTCGCAACACCGACGCAGCCTTGATGTTATTGTGACTGCAGTCACACGTGGGATGCATTAGCCTTGAAGTATTTCTCCCAGAAACATCACTTTCATACCCGTGCCCCCACCAACTGACAGAAAAAAAGATTTGTGATGCTGAATTTAAAAACATTGAGCTGTATGCGCTTTCTTAATTTCCTAACCCCTCCGGCGGAAACGCGTCTGGGGTAATATCGGTCCTTTGTATACATGATTTTGAGAACATTTAAAGCTGTATTTAACAGCCAAGTTCAGTTTCTCCATTCTAGACTCTCCAAGATCCAACCTGAGTGACATTTAGTTAACTTGAGGCAAAGAGTCACAGAGGTCGGGCTTCGGGAATGATTGGCTACTGGTTGGTGGTGCGTCTGGAGTGGGCAGATCTAATCCCTCTGGCAGGGCTGTTCCACCACACTGTCATCTGCAGAGCAGAAAACAGGGCTCTGTCAAACACTGACTCAAATCTACCAGAAATGGAATGCTAATTTCTATTTTCACCCCGCGGTAGATTCGAGTGGTCCCCGCGGAGGAGAGATGAGGGGGGGGGGTTGCGTTGGGGAGGGGAGGGGGGGGTCTCTTAGCACTCAGCGCACCTTCCCATCCCGATTTAAAACGGGATCAGTCAAGAGGAAGGCGAACCTCTTTCTACTCCATAGGAGGTTCCCAGAGATGTCACAGCACTCACCGCGCGGCGGTTGATGAGAGGGGAGGCTTTATGGGGAGACAGCATCTGGCACAGAAAACATGTGGGTGGGGGTCAGGCTGGGTTATGGCACAGCGGAGGTGTGAGGTTAAAGATTTAAAGCAAGTGTACAGACAGAGACAGATGTGGAGGCTTTACCTGATCTCAGCAGCACTGCTCCTTCTAATGAACATCAATTACACAGCCTGATCTGTCATAATTAGCTTACAATTATCAAAATCAACTGTAATTTAAGTCCATATTTATCAATTTAGTTGTATAATATCCAGCAGCTCTTACTGGATGATGTTGGATAAAGCTTCAGTTCCACTGTTGCGTCTGCAGTTTTATTGTTGCAGAAGATGCGGAATGCAGGAAGCAGCCACTCCACAGTGGGGAATAGAATATTCACCTCCAGCAATGAGCATGTGGATGCAAATAAAATCAGAAGACGGCAACATTCCACAAGTGTGTAAGGGCTAAGCAGTCGACCATTTTTATTATCTGCTGATCAGTTACAAAGGTCAAAAGTCAGCTGGGGCCCGTCCTAACGGCAATAAACCCTCGCCCTCACGGGGCACGTCCACCATTAGCCGCAGTGAAACGAATGCACTTGCTTTTTTAGACGGTGGGAGCGAACGCCTCGCAGGAACTTAGCGCAACTGCTCGCACCTGCATGAAAATGAAACAGTTGTTGAAGAATTACCCGCCCCCCCCCCCACCACCACCACCACCACCTCACCTTACCAGGCAGGTAGACCAGTAAGCAGGTAGTAATGAGGCGATGCAAGTATACTGACAGTATACAGCATTGAAAAACAGCCACCCAACAGACGGACAGACAGACAGACAGACAGACAGACAGACAGACAGACAGACAGACAGACGGACAGGCAGACAGACAGACAGACAGACAGACAGACAGACAGACAGACCCCCCCTTCTGGAGTGAGAGTGGAGAGTATATTCCTCAGTCTTTTTGCAAGCTAGAAACAATAAACCTGCAGTCTGTGTTTGTGTGTTCTCAGCTGAGCCTCTAATTCACCAGAAACTTCATTTCTTTCCCTTCTCAAAACCCTTCCAAACACACACACACACACACACACACACACACACACACACACACACACACACATATATATTTCTTCCATTTAGCACTTGTCTACATGCATTCATGAAGCATCTTCATCTCACGTGGCTCCAGACATCCAACAATTTGTGCCTCTCTGCCTGAATTATCCATTGAGATTTTTTTTTAGAAAATTGCATCGTCTACTTTCCGACTTTGACTGCGCTTGGGAAGAGAAGAACCCAGTGGGGACGGTGGCGTGCTACTGTGAGCGGTCTGGGGATTTTCTGCCACTGACGACCCCGATAGGCTTTCACGTGTAACTTCACGAGCGGACGTGTTGCTTTGGTGGTGGACAACAGAGAGATTCTTGAGGGAACCAAACTCCAATTAGTTAATTCGACAGGACTATTTTTACAGTATGTTTTGGTCCAATGTCACAAGCATTACATATTTGTGTCAATACAACTGAAGGAATTTGACTATATAGGCAGAAATGCTGGCTGCAGTAATAAAGAGCAGCCATGAACATTGAGTCGAGATGCTTGGAAAGTGCAGCTCCACGTGTTTACTCAGAGGGCTGTCAAAGAAAAAGTGTAAGGCTACATTGAGTGCTTATTTACTTTTCTTTTTTTTTTTAGCCCTGTTTTAGCGTGCCCACCACTCCTTGGGTCTCTCTCTCAGGAGGGCCCCATTAATTCAGCACAGCCCTCTCGCAGCTTCATCAATGTTAATCAGAGCTAAACATACCATTACTTCTTCCACCACAGCCTTGAAAGTAGCTCTGGGGCTTGCGGGTATGTGCACGGCTGTAATTTGTTTGTATATATGAACTGCAGCGATGGTCTGCGGTCCTCACCTGCAGCACCAAGCTCTGGTCGAAGTTGTACGCGCTGGGCCGTCCCTCCAGCGTGGAGAAGGCCACATTTCCTCCAGTGAGGGGAGAGATGTCGCTGAACTCGTCCGTGCAGAGGGCGGCCCTCTCGTCGTCTCCTGGGCGGATGTAAGCGTTCGCGCGCTTCCCGTAGGTCTTCTTGCATGAAGCGCTGTAATACTGGTAAGGCAGCCAGGGTCCGTCCTCCTGGGTGCGTTTGTAGATGGCAAAGCTCTCCGGCCGGCTGGTGTAGAATTTCAGCCTCACGTACGTTATCTCGAAGGCCTTCCCTGTGGAAAATGCAGACGCGTGCGATTAAGTTGAAATGGAATCACTGGCAGACCCATTATAGTTAGATCGGTGCTTGTTAGATGAGAGACAAATACTGTAGGGTGGTAGTTCAGACCTGGGAGCAAAGACAGGGACAAGAAAAAGAAGAGGCCATTATTTCATTACAGGAGGATGGAAAACAGTGGGGGATAGGTTTCATTTCCCGTGCCTCCGTGTGGGATAAATGAACACCATTCCTTGAGGTGTAGAAGAACACCCTGGATTATTTTCTCATCATCTCGACAATAATGGACCCCCCTCACCCCTCACCCCCCCACACACACACTAAAAAAACTGTTCTAGAACAGAAAGAGACACATTATTCTACTCTAAAAGGGAAAAAAACCCTCATCTCCAAGGTCTGACCTAAGAAAGACAAAAACAAAGGAGAAGAAACAGAGAAGTCAGAGAAGAAACACATTCCAGAAGGGAAATCAATGTGTTTAGACAGATACATGAATGCATCCACATCCAGGGAGAGGTGTCGGGGGGAAGGGTGCCCTCCACAGGTGTGCTGAGCAAGGGCCTTGCTCAAGGACACATTGGCAGTGCTCCGAAAATGTCCTGTACATCTCCAGCTCCAATCCCACTTTCCAATAGCTGGGAAGAAAACCAGAAACCCACTCCAGCCCCTTGGTGACTGTTGGAGTCGATATTTAGGGGGAATTAGAATTTGGAATGGTTTTGGTATCAGTTGCACTTCCCAGATGAGACCACCAAATATTATGCAGCTATGCGTCTCTCATCTCTGCAAGCCTCCTGTAATGAATCATTTCTTCTGAGAGAACCTGACATCATTTACCTTTCATTACTGAGGCAAAATCGATCCTGTGTAAACTGACTTAAACACATTAAAATGAAATTTGATATCTGATTCCTTTCCTTTCACATGAGCACACTATGTGCTCATATTGATGCTGCAGTGGTCTGAATAAAAACAAAACAACAAAAAAAAGCCCTTTTCAGTTTAGTGTTTGAAGCAGGAGCCTTGGAGAGCATAACGTGTCTGAAAGGCCAGTGAAATCGTTTCTAGTGTAGTTACAGGAATGACAGAGGTCAAAGCACAGCTGCTGACGTTGTGCACAGACAGCAGTAAACGTTCTGTTTGGTTTAACTTTGGGAAGTTCCAAAACTTCAGCACCTGACGTGAGTTATTGTCAGCGATGTTGCAGCTGCTCACGTCTGGACTCTCAGAGACTAAACCTCCAACAAACAGACACAACATTTAAAGTGCATTTATTCAAAAAAAGGGATGTCTGTGGTCACTCTGTGCATAAATAGATGCATTTGCCTAAACTCAGACTCAAAGAAACGCCTCACGTGGCTGCAAACAATCTGATGGAGAGGGGGGAGGATGAGGAAGAGGGGCTTATAAATGATTCACATCTTAAACAGGATGTTGTGTTTTTCTGATGGGGCAAAAAAAACAGCTGTAGAACAACTGTTAGGATGCTTTTGTCTGAGAGACATG
This sequence comes from Lagocephalus sceleratus, assembly GCA_911728415.1. NCBI lineage: Eukaryota > Metazoa > Chordata > Actinopteri > Tetraodontiformes > Tetraodontidae > Lagocephalus > Lagocephalus sceleratus. The sequence continues at coordinate 3,168,253 of CAJVRN010000148.1, forward strand.
ACCCCAATTTCTTACCAGAAGAACCGCCGGGCATTTTTGCATTTCCGACCTCCCTATCCCGTCTCCTATCCTCTGTTTTTCTTTCATCCCCTCCAAGCAGCCTAACTCCCACTATTTCTTCCTAATCTTCCCCACACCCGATCTGTCCGGTACTGTGCCCCCCCCCGCCACCTACAAACATCCTACTGCTGTGTTTATCATCCCAGCATTTGCCTGCATTCCCTCTAGAGACAGCTTTGCTTTGTTTGGAGAGGCAAAAGAAAACAGGACTGCACCCCCCCCCCCAAAACATGCACACAGACACACAAATGCACACACAAACACCAGCGACCCAGATGGATCACACAACTTTCGAACAGAACAAAGCTATGTAACGCATAAAACATTCAAAAACATTCTGCTGCATGAGACTGAAATGACAGACCAATAAAAAGTAATGAAGAACTGTGTGAATATAACTACTGCCATGATTGTGAATAATTGAAGCCTGTAAGTGTGGCAAAAACAAACGTTTTGAATAATAACTGTTTTTATTAAAGTCATAATGTGGCTGCCAGCTAGAGACGGGGCCTATCGGAGGTTTCTGCCTGTTAAAGGGGAACCTTCTCTGTCGGCACTAGTTGATGTGGACTTGGTTTGCTCGTAGGGAATACAAAGGGTCTCTTGAAATCAATAACTGAACAAAACACTGACATAGATAAACTCTATAGATTTATGGGTATTATGAGCTAAAGACAGCAATTTCAATCCCAAATAAAGTCCATCCACCTTTCCTTAAAGGATAAGTAATAACTACCATCAGCAAAATTCAGCTCAGACATTCGTAAAGCAGCTGTTTGAATCTCAAATAAAGTGTTTTTTAAATTACTAAAGTCACCATTATTGATTAAAATGTTGTTTAAGAGTTCCTGCAGTCCTTTAGTCACAAAGACAACATGACTGTCACTTAGAGACAGGGCCTGTCGGAGGTTTATGCCTTTTAAAAGACGCTGTCTCTGTGAGAAAGCCAATCACGTTTTAAAGGCGACAGCATTAAGAATGACTACTCGGTCATCACGGAAGCTGCTCTGACTGTCACTGTCATCAAGAGGAACAAAAGAAACTACAGATTCTAAGTGGCTCTTCAGAATCCAGATCGCCATTTACATTTTCCTGCTGCATATCAATAATCTTCATTTGACGACCCCCCCGTCTCTCTCTGTGTCTGTCTCTCTCTCTCTCTCTCTCCAGAACAAACTCTGTAAAGTCACCAGCTTGGGATTTACAACATCTGTCATCATTTTGTCTGTGTCATGTGATCCTTTGAAGCCCTCTCACCAGGAGGGAAGGCAAGAAATTTGACCCCTCCAGAAAATGTGTTCTTTCAACTGTTTTCACTGCTGTTTTGAAGTCCATGAAGAAAAGGGGGTTGTTTATGTTATTCTGACCATTTACTCATCAAATTACATCCAGCAATTCACACAATGAGTGTTCTGAGCTGAGCTTTATGCCATTAATAATCATGTTTACAGGAAAACCAGCAAGAAACAGATCCTGGAAAAGTGGTTGCTGCTTGTTTCATCTGTCCATTTTCTTGTAATATTTTCTCATAACGCTGTTTTTATTTGCTTTATGTGTTTTCACACCGAGGAACAACATTTGCTTGAGTTCCCACTCACTCCTTTTGCTGTAGGCGATATGACCAGTAAGAGCAACGGCACATAAATACACTTTTTTTTATTTCACCTGGTGCCTTAAAGAGGCACTGAAATCCTCTACTCCTCCAAAAAATGTTCTTAAAGGAGTTGGAACTGCATGTTTTTTCCTCTCTTTGTTGATACGATCTGTTTTAAACTGAGATTTTTAAAAAAAACAATTTTCCTGGGTTTGTCCTCCAGTGCAATCCTAATGTAAAAATGTGTTAATATGAATTGCACTAATATTGCTGTATAATGTCATTCATTTTGTCCCATTTAATGGTTCTTTGGACAAACCAGAATACCAAAGATAACCCTGAAAGAGATATCACATGTTCTTCGCTCTTTATGCCAAGATGTACTAACATAATGTGCTGTGGCTTTAGTGACTATTCATTTAAACTCACATGGAGGATTGTGAAAGATTGATCGAAAGTTGGTTTTGGCATAATATGGTCAGTGATTCGGTAGAAACAATGCTTTTTATTCGTATATTGAAGATCAGGATGAAGACAAGACCTGTGTTCAAAATGATGTAATTCATTGAGAATGACCCTTTCAACCTGCATTAAAAATTACACTATTTCTTTTTGTACTGATTTAGGGACATGAAAAATAGAATGTAAAACCAACAAGTTTCATATTCACACATTTCTGCCCCCCTCCCACACACACACACACACACACACACACACACACACGCACACATGCACATACACACTGGCCCAGGCAAACAAATGAAAGTGAGAAAGGTAATTTCATAGAGGGATTTGTATTTGTGCTTTGCACCATTAATCGGCATAATTTAATTCATTTAAAGTGACAAATGTGCTCTGTTACTTCTTTGCGCTCTTTTCCACTGCGTGGTAATGGGATAATGATGCTAATGGCTCAAGCTGCTCTTGTAAAAAAAAAAAAAAAAAAAAAGAATTTAGTGAAATGAGAAATGTTTTAAAATGCAAATGTGAACAGAGTGAATAAGTGAATTAAATGTAATTGTAGTCCTAAAAGATTTATTACCACCTAGTTTGTGAAGCATGGTTACATAAGGAAAAGCTCAGGTTCAGCAACAAAAACAGACCAAAACTAAATTATAATTATTAATCTTCTCAGATTTTAGCCACAGTTGCAAGTTTTGCTAATGAAAGGAGGAGCGGTTTTCCTTCTTACCTATTTTGTTTAATTGAAGATGACCTAGCCCACCCAATCAAATCCCAACTTTGCTGCACGCAGCAAAACTACATATTATTAGGTTTAGTGCAGAGAAGAAAACTTGGGGGATATGATTTTTTTCAACCCTTAAGTAGACCAGACACACATGAATTTCCCAGGGATGAGCTGGAATATTGATTCGACTGAAGGAGCCTGCATCTCTGCACTTTACAATCGTATCTGTAATGGGCAAACTAGAAGTAACCTGGCTTTAAAAGTGGGACTTCATTGATTTTGTATTTAAATTTTTATAAAGTTTGTCCCAAACAGGCCCCACAACTCCCAAATCCCAAACCACTGTCAACAAACAAGCCAAGACAGAAGAGTTAGGCACCTCAACAACGATAGCATGGCATGAGAAAGAAGGACAAGCCAGTTTAAACACACCAGAGACAATGAGACGCAGGTGAGACACATGAGGGTAATGAGAGTCAAGCCCTCCCTGGCCTCACTCTACTATACTTCCTCATTCTTTAGATTTTCACACCACCTCAATTTGCTTCATCACCCTGACTGTGACCCTCCCTATTTCCTATATAGTGCACTAACTAGTGAGAATGCCATTTAGCAGGAAGGAGTAAAAGATCTTGACATCTGCACTTACTCTCCGCCATTGCTGCCCTTGCTGCAGTGAAATGCATTGTGGGATTGTGGGCTGGCTGAAAGCCTCACTAATGCGTCAGCACACAAATGACTGGATTCAGTGAATGTCTGATCAGCCTGTACTTTTACAACCGTACTTCCATCACTGATGCTGTCTGGCTACATTCTCACACCTCCACCATTAACCTTCAAAATCAAGGCACTTTCAGCTGAATGGCCGTCTTTTGTTCCAACATAATGGGACGTATAAATAAGCATTCAGCAACCTTGAAGGATGTGACACAAACACGTTTACCTTCCTAGTCGTTAGGCAACAGCACACAGAAGCAGGTACTTGAATTTGACAAGGTTTTATTTACTGGCTAACCTGCCCTGAACACTCGCAGCCTCCTCCGTCTGCCCACTGCTTTTCTCTTCTAATCCATTCAGAAACATAAATGAAACTCTCGCATCGCTCCCGCCGCATATTTCCAACAGCCGCTCATGCTTAAGGCATGAGATGTAAAGTGCCTATAGGAAGCATTTAACCCTTTAAACCCTGACCATACTGTCAAAAAAAGGGCATGAGAACACACACACACACACACACACACACATACACACACATATACACACACACACACACAAGAAAATAATTGCTTTGCAATAGTGAGATTTCCATGCATGTTCTTGGTGTCTGCAAGATCTACGGAGCTTGAGGAGCTGACACTGAGCGTGCATCGTTCCTGTGTAAACCTGACAAAACCAAAGGAAAGATGTGATACTTGAAAAGCCACAACAAAGTCAATGATTCATTTTAAATGACAAATATGAAGTTACAACTCATCTTCAAACATTCAGGCCCTGGACTTATTTTATCAATAAAGTAGAAGCTGTAAAGGACTGCTGGTAATGTTAGTTAAGTCAATAACTAATTAATTTGTCTTTTTCTTGATGTGTATGGTTGCAGTCCACTTGATGGTCGTCCAACTGAATAGTCCCAAGGGACTGGGTTTAACTTCTAAAAATACAAATGACAAATCAATTATTCAACGATCAATTAAGCGCGTTGGATTCCTCCCACGGATGACCTCATACTCGTCTGAAGTCCGTATCGGTCTTCCTCGGAGCTCTGCCTGAGCCGCTGGCGGTTTCGGATGAGTTCACCGCCGGTGCTCCGCTGCAATATGAGGCTTTGAAAAGTAAACGTCGGGCCAAAACCGGCCCATCACTCACTTGCTATCTGGATGCGTCAGATGTGACTGTGTGTCTTCCTCATCCGCTTTAAAGGCAACTGAACTGTCAGACATACCCTCGTGGCCCAACGCTCGCAAACTCTCCGAGTCTGAGCCAGAAAACTCTCGACACAATACCAGCCAGGGCCTCGGCTGAATAATACAAATTGCATTTCTAAACGCGTCTTGTCAAAGTCTTTCCCGTGAATTGGTTGCCAGTGTACAAAGTCTAATTCGCATAGCAAAGGAAAATGAAAAAGTAATGACTTTGAAACTTAATTTGTGTGAAGAAAACTGTGAAATCCCTTCTTGAGAAATAATCAGCTTTAAAGCATAACTGGTCTTTACGCTCTATTCCTGGATACAGTAGATGTAGTGCCTATGTTCAGTGTGCACGGGCGCGCAACGTGCACAGCATAAATTGGTGCAACTCTGCGGTCAAGGCGGAGTCTTACCCAGGTGCAGGGTGAGGTTGACAGAATTTGGGTGCTGGACGCCAAAATACATGGACTGGCTCTGCCACCAAGTGCTCTCCTCGTTCCGGTGGAAGTCCGTCAGCAAGGGGGCGCCGTGGCTCCGCTCCGGGTCGGCGGCGTCGCACTGGTGGCAGGAGCGCGTTGACCCCGTCTGCATGCAGTACTCCTCGGGCGGGGAGCCGCACACGTTCGACGGCGCGACGGTGCGGTTGAAGGCCACGTTCTCGAACCTGGGCATGCAGCGGCTGGGGGACCCTTCCTCGTCGTAGCAGGAGTCCATGGCCGCCCAGGCGAGGAGGTGGCAGCGGAGGTGAAGGGTGAGGAGAAAGCCCAGGAGGGGAGACCGCAAAGCAGAGGTCGCACCCATGCCCGCTCTTGACCCCCCTCCCCTTTTTTTCGTGCAGGCTCTGGGTCAGACCCAAAGCGCACGGAGCTGCAAAAGAGTAATCCAAGGAGGAAGTCTGGTGTGGGAGCTCTCTGTCTGTGAGGTCTCCAACATGTGTTCACCCTCTGTGCACTGGAATGAAGTTTGTGCAGGAAGTCCTCTCATCAGGAGCGGATGGCCCTCCTCGGCAGACAGAGGAGGGCCAGGGGTGGCGGTGGGGGTGGGGGTCTGGAGGGGGGGGTGAGAAGGGAGAAGTGGGAGAAGTTTATGAAAACTTCCCCACCTGCTGGCCAGTGTAAACACAGCAGCGGCAATAAATCCAGAGTGTAAAGATTTTCCACATGAGAGGGAACTGCGTGGAACAGACGCAAGAATCAGCATGGCGATAAATCCAGCGGATAGGCGTCCCTGCGGCGGGACCCCCCCCCCCGACAACGAACGCTGACACCAGTGATTCACAGGCGAGCGGAGGCGCTAAACCTGCCGAGAATATTCCAGCGGGCATGGCTGATCTTCGTGGAAGGATGGAGGCTGCCCTTGATTTCTATAAAACAGGCAGAGGCAGCACTCAGAAAACTCTGCTGAGGTTTCTACCAAGAGCTGGAGGTGCGTATCCTCAGTCAGGCCGCTCGAGGTCAAGAATGTTCTCTTACTTTACATTTAAATGGTAGTGTTTTCTTTGCCCTCACAGGAGATCCAAGGCCCTCTTGGTGGAACATGGTTGATAAATCTCAGGGTAAAATGGCAGGTAGCCCACCTCTGGTCCAGCAAATGTCAGCAATTACCTCACTTTGACATTTTTCAGGATGTCTGCCTGCAGCTTTTATAGTCACTAATGAAAAGAGGGCAGCCATCGAAGAAGCTCAAATCCAGTCAACGCTCTCTCGAAAGCCATTCAGTCGTTTAAAAGGGAGAATGTTTGGAACGCGGCCGGTGGGGAACCAGAAGAACGCGGCGTGGATAGACGCATTTAGAGACTGTGCGTTTATATTCCCGGTGGGATTTACGGCAAAGTCTTTCCCATAGCTCTTTGTGATTGCTTTGATTTATTAAAGCCCCATCAACTCTAAGACGGGGATGTTGTAAAAGGCCACATCAATTTGGAATAAAATCCCCGGCTGGCTTTAGATGAGCGCGTGTGTCTGACGGCGAATCTGCTCGGCCATTTGTAAACCAGTCATTATGTCATAAATACGGAAGTCTTGGGGTTTTTACTCATCAAGAAAGTTCATTATCGCACCACTATTCCAGAACACACAGCTGCTGAAAGATACAACCGCATTTTTTTCTTCCCACCATCAATTTAAAAATGAGCAATGAAGAAACTAGAATCCTGCTTTTTCTTGAGGGCACCTGCAGATGAATTTGCCTTCTTCGGGCCTATTAAATTGGCAGGGGGCTAAAATTCATCTTAACAGAATAATGATTTGGACTCCATGTGACACAGTATTAATTTACCAAAGCCATTTTTTTTTTTTATTTTAAACGAAATAAAGTCATATTCCTGACTTCAAAATGGTGGGTGATATATCAGCCAGCTGTATGAACTCAGTATGAATCCTGCAAGTCTGAAATCCACCCAAGGGTATGCTGTTTCCTGGGACCCCCTGCGGTTTTGCAGTCACTCAGACTAGTCAAAGACACGTGCTTGCATGTGATATGGGTGGGATGTGTGTGTGTGTGTGTGTGTGTGTGTGTGTGTGGGGGGGTGAAGGGGTGGGTGGGAGTCAGACTCCTGTCACTGTCAAAAATCACTCCGTTGTCTTCAAACAATGACACACGTCGCGGAGAGAACGTGGCAAAAATGAAAACTCGTTGTATCCCCCTCCAGCAGGAGTCCCAGTTGTGCCACAAAAGATGGTTTTTACGTCACCAAGAACTCCCGTCATGTTTTGTCAGGGAATACAGATATCAGGTCGTGTCGCAGTGCTGAAATCTCTACAGCATTCAAAGTGCATTTGGAGCCCTGCTCCTGATAACTCCCCCACTTTAAACCTCGTTCCATTTGCCCTTCCACTATATCTCATACTTTAATGTCTCCTGCGCATTATTCCTGTCCTTCCCCCCGCCTCCCTCCTCCCTGCAGATCCTTTAGACTCTCACCTGCCAACCTTTGATGCTGCGTCACTGCAGCTGATTGCAGATCTGAAGCTTGTTGCTCTCGGACGAGGAGCCGTGGCCTCTTTTCTCTTTTCTTTTTTTTTTTTTTATGATGACACAATGTCTCAGTGATGAGCTGGGCTTTTAAACAGAGATCTGATGTCACAGCTGTCAGTGCTCCACTTAGCGATGCAGAGAACGTCTGCTGGGAACCTGCTAGCTGACAAACTAATGAGCGCCGCGTGGCTGGCGTGTAGTCATCGAAATTTACTGCCGTCACACACTTTAACACAGTCAGGGTCCCCTCGAAGCCGTGTAGCTGTTGAGATGGCAACAATGTGACAAAGCTAAAATGTTTAAAACAGCCATGGGTCATACTAACACAAAAGCCCTGAGGATATTTAGATAGGATTGGAAGGGCTCATATAGTTTCTGATTGTGTGTGCGTGTGTGTGTGTGTGGCTGGGTGTGTATGTGCGTACATACACACACACTCCCCGTACCCTTTTGTATATTCATCTGTATTAAAAAACTACCCTCTTATCTGCCTCACCACCCAACTAACAGAACCAAGTTGTTTTATTGGTCCCACAGTTTAATAATTAGTTGACTGTTGAAGGGGCTTTGCTGAAGAAGAAAAGCTCTGACAATTACCCAACGCATTAATCCCATCCCCTGGCCTCATTGGAATGCACCACGCATGCAGGAATTCTTTTCAACAATTATTATTATTGTTATTATTATTACTTTTGTACAGCACAATTTGCTATTTTAATTTCACCTCCCATAATTAGATGTACAGTAGCTTATCTGCACTCCAGATTGTGGGAATAGCTGTCCGCGTGACCGCGAGGCCTTGCAGCTTTGTGTCCCAAAGGCTATTTTCATTGCATTTTCCTACCTCCCATATTACTGGTTGACACCCTCCAAATGTGATTTCACTCTCAGTACAAACAAAGACTCACCAGGGGGCAAATCCGACTGGAGTAGCAGGACACCAGTCCATCCAAAGTGAGGAAATATTTCACTCGATCAACCTTGGAAATACAAGCAAACGAAATGGTAAATCTGCCTGTACAGAGCTGTTCCAGACCTCTCGACCACACACGTGCTGCTCAAAGTCAGCGTTCACGCCCCGCTGGCACTGACCGCCTTGCGCTCAGCCACCTCCTCATCAGAATTCAGGTGGACGCACACAGCCAGTACTCAGCGTTTCAATTGTTCAGGCACTTGGTGTGTTTTCATTTCTCAAAGAAAGTCGGATATAGAGTTTCACAGTACTGCAGCAGATGAAAACGTAGGTCCTGGATGACCACTCCACGCCCCAAGCCACCTGAAATGAAACCAGAAATCTGGTTATGGAACTCCCTAAACTTAAATGTGACTTGTTATGAGCCCATTTGCTCAAAGTTATTTGCTTATCGCCTTCGACCTTGGCCAGAAATGATTCTTAGACTGTTGTCAGGTGAGGGATGAGACTTGATAAATTTGTTTCAAGCGGTTGGTTATGATGAGACTTTTGTGCGTCTGCAGTTGTCCTTTTAATAAATAAATGTAAAATTGGTATCGCTCCTCTTCTTGGAATCGGCGTGGAATTGTCCATGACTGACTGAGATGCCCATTGATCTTGTCACGCACACTTATCTTTAGCAGGAAAAATAATGTCAGCTGATCACAGCATCAGATTTTGCTCATTAGAGTCAACACCAATCGCACAACCGTGTTATTTTCCCTATTAGACACAAAAACCCTGTTAAGTCTGACAAATCACACAAGCCGACTGCCACATCATCGAAGCTGAAACGGTTCCATATGTCCAACTTGCAAAGCCTTTCTGAGATCAAAGCCTCTTCCACTGGCAAAATCACAAGAGAGATGGTGGCACCTGCACAAATGTGTGACATTGTTTCTGTCACATTGGTACAGCAGCCTATATTTTAACATTTAGTTTTGTTCAAGTCTTTGTTCACTTTTTTTTTCTTGACTGTGCTTCCTTTTTTACCCCTCCATCGGGGCTATATGTTTATTTTGAAAGCTTTATTAGCGCTAACATTGTTACCGTGCTCTTATCCACCCACTCTTGCAGTTAGACACACGTTGGCCACGCCCCCCTTTTAATGGCTGTGACCTCAGCTCTGTAAAATAAACAGGAAAACGCAGACGCTTATATCCTACACCTACCAGTCTGACCTTGATGTTCGCCCACGCATGCCATTAAACCCTTCTCCTCTCTTTGCAACTTTATTTTCCGCCGTTGGCACCGAGCGAGAGGCAAACAGGCGGCACCTAGAGGCTGATTGCGTCTGCTAAATGGGCGATAGGCGTAGTGCACATCTTCCGGGCCCGTTGCTCTCATTTAAAAGTCAGCAGTGGAGGCAAGGGAGTAGAGCAGTGGCGGTAAGAAGCTGAAGGCAGCAGAGAAAAGAGCAACACGAGGTGACCAGACACATGGACAGAGATGAAGCAGCAGTTGCTGGCGGCGAACCGCGGATGCAAATGACGGCGCAAACCGGAACGTCAAACACGCTGCAGCGATGGCGAGAATAAACAAGGCCACCGAGGTGGCGCTAACTCAGGGTTAGGACTCACCCCGACGCTTCAAGGCTGTTTTTATTATTATTGCTGTTGTGTGCCTGGTCCCAAAAGGTGAAAAGGGAAAAGCTCAGAGGCAGATCTTTCTGCCTCATACTGGCCTCATCTAAATGGCCCAGACTTGTAAAATTGAGGCTGTCTGAGCTGTAGAGCCCGATCAGCAGGAAGGATTACAGTTCAAAGCATAAAGCGGTAAAGTACTGGGACTCACGAAATGTCCCATTTACATCCAACTTAACGATCATTTCAAAGCAGGAAGTATGAGATTATCGCTGGGAAGCATTAGTCTTAATGTCCAGGCTGTTGTTATTCCCTTTCTTGTGTTGATTTGCCCCCTCTGATTCCCACGGCACAGCGTCTAATTACATTTTTGCGGTGGCCGTTGAACTAATGGTTTTTCTTATTGACCTCTCCGAGCCTTATCACAGCATGGTGGCTGCGATTATCCCGGGGCGCAAAAAAAAACGTGGCCGTCCTCCATCTAATTTCCCTCTTCTGCTGACCTAAATGCCAGTGTTTCCACTCTTCCTTTCCGTCTGAGTCTCACACGAGGACGCGCCTTTTTTTGAACTGCGCTTTTGAAAAGCGGACGCTGACTGCATTAAAACCACGAATACAGTGCATAATGTGTAGCGGCGCATCACATTAAAGAACTGGAGGGCTTTTCAGCTGCGGCGTGATCGGAACTGGTCTCAGAGGTCAGCCAGGTTCATCTTGACACAGCAGAAAGCTGTTGTGGCGAGCTTTGAGCTTTAGCGTGCAGCAGCGCTTCTGTGGATAATATTTGAGAATGCACTGGCTCGACAATCAAGATCTCCCTTTTTTAATGTGAACAATGCAGTGCAGCACAGACACCTTGCAGTGAATAACATTAAATGCAGTAGCGTGTATCCTTCAGCATTCCTACACAGAGCTGCTTTAATGCTCAGATGACTTCTTATGTCTCCTTCACGTGTGACAGAAAAGATTAAAAAAAGGCCGTTTATTGATTGATGTAAAAACCTGCTTTGCTGCACGTCTGCTTAACTCTTCTCCATGACTTAATTAAGAGGAATGTTAGTAGCACAGCTCCTGCTAACAACCTCTTCCTGCAATTAGTGACACTCTGGAGGAAATTAGGATTTAATGGTAAACATACGCATCTCTGAGACGTCAAAGGTGACCTTAAAGTAATTGATTCTCCAGCCTCAGAAAAATTGAAACAAGTCTGGTGTCGGATAAAAAAATAGCCAGTGCCTCTATGAGAGAGATGAATGAATGCAAAGACGGATGAAGTCTGGAGGTTGATTTAAACATGACTGGATTGGAAATGATGTTAACATTTGCCCGGGTTTCTTTTAATGGTGCAGTAACACGTTCTTCAGCATCTCATCATATATTTGAATGGCTGCTGTTCCATTTCATCTATTTCAAAGATTTCTAAACTAACAGTCTTGAAGGAGAATGGGGAGCAGAAAAAGAAAGATCCTTGTTTTTTTTTTTTTTAAACCTGCATGTGCGTGTTTGTGCGGACTCACGTAGCCGGTGGGTGTTGTGGGCGAATTTAGCTGCCGCAAACTTCAGATGAGAGCGTTGTGCGAAAGCGCACTTGTGATGATCTAAGCACTTCTGCAGCCTGAATCATTAGGGGAGCTGTGCTTAGCCGAGGACAGCCTGAGCATTTATCAGCATGCATTCTCCTACTTGCTGATATTCGAGAAACAACATTAGCGTTTCACCCTGCTGTCTCATCCACTCCTTCACTTTGGCCCCTTCACCACTAATCACACTGTCCCCAGCATATTTGCTGTCATTCAGGGCATCTGCTGAATGATTGTTGTTTCTGTTTATACCATCCAGTGATTGCCTACCAATAACTTTATGTGCAGCGGGTGCAAAACAAGAACTCAAGGTTGGGTCGCACATTCTCCCGTCTTGCTGGATGTTTTCTTGAGCTGACAGCGGGAAGATGAAAGGAAATGAAAGCACAATAAGATGGAGAACGGCCTCGAAGAAGAGCAATAACGATAATCCTCGGCTCTGTAGCGCCTTGAATACTTGTCATCTGGATTTCTGACATACGAGGCAGTGTCACTATCCGGCAGCACGACTGCGGCGCGCTTCCATGTTATTGCTTCCATATACTGATATCACGGTTTTCCATGCGGCCTGAAAAAAAAAAAAAGGGAAGGGAAGGAAGAAAATCACTGGAACCTCAGCAAGAGAAACTGACGAGGGACTCCAGAACGGACTGACATGAAATAAATGTTCTCTTCCTTTTCCCTTTTTGTAAACGGAAATAGCAAAAATACAATATGGAAAATCGGTGTGACAAACGAGGGAACTGGCAGCTTTTCAATGCCCCAGTTTTTATACCCAAACCGTGATGAAAAATAGACGGATAAATAAATAAAACTGCCGCCTTGGTAAGAGGAGTCCAAAGAAATGGATTTGCATGAAAGTTGCTCAGTTTGTTTTAGCATCAGAGACTCAGCAGAGATGCTTGATCATTTATTGAAACCCATCAAGTTTTCCAAAAGGAAGGAAAAGTTGAAGGTGACCGTCTCAAAATGACAAAGCAAACAATTGTACATCAAAACTGAATAACATTTTAATTATGCTGCAAAGGTAAAAAGGGCTTTATTTGCGAGTTTGGGTGACCTTTGACCTCACAATATGCAGTATAGAAACATGATCCTTGAAAGAAGTCATTGAGATTTAGCACATATTCAGCACTCCAAGAGATCTTAACACTTAACACACTATAAAATCACTATCCTTTAGCTGTGGTCTGCTTCATTTGGCCTTCAGGTTTTTCACTCAGGGTGGGAGACTACAGGTATATCATTAGGCTGCTCACTGGCAAACAGTTTACAAATCATTTACAGGAAACTCGACATATTTTAGCATTTTGCCTTTGAAGTTGTGATCTTCAGCATTAGAAGGAGGAGATATGTTCAAATGTGTTGTTACAGTAATGACCGCACTTCTCTCTGCCACTGAAAACACGGTGAGTCACCTGATTATCTCGTCCGTGCCCTCAGAGGAGGAGGCGGTGGAGCCCGAGAACCAGGAGCTAGATGAATCAGAAACAGCCACTTGGGTGGCCTCAGTTACTGGATGACAAATTTGCACTTGACATCAATTTCAGTACGTTACGGAGGTGATTTACCCATAACACAAGCACCTAACAATATATTTTATATAACTGACGTAACAAACTCTTCTGCTGAGTCTGAAATTGCCATAGGCTATCACATTTTCGCAATCTCAGATCAAGTTTCTGGCCCATTTACTCATATTTCAGAAATACTCAGCTTTAAGTATTTTACCTGTGAGACTATTAAGGTTCCAGCTGTGGTTTGTCTTGTTTTAGGTTTCCAGACAGCATTTTTTGACTGCTTTGTCTGTCCTTGTTTTTTGGTACCCTGAAAATTGGTCAGAATCAAATCGATTTTAATTTGCGATTCCAGTCTGTCTCAAAGTTTCTACATCTCTGAGAGAACAACCAGTGAATGATCATTCTGTTTTGGTAACTTGAACCAGTGTGGACCGACCATCTATTGAAGGCTCAGTATGGTACGGCACGCCTTGATCTGACCTGTTTTCATTTCGAGCCATGTACTGGAAGGCATGCGTGGAGTGACATCAGAGCTATACAGGCAGCGAAGAAGAACGCAATGTGAGGAAGGTCCGATGCACACCGAAATTAGACTCTGTCACACATGGAGCGAATCCCTTGGCTGCCATCTGCTGAAAATGATGACACTGAGAGAAAGAACAAGAGAGAGAACATAAAGGATAAAGCATGCCATATATAACCGAGCCAAACAGTCCTGTTCAGTGGAAACACAATGTCCGTGTGTACGGAGCCAATCCAACAAATGCATTAATAAGCACAGTGTATGAGCTGAAGTTCCAGTTGAATCAAAGTGTCTTTAAAAACATCAACTGCAGTTTTACCAGAGGCCATATCATAATGCAACATGCTGTATTCATCCCACTTTTTTGCACATTAATATGCGTTATTGCAGCATCGCTTTGTGCAGTGAACAGAGATACCGAGCTGGCATTTGTTCTGGAAGTACATATTGCTGGATAAAGGAAATATATTCTTCTTTTTCTCTCCCTATCTTCACTGAGTGGCTGAAGAAATGGAACCCCGCTCAGCCAGGATTAAAGTAGTCATGTGTGCCCTCACTAAAATACATTTTTTCCCCCTCCTTAATAGCATATTTCCAGCGCTCTGCTCTGCCTCTAATGATTCTAGTCCTATCATGTTTCTCTCTGTCCCAACACCACGTCCTTACTGTCTCACTTCAGCGGTCCTTCTCCCTGAGTCATCGTTAATGTTTTCTTCTTTGCGCCCACACTCATACCTCATCAGTCCTCTCATCTCCCACCGCCGCCCCCTCAGCGCCGCTCCTCCACCACCAGGCCGCCACGTAAAGGTAAAGTTCTCAATACTGCCTGGCGTGACCTTTCCGGATTTCTAAAGCTCATTATTCCTTTTAAGGCTCTGCTGTGACACAGACGTGTGGCAAAATTCTCATGACAGCTACTTCAGAGCCAGCGAAGATTGTGGTGAATCTTTAGTGTTCGCCATTGTTCTCCTCATCTCTGTCTTCCTGCTGACCTTCAATGCCCATGTCACTGTCTTTGTTTTTTTTTCCCCCACTTCAGCTCAACCTATTTTGGCCCAGTTCCATTCATTACTGTCTATCCAAATAGCTTTTGTCAAAAATTCCATAGCACGACAGATTGTCATTACATTTCGTGTCCCTTTTTTTTTTTCTTTACATTTTGATAAGTCTCATTAAAACTAGGGTAATGTGCTCTGAAGGCGTGCATCCATCAATCCAATTAGCTATATCTAGCTTTAGTAGGAGGTCATAGAGGTCACAGACCAGACCAGCTGAGTGTCCATGATGCTCTTTGTCATGCTTACAGCAGTTGATCACCTTTGCTGCACAAGGAAGTGTCTGTAGAAAGACTATTGAACTATAAATTGTGTAAATAACAGCTGGTCTAGCACTGTGAAATGTATTTTAGTCGGTTTACACGAATAACTCCATAACTCCTTGACTCGAAGGCAGGAATTTATGAGCTAATTATGAGAATTCACCCATCCATTTTTTTGTTATATGCTTCTTCATCCTAATCAGGATCACAGAGGAGTTGCTGGGAGCACCCTAGATAGGTGACTAGTCTCACGCGTCATCATTCACACACAGCAGTTTAGAGTCAGTTGTGTAGGTTTTTTGTAAAGAAAATGACATAATAGGTAACATGTTTCCATATTTCAGTATTTACTAAACTCATAATGATGCTTGAAATGAGCAAATAACATCCACGCAAACACCCACAACCTGCACATTAACACAATAAGTGTTATTTGCCTTACAGTAACACTTACCTCATTCCAATGCATTAATTAAATGCGACTGCTCATTCTGGAGACACTAATTTATATTTAATACTGTGTTGACATGAGGCAAATAAGCACTAAATACTGACCCTGCATATCATAATGGCTGCACAGAGACTGTAAACAAATCTGGAGATTAAACTTGTTAATTAAAGTTGATTTTACATGTATAATATGTATTGACACATATGTAATAAATGTACCATCTGAATAAAATAGCAACTGGGAAGAAACCAGCCTTTTTAAATCATAAAGTGATACCAGTGTTTACTGTTGAGCTGGTTTTCAGCAGTCCTGCTGGATAATGTCATCCATATACATGGGGTTAGTTACCAGTGTAAGATAAGGTCAACCTTAATGCGCGAAGCTGAATCATAATCTCAACTCACAGGAACTAATCAGGAGGCTAGTAACTCAAAGGTCAGCAGGGCGGAAGCCGAGATAAATAATTTGGGCTGTGTTCAGGAGGTAATTGTTGGCATCTAAGTACAAGAACTGCACTGGCGGAGCCTAGATCATCATTATCTGGGATTCTTCTACAACAGTCCAACACAGAAAAGCAATTTTTCTTGATTTCAGTGACGTAGCATCTCAGTGTTTGTTTGCCATGTTGCGGTCAGATGTTGAAGTTAAAATTGCTGGCATCAATTGTGACCAACCCCCAACCCAAATTATGAGCCATATATCGGCCTAACACAATGATTCACGACTCAGCAAACTTAAATGGAGGATATTTTTGAATGGCCTGTTCAATTTCCCGTCTAATTCGTTTTAGTTCGCAATGCAGATGCAGAAATAAGTTGAGGCCAGAGCGTGCTGTATGACTCAACACAGCAACACTGAGTAATAAATAATTGATTACACATTTAAAATATACACTATAAAACAATCATCTCCATACTTGACGTGATATAGTCCCCAACATGTGATGTGTCAGCCTCTTCCTTTATTCATTGTGTCATGAATATTAAACACATGTTCACCAGATGCTGACAAATGCAATTTGTTTTTCCAATTTGACCTTTTAGGTCTGATCGCACACGTTTTAATTTAAGAGCCAATCAAGCAGGATGGCGCATCAGGGATCCATCTGTGTCTGGCCTTGTCATAGTGACGCATGCACGTGTGGTTATTGCACATTTGTGTAAATTGCATTCAAGGACATTTGCGTTTAACAGCTGGATTCATTTTGGGCACTATCAAGGGTCATGAATTATATCTTTGCTCAGGTCCAAACCAATTGGAGAGAGAGAATGACCACCACATGTGCTCCAGCTTCCACAACATGTAAACAGATTATAAAAATGCGACAAACACTGCGATTACTGGCCACATAATGGCTCCGATGCAATACTGCTATATGCCGTCTGCACCAATTAGGGCCCTCGATCATTGCCTTCAACAGTGACCCCACCCTGAATGGAGGCGCGCAAAGATTGAAGCGTTTGAGCTGAATACCGAGGAGGCTCTCTCTCACACGACATCGTGTTTCCGAGGGGCTTGTTTTGATCAAGTGGGGAGAGCATGCACGCATATGAAATAAGAGCGTTAAAGCACGTAGTGCCATAACAAATACTTTGTTTGGACAGACAGGTCCTTTTGTCTCCATGCAGACAAGTAGCAATCCATGTAAACTGATAAGGAAAACATACAGGGCTTTTAAGATACATCTGACAGGCTTGGAAAAGCAATAAAGAAATGAAGCAGGCGACATAAACAGTGAATGGCAGTGCTCGGATTTAAGCTTGTTTCTTATTTACGTTTGTGCCCATGTATCAAAACAGATGAGTTATTTTGAGATACAGTAAAACAAACTCATTATATGGTGTTACCGCTGATTACATCTTGTCGCTGGGTATTCAGAAAGGCTGTTTAAGCTGCAGCGTCTGCGCCTTACCCGTGTACATCTCTAATCCTGATAAATTGCCCCATTTGGACTTTTGCTCTGCACACCAGCTCGTATTTCATGCCACACAGCCCAGGGAAAGAGGGAGCAAGAGACGGTTGGGAGGATGGCATGAACGTGGAACAAGAAGAATGGGAGAAAAATGAAGTTCAAAATCAAGTTGGTTCTGGTTTCAGGTTTAACCCATGCGTAGAGCAACAGCACACTGGTGCTCTACACATGGGCTTCACAGTCTGAGTCGCAAAATCCCAATCAACACAAATAGTCCTGGCACCTTCCATCATTATAGAAAAACTTAATTAAGTATTAAAAAAAAACTCTCATAGTCATCTGGAAATTTTCTGACAAAATACATATTTCTCGCCACACTGTAGATTTCCTGCTAGATGTAAACAGACCGAGTGTTGCAGTTCAATTGCCTTTTGTATGCCAGTTTATTTTTGGGCACTTGAAAAAAATGTATATTGTAAAATTTAATTTAAACTTTCCCTCAGCGTTCCCCACCACTGACTTCACAATACACTTTATTACCACGCTGCTAAATTAAAACGAGGAAAATGTCTTTAAAACTGCTTCCTTATGCATTTCCTGTCACTCCCACTTCATTGACTTGGCAGATGGATCCATCTATCCCGTGATGCATAACTGAGGCATACAGAGTGATCATTTAGGCAAAAATGGCACAGAGGGGGGACCAAGCTTAGCTGCAGGCTCAACAATTTCACTGTCTTGGATGTGTGAATATAAAACCCATTGCACTGCCATGGAGAAGGAAGCATATCTCAAAACCCTAATGTTAAATAAAGGCCGGATTTGGCAGAGCATTTGTTCAAGATAACAGGATGAGAACAAAATGGAAGTATTTGGAAGGATGAAGAAAATAACTATGTAATTTTCATAGTTGGGGCGGTCACAAAAGATAGGGAGGGAGGGTGGCGAGAGATAGAGAAGAAGGAATAATAGGGGCAAAAGAAAATGTCCCATGTTGATAAGTACAGACACAATCTGAGCAAACATATGGAGCTACATGGAGAAGGGGCTCCTTCAGCACAGGCCTTATCTGCAGCATGACTCCTTTTCACTCTGACTGAAGGACTAAGAGGTGATGGAAAACTTTGGCCAACCCGGGAGCACCGCCGGGCTTTTAGCCTCTGGATACAAGCTCAAAGACAAAGCGGGAATACAATGATGGAGGTGGCTGTAGAAATGAGGGAATGATACCAAGAACTGTTCCAATTTTTTTTAACTTTTAAACTGCTGGAAGAATATAGCCATGGTACAAAAACTTGTCTTCTCTTAGAGTATGGATACATGAGCATGAATATCCAGTGATTTGTCAGACAAATTTCCCAAAGGAGAAGCACCTGCAGCACGGCTGAACTCTTCCTTACCCACCAATGCTCTCCACTGGTTTTCTCATTTAGGCCTCCACAAGTAATTAGAGTTCATTATGAGCATTCCTGATGCAATTACTTTGCTAATAGAATCTAATTACAAGCCTGCCGTCTGCTGCCCCCTTTGTTTTTGCCTAACACAAAGTTGTTCCTACCTGTTATTATGAAGACCTTAAAGTCACGGATGGGTACAGAAAGAAGGAAGCGACTGCAGCAGAATGCAAAACGACTGATTTGGAGAACTCATCCTTCATGTGAGAGCATGTACTGACAGTTTCATAACTACAGGAGACTATAAATAAGCCCTCTCTCATGGCTCGCTGACGACAAATCCTTTGATTTTGAAGACATCAAATCAAATTCTTTAAAGCATTCATCAGAAATAAATCATCTACGGTCCCCTGCAAAGGTACACTGTGAGTTTAGGAAAGCTGGGTAGTTAGGTCTTATTTATTTAAAGAGGAACACCAGCAGTGACACGTCCACTCCTGTTAAACACTAACATTACTTTAAGGAAATGATGCGGAAACAGACGTTAATGGGCAAATTTGTCAGAAACACACAGTCAAATGGTCTTCATTTATTAATTATTCATCCACAAACTTTAAAATTGACTAGGACGACCTGTTTAGCTCAGTTGTTGTGTATAGCCAACAGTGAAATGGTCATAGACATTGTTCACCCAGGCAATAATCTAGTAATTCTATCACCAATATTGTTATCTTCATCTTCCAATCATTTATCCAGGTTACTTTTTCCCTCAGCCACTTCCAAGAACTCCACCAAGGGAATCCCATTGGGTCCGTGGGTGAGCTGAAAGACACTCCTGCGTTTCGTAGGTCTGCCCTGGGTCTCCTCCCTAATGGAAGTTCCTGTAACACGTCCCCGGGGAGGCATCCACACCAGATGCCTGATTTGCCTCAACTGACTCCTCTGAAGGTGGAGGAATAGCAGCTTGTAGCTTGAGCACCCCCCCACCCTATGGAGACACAATCCAGCTGTTTGCATCCATGCACGACCACGGAGGAGGGTCTGCAGTGCTGCAGACACTGACCCACTGGTCTGTCAATCGACTGTTTGTCCTCTCTCGTGACTAAACTTCTCCATTTGGGACAATAATGCTCTCTGGCCCAGTGTGAGCAAATCACTCTTTTCCATTATAACTGATATGTATCACTGTGAGAAGACTCATTTTCTTTAACCGTTGTTGAAACTTCAGAATGAGGTCAAAGGTAATCAGTGGCAATATGAGTGATACTGTTCTATATATACAGTCTTAGCTCGCATTTGGTGACCAGCATGACCATGTGACACCTGAGAATGAGAGATGTGTCTTTTGTGGTCCAGACCATCTACAAATATGCTTAAATCAGCTGTGTGAGTTTCTGTGTGTCCTCACCTTGTCTGAGCGCTGACCTTTCTGACTGGATTACTGCGACGCTTGTTAAGAAAAATCTACACCTCACAGTGCTCAACTAATCCCACAGTCAATTTTCACATTTCAGTCTTCATTGGTGTTGCAAGATGTAGAAATAGCAACAAACTGCGATTAATATTTGAAACAAAAAATCAACAAGAAGTAAAGATCTTCAAAGGCTAACAGTGGTTAAAAAAAACCAAACACAAAATAAAGAAAAAGGTGGAGTTCAATACAGTCTAAAAGGACTGTGACTGGCCTGACATCATGTTTTTGCCACATCAACGTGCAGAATTGCAACGTTTCTGTGAGTGTGAAGCCCCTCACGGCTGGTAGATAACGAACACTGTTGTGATGAATGTTTAGAATCTTTGATTTGAGCCTGGATGTCGCCCTCTGAAGCATTTGTTTGAAAAGGCAGCCATGCAGGAGACATTATCTTTGAACCCAGACCTTTGGGATGTGTGGTCTGGCTACTAATCATTGAAATGGAGGCTTAATATATATTTTTTTGTTTGTTTTGTGAAGACACAATTTCCACTTCCACAGAAGGACAAATAGACACGACCTGAACATGGCTACAAATGCCATTAACACCAATACAGGTATATGCGTATGGACAATGGAATGAAGGCAGAACTGGTGGTTGTTTGTACTGAAAATCCATTGCTCATTTATGATGATTTATTTGGTCTCAATTTAGGTCTTTTGAAAACCTGTCCACAAGCCACCCATGAGCTCAGAGCACTCCAAAGGTTATCCCAGAGCTGAGCTCATACGCCTACCGGAGCTACTGACTCACTCCTTGGTGAATCAACCATCCATTATTTCCTGATAAAAACAGAAAACATTATTTGCCATTGGATGTTCTGCCATAGAGACAATTAGCAACAAAAGACGGATATGGCAATATACTGATACAATTATTACAGTCACACAAATAACATGACACAATGGCGTTCCTCATCCATAAAGAGGATCTAAGTTAAACAGGTGATCTGAAATGCTGCTCAAATGGTGCCGTGGTGCGGAGCAGAACAAGACACGAGTGTCAGATATTCCTCTTATCGGTAGTTTGATCGCAGCAGTGGGACTAATTCCTCCGTCGTTCTGGGGTGGTCTGCTTTTATACAGCCAAAGGTTAAGATGGAATTACTGGCTACATATTTCCCAGATGTCCCCAGGCTTGAGAATTGGGACAGTGTGGACTGCTAATTGAACCAATTATAGCGTGTGAAGGACAGTTGAACGCGTCTGTTTTACATTAAACTCTTCTGACGCTCATTGTGTCTTTTGATGAAGCTTCTGGACGCATGAAACTTCTGTAACTGCTGCGCCCCTAAAAGGTTAGTCAAAGAGTTTGAGAGCATTTCTGAGGACTACAACCTCCAAAGCGATGTTAGAATTTTCAGTTGTAAGTTATATACGAGACAGGCATTACTGGATAAAAGTGGCTTAATTAGCGCCAGCATTCGTGATGAGTAAGAAGTGTGTTAAGCCTCTATTTCATCCATATTTCAGGAAAGAAAACCTGAAGCCTGCTGTCCTGGATATGCAAATGTGAACCCTAGCTCTTAGATCTGCTGTAAACAGCAGGAGGACATAAATACAGACAATCCAGGAAAACTGGGAAGGACAGGATGATTTAGCTGGTGTAGATCTTTACTGGGCTATTATATAGTCACCGATTTGACACTTGAAATACGTCCAAAACAAATCACTGTGTGGAACTGAACACCTACTATTTATCATGGGTGTCCACACATTCCATACATGTCTATAAACCATGATGTATATACAAAGAAACTAAACTACAAATATTTCTGGTGACACCTGAGAAAAAGCTCAGGATTTCTGACATATATCCAGATTTGATTGAGCAACCAGTTGACAAGAATTATATTGCGTAGCCACCTTGGGTCAAACCCAGTCATGGGGCCCTTCACGTCCACGTACTAATGCGACAAAGGTTTTAATTTCACCTCGACAAATGTTCCATCACTGTCTCTTTCCACTTACTTTCTCCTCTCTGCTCCACTGGGAAGAAGATGGAATAGTCCACTGCAATCCAAAATCACTATAGATTAAGTCATAGATTGATGTAATTTTAAGTGTTTCAATTAAGATTAAAATGATAGTTTTCCATTGAATAAAACTATTAATAATTTCAATAAGATATAATAAGATTCAATAAGACATTTGGGGGCCCTTGGAAATCTTAGGCATCCCGAGGCATTTGCCTAATGGTAAGGTACCCCCTTTTTTTAGATGTAAAATCACTCAAGTCTGCAGACTGAAGGAGGAAATTGTGGTTTCAAGAGTTAGAAGTCCACGAGAAATGAAAATTGACAGGGACAATGTAGCAAAGTAGAAATTTGTGTTCACCTAGTGGATTTTTAGATTTGCATACAGTTGAAATCCACCAATACCACAGCGGAAGATGTTGCTGGATTTGAAAGGGTCTTTTAGAAAAAAAAAAAAAAAAAATTGGGAATTGTCTTGATTATCTGTGAATCTTGTCCATGGTTACAGAAATAAAACAGTGCGGCACAATAACAGCTAAAGTATATGTTTGTCCTTTGTTTTGAAGAAAATGATGGACTAAACATTGCCCGAGTTTACAGAGATCATTTGAAGGTGTCCGTCTGTGGATTATATTACAGGTCCAATTACACCTCGATTTCCCGAACCCTTCACCTTCTTAAATGCACGTTAGAAAACACCGAAGTGAGCCACAATACACAGCACAAAAACAATATGCCCCCCCAATCTGATTAATGCGTCAATTAAAAACGCAAAACTGTCTTCCCAAGGGCAACTTTGCCTGGTTTTGCTGATTAAATCCTGAAAATGTGAGTGATACGCTTGGTGATCAAACATGACAGCCAGTTCATTAATGCAGACAGACAGGGCCTCCTTCTTGCATGCAGAAAACCTGACATTTGTACACACAAACATCATCCTCCCTTCATGTTACCTGTCATCTGTCCTCTGAAATCACTGCAAAATAATTTATAAATGACAAATTGATGCACAGCCTGACTACATTGATGGTCATAAATGATAAGCCTGGGCTCAAAACCAACTAAGGAAACTCCTAAATAAACACAGTTTCACTGACCTCAAATGTAGCCATCTCTTGGAGGACATTTTCTCAGGTTTGAAATGGCAACTCAAGCACATCAGCATCTGGTAATGACTGTTTCCACTTTATATGCTCAGAAATAATTGATAAAGTCTTTTCGGCCCCACTTAGTGGTGTCTAATTAAATGCCACAGCTATAGCCAAAAGGCCAATTAATGAATTATCAGTGGAGAGCTGCAACAAAAGAGCAACTATTACAATGCAAAGACAATCTCATTAAAATTCTGTACTCTGTCATCTTCCATTAGCATTTCAAAGGGACATTAATTCATATTTTCCTGGCCTTACACATACGGAAATGTGACAGAAATGTGTTCCTGTTTTATTGAGGTATGTAGACTCGTTGGCTTTGATCCACATCCCAGTAAATGCAAAAGTAATCATACAAACTGCCTTGGCAAATTATCATTTGGTGCGTTTATATTGCACTTTTATGACTATTTTTCGCCCTCCTTAATTACACTGACGTCGCCCGTTTGATTTGTATGGAACGCCATCAAGCAACTGGAGGCCGATACTGCTAGTTTTATGTGTTGAATCTAATTCATGTTCAAACACTCTGGAGTTCGATTTTCTCCCCAACTAATCTGCAGTTTTCTTGGCTCCCCTGATGCTGCTTATGTGAAATTAAAGCACAAATGCTGGAGTATGCAGACGCGGGCCCAGACACAAATCCTCTCTGTTAGAATGACATGGAAAAAACAAACAACCACACATCTTTTACACTTACTGTATGACCATCTGCCCTGGACGGGATGACGAGGACAGCCGTTGCAGTTTCATTGGTCCAGTTTTCACATTCAGATTCGAAGACATCGTGTCTGCAAGTGGGTGTGTTGATTACTAGCACGAAAAAAAGACTAATTCCACAACAACAAAAACTTGTCCTGGCAGTGTGGGATAGAGGTCTGATGACTGCAGGAAGGAGAGGCATCAGTCGTTTACCATTACTGGTGCTGACATGAAAACTGTAAATGTATTTTTCATGATACATCCTGAGCTGGAGAAAAATTGAACTCATTAAACTACCTTCCAAACCAAATGCATGCACCTTAATGAGCTAGTTCAGGCTCATGGCTAACGACTACCCATGGCTGTATGGCTGTTAAGCTTGTCACTAGTCAGAACGCAGACCACACAAGGGGGTTTATTTATCAAATAAGCTGGTAAAAGCACTAGCAGGCGGGGTCCAGAAAACACAAAGAAAGGGGAGACGAGGATAGGAGGTACTGGAAGAATAAAACAGAAAGTTCAGTCAAGAACAGGAGGGCAAAAAAAAAGATTCAACCGCAGAACTTCTCAAAATGACCATAAGACAGGAGCCAGTCTTCACCACAGAAGGTGTAACAACAAACTGGCAGAGGACGGGAGGGGGAACCGGAGTAAAATACTGCAGGTCTAATGAGCTGATGAGAAGCAGGTGGTTGGAGAATCAGGCTGGCCCCTCCCCGCCTGCACAGACAGAAGCAATCAAACAGCAATAAAAACAAACACATCTGTATTGTTAAACTCTTTATATTTGTTGAACATCTGTTTCAATCAAGATTGCCTCCAAAGCAAGAAAGATACTAACTAAAACTCCCTTTTAACTGGAAGAAGCCTTGAGCTGGGCCAAACCAATATGGGGTTGATGGTGAGAGAAGCTCAAAACTGCACGAGAACAGTGATGACGCAACGGCACGCGACATCAGCTTTCCCAAAGAAAGGGAAGGTCTGACATCGTCTCTGCATCCTGATCTGCTCTTCACCTTGTTCCCCTGCTCTCTGTAGATTAACGATGACTTCTTCCCTGGAACAAACCTCAGCGGTCTCGCCCTTGTGGTCCTTTTATCACCTGAAATATGTGCACGCCGTGTGCTGACCTGCCAGGCTCCGCTGAAAAGCAGAGGACCACTGAAATGAGGATGGCTGATTCTGTAGGACAGCAGTGTCGGTGTGCAGATCACTCTTCACGACTGTTCTCCCATTGGCCACATACAGGTTGTCCATTTAATGTGCCTCTCCAACAGCTCTGACATTCTTTTTAATGACAAAAAAACTGAGTTTTAATGATTAGTTAACCCCCAGATAAATATGATCACCTGAGTAGCTCCTTTTGTTTACATAAAAAAAATCAACATCTATGCTGACCTGAAGAATCAAAGACTCTTCACATTCACATTTTCTTTTTCAGTAATATAACATCCATTTTACAGACACTAATTGAAATGAAAATTAGCACAGAAATTGAAATGAAAATTAGCACAGAAGCCAGAATAATCTGTTCTTTGTTAGACAAAGTTAAAAGCTTTTGTTGAGCATACGCACTCTCATTCTGTGCAGGTTTTGCTTCTGTATTTTAAATATAAATTCATATTTCAAAGATGTACTACTGCAACTGGATCCCACCTTTAATTCCACCAGCCCCACATTAGTAAATCTCTGCTTCTTTTGCCTACACCAGAGCCAGAATGGTGTGCTCCTTTGCCCATTCCCGTACAGTTTAGACACCGTTCGGGAAGTTTGTGTATAATCTTGTTAAAAGCCGGAGAGGCAGGCAAACAAACAGACAGAAAATAGGCTCCTCGGTGAAGTAAAGGCTTTCTGTTTGAGGATGGCGGCGTGCTTAAAGTGCAGAGAAGAACTGGAGTTGTGAATTGTAGTTTCCTCCCCCGTACAGAATGGATTGGGAAAGAACAAATCATCACTGTCAGCCCTCGGTAACCGCAGACTCAAAGACCCGGCCAGGCTTTATTCCCTGTCAAAGTAATTTTCCTTTGGATTTTATTTATTATGATCAGCAAAGAGTGAATAAACAGTGTCTGCATATATATATATATATATATATATATATACATATGTGTGTATGTGTGTGTGTGTGTGTGTGTGTGTGTGTGTGTGCATACATATGGATTCTAACCCTAACCATAACTCTTCATGCTAATCTTTGCAGGATTCATGTTGGTTCCAGTGTCACCAGTCCTTTCATAAGATGTGGAATTCAGCCTTCGTGCTGGTGTCTGTTTGGAGACTAAAGGTGAATAAAATACATAATTTTATTGATTTCTTTCCTCCTGTGAAAACCTGCTGTTAGGAACCCATTATTGCATTCATGATACTGATTTCCTTTTTTTTACTGATTTTCATCTTTTGTTTGCTGACAAACTAACATGAAACAGACCACAGAATGAGGCAGCAAACAGACCGTGGCCATGTATGACTTAATCAATAATGGATGTTGCTAACAAGCACAATTCGCAGCTCTTTGCTGTTAATAAGCCAGAAGTTTGCTTCCATTTAAAGGCAATTTAATCAAGAAAAGATCAAATGAATCTTGTGTTTGGCCTGTATAAACCAATAGAACGTAGGCATTTCCCCTGATTTTGATGTAATGTAGGGGTTTTTATTATGAACTAATGGGCTTGTCCTTTTGGCACCCCTATAATGGCAATCCCCATTCATACTGCAAAATCAAACTTGGGACTAACAATGACACCTACAAAGAGATGTCAGTGAAACTCCTCCATGATAAGTTAGAGTAAGTTCTGGATCGGAGCTGACAGACAGACATCACATTTCGGCATGAGGAGGAATTGGTATGTGCCACACTCCAGTATGACTGCCCTGCTGTTCTTTGTACTCATTTCAAGAACATATATGTTCTATTATTCAAAGTGTGACATTAACTGTGACTTTCACATGCATTTAACATCACCCGGAAGCGCAAATGCATTGAGGGTGAAGCTTGTTTCAGTCCCTTCATTGCAAGGGTTCACTTTTATACAGAAATTCACTGGAAGATGTGACATTCTGAGCACTGCTCTGGGTTCAATCTGTACGTCAAAGAGTCAGATTCAGACAGGGACGTAGCTGCACACTTAGAATAGGCTGTCAAAGTTCTGTTATAAAAATTCCACTTAGACACGCACACACACTCAGGCAGAGTGAAGAAACAGTGAAAGTTGGAATGGAGGAACTATGAAAAGGCTCATCTGAACAAACATTCTGAAAGTCTACATTTGTCATTTATGTGGGTTTGACACAAGTATGGGCACCATAAAAATATGTAAATAGTACAAACAATTTTAAAAAAGAGGCTATAAAATGATAATCAGGAAATAATTATTCTAAAAGCATTGCCTCTCAGACCCTGAATCAGACAGAGGTTTGAATCAACTCTTTTCGAACTGTTTACTATTCTGGTCCCCTCTATGTGGAGGGAGAAAAATATCTGTATTTCAAAGGCAGCAGAATTAATCCTGATGATTTAATATTCATTCTGAGGGCTGTTAAAATGATATTCTGCAAATGCATCATATGCAGACAAACTCTGCATATTTGCGGTTGGAGGAGGGTCAACAAACAACTATTGACAGCAGCCTGCATGGCTGTGACCTGTAACCCCTCAAAACAAGAGGCAAGAGAACATTTTACTCCAGGAGTTCCATGAGTTTTTCCTCAAGGCAGCACTCTAACTGCCTTATTGTTGTCTGACTTTTGATTTATTTCTTAGTGTGATTGAAGAATTTTGCTAGAAAACTAGCAATGTTGTGGTAATGTGACTATCAAAGATCCAAGAATTAACTATTGATTAACACCAGATGAAGTTTGCAAAGAGAGGACACCAAATAAACTTGGCAAGCGGGGCTAATTTACAGTAGATTATGGGTCCAAAATATCTGTATCAAAACAGACGTTTTTGAGGGTAGGAATAAAATCCGGAAATAACTGAAGACAAGAATTGCACATGTGGGGCTCTGATGGTTAAATGCCACCAAAAGAGAAACTAAATGATTCAGATCTCCTGAAAGAGGAGGCAATCCCCAGTCTGTTCACCATCATCTGAAATAATGAGCTGGTTGTCATCACTCCGTGAAGCGGCAATTCTTTCCACGGGGATGCAGCAGGGAATAAAAAGACTGTGGGCGTGCCATATGACTGTATTAGCATACAGGCTGCTGGGTCTAAAAATAAAGGACTCAGATGGACACACAAGCTCTATAATAATAATAATCCCTGCTGGGTTAAAAGTGGAAATTAAGCCAGAGATATGACGGTTTGGGCATTTGTATGTGCATTGGGGAGGTGAGATGGCTCTTAAAAAACCCCATTAAGCACTTGTGGACAACTGCCTGTTTGATTTCCACTCTCATAACCTTCAGCTCCAATTACACCCGAACATGTCAGCGTTAATGTAAAGAAAAAGATGCCATGGCCGCGAGTGGAGCGGTTCAGATGGGCTTTCCTGCCAGGCAAGTGCGACGACAGGACAAACTAATTGGCTGAGAGGACGTAGTGATGTAAAGGGCAAATTCAACCAGGAACAGGCGCGCACATCACCGGTTACATCATACCTGAGCGCCTCGCTTTAATTGAGCCTGCGCCGGCATGCCGACGCACCTCTCTCCCTCCCCACCGCTGAGCAGAGCGAGGAAAATGAAATCAGCGGGCGAGGATGTGGGCTGCCTGTAATCAGGTTTCCCCCGGCCCGCTGTATCGACTGGAGGCTGGCCGCGTCTGCCCACCATCCTGTCTATCTCTCTTGATTCCAGCGTCTCCGGTGCTGCTCGTTTCACTCTGGATGCAGCAGCCAGCGACTATAATAGAGTAAAAGCAAACCCAGATCGATCTGGGGCAGGGCTGGCGTGATCTCAGCAACCGTAAATAAAGCCTGGTGCGTTCGCTTGGGCGCTAAATTTGGCAGCCGGGCGGGGGGCCCGTTTACGTCGTGTCCCCCCCTACTCACCTGCGGCACCGGCAGGCCAGATGCGGTGGATGTGACACACCTCCGGCGCTCCGGGGCTCAAACAGGAAGGGCGCGGCGCGCTGGGGATGGCCTCTGCTCTGCGCGTAATGAGCCTTGATGAAACTTAATAGCGGCGCTGCGAGCTCGGGAGCGCTCCATTTCAGCGTGATGGAGGAGCGCGTCTCGCGGAGATCCATTCAGGTCTCACCAAGGTCAGCGCTCTTCCTAATGAGCACGTGCTCAAGGGCGCACGCAGCAGCGCCTACGTGTGAGCGCAAACAAGTGTTAATGAATTCACAATGACACTACGGCGTTCCAGAGGCTGCCGGTTGGAAGACCGCAGCCTACATGTGAACTTCCATCCATGAAAATTTAGTCTGGATATAAATATCTTACTCTCCCACTGGAAGAGAGGCCGAGCCTCACTTAAAGCCCAAATCAATGCCTTTCTTCTCGTCTCATCAGAGGCGCGACTGTTTGGAACAGCCGAAGGAACAAAGCTTTCAGCTCATCGCCGCCAGATCCGCCGTGCGGTCTTCCTCGCCATCTGATCTGATGGGTAATCAGGGCAAATTGGCAGCATGCTTCTGAGGTAGAGGGTCTCTGCCTTGTCATCTTCCATCTCTGGGGGGGGGCTTTAATATAATGGGATGTGAGCCATACCTGCGTGCTCTTTACTAATACTGCTTCTTGTCTTTAACCCAACAGATCTCTGGATTCGTCTCCAAAGATTTCAACGACTTCAGAGGATATTGATGAATGTCCATTTTGTCTGGGCCCAGCACTTGTTTACTTGTTGATTTGTATTTATAGTCCTCTTGGACCATATTTGTCTCACCCATCACATTACTGTCACCCTTCCGCCCCCCAGACATAGACCCAGACAAAGGTCTAATAATGGGGGCGCGGTTTGGCCCCCAGTTGTTCGCGGACAAATATAACCATCAGTGGACGAGGCGGAGGTGCTGCTGGACTGAACATCAGCCACCAACTCATTTGCACATTCAAACGCGCTGCTGGTGGAATAACCAACATCGCTCTCGTTTCCATTCGCTCACATTTGGAAGAGGCAGACTGGGGCGTTTCTATGGTGATGCTGGTACCTGCCCGACGCGGCTTGTGTTTAGCTGCAATAACAACAGGGTGTTGGTCTTTTCACGAGAATGTTGACGGAGCATTTAAAATCTATTCAGCGTTGATGAACCTACTGGCTTGAACTTGCAAATACTGTTTTATCAGCAGGAAGGTAAATTAAATCTTCTTTTCTTCTTTCGGCTTCTGATCCAAAGGTGAGAAGATCGAACAGTATTAGGATTTGGAGCTACTAAGATCAGCTTAGGATGTCACCATGGTAGCAAGAAAAAAAAAAAAAAAAAACACTTAAAGAAGCCCCGTCTACACCGTCTACCTGTCACCTGGAGCGCCGCGGAAGCGCCTGTGACAGACTGACATGAGAGGCATCTGGAGGCTGTCTTCCAGCCAGACAGCCATGACATCTTATCCCGCTCTGGCACCACATTCGGGGAGGGAGCGGATTAAAGCTAGTGTTGCCTTCACGGGCGGAGAGACTTCTAAGGACTACTTTGCATGATGAGACAACCTCGTGACAAGCGGCGTTTATGTGGTATTGAACTGCGTCTGTGGCATCAAAATATGGGATCAGGAAGAGAACGCGTGTCGTTACTTGTCCCTCCGCATCGTCTCCTTCACGGCGTCTCACCGTTTGTCCGGCACAGCAGCCGAAAGTTTCCCTGGAGCAGCCGAGTGTGGGGGTGTTTATGGACATAGCTTAGTTTTAAACCAGGATGCTCCTTAAACCTCCCGTTGAACCCATTTTCAATCTCCCATTACATCGGTGTAATCTCGCTGAACATTGTTGGTACCACGAAGGACAAGGGTTCCACTTTGCTGCTCCGTCCAACTATTCTTGTCTTCTTTCCACTGATCTGGGCTCTTCAAATTGATGAAATCTCAGCTAATTATCCTCTCTCCAGTCCTCTTTTAACTGGTTGTCTTAGACTAGTTACGTCGGCCTAAACGAGCCCAATCTTTGTCTGTCTCAAATACCCATTAGATCAAAGCAAGCTACTTTTGAATTACCTGGAATCATCACAATTAAAGCTGGAGGGTGAATCAGAGAGCCACCATCACTCAGAGTTTAAAATGGCACATTATGAGCTGCTATGTCATAAACTACATATAATATTTATATAATGTTTGATGCTTCATTATGAAGCAATCGTTCAGACTTATCTGGTGATTTAAACCCTCTTTTTATGCTGTGATGTTTTTCAGCTTGGCAATAAAATATAGAAGACAAGAGAATTATGTCTTAGAGATTTGGTTAGGCGAAAAGTTTCAAACAAAATGAAATGCAGCCAAAAGTTTTTACCACCTTTATGTTATTATTATCATTCAGCTGTATTTAACTGTCATCAAATTTTAGTTGCATTATGGGATCATTAACGTGGAGCCCTCTGTCCTCATGTACAGTTCTTGTGATAGGAAAATATATTTTCACCCAGTTTTTTGACTTTATCTGTACTTTATCTGCATCAGCAGTGGCGCTGGTACCTGAAAGGTGGATTCAGGTGTAAAGAAACGCACCGGCTATTCAAATCTGCTGCTGCTGCTGCTGTTGTTGTTTTCCGGGCCCGCGTGCCAACAGTGCGGATGGAATAATTCATACAGCAACCTGGATGCGTTTGGATGGAACGCCACCTCGGGCTGTTCGCCGTGCACTGGGCTGCCTTTGTGTTCCAAGAGAATTTCCAGAGCATGCAGCTGGAGAGCGAGATACCCCGCCATTCTTTTTTCTTTACCTCTCCGTGCCACTGCACTCTTTGTCTGCTGCACTCCAAATCCTTCTCGAACCACCTTTTTCCTCCCTTTCCTTCGCTCCACAACTGGTGCATAAAGAGACAAGAATGACTCCTTGAAACAGCTCTTTTAGTCATCAGCGTGACGCGAATTGTGCTCTGCATGAGCGAGTGACGGGGTCTTCGGAGGGATTGGGGGTCCCGTGGGTTTTATTGATTCATAAATTAAGTGCACATCTCCTGAGCATTAATGGGACTCGCGGCCTGATGCATCACGGATATGACGAACCCGGTGAATCACTCAACATGGATGAGGGAGCTAATTTATTCACACACACGTGTCAAGTGAAGAAACACTTTTTTTTTTTTTTTTTTTTTTTAATCTCGGTGGTATTTGAGTGGCTCATGTAACAGATAACAGCGTGCTGCTGCAGGAAACTGAGCTGCGTCAAATTAGAGTGTTTATTCCCCCCCCCCCACTGCTGCCGTCGTCGTCCCGTGAGGGTTCCGTGTCAATGCACTTCATTTATTAAATATTCCCCAGCCCCGCACGTCTTTGACAGATCATTTATGTGAAAGGTCAGAGGGAGACTGCAAAGAGGAGGACGTTTAAATCTGTTTTCATCAAGCTGTTCGGGCGGTGGATCAGGCCTTGTTTAGACAGCCGCTTCAAGGAGGGATGGCATCAATGTCACGGCTTTGCAAAACAAATGTGGTTTCATTTGCCCCCCATTCCCCCTTCAAGTTAGCTCGGTTTAGGGAACAATTTGAAGAAATTTATTCTACATTTGTATTCGGATTAGCCAAAACCAGTGTCAATGTCCATTGAATAAAGCAGAAAAACATAAAAAAAGCAAATACAGAATTTGCAGAAGACAAGAAAAAAAACAAAAAATAAATCCAAGCTGAGAGTTTCATTCGCGTCTGAAGGGAACGAAACAACAAAATGGATTAAGGTCACTGGGGTCAGTGATGCTCCGACCCCCTGCCTGTGAATTTATTGCCTACCCTCAGCTGAGGGACTGGCTGTCTCTCCCCCCCCGACCACCCCACCCTTCCCTGTTGCCCAGGCAATCCTGCACCAATATTGATAAAGTTGATAAAGAAATGCTTCAGCATGCACCTGAAAGATTAGACCTGAAATCCCTGAGGTGGGGGAGCCGGGTCTGCACACAGAATGCTCCTCAAATCCCCCGACAATCAGCGACTCCCCGAGAAGTCGCACTGAAGTGCTGGGACTCAGAGGACGGTTATTTTCTGAAAATCTGTTTGTTTGGGCTGTTTGGAGACGAGTATTTGTGGCACATTTGTGCGAGTGCGACGGAAAACAGTAATTGGATTTCTTCTTTTTCTTTAAAAAAAAAAAGGATCACAAGACGTGAAAAAGACCGTGCACAGGGAAGCTTACGCAGCTCAGCTCCCTCCGTGCAGCCCGGCTGTGCCTAATCATGTTGCATATAGAATTCAAGGATCAAAGTTCCTGTGATGGCAGAAGTCGAGCTGCACAGCGCCAAGCTGACATCTGTATAAATGGAGGAGGTGGGTGTCTGTATGTATGTATGTGTGGTGTATGGAGGGGTGGGGGTGGTGGTGGAGGTGGGGGGGGGGGGTACAAGGTTGGAAAGCATGAGGCTTTTGTGGAGTGCAGCACATAACTGGCAGCCCCAGAAACATCTGGCAGCTGTTGGCTGAGAACTCAAAGATCAGCAACCTGGAAACGGGGGAACGTGGCGGAGTAAGCGCGGGGGCCGCGGGAGTCGCCGGCGGCTGATGGTCGCCTTTTTTTTTTTTTTTTTTTTCCATGTTTTGTCACCTGGCCTAATGCTGGCTGACCTCCACACACACACACACACACACACAGAAACACACAAGCTGCTGGAAGTCTGCAAGGGCGTAGCCTTCACGGCTTACAGGTCCTCGCTCCTGGAAGCCGCCCAGGGGTGCAGGTGAGCTGGCAGATGCTCTGGGGTCTGCGTGGTGATGGGAGCTTGTGGGTGCTGACTGACGGGTGGATAGAAAGAGCCGAGTCTGTGGAGAATCCCCGCGGTTTGATGGATGCGGCGCAGCGGCGCGTCGGGATGGAGGGTTATTAATGGAGTGGGAGCAGAAGAGCAGTAATTGTTTCTGCCAGCCAGTGTTGATCAAAGAAGTCTGCCTCATTATATTATAGAACTATTAATTTACTACTAACTGTTAATTTCCCCATGATACAAGTCGTGTTTAATAACTGATGAGACGTAACAGAAGTTTGAAGGCTATATTCTCCGTGTCTTGCCTCCTGAACAACAAAAACAAGCTCAGGAGCCCGAGCAGATGTGCGGAGACACCAACAAAAGATCCACAGATGATGGAAATGCCGCAGTCTTTAATAAATCCACAAATATGGCTGTCAGCGGAGCCAGCAGGACGGCTTCCCAGCAGCTCACCTGCTTCCTAAATGTGATGAATGCGCCGCCATTGGCGGGCTCAGCAGATGGGGATTCCCTCGGCGCGTCTGAGACGATACGCATCTGAGTCACGTTTATTAGATTTTAAATTAGTGGGTGAGGTCTGTCAATTAGATTTGTTTAGTGTGTCTTTGGACGTCGACAGCTACGGATCAATCCAAACCTCTATGATGTTGGGGGGGTGATGACAAAGCTGTATCCCAGTAAAAGCCAGCCAAGAATGAGGCTTTCATCAGCAATTCTTTCATAATGAATGTACGGCGCCCTGCGGAACGGCATCCATCTCCATGATTTACCGTGTGAGCGGGATCCACAAGAACACTCGCCCTTGATCCGACATTCCGACAGAACCCTCAATGCAAATAAAGAGGATGTTTCCAGGATGGAGGGTCCGGGGTCGTAGATATCTTTATTGGGTAGTCACTACAGGTTAGAGCTGATGTAAACAAACACTGAACTTCATTTATGCCGTCACCATCGATATTTCTTTTAAAACTTTGAGGCGCTGCCCCAAACTAATATATAGATCATTCCTTGTGTTCTTTATGCCGGGACTAAAAACAGGATTAAATGCTTTTCATTTGTATGGAAATCTGCTTGAAGGGTGTGTAAGCAGGCATCCAGCACTATCAAAATCGATCAGCACACTTTTTTTTTGCTTACTTTGGATTGATTTTTGCACTACTGACTCATTTTCCACATCGACCATTGATTCTCATTTGCATTCCCCCCAGAATCCTCTCCTTGTTACGTATGTGTGCGCGTGTGTGTCTGTGTGTGTGTGTGTGTGTGTGTCTATGTGCACGTGTTTTATCTCTCTGTCTGCATGCACTTTTGTTTCGCGTAGAAATTTAAATTTCTTATTTTTAATTGGATTCTTAAATGGCATTTTAACCACATTAATTGTCCTCATTGTCAACATGTCAGGCACAGCCGGCGAAGCCTCACACTCACGCGCGCGTGTGTGAGTGAGTGTGTCTCTACAGGCAAAGTGAAGGACAGACATCATTGCCCATCAGTCTTCTCTTCTTTCACGGCAGAGCTGACAGGATTATTGGAAGATTAAAAGTTTTTGAAGTGAACCCCGGCGCCGGAGGAAATCTTTCAGATCTGTTGTTTTGTTTTTTTAGAAAAAGCCAAATATTAAGCACTGACAGTTGCATTTCAGCAAACACCAAGCCATGTGAGCTGAGATGTCTGTTAAAGAGACCTCGGATTGCTCCCAATCCCCCCCCAAAAAGATGGCAAAGGTCTGATTTCTCCTGCTTCCAGAGCCATTTTTCAGAGAAAGACATGCGAGGCTGCTGCTTGAAAGTTGATACAGAAAGGGAGACATCGGCGAGGGGGCCCAGATGAGACCGATGATAATTGGGCACACCACGACGCCATCTTCATCTTCCTCAGGAAACGCCACGCCTCTCTCCTCTGATTGCTCTCATCGGTAACCTCCCAATTAGTTGCGCCCTTGTGGACCGGACTGGGAAGACGCGCTTGTTTGCCCAGGCCTCGTCATCACTTTCACAGCCCCCCGACAGATTGGGTCCGGCCTTAATCTGGCAGATCCGCATCGCTCGGGCAGCTGCTTTCTGATGGGGAGGTCGACGCTGATGCTGTCTCGTAATGACCGCAACATCTGGCGTGACACGCGCCCTCACCGTGGCCTTTGAAGATGCTGCTTTCCCACATGATGACCATTACTCTGGATTTGCTGGCTCTGGCCGTACGCGTCCGGCTCTCTCCATCCCCTCCCCGGGTGTAGATCCCTCTCTTGGACAGTGTTGGAGCAGATGGTGGCAGGGTTCAAATTTGGAGGGATTACAGACTTTAATAAATGCCGCCACTGTTTCCAGAAGGCAGACACGAGTGTTTTACACCCGCGGTATCACTTAATTTGGCAGATATATTCCTGAAAGGAAATCTTGTGAAACTGACAAGTCATAATGAAAAATATCAAGGCAAAAACCCTCCTGCCTAAACGCGGCCTCCTGCAGTTTCGTTGATGGACAATCCAATTAAAAAGGCTGTTCAGATCCAGAGTCTTTCACCCCACAGCTCTCTGACAGACCCAACAATCTGTGTGATGTTGCCCACTTTATTGTTCTCTGAACAAACAGGACTACTGAGGACTAAACAGAGGGACAAATGAGGGCCATTCAGGGCAGCAGATCGCTAATCAAGTCCTTTTGTTGGTATTTTATTCTATTTTTTTTAGATTTTCAACATTTTTCTTACTTTTAAAAGAGAGAAAATCCTGCACTGTGTACAACTCTCCAATATTGTCATCTTTTCTAAATATGTTCCACTTCCTCTCTCAGGTTTAAGCACATCATTTTAAAATGATGCAGTCCACCAGTTTGTTTGGGGATTGCAATCTCCAACATGCTGCTCAATGTTGTTTTTGTCTGTAAAAAAAAAAGGAAAAAAAAGCAGCCAATAAAGAGGAAGAAGGAAACCTGATGAGAGCCACATTGGGGAAGGTAATATCCTGAATTGGCAGCGATCACGTTTCAGGTGACTGTGAAATAAACATTCCTGATAGACCTGAAAATTGGATGATATCCTGTTAAAATTAGACAGATATGGAGAGATGGTGGCCTGATAATATGGCAGATGGATAAGTAGGTAGGTAGGTAGGTAGGTAGGTAGGTAGGTAGGTAGGTAGATAGATGGGTAGGTAGGTAGGTAGGTAGATAGATGGGTAGGTAGGTAAGTAGGTAGGTAGGTTGGAAGGTAGGTAGGTAGGTAGGTGGATAGAATGGATGTGGAATGGAGGAAGAAAACCCATGGAAACAATAAAAGGCGGTGCAGATCTCAGTGGAAAGACATGAACAGCTGTTTCACAGGCAGCAGAACCCTGCAGGCTGTTGAGACCGAGCACATTTCTGCTGTAAACATTTATAATATATGCAGCGGCGATGTGCATCTCAAAGACAATACAGACGGAAAAAAGTACGCAGCTGGATAGATCCAGGTTGGCGCTCCACGCTCGGAACACTGTTTGTCCTCGTGGACTCGTCAGTTGAGGAATTGTTTACTTGTTGCAAAGGCTTATCAGGAATAGTTGTGGGTTGTCCTGCCTGAGCACGTGCAGCATAAACCAATCGCAGATATCAGTCATTTCATGTCTTTTTGGATTATCAGGTGTTGAGAAGTCGATTGATACCGAAAAGATTCTTGTTCCACTGCCAAACGTCCTTCTGCTAATGTGTTTTCCTCACATCAATAAGGCAGATGAAGGCAGCTGTGCCAGGTGTTTTGATCCTTTTTTTGTTTCCCCCTTCTGAATACTGTGTCTTTGCGGTGGTTCCTCCAGTTTGCGACCTGTAAAAAAACTGAAACTATAAACAAATTTTTTTACGCTACTGTTTAATTCTTCTCCTCCTGTGTGTAGCTGGGCGATCCGCTCATTAATTCCACAGCAGCTCACCTTCTTCCGGCCCAGTGTGATCACAACAGGCGGTTGGGGCCACAGGTTGTCCGTTCGAGAAACAAAACAAACAACGTTTCAAACAATGGAAACGTGAATTTAACCAGACAATTCCCTCCATTCTTCCTTTCCTGCATTTACATCAGCCTCTTTCCTCGTCAACACACCTTTGATCATGCGCTAATCCTCAGTCCAGTTGATACTGGAAACCAGCGTGCGTGTTTAGTCAAATGTGTACTTCTACCTGAAGCCCCGTGTTGCTTTGCATTCCGAATGCACGCGCACGTGTGCCTCAGCGTGTCGCATTTGAGCTGAAAAGAAGAGGAGCGCATCTGCGGCAGCTGCTTGTTTCCCTGTGGAGGCTCCATCAGGCGTGACTCACGCTGCATCCAGGCTGGGAGGACAAATGGAATTCACGGAGCTGACGAGCACGCCATCTTCTAACCCCCCCCCTCCAACCCCCCCCGCAGATGTGAGCAAGGCCCTGAATGCACAGCTGGAGGGCTTAGTGGTGATCTGCAAGAACTGCTGCAGCGTTCACTGTTTTAGCGTGAATATTCACAAATTAGGTTTTATTCAACGTCAGTGAGGAAGAAAGTCGTCCTCGTTAATTAAAGCCG
This sequence comes from Lagocephalus sceleratus, assembly GCA_911728415.1. Lineage (NCBI taxonomy): Eukaryota > Metazoa > Chordata > Actinopteri > Tetraodontiformes > Tetraodontidae > Lagocephalus > Lagocephalus sceleratus. Next base: position 3,206,818 of record CAJVRN010000148.1, read on the forward strand.
AAAGTCGAGGTCAAAACGCTCTTTAACCAACACAGCGGACCCCCACAGCAGGGTCCCAAAGCTGTCTCTGATAAAACAATTAAACGATTATGCTATATTACCATGAACTGTGTTTTTGTCATGTTGCTTCATGTTGGTTTTGTTTGTTTGTTTCCTTGGGTAAATTCATAAAAATGACATCTACAGTTTTTCCTGCTTCGATATGGTTTTTCCAACCTCATTAAAAGCTCAAATCAGACACACAGAAATGTAAAGAAGAAGAATCTCATATGCGCGGGCTGAGCGAGACGCAATAGTTTTTATTGTTAGGCACAATAATGCCGCATACGAGGCCAATTACAATCATCACATTAGAAAGGAACGATTTGTTTCCGCTCCGGCACAAAGCCGTTAGCCTCATTTGGGATCTTGAGAAATGCTTTCCAGCTGGCTCTTAGATGTAATGTGCAATATTGCACAGAAAACCTCTGGAAGCGTATTTAATCCAAATGTTTGTGTCCATTAAACACATCTGTAGTGCTTTCTATTTGAAAGGTGGTGGTATGTTAAAGCTGCCTAGGAACCTCAAACCGCTTGATCTAAATGTTTGAACTGGCGAGATGCACATGGACATGATGGCTCCAGTGTAAGACAACGATACGAGGCTCAAATATTGGCTGACAGCTGTCTGGGCTCGGCCTGAAGGTGATGAAGCACTTCTGGTGACTACAGTAATGCCTCAGCCTTAAATTTAAACCAGTATTGACTGGAAACCCCTCTCTGGTTTCTGAGCGGACTGGCTACACAGACGTAGCACAACAGACATTCAATCTCCTACAAAGGGAGGCAAAATCTATAATAATTTATCAGACCATTCAGGAACCAAGAGGCCGGCGGCGCAGAGGGTAGCCAACAGAGCAGCGTGAAGCAGTTTGACACGAGCGCTGTGGCTTTCGCACACTGGTCACCTTTTAAGAAGGCACAAAGGTAAGATGCGGAGACAGCTGTGACACACCTCCTGTAAGAACACTCTTTTCTTTTTGGAATTTTGTTCATTTAAGCAAAGCCCGCAAATCAAAAGCCTTCACAATACATCTAATTCCAGCATGCTTTACCGTTCAACCACTACTGGTTCTAGGTTTTATCGCTGGATGTCATGGCTCCTTTTATAAAGCAACCACCCACCTCAGCTACCAATCATGACACTTTGTACATCAAACTATTGATTAAAAGCAAGCTGATGTTTATCCTCTTATTGCAAGCGCTTCCTAGCGTAGATAGAGGTGTTCTGACCTGACATTTGAAGAGCTTATCTGTCGCTCATTTCATGGTTTTCAGCCTTCCTCCTCTCCCGGCCCTCTCTACACGCAAACCGTGTCGACTTCAGGCGGAAACACGTGTGTGAGCGGGTCCTTCCGACCGTCTGCAGTTAAAAATACATAACCGCTGAAATGTCACAGGTAATAGCCCTTCACAAGCGCCATTACAGTTATTTGTAGATCATCCACAGGTGAGCTGATTCAGGGGCGGCTTCATTCCCAAAAGGTCAGTGAGTGATTTGGCCGACCACTTTCTTGTGGGTGGGAGGTGCAACGATTCTTTTCTTCTGTGCTCCCCAGGCCCCCCCCTTGAAGGGTTCAGCTATCTTGGATGCTGCCTTCCTGTGCTCTGTGTGATGGTGATGAATTCAGAAAACATTTGATTATCTGAAAAAATGAATCCCGAATATCTCCCTCCATACGGGTGTCCCCCACCTCCTATTTCATCAGCACCTTGTTGGTAGGGATGATGATAATGGCCTGCAGCAGCACAGCATCATTGCCTGTGAAACCAGGTGACACACACGGTAAACCCTGATTGATTGGCATCGGGGTCACGGGGGGTTGCTGCCCAGGGTGGGCCATCCTGGGCTCCTTGGGAGCTTCGAGCTCGCAACCTAATGAAACTGGAGTTCCCAGAGAAAACTAGGGCGCTGGCTTTGCAAGAAATAGCCCCGGGGCCAGGTTTGAACCTAGAAGCTGCCCTTCCGTGTGTTTATGGAAAGTAAACACAACCCCAAAACAAACAGCACTGAGTTTTAATTAGATTTACCTCTGGCATAAAATGATCTTTTACAATGTAGTTTATTTGTAGTTCTTAATTACTGCTGTTGTCTCCCCGTCTCACATGCAGGACTTTATTGTATTATAAACCGAGGGTGCCTCTTAGCTTTATATCATTAATTTCTGGAATCAATCACTTCCTGTTTTGGAACATTTCTACTCAAGAATGAGCCACAGAGGAGTGGAGTCAGAGGAGTCATCACATTACAGACATGTAGCATGTAAATGCAGAATACACAGCAATAAAGCAAATAGAGGTCAGGCCAGGGTTATCAATATTTGCCTTATTGATCTGAATACATGTATGAGAAACGGGAGGTCAGAAGGTGACGGAATCAAGGGCACGCGCTGACAGTGATGGTGAAGAGCAAGTACTTCCATCCACGTTTTCTTTTCTTTCTTTTTTATTTTTTTATTTATTTTTATTTTTTAATTGACGTCAGCTTTGAGACCAATTAGGTTGAAGGCCGCAGGGCATCGGCGAGTGTACATCTGCTGCACCTCTGCAGAGCGGAGCGCTTCAGGTCGGAGAAAACAACAGCAGTGTTTATAAAACATCTTCACATGCCAACGCGGGCTCCGCGGGAAAATAAAATGCTTTTTTTAAAAAAAAATCCAATATCACCTGTGAAGCTCTTTAACGTATGCAAGGCCGACTGTGGTGGCTTCATGCTGCAGATGCAGCTGATTAGAAAAACATACCACGGTCCCCAATGGACTGAAAACAGAATACAGACCAATTGTTTGCGCTCATTACTGTCGCTTCAATAACTGATATTCAGGAGACTGCAGCAGTTGCAGCACTGTATCACATTAAAGAGTAATACAAAGATGACCTGGAGACGGGGCCTGGTTTCAGTCCAGTGATGGAATGAGATATTTATCTGTATGACTGTGAGGAAGGTGGTCGCAGAAGAACTATTGCACCTGCGAGCGCACCAGATGACCTCTGATGCTCTCATGCTTCTGCAATCGTGGAATGGTTCTTAAAATACAGGAACTTTTGATGAAAGAAGCCTCTGAATGAAAACATAACGATACCAGCAAACGCCGACGCAATGCCGATCATTCAGGCAACGAATAACACATTTACAGAACAACAATATAAACCTGAGATCATTAAAACCACCGAAACTATATATAGAGAGATATAAATCATTTAAAACAGAGACAAACACACATGCAGGAGAGTGTTTGGAGAGGACCTTCAGACAGATTTACATTGATAATTGTCTCAAGGACCACTGTGATCACTGAATCCTGCTGTGTTAATAATGCTGACCTTTCTGGGTGAAAGCTCATTGTCTCAAGATTCTTCATCCAGACTGCGCGAAGCTCCTCTCCTCTCTGGGATCATGGGTTAATCACTGCCGAACAGCGGTGGGACACACTCCAAGTCCTGATCGCGTTATCCAAAACTTCCGCTGCAGCTCCTCATCTGTTAATCATCCTATTTCTGTCTTCCCAGGCCTGGCCAAGCACCAGGCGCCTACCACTACCACCGAGCGCTCAGGGGGTCGACTGCTTTTCCCAGCATGTCCATTCTCATACAGGCTGCACAGAGTTGGGTAATCGGCATTCATGGCATCAAAAATTCAGCATCCGTCATCTAAATTTGAACAAATGAGTTATTATTTAATGGCCTGCGGTCAGAACCGGCTTGTAAAACACAAAAGCTCACAATTTGTCCAGGTGAAATGGGAAATTAGCACCCATCGCAGTTCTTGTGTTGCACAGTTGAGGGACGGACTGTCTCCTGTCAGAAAAACCCTGGTCTGTTTCCATGACAATAGCCGATCCTTACCCTCTGAAGGGGAGCGATAAGTAAAGCTAACACAGGAAGAGAAAGAGAATTTGTTTTGAACGGCTTCAAACTTGACCACCGACAGACGCCTCAACAAGATCGGCTTGAACATTCTCCGAGGCCGTCTGGCTAGTTTTATCAGCAACAGGCGTCTCATTGTCAACTGCAGAAGGCCGGTTATAATTGAACTAAAGTCCATCTCTGTTATCCTTGTGATGTAAATTCCCAAACAACAGTGGCCCCTGAAGGCCGGGCTGCTCTGCTGATGTGGAAAATTCACTCATCCGTTCTTTCAGAAATCCTCACAGGTACAAAACCTCCAATCCTGCCACCTGCGAATACTAAACTAATAAATATTGTGCGACTGCGCTTCACAGATAAGTGTGTGATTAATGCTGTTCATCTCCACTGTGTATTAAGCTTTATTTGCCTTTATCCTGCATCGGGTTCTCCTTTTATGAGCAACACAGAAACGTTAGAAACGATCCCCACCATTTGCTACTGGTAACACTCTTATTTAGACATATTACAGCCATAAAGAGCATTCACACATTAACATGTTGGGAAACCGGACAACGATGTTTTGTGTTCCGCTCGCTGAACAACAAAGCCGCTGCTGAAAGGCTTTCAGAACGCCTGCCTTCGTTATTGGCGCTATCTGCTAATGTGATCATCCTCCCTCTCCTTCATCTCCACATTCTAAACACGGGTGCACGTTTCTTTGTGTGCGTGCATGCGCTTGTCGTCTCGGTGTTACAGTAGCGCCCCGTGCTTCATACCCAGGCAGTAATGCGATTGCATGGAGATCTCATCAATCCGGGACGGAAAGACAGCTGCCTCGGAGCAGCAGATTACAGCCAGATGAGTCAATCAGCCACAAAAACAGTGAAGTTACTTCCTACCCGGCTGGAATGAGTCATGTACTATCGATGCTTTGTGGACATGTACAGGACAGAGATCTTCACATGAGTCACAGCATGAAGAGCTATATTTGAAAGTGCCTCTTTTTTTCCTCATGTATAAGCTGGTGCTCCGAGGAATCAATCTCAGCCTTCATCGGAGATCACTGCTTCCGTGGAAAGCCAGTGCTGCATGGGAACATTTTCTCCGGGTCCTTCCTCGTGGAAGACTTGTACTTTTGATTGATTGGACTAAATGTCTTCTTGAACAGAGTGCGTGCTCTTTAACTGAGCCTCCATCCAGCCGCTGGGATTCTCATTCAATGACCGCCACCACGGCGCCCCTTTAACGCTGGACTTTGGTTGTGTTGATTCTTTTTACTGTCAGCACAACCACATCAGCAACCTCTTCTTGTTCCACACCTACTCCAAACCCACATTTCTTCCACCGCCTCTGGCTGAAATGAAGGTTTTCTGTAGACGGAGGCCCATGGCTCATGGGATGGGTGACCAACCCTTTGGCCTCACGGTAACTGTCATGACTTTCATCAAACGCGACAATCCATCTCACATTCACGACATGGACCAGGCTTATGAACGATCATTACAATCAATCCCTGAAGGGACCTTTAATAGCATATCATTTCAATCACGACCACACTGTCTGAAGAGGCTCGCCTTGCTTTACAGAATCACAGAGAGCTTTTATGACACTTTAATCCCTGAAATAGGACATCAGCTGCTCCCTAGAACCTGTAGTGTGTCACTGGAAGGCAATAGAATTCAGCGTGTGTCCTGCAGGACCTACAGAGTCCGGACTGATTGCGAAGCACCAATCATTTTATTGTCTTGACAATGTTCATGAACCAGCTCCCAAAATCTCCATGACATTTTAGTGTTCATTACCTGAGGCATCTGATCAACCCTGAGTGAAATTCTAGTTTCACCCGTTATTGTCGTGTTGTTTATTTCTGTACCACTGAGCATTGCACTATACTTGAATACTTCAGTGTAGCACTGTCCGAGACAGAAAAGATCCTGAATAAAAGGTCCCGAGAGTGTGTTACTGGATGGCTGGATGGTGTGTGTGTGTATTTGTGTGTGTGTATCCTGTCATGGATTGATGACCTGTCCAGGGTGTGACTGCTGGGAAGCGAATAACTGTTGAAGAAGTGTATGAAAAAAACACTTGAAAACCTTGGTCAAATGTGAGATGATTTTTGTAAACACCGCTTTTGTTATCTGTGTAAAGTGTGTTTTTAAGACAGCTGGAAGTTCTGCGGGGAGGAATGAAAGCGATAAGTAACAGCAGCGATCACAAGAGCAAGAGGTGGGAGTGAAAGAGGACAGGAAAGACAGGAGAGGAGTAATCAGCGGAGCCAGAGCTATGTAAAATATCACTGCTGCCAATATCTCTGTTGCTATGCTATCCAAGGAGCCCAATTATGTACTTTCAGTGTCATAGCATCAACTGTGCTTTCATTGTCTTTATATCCATCCACCCTTCCATCCATCCATCCATCCATCCATCCATCCACCCTTCCATCCATCCATCCCATTTACACATTTAATGGCTCCTCTTCACAGCAGCCCGCTGCAATGAAATTATGCTTGAATGAACATCCCCCTTCTCCTTCTCTCTCCCCCCGTGCTTGTTTTTTTCTGCAAAAATGTACAAATTCAGACCTTCCCTAATTTTCACTCAGCAACAGCTGGTTACAAAGAAATACCCCAGTGCATTCACCACTGCCTGGACACATCAAAAAGTCAGAAATTGTAAATTTCTTTCTCGTAGTTTATGTTTTACTGGTAGAAAGGGGGAAAAATAACACTGCAGGGTTGGTTCTTTCCAATTTTCAGCATGAAACACTCCCTCCATACTTCATAAAGCGGGTTTGGTCCAGGGTCTCTGCAGGAAAATACTTTCATAATCACTTTCATTTATTTAGTCCCACTCTTCGATCTCGCGGCCCACCCAGTTCACAGATGTCTCTGTCTTTTCGGCTCCGCTATTGTGACATTGCAGCATTGCTCCTTGCTCTCCTCGGGGAAAATCATCCTTGCATTGTCCGACCCTGCAAGCCTTATCGGTGACAGGGGACGGATGAATACGGGATCAAAAGAACCTTTCTCCCCCTTTTTTTCCCCCCACACTGTCAGGTTATATTTACTCTGGGTCCCTGTGGCTCGACACAATGCGACGCAGCAATTACACGCGGCAGGCTTCTTTCGATTTGTGGGACCTGGGCCGCTGCATTTGTGCCATTATTGAAACCAAATCATTTAGTTCACACATTTTCAAGGGTAGAGCAAGAACAGAAGGGGGAAAATAAGGGTTGCTTTTTAAACAATAAAGCGGAGAAAAGTTGTCAGCCTTCAGTTCTTGTGCAGCAATTTGGATGTCACCTTGGTTCAAACAGGAAGTGAGGTAATTGATAGAATGCGATAACGATGCTTCCTTGTGTGCTGCCAATTATCATCTTGAGTCATGAACAGCCACTCCTCCTGCTTACAATTTGTGATTCATCCAAGGATTTTTTGGTTACAACATCGAAAAAAAAAAAGCGATAATAAGATAACAGCAGGTCAGCCTATGTCACGTCCGAGCTGTTAAAAAGCGGAGTGTATGCATCTGTGCAGAGGCAACATCGGGTCCCAGCAGCGCACACGTGAGGGGGGTAGCCTCCTCCGTCAGGGGGGACCTCAAGGTTAAAAGGTCATTCTTAAGACAAGCAGCATGTTTTAGTTTTGCATAATTAAATCACGTGGAGTCGGACGTTCTCCCAGCCTTCATTACATGGAAGCAAACTTTGGCTGCAGAGCTGAGGACTGGCAATAACCCACCACTTATAATGAGTAAAGCCCACTGCCGCTCCAGCCAGCCGGTAATCTTCAGCTGGCAACACAAAATCAAAACACAAAAATGTCCTTATCGTGAAGGAACAGCAGGCGACAGACCCCCCCCCCCACCACCACCACCACCACTACCACCACCACTACCGCCACACCCAAATATCCAAACACACACTCCCTTTAATCGATTGTAACCCTCCCAGAACCGCCCGTCCTCCTTGGATTCGGACTGCACATTTCGGTGCCAGATCATCTTCTCCTTTCTGTCGCCCCCGTGCGATTTGCTGATGAGTTCTGGACCCGGCAGATGTGCTGCAGAAGCGCAGCAAACGTGTTTCAGCACAAATAAATTGGTTGGCAGTAGCAACCTTTCCACCCCCGGGGTTATTGCTGCACGGCGGAATGGAGTCGTTGCTCAGGTAGGCGTTGGTTGGCCGTCCCTCGAGTGCAATCCACGTTCAGATTCATTTTCAGGTGAGTGGATTGTGAGAGTTATTTTTAACAAGCAACGCGTGTTTCAACATGCGGTAAAAGATGCTATGTGGCGTAACTGAGTGTTTATAGAATATAGTTTTGACTAATGGAGTTGCCCGCTGTTAAGAGGAATTAGTTATCAGCAGACTGAATCGATGATGTGAGCAGTAATTACAATGTGTTAGCATTCTTTTAAATGGTGCTTTGTTTGGCTCCCCATTTATTAAACTAACGAATGAATGAAGAAGAGCGCTTTGAAAGTAGCTACCATATTTACACGTCTTCCTCTGTTTGAAGACCACAAAATGGATTATTCCTGTTTTTCCTGTGCTATTCCTCTTTTCTTAGTGCCGGTTCACTACAAGTTTTCCGAAAGGCCAGAGGATCAGCTGGCTCTTTGGTCGCCTGTTGGCCAGGAGCATCTTCCCGTCTCTCCTTGTGTGTCAGCCTGAGGATACAGTCTATGTGCTGAAACTGCACAGCTCAACCTCCACGATGCAAAAGAGAGTGGAAAAGGGACAGGAAGCACATATTGCTCATTTTCTATCAACTTCCTTGAATGTTTAGCATGAGTCTGCAAAGTGACCAATCAGCATCCGCCTGTCCATACTCAACTATCTATATCCCTCACATCATATGTGATAAAGAAATGAATGATGAAGACTCGCAGCTTTTTCATCTATTCTTGCCGCTGATCAAGAAAAAGCCATCACTGCAGATATTTTGGTTTTCCGAGCACCGCCGTTATCTCATCTTCACACGCTCTCAGTTGTGACTGGAGAGAACGAGAGTCGTTCTCCCCACATCTCACAAGGGAAAAAAACACCGGCAAAAACACAAGCAAGATGTGTGTGCTCATTCTGTCCCTCTGAGAAAGGGTTTAAGGAGAGGACAGAGCCTTTTGAGCCGGGTGACCCCTTCACGAGGGGCCTCGCCACAGGTTTCATCCTGCCCTGACATCATAATCACATTCATATTTACAGGTTTTTCTTCTGCAAACTTATTAGCTGATAAATCCTCCTGTTAATGGAGCCTGATTACCTTAAAAATGAAACAAATATATATCTTTTTTTTTTTTTTAAATCATCACCAACTGGTCCATTAAACTGTAGAACATGTTTATAACTCTGCCCTGATGTTTCTGCTGCTCTTCACATTAAATTATTTGGAAGCCCGCAGCATTGCTAATAATAATAATTACATCTGACAGTTCCTGCGCTGTACCGCACCGCTCTGCAGCTGCACTCGCAACTGCCGTGTCCTCCTTCATGTCCACGCTCCGCACCAACCACCTGAATACAAATGGCCATCTTCGCAGTCTCTTTCCCGCAGTGGCTCAACACAGGCTGGCGGATGGATGGTAAGATTATTCTTTACCAAAAATAAAAATGTGCGGTGAGATGACTAGTGACCCTTGGCCACCAAGGCTGAGCCATTTTTTTTCATTTTATATATCATCAGGTAATATTTTCTCCTTTGAGACAAAGGTCTTATGGACTAAACCCAGTTTAAGTTGGCATTATGATCTAATATGTGGCTGTGAATTGTGCTTTTTTTTTCCTCTCCTGTTGACATCAACAAAGTGGTCATATCTGCAGTATCATCTCCCCTCTATCTCCTACATGTTATCTTCAGTCGCTAATCATCAGCACTGTGACAGCCTCTGCAAAGGTCTGAAACATCTGCCACCACTGACTGCAGCCCTGCATGTGCGCTCACTCCTCCATCTGCTCCCCCCCACCCCTCCACACACTAAATGAGTGAGGCCTTGAAGACCTGCTCCTGCTGCTCTACAGGCAACTGTTTCATTTAAAGTGCGTTCACTTTGGGGTGTGCGGCATGTATCAACACTTCAGATCTGCTAGCAATTTAAATGAATTGCTTTTAGAAATGAAAGCAGACTGTCCTTGCTTTCTAATGTGACACCTGATGTTCCCACAACTGGAAACAAGCGCATTCACAACCCGGTAAGAGACTTGGATTTATTCAAGCCAACCCATTCACTCTTTACATTATTATTATGTACTAGGATTATTCTATAATATTTTCCACTTTCCACATTTCCCACCACCAGAAAGAGCGGCTGTGTTGTAAAGATGGGTTTAAAGTGTCTTTGGTTCCTGATAATGTGAGATGAAACCCTGATTAATCCGACATCTGTTGACATGGACCCTCCTGACGCTCAAGTTTAGCTTTTAGCCACAAAAGAACAAGGTGAGGTCTCACTTTGGAAAGTATCAAATGGCATTAAAAAAAAGGGCAGATTCTCTGTGAAGGAGCCCCTTATTACAGGAATAAAAGCTCAGACTGGCTGAACATAGAAACCACAACTAACGCTGACTGTGTGTCACATTAAGAAAGAGTGCAGGTATTGAAATGTCCCAGTAGGGGGTACGGAATCTTAATGGAATTATAAAATGGGAACAAGTATTTTTAGTTCACCACCTGCCCACTTAAATCCCCATTTCCCAAAGAGGTACAGATTGGGTATAAACCACTATGGGGGGGTTCAGCCCTACATTTAATACATTAAAGACTTTATTCCTTGAGCAGGCAAATGGATCTCAGCCTTGTTCTTATTGGTAGGTCTGCTGATGCTATGAGTTTGTATAGAAAACTGTGTTAAGTTGGAGAAAATAATCCCCAAAGCTTTGTTTTATTGTTTTATTACAGAGGATGATGGTTAAAGAAAATGGAAAGGTTGGGTCATCCTGTGGACGTGTTTTAATGAGCCCCTTTTTATCATACTTTACGTGTAATTCTCATTCTCAGCGTGTTCTCGCTCTCCCGCTGTTCTCCGAGTGTTGAACTTCATCCGTGGCTGGAGCAGCATATTTGCAGAGGTGCCTTGAAGCTTTGCCCCAGGGATGCCTGTGGATAATTACAAACCATTCAACAAACACAGCTTGGTGGCTCGCGCAGACTTCCTGACGCGGAGCCAATAGGCAAACAGAGCTCAAGTCAGAGATGACCAAATAAAAAAAAAAAATAAAAAAAGGCAGAAAATGAGTCACTCAGCAGCACCGGCCAGACTAGAAATATGGATCGAAGGTTCAAGGGCAGCAAAGAAACTCTGGAAAATCACCGGAGCGGTGATGGAAATAGCCAAGCTCAGAAGACCAGACATTGTTTGCACACTGTACTCTATCACTTAATGCAACGCAACTGTTCTAACTGTCCCCTCTGACTGTGTATTAACAGTGCACATGCAGGTCTTTGACTTTGCACTTCGCTGATGTGAGCTCTTGCCCCTTCCTTCAGGGCATTTAAAAAAAAAAAAAAAAAACAACATCCCACAGTTGCTATGCATTCTATTGACTTTTTAATGCATAAGTTCTGATGAGACTGTAGGGCTCGACTCATTGATTATATTTGCCTTTAGTTTACCATGTGAGCACTGTCGCGCACATGGGGGCACATGGACGCGTGCGGTTCTTTTCTGCTCTGCATTCAAAGAGGACGGAAAACATTTTGATCGATCCGAGTTCAGCTTCTGCTTTTCAAAGAAAGGTCACTGCCAATAACAAAAGAGCGTGAATGAAGCAAAAAATCCTGCATATATATATGACAAAAAAAACCAAACTGCTGGAGTAAAACTTCATGATATCCAGTGAACACATTCACTGTTAACTACAGTGGTGAACTCAAACACAATCAACTTTGCAGAGTGGAGCAAATCAAAGCTAATTGCACCTGTCTCATGAATACACAAAAGGGTTCCTGCTGTTTACTCAAGACATCACCTGTCCTCATTTTAGGTGTCTTTAAGTTTATGATCTTTATAGTCTGACTCCAGTCAGATTCGATTTTATGGACTTCAGGGTTTTTATGTGGTCGTGTTGGGAGCAGATCCGATCAGAATTCATCTCTGTCGCACCAAAATGTAGCTCAAGCAAGTGAGAATGCAGAAATTGAATGTGATATTCTCAGCATTCACCAGTAAATGGGGTGTACCTCATTTATATTATAACATATGCATTTACAGAAGAGATTGTGGTGTCAAATAAAAGCAGAGGAATGGTAGTAAAGACATGGAATGTCTAAAGAGGGCAGAGTGGGGGGGGGTCATAAATTCATCTGGATATTCCACAAACCAAGGGGAAGGTCTGAGTCCTGCCCATCAACAAGTACAGTTGGAATAATATGGTGGCTTCAGGGGGAGATTAAAGAAAAAAAAAGATCGGTGAGCATTCACCCAAAGTTGAAGGACTCTGCAAAGAGGAGTGAAGAGAGAAGGGGAGAGGATTAGTGAGCGATCAAGAACTGGGGATAAACTGAGAAAGCATTCTTGAATACATCAGAGAGAAAGCCCCCCGGGGTGGCTGGAGCGCCTGGAGCAGCAGGAGACAGAGTAATGAGGAAGAGGACCCGTTATCCTGGAAGACCAACTGGTTTTATAGAAATGGCCTGAGATCAAACACACGCATCAGTGGCTGCGAAAGGCAGACAGGACAGTGGAGACACTGCGCAGCCCAGCAGAGGGTCCTGAAGACCAGGTACGCAGGAGGGAGGGGGGCTGTGCAGAGAGGCTGCAGCCCAGCTCAGTTTGGCTGGATTTGTACTGGCTTAGCGCTCAGCAACATTCCATCTGAGTGTGGATTAGAAGACCCCACATCCCACTGGGAAGGCCCCACCTACGGGGCTTTAAAATCACCACAACCCTGCCTGCTCGACCAACCAATGAAAGGGGGGGGTGGGCGAAGGAGGAAAAGGAAACATCTAGAACCCTTGATACGCATTCATAGACACACTTTTGTTATTTTTGATGCGAAGCTTTCATTTTCTTTGGGGGGGGGTGTCCAAGTGGCAAAACCAAAACTGAGACAGCAGCACTCAAGTGAGGAAGGGTCCTGCAAACACAACTGCTCATTTGGATATTTGACCACAGAGAAAAACAGAGGGGGTGAAAAGAAAGGGGGGGGGGGGGGGTATTGTTCAGGCTAATTATAGCGAAAAGCAGCTCCTCTGCAGAGATTTCTACTTTTTCCTCGACTGTCTACGGCAGATCTGGTTTCAATGACATTCGATAATGAATCCACACACACACACACACACACACACACACACACACATACACAAACAAACACACACAGAGAACAATGCCTGACCAGAGCCCCGTGTAACTGCTGCTTCACCCACTGTTTGGATATAATAAAGATGTCATCTCCCCCAATATTTCAGTCATGGCTCATTCATTGTAAGAGAAATCACATTATTATGACAACTTATGTAAACGGCCTTCAAGGATAGACTTTATTGAATAGGCCTGCTGTTTGAATGTGCAATCTTTGCACATTTCTCTTTTCTCATCAAAGAGAAGTCATAACCCGAGGGTGTGAAAAGACATTTGGCGTTAACTGTTTTTTTTTGTTCGGGTGAACAGATGTCAATATATGTCCTCACATGTAGAGACACATCAAAATTAATGAGCACACTGGAGAAATTAGCTCCCAAAATTGCAGATTTGGCAGATCTGTCAAGCATTTAAATAGGTCGGAGGTTTGTTTGTTTTTGTTTTTGTTTTTTTTTTTGTCAGATGACATAACAGATGTGGAAAAATACAGTGTTATCATATCTACTGTTAGTTCACGTTAGACCACACACAGACACACTCGCTCATGCACTCCAGTCGCATCTTCAAAATTAAAATATATAATTGCAGTTGCAAATAAATCAGTTACCAAGTCATCAGTCACGCCTACGCCTGGATAATGCATGAATGAAAGGTGAAATATCACCCCAGTTTCACATCACCTAAAATCAAACACTGTAGATTTGATGAATTGTTAATGATTTGTTGGTTGGTTGTGTATCAGTTCCTGCTCTTTTTGTGATAGCAGTGACTCATTTGTAAAGGACGTGTAGGTTTGAAAAGCCCTCAGTCATCCTCTGCACACCGCCGATAATCGTGTTGTGCGATCAGATTCAAAGGAATTTTGATGAAATCCGAACAAAAAAAAAAAAAAAAAGAAAAAGAAAAAAAAAGAGCCACCGCGTTCAAAAGCTGTTTCACCTTTATGTCGGCATCCAGGTGAGTCCCGGACCTGCTGACAGTGCATGTTGCGTGCCGATGACCCTGTTTTGCATTATCTTCCCGCGTCCTCTCCACGGGGATGAGTAATCTCTCTGCTTTGGTTTCCGCATCAATGACTTTACCTCTAAGCGTCTGTCCGTCAAAGTGCCTCGATGGAGCAAAAAGCGCGGGGCACGTTTGAGAGTGCACTGAAACCCATCCAAGAGGGGATTTATGTGGAGCTGTTGCAGATTTCATCTGACACATATAAAAAGCTCACCACACTCGGTTAAGTTGCAATGTGTATTTTGTGCTTTCGCTGACACAACCCCCTAAAGCCAAATAACCGCTGAGCACATTTGCATTAGTAGTCCTCATTATCCGTGTTCTTAGATCAAGTTAAGTTGAGTCATCAGTGACTTTTTACATCATATCAGTCTTGTGCGATGACGCTGGTTCCAGCCTCATGTAAACTTGTGAGTGTGTAGGGAAATATTTGTGTGAACTAAATGAGCCCGTTGCTTTACTTTGATATTCTTCGTCGTCTCCTTTTCCCTCCTCTATTAAAGCGGTGAGAGGTTTTTAACCCTTCGACAAGGTGAAGATGGATATTTAAGCCTCATGGATGTGATGACGCGTATGTTTACTCACAATAGTGTTTCGGATTGAAACCTTAACATCGTTTGCGCGACGGAAGGACGCAACCTATGGGATGCAACAACCTGGGAATAAACTGGAAGGCAGAGCAACCCGATGATGGAATGATGCCTTCAGCGCGCCGCGCGTAGCAGAGACGTGTGTTATCGACAGTCGGAGGCTCGGTGCGCCCCGTGCGGCACGCAAGTGGAGCATACTAATCTCCTCGTACCCGTCTCGTCAGAGGCACCAGCCAGATCAACCTGACGCGAACAGAGGAGTCGCTATCTGTCTCCCCCGGGCTCGGTGTCGGAGTTTGGGAACCGCGCAGACGAGGAACGGGGAGACGCGACGGACCGGGTGGACCCGTCCCATCCCGTCCTCACCTGCTCTGTGGGAACTAAGCACAGTCAGGGGCTGAAGTGGCGTCTGGAAGTGTCTTGAAAACGGGAGCAGATGGACAGAAATGTTGCAATCTGAGCCAAAAATCCATTTGGTGATTTCTTGTATGGAGTAAAAGGACTGCACCGATTTACTTATTTTTTAATATGAGGTTCAATTTTGTTTTTTCTCTTCTTCGCTATTCATGTCTGAGATGTGATCGTGTTTCAAGTTACACGCACTGGAGCCTGTAAGTATATCTATTGGAATAACGCGCGGCCACGCAGGAGCTACCGGAGGAATTTCGGTGCGTAATTTGCGCGGCTGCAGACGCAGTGGACGTTTTACAAGAAATCGCCAGTTTTCTTTTTTTGAATGGAATAAGAAGAATTACGGGAGGAGACTCGGCTCTGTACAGCACAGCCTGGAACGGGCGGACCGAATGCGCAGATTCTCCGTAGGATGGTAAATGACCGATGGGGAACCATGAACAGCGCATCTGAACTCGAAGATGGGGCTCGGCATAAAAACCAGGTATGTTCCCTGCACCAGCCTGGAAACTCCTGATGAGTGGTGCATCTTCTTTGGCGCAGTGTGGCTCTAGAAAGACTCGGCAAAGTATCGAATATCCCTGCAGCCTGGCGCCCTGGCATGTTCTTAATGTTTACTCGCACCATAAAATCTCGCATCAGTGAGCCAGAAGCACCTGGGGGGTGCGTCATTCGAAGAAAAGAAATAAATAACAGTGGATTTATGCTTGAGCAGTAGTTCTAATGGAATTCTGGGTGTTGATAACATTGCAGGTCCTCTAATAATCATGAGCGCTCTTCCCTCTGGATGAAATCAGTCAGAAACGGACGCGCGTTGCGGCTTGACGATCTCACTTTGGGGTATTGGTCAAAGTGTTGTCACAAGGTCAGCCGAGGGTTTTTGTCTGCCCGTGAGCGGAGAAGGCTCCCCCGTAGACAAGGAATCGGATTTCTCCGCGCCGCTGGAAAACGATACCCCCCCCACCTCCTTCTGTCCGGGCGTAACACGTCACGCAAAAACTTATATCATATATAGTCTACCTCGGATGCACATCATGATGGAGAAAGATATTTGAATCTACACATCTGAATTTGATAATCCCGTGTGAAGGAAGTATTTGGACTACATTTATTCCAACATCCAACCCTTAAAAGGTGCCAAATGTACCTTCAGATTTCCATCCATCCTTTAAATGGTCACATGAAAAGGTTATTGTTTAGGCTCTGATCATTTTTTTATGTAACCCTTTTACCTGTGAGGTGGGGTCGATTGATGACTAAGAGGACAACCAGCTGTTTTGCCTCCCTGATGTATCCAGTTAAAGGTCACGTGAATAGCAATTGTCCCCGCCCTGGGTTTTAATTTGACGAGGCCCGACTCCTGTGGTGATGAAAAAAGATCCGTTTAAATGGGAGCAGGAAAGAATAGTCAGTCGTATCTGATGATTAATTTAGCTCCTCTGTTTCTGCGCCCCAGAGTGCAAACATTCAAAACGACTAAATGAAGCTCTGATGCTCTGAGTGGCGTGCCAGGAGGATGAAACGGCTGAGCCGTAACCCAAACTCGCGCTCTGGAGCAGACGGCACCGGGGGACGGAGGAGATGAGAGGTTGTGGGAAACGGGGACGGCTAATGTTATCATCAGACCCTCTCTCTCTCTTTCTCTCTCTCTCTCTCTATTCCCATCGTTCTCCTTTTCTGCCGCACTTTTATGTTGCTGCACCTCGCAGATAAACACCCCCACTCTGTCGGTCTGCCTCGGCCTCTCTGTAATCTGGAGCAGGGAGCCCGGACCTTTATCTCCAGTCTCGGGCTATTGACACAGTCGTTCCAGACTCGGCGGGGAGGGTTCAGCTAATAGAGCTCTCAGTTTGTTCTGACATTGCAAAACATCGCCTGCCCCCCGCCTGATAACTGTACATTTGATTCGTCAGAGTGTAAGATGCAGGAGGAACTTAAACGTTTCCGATCTAATCCGTTGGATAATGGGGAACAAGGGGGCTTAATGGTCACAGATCCTCTAAAGGCACATTTGGAAGTCCCAGATCTGCTGTATAATGATAACCAAATAAAACTGGCTCATTATCAGAGTTACAAGACGATAATTAAACATTCTGTTGCCCTCTAAGTTGTGTATTTCGTGTTGAAGACTCCACTTCAGGCTTCTCCCACATTTCTTGTCAACAGCTCCCAAATGTTTAAACTTTATGGGTACTTTGCTTCATGAATCACCCAATTAGGCGGTAGCCTGCAGCAATATCTCCATCTTTAAGTGCTGAGCCTGGAGATCACACACCTTATCACCTCCCTGCATTGATTGGTGCGGGAAGTCATACATTTATGGTACATTTATGAGTTCTGCTTCAGCTCTGCAGTGTGGGAGAACATATTCCACACCTGGGACCATTGATCAACATGAGGGTTTCCCCAAAATGAAGCCAAAACTTCTAAATCACCCTCTGTTGGTGGGCTGATTCAGGACAAATTGACATCCAATAGTTCTCTTTCTTCCCCATCGGTCTGTTTCAATGACTTAAATAACACGACAGTCACTTAGCTTCGACCCCTGTGTTGAGTGGTAGCCACATAGGTGGGAGGTTAAGGTTCTCATTTCCAGTCTCTGTTTTGAACTTGCTTGGTTACAAATCAGGTTCTGCTACTGTACAATAAACTATGCAGACTAACAACATGTAACACCAATCCAAATCAGCCATGAGAGATCATCAGTGATCAGTTATTAAAGTAGTTAATAGTACCCCCATCGTCCAGTAGAGGGCTTCACCTGTGCTTAACTTCATACATACAGTACTGGGTACACACACATTACAAAGCTTCATCTTTGTGAGGACTTTCATAGACATATTATATCACCCAGCTCCTCACCCTAACTCTAATGATCCCAACTAAAAGGTTAACCCTAACCCTAACCTTGACCCTAACATCAACTTTAAAGCCAGGTCTTGAGCCTCAAACAGTCCTTTGAGGTCGTGCAGACCAGGCAGCATGTGTTCACTTCCCAAAAATCTCCTCGTTTTGATAGCATGAGCATTTGATACTCATTATGTAGCAAGTACAAGAAAACACGTACGCACAAACACACACACACACACACACACACATGCATTGGAGGCTGAAGAGGCTCAGTGGCTTCTGAGCTTCTCATCACTGCCTCTCTAGTAATCAATAACTCTCTGAGAAGTCCAAACTTTCCCAAACGTATAGAGGGCTGTTTGTGTATTAGCAGAACACTAGAGGATGCAGCTCACTGAATCACACTCGCATACGCGTGCCTGCCCACACACACACACACACACACACACAAACACACACACACCCTCACGCATACACACACACATACACTCAAACACACATGCTGAAGCACACAAACATGGCAACACCTTCTGGAAGTCAGTGTTAACTTCACACAGTTAAGTGAACAGAGTGCCTCACACATTTTTTGTATGTGGCTACCTCATACTCAAACACACACACACACACACACACACACACACACAGATATGTTAATTAAACATTAACATCTATTAAGTTAATAACTTATTTGGCACCTGCCTGACAAAAATGAGGATTTTTCATCCATCCAAAATGTTCTCTTTCTGCTCTTTTGCCAGCTAAATCTAAATCAGTGCTGATTAAACATAGCTGGACAGCCTGGTCGGGTGTGCACGGTGCTGCAGGGGTTACCTCACTACCACAGTGCTTGGGGTTCAAATCTCAGGGGCTCCTGCGTGTGGAGTTTGCAGGTTGTCCTTGCTCTTACGTGGCTTCTCTCTGGGTACCACAGTCCAAAGACCTGCCTCTTGGCTCAAGGTAGCCGGGGTAGGCCAGGTTTTTCTCATCAGAAATAAGCCTCATCAAACAAATAGACCTTTGGATTTGGTCCGGAGGTGCGCGGCAGCAGTGTGGACTGAGGCAGAGCAACAGCCGAGTGTTCCGCGCTTGACTCGGCCCGTGATTTCCCAGCGGGGGATGGGATGGGGGGGGGGCAACAGCACTGCCCACTCTAACAAGCTCAGTTTGTGCTTCCACTGTCCTGACCGGGGTGGCATCAAGGAAGCGCCTCCGAGCCAAAGTTCCCCGGGCCCCCAAAGAGGTGCGTGCATTTGTCGGGTTGTTGTTCTTTTCTCGTGGTTAGTTTCTCAACGGGGGTATCTGTGGCTGCCTTCACCCGCTGCTGGACCAGTTTTAGAGCTTTGAAATGTGTGCATGAGAACATTCCTCTTCATTATGGCGTCTCGCTGCGTCACGGCGGGAACAGCGCTCCATAAAAGTGCACGACGTAAATACACAGTCGAACGGTCTAAAAATATTACGGCTCGTTCCGGCGTGCGCTCCTGTAGGCTGCAGGAGTCTTGGAGCTAAATCCAGATTTAGCTTCGGCTTTTGGAAGAGACGATTGGCGGAGTTCTGCAGGTATTTACATGCGTCTGTTTTATTGTTTTGTGGCCATCGACGTTTCAATTATTTAGTATAGCTGCGACTCTAGTGGGAGCGTTAATAGCTTTATTGGAAAACGTAATAATCCCAGCGTTCCATAATAATGCATCATTCAGATTGCCGTGACTTCTGGTTCGCTCAGACTTTCCCCAACTCTCACACAACTTGTTCAGTAGTTTTCTTCTTGGCTACAACCACGACGTCCCTCATGGTTGTTTTTATCCAGCTGGATGGGCCGAAACAGCACGCGAGTTTCGGAGATGTGAGGTCAGTACCTATTGTAAGAATCGAGGCTTGACAAGCGGGTGTGTTGGTGGATCAAAGCGGTAACGAGCCATTACCGTCAAATCGTTGCGTTAGCGAAGAGTGCTTCCACATCGAAAGCGATTTGGCGCTTTAATGGAGCGACGTGTCATTCTGTTTAGGTTGCAGCGGTGGGCAGATGGAGCCATTTTGCGTAATCTGCATATGTCGTCGTATGAAATGCACCAATCTGTTGACAGCAGATGTTTTATGCTCTTTTGGCCGAGCCCCTTATTTTAGCCTTCTTTGTGATCCGGCCCTCGCGCTTCAATGTTCGCCTCGTTTCAAAGGGTGGAGTTTGGCGGGGGTTCAATATCAGATCTTCTATTGTACAAGATGGCCAGGAGGCCTTGAGGAGATAAAGAAGGGGAGCCGGAGGGGGGACAGTCGGCGAAAACAGCGACTTGATGAAAGCTGATGAATGCAGGAAAACGAGGGAGGCAGGACGGTGGAGAAGCGGCGAGCAACAGCGAGCGGAGGACAAAGGACAGGGGAAGGTTGAAAAATTCTGAATCACAGCAGGCACTAGATCAGCGTGGAGCAGGCGCGCTGGGTCCTGCATCAGCGCTGGCCGGGGGCGCGTGCACCTTTCCCACGATGACACAGATACATCAAAGCTGCACAAAAATCCCACACACAAAGGTTGCTTTGGTCTTCCACGGTCGACATGGAAACCTCAAAATCTGCTCCAGCCTGCACGCAAGACTGATGGATTGATAGCAAGCCATTTATATTTTCAATTATTCTATTATTGTGAACCGGGCCGCCCGCCACTGGTTTCGTGCTGGGCTACATTAAGCTGCGACATTTGTGAAATCTGGAGTAATTGAAGCCAAAGCCGTTTAATGGCGTCGTGCACATGTGTACTTAACAGAGTTGCTCCCGCAGCATATGTGTGGGCGAGCGGAACGTACGCATCCCTGCTGCTCCTTCTGTCCCTCTGAGCATGTATGGAAAGCAGAGCCGGGCAAGGCAGATTAGGAACGGCAAGGTTATACGCTCCCCTCCAGAGCGCGTATTGATAGAAGTGTCAGCCCGACGCCCTGATGACGAGGGTGGGGGGGGGGGGGCTATAAGTGTGAGAGCGAGGAAGTCGAGGCGAGGCGAGGTGAGGCGAGGCGGCGCGGCGTCACGTTTCCGTCCGCCCTCAGAAACAAGCTGGATGGGAAGCGGAGTGAAACAAAAACATTTGAACCGAACGGAAAAAAAAACAACCTTTTTTATCTTCCCCAACTGTGATTAAGCATCGTTAGGGGGGCCGATGAGAGGCGCAGATGGAGGGAGGAGAGCGGGCAGGAAATGAGGTGGAGGTGTGGAGCGGGCGATGATGGACAGCCGGGCTAGGCCCATTCCACCGGGAGATTAGGTTCCATCTCCATACTGCAGAGAAAAGCGTCCAATTTCCTCACGGCGATTTCAATCTAGCGGGTAAAGAGCTGCATCCGTGTTCATATTGAGCCTCGATTGGCCGCAGACGGGAGATAAAAGGGATGAGCTGCCCGCGACATAATGGACTACCTTTTTGTTTTCCGCTTTGGCCCGCTCATCATTAATCAACACTCAGGAAGCGTGTTGAAGCGCGCAGTCACGTGGGAGTGCTGCTCGAGGTGCCGGACGGTAAATAAAACACCATAATGAACGCGTCCATCAAATATTGGTTATCGTTGTTATTAGAAAAAGTTTAATCCAGCGCTCGGTGCCACACGGCCCGGAGCGGAGGAACGTGGCCGGAAGAGGAGGACGAGGAAGGGGCGAGTCCAGGTTAGAGTAGTTTGGAACACAATCTGGGAGACAACTGCTGGAACAGGGAGGACGCCTCGCCGCCGGCCCGGCCTCATTGTTAAGACTGTGAAAGGAGATTGTGGCATCTGTTGTGCTGTTCAGGGACAGAAGGCTCTTTTATCTCGCCGCTAAAGCGCCTGTGATGGAGCTCTTCCTCTTTCACATAGGGCAGTCACTCCAAAAATCACATTACCGCTCCTCCTCGCAGCCAAAGGCAGACATTTCCTCCTGCACAATGACTTCATATATTTACACGTTAATGACTTGCCTGAGATAACTTTGACGACATAATCGCATGGCTAAAGGGCTGGCGTCATCAGGTGTTTCTGGGCTAATGTCGCCGCTAATTGCCGGGAAAGATGGAACGCTGAGGGAATCCTGGTGTCCGATGAAGTAGCAGGCTTATTTTTATTGCATGTTAATGTTTCAGTACATGTTTTTTTTTTCTATTTCGGATCTGTAGCCATGTTTCAGGACCAACGCGCGGACTGATTGCATCATCGCTGATGCAGCAAAGCTAACAATAGCGCAGCCTTTGAAGGCTTTGGGCGGAGCAGTTTTTTTTAGTCCAACTGTTCCTACTTTGATTGTGGAATTCAGGCTTTGAGCCTCCGTTTTTGAGGTCTTTGATGGTGTTCTGCGCTTCACCTTGGAAATGAACCGTAAATGACCATCAGGGAGGGGGAAGGGATACCCACAATCCTCTCTGATGACCCTCTGGAGCCTCATCCCGCTTGCCTCAGTGTCCCTGGATCTTGTTCCAGACGACCCCCAGGAAGTGTAGCTGCTGCTCGGTCACCCTTAATGGCAGCCGCGATGTCGAAGGAAGCATCCTCCTCCGCCGTGTTTTGACTTTTCATTAGCAAAACAATAAAAAAGAGCTGAAACATTTTACTCTCGGCACGCTTCAGCTGCCTCCTCATTTCACAGCAGTGTCCGCCAATGGCTTCCGCGGAGGGAAAACTATTTCTTTTGTCCTCTTCTGAATTTTTTGCAGCTCTCGGCAAGACCCGAGTCGGGACGAGATTGGCTATGGAAATGTCAAAAGCTGCAGACCAGCAATTTCTGCTGATGCTGGGGAACCCAGTGGCGTGAGGAACGCTGCATATTCCTCAGAGGGGGGGACTCTCACAACTACAGAACCGCGCACTCTACAGCTCACAGAGCGTGTGGGGAAAATGCAGGTTTGACTTTAGGAGAAATGAATACTGGCATCTGGAGGCATGCTGCTGGTGCATGTTGGGTAATCACCTACATATTTACAGGAGATCCCTTCTCCCCGTTGTGGTCGGCCTGGTGGAGCTGCAGGTTCCAGCTGCTGGTGGAAATGTCAGGTTCTGTGTGGCGGGTTTGCACAGCGGCCTCAGAGCAAACAGCCCCGACTCCCCCTGTCCTCCCCACAGTTCACTTCTACAGCCCGAAAACACGAACGCTGGGCTGACTGGAGACTCCAAATGTGTGATCGTGTGAATAAATGATTGTGTGTGTGTGTGCACAAAAATATACTCGTTCTACTAGTAAAGTGAGGACACTTTATGGAAGCCGGTCCTCACAATTTCAGAGGACTGTTTGAGGATTAAGACTTGGTTTTACGGTTTGGGATCAGGGTTAGGGTTTAGAATGCAGCTGGGATGGTTAGGCTGGGGATCTGGATAATGTAATATGTCTATGAAAAGTCCTCACAAGAGTAGTATAATATTAAGGGAGTAGTAAGCAAGGATGTGTGCATGTGCATATAAATGATAATTTACAGAGAGTGATTTTAGAAAATTGTAGAAGATGTATGGATGGATGGGTGATGGATTGATAGACGGATGGATGATCCAACTTTATTTTACTCGCAAAATGAAGGAAATTCCTTTAATTTATGTAACTGTCGAAGACTCTGGAACTGGAAAGAACCAGGATCCCAGAAGACTTAATGTGTCCTGTTGCTAGTTTGTTTTGGCATTCGTTCAATGAACAAGCGAATCACCTGCAAAAGAATCTGATTAGATCTGAATAAACATCATTTATGTCAGTTAACCTGCTGATGAAGAAATAATTAACAGGGAAAAGAAGAAATAAGCCAACACACACTCACACAGTCACATGGTTTCATTACTTTAACATCTCCCACATGAAGTGAAGGCCCAATGAAAGGTTTCTGTGCATCCTGTAGACTTCCTGAATCTCTTTGAACTTCTTTTGAAGAAGTCTGCAACAGATTTGTTGCTCTGCAGCAACTTTTAAGCAACGACGTTCGATAGGGTTAAGACGCAGAAGTCCGTGAATCGGCTCTCCTGTTTTTATTCGCGTTAGCCCCCGATGCCCCGTGCTGCACGCTCCCGTCCTGGAGCTCATCAGTCATCATCCGAGAGTGCCTTCCATTTGTTTTTGTTTTCGGCGAAAAGCGAACGCCCGTCTTTCATCCCCCCCCGGTCTCTCGGCTACGCAGTCAGACGCTGACTTCCATTATGAATTAGGGCGCTGTCATCAGCAGAGCGCCAGCGTCAGCCGTTTGTCTGCCGTCTCTGGTCGAGTCTCACTTCCGGATGCAATGACTAATGGATGAAGTTTGGAGGACGGACCACAGAGAGGGAGCGTATCAGTAAAAACCCGTGTATACAGACTTTTTAATGAGACGAGCTTCCTCAGCTGCGTTTTGGCTTCATTCAACTTTAAATCTAAATTTATTTTTGGGCCGAAGTTTGCTGGTGCTAAATAGACAGGTGTGTATGCAGAGACTGTAGAGTGGTTATAGGTGTGGTGGTGGTGGTGGGGTGGGGGGGGCAGTCTGCTGACCTCTGAGCCCGGGTCAGTGCAGCTGTCCATCACCGACGGCCAAATTAATGAGTAAAGGGTTTGCGGTTTGATGTCCGCGCCGCAGTCGTGCCAGTTTTCCCAATACGGGGCACGGCAGCTGCTGTCGGGGTGGGGTCAGGGGTCACGGTGGCACCATTCTCACTGGAAGCAATCAAAAATGCTTTCTCACCCCTGGTAACACAACCATATGCTGTTCTTTTCTACATAATACAACCATTTTCAGCTTTTAAAGTGGTTTTGTTTAAGTGTAATTAGTCCTTTTTCTGCCACTTATGTGTAATTTCAGATTTGATGCAGACACTGCTCCGCAGGTGTGTGTCACCGGGGCACCTTTTAATGTTGTCTTTGGTGCGTTTCAGTTGTCAGAAGCTCCATTATCTCTTTTAAAGAGGATATATATGAGGAAATATGGCGCGCCAACGAGCCGCCACAGGAAGCTGCCGCAGAGGGGGATTGAAGTGGATTACTGGGATCGGAAATCATCCCAGAGAGACGAGACGAGACCGTCTTCATATGTTTTTTTTTTTTAATAAATAATTTTTTTCCAGTCTCTGCTGGATGGGTGGGTGGGGGGGGTTGCGTCCGTGTCCCTGTGCGGGGGCGACGCGGTCGACTGGACGGGCTAAAGAGGAGATTAAAGTGATAATGTACATGTGCTAATCCTCAGCACTTTTCAGAGGGCGAAGAGGCAAATCTGCCCCGGGCTGGACACGAAGATGGGGCATCGGGGAGTGTCGGGGTCGGCCGTCGCCATGGAAACAGATTATTCCGAATAATTATGCGCCATATGTCCCCTGTCACAATTAGAAGTTGGATGTGAGCCAGGTCAGAGGTCAAACACTGATCAGAGCGTTGGGGTGGTGCTGCTGCTATTAAGCCCCCCCATGCACACACGCAAACACACACACACACGCCTGTCAGATAAGCTGCAAACACACAACCTGCGTACTTTGATCAGATACTCTTTGAGGTCTGAGGCCGCCAGCCACGTCTCTTTGTGATGCTGACTGTCTCTAAATGCCGCCGCTCCCTGCAGAATCCGAGCTCTTACAATCCCATTCCACAATAGCAGCCTTCCCAAAAAGAAAAAAAACAGAAAAAGAAATCTGGAAATGAATAAAAAATGCACTTACGATTTCTGTCAGAACGCTAAGCTTTCACAATCGATGTTTTTGGCCGCGCGGAAAAGAAAAGAAAAGAAAAGAAAAAAAAAGAAAAGGCCTTGCACACATTTTAGGGAGCCTGGGTTTGGCGGGGGAGGATTGGGAAACAACACAATGTGTGCGGTTTTCCTCCCAACCAAGTCTTCCATTTAGGAGTCCAGACACTTTAACTCATCACTGCAGGTTTCCCACCGGAGGGTTTTCGGAGGAAGCTTCATTTGCTGCGTTCACACCATCACCCCGGGAAAGGCGGCAACAAGGTGCAAAGTGGTTTATCCGTTTCACTGGAACGTTCGCGTGTCACTGACCGATGCGGAAAAGGTCGCTTCCTCCCTGCGATGCTCACCACCCAGGAAAATTCCCTTTTTTTTTTTTCTGGGCTCACCGTTAATCCATCTGGATTACATCAACCAAACCAGCCGCGATCCCCGCCATCGTTCTCACTTTTCAGTTTCACAAAACTACTTACTGGGAACCGTCACACTGGGAGCGCTGGGCAGTTCCCAGTGTGACAGTTCTGGGCAGTTCCCAGTGTCTCTCAGTGTCTTGGTGGGAGACCGGTGGAAGAGGAGGGATGCTGGGCAAGTCGGGTGCGTTTAGACAAGCTACTTACATTTAAAGACCCATTAAACCGCGTCATCTTCCGCACATTAGATTGTCACCCGTCACTATTAGCGGACCACCAGCCCCCGTGGCACTCTGGGAAATTAATTACATTCTTTCTTCATCGTAATTACTGCCTTGAAAGTGTCTCCTTTGAGCGCCAACAAGGCGAGCTCCAGCTCCTTCCACGTTAGTGCCCCTCTTAGGGACGCCGTTCCCGTTTGTTGTCTCTAAAGACACTAATGAAGTGGTTTAATCTATCAACTCTAGAGGAATTGTCAGCTGGGGAACGCATTAATTATGGTTCTTTGAATGTACCCTACTTAAAGTTTGCAGAGTTCCACAAAGGCAGTGGTGGATGTTTACCAACACGCTTGACGTTGAATAGGCAGGGATTAGCAATGACTAAGTGATTAGCATGTGTATATTGATTGTCTATAACCACAGCCACGTGTTTACCAAGAGATTAGAATCGTTTTTCTTGGGTGTTGAATGATTATTGTTAACAGGTTGTTAATCTCTGAGCGAATGTTGCCGCCAGGCCTCATCGTAGCACTTCACCCATTCGTCCCTGTTTGCTTCTTGACCTTCACATCCCTGAAGTGTTCCCGTGCTTCGAACGCACTCATGTTCTGACACATTTCCTATGTTAATTGGAAAACAGTCTTCATCTAAAGCACCCAGTTCTTTCCTCCACTGCTCTTTTACCAGTTAAAGAGTTTGTAAGGTCCCAATTTGCAAAGATGAACACAGAATCTTGTTTTCAACTGAAAAGAAGGAGAACAAAGGGCCTTTTCCTTCAAATATGCTCTTGTTCAAGTATAATTGTTATCAGTCTTCACAATAGCTGCGTTGCCATGTTTAACATCAGTTAAGGCTGTTTTTATGTGGATTGTTTTTTAACTCATCGACTGTTGCACAGACTCTGGTGGACTGGTTCCAGTGAGAGCTACATGATTGTCCCTGATTGGTCAGTGGGTGGGATGGTTGAGGGTCTGGGCTGATTTGCTCAATCAGACAAAGCCCCTGCGTAGCTACCACTCAGGAGCAATTATGCTTTCTTTCTTAAAATATTGAGCACAATGAAGCCTTTCGTTGTCACTTATTTACTATGGGACAGTGTTATTCTAAAATTCTGAAATATTCTGGAAGACTACCCATTTTATGTAAGCGTGTGCAGAAACACAGTTCTCCACGTCCATTAATAAAAAAAAAAACAGCAAAAACACCAAACTTGTCCCGAGTCATCAGCATCAACGTCTGATCTCCCCGCCAAGGTCAGAATCCTCAGACGCAGGCAATCGCTCGTACGCCAACCCGGTGGCGGAAAGAGCCGTACCGCACTGTACGCGCGGCGGCGGATGGACGGGCGGAGATAAACGCACGCTCACATTAACGCCACCTTGATGTGCTGCTGGAGCCACAGCCATCCGTCATCCTGCCAGCGGGCTGCTCCGCGGAGCGAATGCACCAGTATCCATAACACGTATGTATAATTTATGAGTGCCTATATGCTTACACACAGCAAAGGATGCAAATGAAGGAGAGGCCTTTGCTGCCTGTTAGGAAAAGCGTCTGCCTCCTTATCGTGCTGCTATTAAAAGAGCAAGGCTGCGGGGCGGAGATCCATCTTGCGTTGTAATGGTGCGTCTGTCGACTGTGGCGCAGGGGCGCGCGTCAGCGCGGCCGCACCTCGCGCCTGCACAATTAAGGCTCACTTAAACCGGGCCAGGGCTGCACGCAGGCTGCACACTTCACAAAAGCGGCACGGTGATGGAAGAGGGGCTCTAATGTGAGGCCTTTAGCCTTAGAAGGTGAGACGAGAAGACTTGGAATTCTCCCTGACACGGTAATCTGATACTTAGCACGTTTTCTTTGTGTGTTTGCGGGAGTACAAACAACATCACCCGGGTAGCCCTTTGGAATCTGCTGTTACTGATTTTGCTTGTAGAACCCCCCCCCCCCCCACCCTTGGGTTATATTCCTGCCTGTTGACACTGCGTGTAATGGCACGTCTGGCTTTGAGGCTGAATTTTAAACCCATTTTTTCCCCAGTCTTTGGAGCATCCGAGGTTAATTTTAAGTCAAGACAAGTTAAGTTTTGTGTCAGGCAGCATTACGGTCGACGTCTCCGGGGGGGCAACGCAAGGCCACGGACTGTCCCAACTCCCGGAGAAAACCGTGAAGGCAGAGATATTGGGGAGCTGGAGGGAATGGTTCTATCCAAATTAGCGTCTTTTGTTCTGGACCGACCGTGCACGCACATCCACACGCGCGCCTGCCTCAGGGACGCCAGCTGACAGAGTCTTTCCTCGTGTGCGGCCCATCGCGGCGTGAGCTCCAAGGACGGGCAGCGGAGGGAAGAGCGGGTGATTTGTCTCTTAGGATTGAACTCATCTCCCTGCCACGCCCCCCCCCCAACCATTGCTCAGCCTCTCCCCTGTATCCGCCCGCTGCCCGAGTTTGAAGGTGACGTCCATTTTTCTCTGTTTGCACCAGCTTTAGGCAAAAGAGCTTTTATTCGGGGGAGATTAGGATGGACTCGGCGACAGTGAAAAAAAAAACGGTTTTCCACAAAGACACTTGTTTGAGTTTGTTTGTTCCAGACAGATAAACACAACATTAAAAAGGC
Organism: Lagocephalus sceleratus; assembly: GCA_911728415.1. Classification (NCBI taxonomy): domain Eukaryota; kingdom Metazoa; phylum Chordata; class Actinopteri; order Tetraodontiformes; family Tetraodontidae; genus Lagocephalus; species Lagocephalus sceleratus. The sequence goes on from CAJVRN010000148.1 coordinate 3,235,731, forward strand.
AGCCCTCCACAGGCTCAGAACCATCCCCATATGCCTGTGTTTGTCTATCCTATTTTAAATTCCATCAAACCCATAACATGTTTGTTTATATAAGCCGCATTTCCAAACATATTACTAATTTATAACAGCAGTCAGGGGTTTTTTTTTTGTTATCTTTTCTTTTGTGCAAGGGAAAAAACAAAAAAAAACAAAATCTATCATCTGTTGGTCAATAACAGTGCTGCCTTTTCTTCATTTTTCGCCTTTTTGCGGCATATTCTCAATACCGCCCGAACACCGTCACATGTAAGGCAGCTAAAGCAGACACGCGCCTCACATCAGCAATAAACGTGTCCTCTGAAATCTTTCTGCCCTCTAAGCACACACAGTAGAGGCAGGGTAAACACTTTTAGCAGGCAGCTGTGTGCCGGAAAGAAAGCAGGTACGATCAACCTTTATTATGTTTGAAATTAATGAGAGAACCGTGGTGCGGAAACACATCAAAATAGCACATCTGGATCTAGGTGAGAGATGCTGTTTTTTTGGGGGGGGTTTTTATGTCAGCGTCACCCATCAAGGATTGAAAACAGGCCGGATGGAAGAGCTCAGTGGAAGCTCAGTCTTCTGAATAAAAGCTCGGTTGACACAAATCTCTTCAAGAAATAAGCCCCAGACACACCTGTGTTGGCTGATGCCAGCACATTGTTGGCTTAAAATAGGAAGCTTCGGGAAGTTTGAATGGTGCGCATCCGTCATTTGTTGAATGATTACGTGCCTGTTGGCTGGGAAATCCTCAGCGTTTGGCCTTTTAGAAGGCGAAGCTGCGTTTATTCACTCGTTGCTCTTGCGTGCGTCTGCGATACACTTAAGAGGAGCATACTTGATATTCTGGTCCCGCTCTGCCCTTTTTTTACTGATTTCCATCATTCCGTCCATCTTAGTCCCCTCATTTAGCAGTCTGCGAGTCCAGTTAAATGATCAGTAAGCCCGCAAGTGAATATATGCAAAGCCGCTTCCACTCCACGGGCTTAGCGAGCAGTCGATTTAAACCCACCTAGCTGAAATGCCTGTCTCGCATACACATACAGATGTACACGGAAAATTATTCAGACAATCCAGACGGTCTTAGTGCCGGTATTCCTGCCTTAAAGACTCAGGTTTCTTCCACGCACTACTGCAAACAAGATGGTGTACACTCAAAGACCGGAGCACAGTTCAGATCCAGTCACACCCAGGATAAGTCCCTGCACCTCCTGTCCTCTAAGACCGCGATCATCAGATATCATCCTCCTTGTAAGGTTCAACCAAAAGCCCAGATATTCTATTAAGTGTAAATCCTCTGGACTGCTGGAGCTTGTAGAGTCAGATTAGGACAAGGCAATCTCACATACTGGAGAGAGAGAGAGGGAGTGTGTGTGTGTGTGTGTGTCCTCACATTTACTACATATCAAGGACCTAAATGTTCATTCTACTGGTAAAGTGGGGCCATGTTTGTGAAGTGGAGCCACATTGCAGGGCCCCACAACTTTAAAGGACAGTTTGAGGGTAAAGACGTGGTGCTGAGGTTGAGGGGAGAATGGGTTTAGGGTAGGGTCAGGGTCGGGGGGGGTAGGATGGTTAGGGTCAGGGGTAGGAGTTGGGTAATGCATTATATCTATGAAAGATAGCAATATGAGGGTGTGTGTGTATGTGTGTGTGTGTGTGGGGGGGGGGGGGTAATGCTCATTCTACCATCAAAACGAGGACATTTTAGGGATGTGATTATGGGGGATTATGTTCTGTGTGTGCAGATTGCAGATACACACTTTTGTTTCCTTATCAACATTAGCACAAAACAACTGCGTGCTGACCTCCCAAGCTGGCACTAAGCCATTCTTGTGTGTTGAAAAAAACAAGAATTACTGTAAACATTTTAAGTTTAAACAGTTATTAATTATTTACAATAATACGGTGTTGCTAAAATGCTAAAAGGTCATTCGGAGAAGTCCTCAGCTTGGTTTCCATTAGCTTTTAACCTTTTGCGTCACGTCAATCAGAGCTCGATGGTAAAATTCAGTTCGTCCAAATTGCAGGAAAGTTTAGGTACTCGGTGTGTATTCATTAAAGTGGGGAAGATTGTGTGCAAAAGCGTTCAATCGATTCCTGATGAAATCGTGCGGAGCCTTTATCACCATTTTCTCTTTTCTCTTCCTTTTATTTTTGCAATTTTCCTGTTTTTGCAAAGTTTCTGCTGGCTGATTTCACATGCTGATGAGAAGGCGTCCAGCGAGGGGGGCCTGTGCGTAAAGGCTTGCTCCGTCTACCTCCAGGATCTCCATCCTGACTAATAGGGAAATAGAGATTCGGCGGCAAAGCAAAGGGAATGTAAATGAGGCTCCGAGTGGAGAGAATTAACTGAGCGGACACTGCGTGTTGTGTATCAGTGGAGTCTGTGTGTCTGCGGCGACGCTCGGCTGTGGATGCACAGACAGCTGCAGTGTTTTAGGCAGAACAGTCAGATTTCTATCGCCGACCCCAGGGCGGCTGATTAGGATGCTGCGCACCTCTCTCTCCCGAGTCCCTCTCCTTCTCTCCCTCACCCACATTCCCTTTTATTATTTTCCTAACCTCGCCGGCTGCGCCCCCCTTCTCCACCCCTCCGCCTCGCCGCCTTACACATTGGAAGCGAACGCTCAGAGCAGAGGGGTGAAGTGTTGGTCAGCCATCATAACAACGGCCGTGTGAGCTGCATACTCAACACCTGGCGCTCTGGGATGACTCACAGGATGCGTGCATACGCACGGAGGAGGGTGCCGAGCCGCGTGGGTATCTATTCAAATGTCTCTGTAACGAAGCGCCTCCCTGAACCGTGGAACTCAGACCAGCCCCAAATATTTTTCGCTGACCAGCAAAATTGTCAGACATCGAAGCGGTTACAAAGACACTCATGTGCAGAGATGATAATGGTAACAAGGGAGGTGGCAGGACATTTTTAGAGCTCTGCCCGGGTGTACTCGAGCAAGGTATCAAACCCTGAAATTCTAAGAGCTCACCTTGACACCTGTTCCTCAGTGATTGTGCATGTGATCATTGTATGTTCACCTAAAACTGCATGTGTCTTGTGTTCATACTAGCACAACAGTAAAGAATCATCAGTATATTTCCTCTTCTCCAATATAAAAGCTCCCACATTTGCCTACATATGTTAATTCTTCACTCTACATGCCTGTTCCCACTCAAACTGTTTCCATATCTTGTATTGGAAAACCTCCAGTGTCGATTTCCCAGTCATTTCCAGTGTGGCTTCACACTCCCACACTTGACGCTCCTCGCTTCCAGGAATTATGGTAGACCACCTCTGGAGCGCCCCCCTGTGGGCGACCTTGCCTTCCCGCGGCGCACGAATGTGACGCGTCGCGTAACGGAAGCCAGTGGGGAGCAGAGGTCACCAGCCTGAAAGACCGAGCGTCACTTAATGAAACAGATGTTCCAAACCGCCCGGCCTTGAACAACAGATGCTGGAGTTGTGTTAACCGGCCGCATTCCGATTTTTCAAATTCTAATGACGTGATTTATAGCTTATGCTTCCAATATTGTTCAAGTCCAGTCAGGAGGCGTTGTGGTTAACCTCGTCTGTTAGAACGCATGCCCTGTTGGCTTGTTTACCCATGATGCACTGTTACATTCAGGATGTTCTTAGCTGAATTGTGCGCTGACTTCCTGTCGCCTTACATCATGAGCCGTAGCTAAAGCCTACATAAGTCGGATGCTTTCGATGTCCCCTACAACACGACCTTTATATTAGAGCACATTTACATACCAAGCAGTCAGGAACGTTGCTGCATTCTTGTGTAAATGTGCATGCCAGCCTGTTTGTGCACATGTGCCCGCATGCCTGACCGCACATGTGACCCGAGCAAACGCCAACACTGGTGGCCCTGTGTCTGTTTGTCCCACGCAGACGTTCTGCGAGTGTGTGCCCGGCTCCTCCCAGCTCAAGCACCGGTGGTCAGATTCAGAGTCGGCCAGGGAGGCCCCGGCCAAGGTAAGGCCCCGCCCACACAACCGGACCAAGTGAAGCTTAAGCCTCTTCTTCCCACCTCTGCAGCCGCCATTGAAGGGTGCTTTTCTCACAGCCTTTTCCTGTCAGGATCCGCATCCCCCCCCTCCGCCTTGTGCCATGCTAGCGCAGGGGCTTATTGCATATTGAATGTCACATTTCGCTGCGGAGCAGCGGCGAAGGCGCGACCTCAGCTCAGCTGCCTAAGAGGGAATTAGACGGGATTAGGCCACGCAGATTCTTCAAACTAAGTACAGCAATCACATAAAAGGAGCCGAAATGCCGCTGAAGATATCGGTTGCGTGAAAGTGGTCCTCCTTTCCACCTGCAGGGTCCAGAAGAATTAGCATGTTAACATGCGTGTTTGTAAAGGAGGGCAGGAAGCATGTCGGGAACATGCTGGTTTTCCGCTTATCTGACAAGCAACACCATCCTTTTCCACCAGTGACTGCTGGAGGACAGCTGTTTGGAATTCCTGCTTATCTCCTGCCCCTCCCCTTTTCTGTCCGTACATCAGGATTCTTCTGTTGTGCTTTCAAATCCTGCGGCGTGGCATGAAGAGGATCTGAGTGTCAGCCAGGCCCCCCTCTGAGAATTTAAGAGGCAACATGCCATGTTATTGCTCTATTCCAAAGCCTGACCTGAGACATGTTGTGTTTGTTCTTTACTTTAATCAACTAGAAAAGCACTTGGGAGCTCAGACCTGCGCCAAGCAGCTCATTTCCCCAAATATTGTGACCTACACCCAAAACTAATACTCCAACATTCATGTCATCTACTTTATTGGATTTGGGTTAACTTTGTTTGTGTTTAGTTTAATAGTTATTTACAAAAAACTTGCCAAAAAAAAAGGAGATTTCCATATTTGCAAAATAAATGGAGGATAAAAATGAATTGCAGTGAAAATACCCCCCCTCATCATAGCAGTGTTCTCTTTATCAAAGGGTGGATACTGGTTACATCCAACCAACAATGGGGAGATTCTACAAACAATGATAGCGCCCCCTGTAGATGGTTTTCATTTTGCAATTGAGCACAAAAGGCCAGACAAAAGGAGCAGTGGCAGGAAAACTACCCTTTACTGTGATAGGAAGAAACCTTGAGCAGGTCCAGAATCACCAGAACCACAGCTTTTTTTTTTTCACCCCTCCAGATAATAGAACCATTGTGTTCAGGTTAAAAGGTTAATAGTTTTATGCATCTGTGAATTGAATTTAATGTCTGCGGACATTGTGTAGCTTTAATTGTAGATCTTCAATTACCTGCGTGACATAAAATGTAACAGGCGGCACATGAACCTGACTCAGCAACAAATGGACAGAGTTCAAAGGTAGCGGCAGAGACCAATCTGGCAAAGCGGGCGCGTGTGGAGCTGGTGTATATGTGCTGGGCTGATTTCCTGAGAGGCGCAGGTGTGTGCACAGGTGAGTGGACTGATGAGGTGGGCGTGGCTGGCCGGCTGAGCAGGGCAGAGGCGGGGTCAGCAGAAAAACACCGGGAGATGGCCGACGGAGCTGTGAGGCAAAAGAAAGAAAAAAAAAGTAATTCACGTGCAGAGATTGTGCAGAAGCATCTTTACCTTCACATGCAGAAGCCTCCTTTTACAAACACGGTGATCCCACTCAAAGTCCTGAGTGGGAGGATGAGGATGAGCTCATCAGAAAGGGTTGAATCCGTTGCGATACCGTTGAGATGGCGCTCGTCAGATGTGTTTGTAGGCAGGTGGTTGTGTTTCAGCCAGCGAGCCAAGGCCATTTCTTTCTGAACAGTCAGTGTACATCACATTAAAAGAGTTTGTTTGGACTGTCCTCCCCCAAGATTTTCACACAGCATGTTAAAGTTCCTTCCCATATGTTGGGATAGGCCACAGACCCTTTTTTCTAGCCCTACCAGAACCACTGTGTTTAATTAAAAATAGTTAAATAATAGAAGAGGACGCAGATATGATGAATGTTTCACAGAGACACCACAGAAGGACCTACATGAGTTTGTGCGAGGAGAGACAGAGCCAAAAAAAATCAGAAGTTACGTCAGCAATAGTTCCCTGAAGCACCTTGCTTTACTGCGGTGATGCGCTTTACAAACAAGAAATAAAGGGAAAAAACAAAGAAGATGGAAGACTCTGTCACAGCAATGTTCCGTTTTGCTTTTATTGACTGCGTGCGCTGGCGGTGGCGAGCATGCTCCTGCCTGCGCGTGTCTGCGCGCGTCTGCCCGGCGTGCAGAATTAAAGCTGCCTTCGCCGTCTGCAGCCTCTGCTTGTACACAACGGAAGGTGATACATTAACTCAATTAATAAAGATCTGACCTTGAGGTGCAGGTACATTGTAGGAATATCAAACGCTGCCTTCTGAAGATGATGCCTGATCATGTGGGCACGGGCTAATGTGCACATTTGTTGGCCACAGTTGTCACATTCCAGCCCCCTCATGGACAAACCGTCTGCAGTATTGGATTTTTTTTTTTTTTTTTTTTTTACCGCTCCCTCCTGAGGGCCTCATAAACTTGTGGATTTCCTCAACAGCACAATAGATTTCTCTTATTTTAAAGAAGCCATAAACATCTCTAGTAAAGCAGACCATTAGCTGCCAATTAACGTGTTTCACTGGGGTCTGCAGCTATTTTGCATAGTAATGAGCTTCGCACTTGCTCCCACTACTCAATACAAACAAAGGGGGGTTGATTCACATCGATGAAGCTGTCTACGGTTGCTTGCAGACAAAACACCTTCCTGCGTGGAGGACTCCAGGAATAGATGAGTCGCTGCTCACTCGGGCCAGATAAAGAAATCGGTAACAACTGTGTGTGCTGACCTGAAAAAATAAGTCAGGGGAAGTGAACTTTGTGTCTGTTTACATTTTTAATGGCTATCTGAGCCCTATTTGTTTTACTGTGGTGCTCTTTAAGCTTTCAGGCTAAGTTCCTCCGTTTTTTACAGGAGATGAATGTGCCTCGGTCATGTTTAAGTCAGTCATTTTCTTTTTCTTTCTCCCACAGAGAATGAGCTGCAGCTACCTGCTCTGCACAATCCTGCTCTTCGTGGCTGTGCTGCTTGCTGTCACTGTGACCGGCACCATCCTTTTTATGAATCACTACCAGGCCCCGCCCATGTCCGATGGCCTGCCCCACATCTCCACCAATCAGGATGAGGCGAACGCCCTGGTCACCGTGGAAAGAGGCGACGGCTCCCGCATCAACATCTTCATCGACCCCAACTGTCCCGACTACAACAGTAACTTTTTGCGCCTGGAGGGGGTGCAGACGTCCCTGCTCCATTCGCTGACCGACCACGACTCCGACTTGAAGTCAGTCAAAGGTCAGGATCGGGCTCTGCTCGTCAGCCTGGCCGAGGAGGTGGCGAAGCTGTCGGCTCACGCGGAGCAGCTGAAGATGGACTACGAGGCGCTGCGCAGGGGCCAGGGCAGCCTGGGACAGGACCTCAACACCCTGCAGACGGAGCAAGGGCGCCTCATACAGGTGAGAAAACCGCACCCAACGCTGTAAACACACAAGGACGGATGGAAACAGACAGAAACGTTGACTAGAGAAGTTGACATGGACAAACAACATGATACAAATGCTGCACTTTCAATGTCAGGCCACTAGTTGGCGCTGTGTTTGGTGTGATGCAGCGATACCCAGCTGTCCCCACATCAGTCCACAAAAGTCATGTCCAATGCATACTTGATAAAATGGGCAGCACAAGTACACTTCCAGGAACTTTGGAGCATACTTGGTTGCTAGCAAACTTGGAATTGGAGCAGTACTTGTGTTGCGTCTCACAAGAGCACGAAAAGAGAAGGACCGAGAAGTGTGCGTATCGGGGAACCACTTTCAAAGACACTGTCCTCTTGAGACATACAAGAATGCTGTGTGAACTGTTTCAAAGTGTCGCGTTCAAGATAATTTGCGCAGACCTATGACAATGTTTTGTTTGCAAGCTCCAAAGTTCACCGGTCTCGTGCATTCACAGAACAAGTGTTGACTGCTAAGTGTCTGTGCAGGTACCTCCTGCTGTTTTCCCTATTTACACAAAAATAGCTGGACTTTTCGAACCCGCTCGACTGTGGAACCCAGTTTCAAAAACATGCCTGTTTCGGGGACTGGAAATGCCATTTCTGAAACGCGACAGAACTTCCCGATACCAACAGGCTCTTACCTCAAATCTCCTCAGCTTCCCATGATCAAGTGCTTCTGGTACCACATGACTAACAGCACATCGGGAACGCAGCTCTTTTTTGGCCCTAATATGAAGTAACTCGAAAGAAAAACCAGAGAAAACAAAATAAAAATGACTAAACTTCACATCCTCTCTGCCCTGCTTCCTCGCTCCAGCAGAAGTGGTCGGTCTGTTCTCAGAGCGTCTCGGTGTTCAGCTTCCCTCTGAAGCAGCTGTTCAGATTCATGATGGCAGCGTTCAAATGGCTGTGGTTATTGTCCATAATAGTCAACAGCCTGTGAAGAGAGCTCTCCTCTCCTTCCGCCACAGTCATCCTTCACGCCGATGATGAGCCGGCCCACCTGATTAATTTGCCCCCTCTCTAAGTGGCTCTTCTCTCGATGTTACCTTTCCAGCGCGCGGCGTCGAGGAAGTCGCTGGCAATCACGGCGGGCTATCGATACGCCTCTTATTTAGTGAGATGGATGAACGTAAATGTGAGGAAGTGAGGCTTTTTGGGCCCCAGATTCAGAGCCTGTCAGATCATTACAGAAGCCTGAGAAGAAAAAGTGGGAGGGGGGTTTTCTATTCTCACGCGGCTCCAGATAAATTTCTGTCACTGTTAAAATGTTTAAATTGTTTTGGATGCTTTGGGTAGTCTCTGAACACTTCCTCTGGCTGCCTGAGTAAAAAAAAAAAAAAAATCCCAATTTACAGTACTGTCTTGGTAACAGCACCCTTCCTTAAATAACTTCTCTGCCTTTATTAGCTTTTAGCAGCAGGTTGATGTTACGACATCGTATTGCATTAATTAAAAAGTGAATTGTCTTTTGAGATTAAAAGTGTTTAAATATGTGAGCCCTAAAATGGATTTACACCAGGTGCAATGTTAAATTGATTCAATTAATCATGAGGGTGTCTGCAGATTATCACACAATAAACCAATCAGGCCCTGATTGACAGGCGTGAACGCCGGGTCAGCGGCATGGTGCTGTTGTAAACAGCCCAGCATTTGCAAAGAAATGGCAAAAGCTCTCCAGTTTAATTAAATATTTACATATAAATACATATAAATCACTCTCAAGTCCAAGCCAATGTGCAAATCAAGAGATTTACGTCCTTAGTGGCAGTCTAAAGTGGAGTTTTCAATGGAAAAAAAGAGGTGGGTGTTTTTTTTGACACCTCTTTTTTCTCTTTCAAAACCCCGGTATGTATAAATATGCAAATGCTTTTCAGTTCACAGCTTTTACTGTGCTCAGGATGTCTTCTCTTCACTGTAAACCCACTGTCAGGGGAAGGAAGCTGTCAGGTTTTTACACTTATCACCACATCGTCAGCACTGTACACGCTCGCGGAATATAAAAGCAGATCAGCTCAGCGGCTGTATGGAGCCTCGCTCTCACTCAGACATGGTCCCACTTTTAGCAAAAGTTTGGTTGGTTCGGTTTGGTGTCTGCCGTCTCTTGGAGCCCTGGATGATGAATGGAAGCTCAGTAGACGAAGAAAGAAGGCCTGTCCCATTACGGCGGCGTAGGTGGCGTAGGTGGCATGGCGCAGTTGGTCCTACTAAGTGGAAGCGGCGCTGGCTGGCAGCCCTGAGACGCTGGCTGATTGATTTCCTCTTTGGAGGCCAGGCATGTGGCGCACACATCCGCTGGTTCTCCCCGACATGGCGGCGTGGCTGTGATGTATGGGCCACCTGTTGCTCCCACGGCTGATTTATAAGATGACACAGAGCTCACTGTGGCTGTCTTGGTAACGGCCCAGTGTGCGTGGCAACCCTCTGAGGACCAGGTTCGTCGCGGCGTAGAGAAAGAAACCTTTCAGACGCCCCTGAGTACAGAAATCTCCTTGCTGTGGGTTTTGATCATTCGCTCACTGACGTTTCTTCATTTTTCACGCCGCTGTCAAGGTCTAGTTCCGCTGATGCTGTTGCTGTGAATCTGACTACACTGCTGCCATCATGACCCCAGATATTCTGACCACCAGCCGCCCTTTATTACCATCTATAATTCAAATATAATATCCTGGAGTGAGCAGGAACAGCTCAAGGTGTAATTAATGCACCTAAAAACCAAGTGAAAATGTCAGCGCCTCTTCACAAGTTCTTATTAAAATTAAAGCGATGACAACATCGATCCCTCTGACCTGTAGGGCACAGTTTTGGTTGAGGAAGCCAGCTTTTACAGGTTCCAAAGGGTTTGGTTGCCTTTCTGTAAAGGACCCCCACCCCCCACCCGCATCAGCTGTGATTGCAGAGCAGCTTGCTGGGCCTTGGGGGCCTTGAAAAGGTCTAACACAGTTCGGGACATGTTGTTAGCTGTGCAGGCATTCCTGGATGGACAACGTGGAGCCCGATGCGATTTAAGAAAGTGCTTGCGGGAAATAAAATAAACAATAATTGCCATACCTGCAAAGGTATAGTGTGTGTTGTATATCATTTATCTGGAGCCCAACAGATGGCTGTGTAGGGATCACCTTTCTTCCAGCCTGGGAAGGACCACGAGAGATCGGGGAGGTTAACGTGCCCCCCTCCAATCCCAGCACGAACATTTATCACCAGCCTTCCCAAAGGGTTCTTTTACACCATCGAACGGGGTACACTCTGGGAACAGGTGTCTTTCCTGCACAAGGAGAGTCACTGTTCCTCTGTATTTTGGTGTTTTGTTCATTACACAGTGAATTCAACTACAGCGGTCCTTGGATTTTGTTGTTCAATAGTCCTCCAGTAGAATTTTCCTCAGTGGTGTGTTCAAGGATGCTATTAACATGGAAAATAGATTATAAAAACAAGGACATTGTGAAATAAATCAATTAACTTCACACATGTTGACTGAACTGGTTTACTGAAGTTTAAACCCTCCTTTTGCCCATGTAGCACTTACTGAACAGTTATTTTTAAAATATTTATTCTAAAATAAAATAGTGATAGCAGCTGAAGAACACAAGCTCAGTGCATATTCCTGACAGAATGATGGAAAGAATTATTTTTTGCGACTTTTGCTCACAGAGTGAATCACTTTCTGAATGTCTTGCGTGATTTCAGAAGTTGAGAAGTTCACCGTGCCTTCTCCCCCTCTCATCCTGTGTGCTGCAGCTGCTGTCAGACAGCCAGATCAACATGGTGAAGGTCGTAAACTCGGTGAGCGACGCACTCAACGCCATGCAGAAGGAGAACGTGGGCCTGAAGGCACGAGTCAAGGCCGACTTACAGCGGGCACCGGTCAGAGGGGCCCGCCTCAAGGGATGCTCCAACGGTAGGGGGAACGAGGCGTGCCTCGAAGCTGCTCTCTCCTTCTGTAGTTTTGTTTGTGTAATTTTTGTATCTCTGCATATTTAATTCATGTTCATCCATTTTTCATCTCCAGTAACTGGATCCCATACAGACCCATCCCCACATTAGGCACACTCCATTACTCTCTAAAATTATATTCCACTGTGGTCAGTCTGTCATCCATCTTGCCACATATTCATCCAACCTAGCCTCGCCTGGTTTCTCAGGGCTACCTTTTATCCATGTGATTTTCACTCTTGCTAGAATGTGACCCCCCCCCCCCACACAGAAGAGGAATGGCTTGCACGTCCGTTGTGTTCTAGCAAGGTAGATGAAGGCCTGAGGCATCGTCCTATTGGAGGGCTTTAAAGTAGGCATACGGTACCCTATGGCATTCTCCTGTCTGACATGCCTTGCATAGGTAACTGAGGCGCACAGATGAGTGCAGCATGCAAGAGGAGGACACAGAGGGCATGTCGCTAGTTTCTAGAGTGCCTTGACTTGAGAATAAGGTAAATGTTTGATACTGCCTGCATGCACATCGACCCACTTTCATCCTACCTGCTTATAGTGGTTGGGATGGCTGGTTTCAGTCTAGTGACAGGACACGTATTCAGATATGACTGGCCACTGGCCAAGTGAAGTCAGCTATGAGAACATTTCAGCCTCTTTTTATGAAATAATTGAGAAAAAAAGAAGAAAAAAAAGCCAACAGCGTGACAAGGACTACCTGAAATGGTTGGGATCATCTTCTGGGAAAAAAAATATTCCACTCAGGAGCACTTCAGTCAGCCGTTATTGCTCTGTTATGGAGGTTCTCTGCTTTCCACGAGCCTCTGTGGAAAGCTTTGAGCGGAAAGAGCAAACACTCGCCTCCTGCATGCTGGCATGAAATCACAGGCAGAGAGACACAGCAGCAAGATCCCCAATGGTACGGAAGTGAGCTAGCTTCATTAGCAGCAGGAACATGGAAGATCTGTTGGGGGAACGGCTGATCTTAGATCAGGTGTCACCTCTGTTGATTCTCAGTCATACAGGTCGAAGGCAGCTGGGCTTTCTTTACGTTATTGAGGCCATGACACGCCTCTGAGAGGCTTCAGTGGCGCTAAAACCTGACAAGGTTTTTAGCTCCGAGTGGAATAGACACTGTTGGCGGTGCACAGAGAGAGCAGACGACCTTGTCATCATGTGAGTCGTCAGGGATGTGGCCTGTTTACACTTCATTACCTCACCTGCCATGTGCTACGAAGTGTGAATCTGGCCCAAATGACGTGGGAAGGGATCTGCAGACCCCCCCCTTCACCTCCTGACCATCTGCAGGAGGGTCCCATCATACGAACCTGGTTTCGCTCAAGGTTTCATCCTGTTAAACGGCGTTTTTCCCGCCATTGTTAGCCATTCAGGTCAGGCGTCGGATTCCTGTAAAGCACCTAGAGACAATCTTGACTGTCACAGATGCTCCATAATTTGAATTGAATGGAATAGTCAGTAGTCAACAAAAACAATCCTGCAGTATTTCCATATTTAGAGTCTCTTCCCTGTCTTAAGTTTTTATCTTGTCCCACCATGGTGGCTCTCTTGTTTTAATTTCCTCCACATTGTATTGTCATGTTTCATAAAAATTCTCCTTTTCCCACATGTCACAGTGTACCAACCAACCAGCTGCTTGGAATGATGCTGAACATTACAGAGTTTAACCTAACTCTATTTACCACTGTCATGATATAAACACCAGTTCTACTCACACCAGTTGCTTGGACACCAGCAACCTTCAACATCTGTATTTAATTATTGTATTTAATTGATGTCTAGTCTCACTTTCAGCATGTTTCCCTCTACCAGTTCACCTGATGTGAGCATCAGCTGGAAATGCAGCCGAATTCTGGGTGCTGCTAAATTATGCACACGTGTAATTGAATACGCAAACGATAAACAAACTCTTCTCAATTTTTCCCCCCAGTAAGTATCAAAACCACAGCTGGGGGAGTCAGTTCTTGGAGCATTATTTTAATTTCTTGCCTCATGACTTCAGATTAATGCCAGCAGGAGCAGAGAGAATAAAGGTTCAGCGGTGAGGAGGAAACAATTACAACAACACAATATGAGGTAGTGAAATGTGAAGTAACGACACACTTCTGAACCATCCGGAAAGTCAATAACGTGGTTTCTAACGCAAAATTGTGCGTAGATTTCACAAGTGTGTGTATAGCACTTAATAACCATGCACAAGCTTTATGTATTTTTAACATCCTCAGAGAGATGGATAGAAACTTCTCTATTGGATGAATGGGAGGAGGATTTCATCAGGCCTGTTGTGGCTGCTGCAGTGTGGCTCATCTCCCGGCTGCTCCCCTTCTCATTATTTCAGGCGAGCAGGTGTCTGCTTCAGCCCCCCCGGCCTCTCGGGGATTGCAGTTCATTATTTAGATTTTATGAGCAGTCTCTCCTTTTTTATGAATCTATTTTTATTTGGATTTCATTTTAACCTGGAATTTTGGAAAGACTTCCACAATCCAGGACAGGCCTGATATAAATGAATACTTAAAAATGCCCTTACCCTTTTTTTTTTTTTTTTTAATCCTTATAGAAGGAAGAACTGGTGATTGGAGAACACAATCTAGCAGCTAACACTTATTAGCCTTTACAAATGCTTACTAGTGTAATATAAATATATATATTTTTTGGTATTGCACTAAACTGATTATGAAAGTCGGTCGGTTAGTGAAAGCCTTCAGGCATTTCAAGGCTTTCACGTGTGACAGTAGCATAGCGTGCTTCAGTGATCTGGGTTGTGCTTCAGCACCATGGACAGCGCTCGTGACGCCTTCACTGGTTGCACAGTTTTCTCCGAGCAACAAGGTTGTGGGTTCTGTTCCAGCTCTGGGTTTATCCGTGTGGGATTTCCACAGTCTCCCTACGCCTGCGTGGTTTCCTCCAGACTCTCCAGTTTCCGCCCACAGACCCAAACCGTGCACATCGGGTTGACGGGAGGCTGAATCGCTCCCCGCTGCGCGAGCGAGTGCAAATGTTGGCGTCCTCCTCGGCTGTGTTCTTTGTGAAGGGGAGGAAACCGCTGCAGAAACCCTCTGCTGTTTGACATTAATTCGACAGCTGAAGCAACTTTAAACTGGTTATTTTCAGCTGCAAACAAAATGGCTTGATTTAAAATAAAGCAAGCAGAAGAACACGAGAACTTGGGACATGCTGCGCATAAATCAGTCCGATTCCTTCCACACCGTCAGTTAATAGCATGCTAATGCATGCAGTACTGATTTTGTCACCAAACATTATGTATGAGATTCAGAATTCATCCTCTCGTCGTTGACCTTGGCCCCATAATGGATTCGTTGATGGGAAGAAAAAACAGAATCCTTCCGGACTTATTTATCAGCACTTTGTATTTGCACAGTCTTGTTCCCAGTGAGTGTTGTATTCATAAAGGCCGATAACAGGGTGCTTATCTCTAGTTATGGTGCAAGTACAGGAAATAGACCTGATTAAAAGAAAAACTATATTCTGTGTTTACAAATGACTTAGAGAAACATCAGTGCCAGGCAGGACAAATGAGGACACCGTTTTATTTAACTACATTTAAATATGTTGTCTTATGATAATTATAGGACGTGAATATTGCACATGGTTTGCACACATTAGCATGAACGCGCAGCTTCAGAGTATCAACACTGCTCTTTAAATCATCATAATTGTTGTTGAATCATCTTGGCAGCGCAAACAATACAGAGAATGTCCTCTAATTTGAGTTAATGACGGGATTATTTGTTTGGGTTTTTACTTTAGTCATATAGCTTTAACCAATCTGTTCAGCTTGGCCCATGTTGTTAATTCACGATAGTGCTATTATGTGAGAAAAGAAAGAGTTGAATGGTCTACCAAAGGGCCCCGTTCACGGGAAGGCTGGCAGCTCCTCAAACAGCAGATCTGAGCCAACAAAGAAACTTGACGACTGCCGCTGCAATCCTTATTATGTCTGATGGCTTTTGTGGGGATGAAGGGGCAGTCCGCGCACAAAGGGAACCAGGTAATTCTGAACCCGCCTTTGTAGCTCAGATGAGGACACGTGAGCCACAGCGGTCACATCAGGCAGGAGAAGCAAAAAAATAAAAAAATGGAATATACAGCCTGACAGGTGAAGAAGTGACCTATATACTGTTTATGCTGGAGAAATGATTCAGAGGCATTCAGAGCAGGTGCACAGGAGCGTTGAAACCAGGTGATGAAGAGGAGGGAGGGCAGGGAGGGAATAACGAGTACAATAACCTCAAAGATGCTCACCAAGTCATGAGGCTCCATCTCAGTGCACTGTGGATGTTTTTCATATCCATGCTTTAATCAGAGGGTTTGTTTGCCTCTAGTTAAGCCCAGTAAATAAATGACCTATGCCATAAAAATATAAAAATATCTCCGTTTTCATGGCAGCTTTATTGGCTATGAACAATCTTTCCTTTTCTAAGCCATCGTGCATGACATCTATTTAATTGCTTCCTTCTCTCACATCCCCCTGCAGGCTCACGCCCCCGTGACTGCGGCGATCTGTACGCCAGCGGTCATCGAGAAGACGGCATATACTCGGTGTTTCCAGTGCATCACCCCGCAGGCTTCCAGGTGTACTGCGACATGACCACGGATGGGGGCGGCTGGACGGTGAGTCACAGGGAGATGCATCGAACGTGACACGAGCTGGGCGAATTCGGAACTGGGGGAAACTTTTAATCCGTAGCGTCGTCTGCTCTTCCAGCCGCTTTCAAACCCAGAGAAGGCGATCGGGCCGATCGGGAGCTGCGCTGTATTTGAGGGTTTTGGTCACTTGTTTGCTCCAATCGGGAACAATTCCACGATAA
Source organism: Lagocephalus sceleratus (assembly GCA_911728415.1). Lineage (NCBI taxonomy): Eukaryota > Metazoa > Chordata > Actinopteri > Tetraodontiformes > Tetraodontidae > Lagocephalus > Lagocephalus sceleratus. Next base: position 3,252,041 of record CAJVRN010000148.1, read on the forward strand.
ACTCCCGGTTGAGCCAAATGAAGAACACGCCGCTGTTTTGCGAGCGTGTTCAGTTTCACACCGGAAGCTCCGACATGGATCCTCCCCTCGCCGGCCTGGACCGTTCCTGGATTCCTGGAAATCGGATCAGACGGCCAACTGCGGCTTAAAAGAGAAACGCTACTGAAGTTTAAGCCCAGCAGTAACCGGGGAGCAGAGAGTTCAACTTTACAACCTGCTGGAGTGATTAACGGGGGGCAGCATTAGCATGCACCCTCATGGTCTCGCAGGCTCCGAGGGAAGCGCTCGGCGTGGAATTTTTTTTTTTTTTTTTATATGGGCCGGTGCTCGTTGGGAGCGCTGCTGCCGTGAGGGCTTTATCGCGAACAAAACAATGCGTGTGGGAGTTTTACGGGTCAGATAACATCCACATGAATGCCAGGGCCCAGCTTTAACTGAGGTAATGATCAGATGTTATCAGGTCAGCTCTGTCTGCTCGTGCATCTCCACTCCACCCAGACACTTTTATTTCATTCACCTCACACAAGCGAGTGTTATTAATCTGAAACGGTCATCAGTTTTGTCGCAGCAGAGCAGAGATCGCTCTTGATAGCCTTTGAGGATTCACTGATGAAGTCAGAATGTCAGACCTGCGAGACGTTGAGCCGACTAACGAGGCTGGATCGCGCCACACAAACGTGACATTTGCCAGATTTCCGTCTCCTGTAAAAGAATTTCCGAATGTGCCAGCCTAAATGGAATCAGGCTTGTCTTTCTTTGCCTTGATCAAACAATTGTCAGTCGTCTGGCCGCGCTAAAGCAAACACAGCGCTTTAAGCAATACTCTGGAAGCCCTCAGTCTTCTGGGAACCAGAGACTGTAAGGTGAGCAAACACTGGAATGGATCCGTTTGAAGTTATTTGTGGCTTTAGAGTTTCAAACAAGCACACGCTGTGCTAGTAAGATCCATTTATTCCTCTTTACTCTGCAGTGATGCTGAGCAGTTTAGGGTTTGCAAGAGTTACAAATGAGTGAAAACAAACAGGTGATGATTTTGTTCACCGTCCCTTCCAAGCTGTTGAAAGCTGAGACAGCTCCCCGTCTTCAGCTGTGTAGGATTTCTGTCTTTCCTCTGTTCTTGTTTGTGCCTGCTTCGTTAGACGGTGACATCATTATGTTGTTTGACTTCTCAGAAATGTAGAGGAATGTAGATTTCCCGAGACAGAACCAGGCCCGCTTGTAGCGGGTCTGTTTTCTGGATGCAAAGAGGGCTCTTAGTGCTGGGACTTTAACAATTTAATTAAGCCTAATTAATTCCAAGAATGTTTTTTTAAAAATAAAATTCATTCAAGGTTTTTTTTTTTGAACATTGTTTTATTAAAATTTGCTGATACTGCACGAGATGTCGTGCAGCTGCGCTGACAAATGTGAGGGGCGGAGGAAAGTGCATCGCTCGGTCCAGTGGGGAAAGTTTAATTTTCCAAAATTGCGTGATGGACGCGTGGACAGGGGCACAACTGTGAGCCAAAAGAAAAACATCTGCGTATGAGTGAAACAGTTCAAGGATCTGGTTTCACCAGAAAACCATTAACGCCAATGCCAGTGCCTACTTATGACGCTTCTCATGCCACATATTGATATGTGATTGAGATTAATTAATTACAAGGCCGACTAATTATTGACAGTTTTTTTAAATTGCAGCCCCCACCACTTTATATTTGATATATATTTGATTTATTTATGATTAGCTTCTCCTCTTAAACTAGTCAAATCGATAGAACTCATGAGCAAGGAGTACAAGACCTGGACCGTGATGAGACATACTGGTACGGAACACAAGGGGAGACAGGCTATGGAAACACCAGGTGATGGAACTGGTGGAAACAATCAGGGAGTGGCCAACAATCACACAGAGCCAGAGGTAAAGGTGTCTGAAACCCTGGGGCGGGGGGGGGGGGGGGTCAAGACAAGCTCTTGTGCACTCTAAAGGAGAGGCTGTGATTGGAGCACAATTTTTTGAAAAGTATACTACAAAATGTCCTCACTGAGCTACTCCAGACGGGTTTGTGTTGCTGTTATTTTGGAAATAAAAAGGTCTGAAGGACAGATGCACTTCAGTGTGTGATGCTGGGCAGCATGCTGCTGTGTATCTGTAAACCTCCAAGGTTGGGGCGTTTTAAAGCTTCTCAATAATTCCACCGTATTAAACTTTGATATGAGCCGACGTTACACCGCCGCGGAGGTGAAATACGACTGCATCTGCGCGCGAGTGATTGATGGTGAGCGCGTGATGGGCAAGGCTGTGCCGCCTTATGATCCCATAAAACCAGCCAGAGTGACAACGCGCTCAGTGCAGCATGATGGAGTAGAGCCGCGCTTCCCAGCCCGTCAGGTTGTGTTTGTTGTCTCCTAACAGGATTTACATAGCTGCTCCGATTCAAGCGATAACGCTGCAGCCGCTGATCCTGCCAGGTGTGTTGAGCTGATTGTGATAATGCTCGAGCCCTATTAGGAGATCAGAGTGATGCGGGCCAGTGGGGGGCAGGTAGGGAGATGGGACGCTTGTTGAGTGGCTTACTGTCCTTCTGACAGCACAACTTAAGTAAGGAATCAGCCTTGTGCAAAGACAGGCCTCAGCCTTATAATTAGCTTGGAAATCTACATTGAGTTGGTTGTTCTGAAGGCTGGGTTCTTTAAACACCCGATCAATTGGACTGTAAATTATTAATTCAGTACTTTCAAGATAAATATTAGGGCTGTCACAATGTTGTTGTTTTTTATTCAGGATGGTGTAAGTAGCACAGCAGTCAGGGGATGAAAATAAAGGATTAAAGAAAAAAAAAATAACGTGAAAGAATGGAAGCCCATACAAGAAACAAGGGAGGGCGAGAGGGGGGAGCAGAGGACTGATGTGGACGGCTGTCCAAAGGAAATTGGTTATTTTTAGTTTCTCCACCATTGTAATTTACGCCCGGGACAGTCTGATGGCAGAGTTGGGATGGATTTTGCCTGAGAGGACATAAAAGAAAAGAGCTGTCATTACTGGTTCTGGACCAGCATCAGAAGGCACATCCGTAGTCCTCTCTACCTCTCTCTACCTCTCTCTACCTCTCTTTCTCTCTCACACACGTGCAAAATAAAGACAATATTGGACCAAATAAGCTTCAAAAGCCCATAGGTGAACATAATAATGAAGCCATACATCAAATATGCGTCCTTATGTGCTTCCAGATCCACCAGTCATAACTAAACTGAAATATCTATACACTCAAGCCCTTTTTACTCAAACTGAGTAATCCTCTGGGTGTGCAGCTAGCTGTACCTGTTCCAGGAGAAAAAGATTTCAGATGCATTCTTAAATATGGCCTTGCAGCTCAGGGTAATCTCTTCTATTATTACTATTTTATTTGTTAAAAGGGAGGGACTAAAAATGACCGCGGCATCAATATTGGATGATGTATCGGAGTGGAATGTGGTGCCCGCATTATCAAATGGTGCTTTTATCAGAGGCACTGCAATCGCTTTCAAATATTCCATTCAGCTAAGAACTGAAATGTAAAAGTTTCAGATTGCATGTACGATTGTACGCACGTCGGAGTGCATTTGGTGCCTCTCGGGGTGGATGGTATGGCCTTTTTCAGTGTGTCACTGGCCCCCGGCTCTTCAATATTTCAGTCCTGTTGGTTTGTTACTTTGTGAAACAGAAAATAGAAGATGGATGTTTTTCCAAGTCATGCCTAGAGGTGGGGAAAGCTCCTAAATTTGGCAGAATAAAGCTGATTTATTTATTTTTATATTGTGTCAGTGTTATTGGGGTTCAAACGGTGGGGTGAGCGGCCTGATTGAACTGCATCTGAAGCCTCTCATTAGCCTCAATTTGCAGAACTGATCAGGGTGGGAGAGACCGTTTACTACGTTATTAGTTCATCAATAAGTTGATGGTTTGCACCATTGCGATGGTGGTCTGCCAACTTTATCATATCCTGACCTTTTGTCAATAGCTTGCAGATTAAATTAGATGAGTTTAAATCGATAAACCTCAACAACCACTGGCTCCACAGCTGGGTGGACTTTGGTGCACAATGTTTGCTCAAAGAAATTAATGTATCTTTAAAAGTATCAAATGTATAATGAAGTACTTCTAACTGTACAAAGTCAGTTGCATTTTCAGTGGCGAGAAAATACGTCAAAAAAATGCGGGATCCCGCATCCTGTGCTGTCATATAATCATATTTGATTTTGGAGACGAAAACAAATAAAAAAAGTCAAATCAACAGTGAAGAACTCACCTGAGACCAGACTTGGTTTAAGCTCAAACTGCAGATTAGACGCCAATAAAGACGTAAAGTCTGCATTCTGTTTGTGCCGGTGGGGCTTTAACATCAGCACTGGTTTCATTATCAAACACGCAAGATTGAAAGTGATGAAAAGGCTTCAGCGAGAATCTACTTATGTTAACCTGATCTCTTTAAAATCCATTTATTCCACAAGGAAACAAATTGAAATATAGGTGGAGGAGCCCGGGAATAAAGATGTTACTTGACATAAATACTGTACATGCAGAGAGGTTTTGTGTGTGTGTCTGTGTGTGTGTGTGTCTTTGTCATCCTGCTCCTGGTTGCTGCTGCAAACGGGCCACATCTGTCTTTCTGATAGGATTATAAAACATTCCCAAACAGATGTTTGCGCTCCCCTTTGAAGATAGCGGTCGCGCAGATTTATGAGCGCTTGCGTCAGGCGCTGCTGAACTGGTTACCGCGTCATCAATATTCTCAACAATATCATCAAATGGCTGACAATGATGCCGCCAGCCTGTTCTGATCCGCCGTGTTTATGAAAGGAGGTGAGAGGCAGCAGATTCTCCGAGCGTTCAGGGCTGATTTATTACGGTTTTCCCTGCCTTTCCGTGCCTCTACAGACTCTTTCCCGTCTGCCTCCACGTTAATTTATTCATTTTCCTCCAAAGATGTAAACAATTATCTTCAATCAGACATTATGGAGCAACAGTGGCGGCCGACATCTGTTGCTAAAGCACCGTACATACATGAGCACGCACATGCCAGGCGCTAATAAGCCATTGGCGCGCTTCCTGCTTTTCCATCCAGTCGCACGGCAGATTGGACGGCTAAATCTCCCCCGATCAGCTTTGAAGTGCCAGGGTTGATTCCTTCCCATGCGCCGGTTTGCCAGTCAGGGTGTCCGTCCACACATGCTGCGGCCCCCCCCGACAGCTGACAGAAATCCTGCTGAAGAGCTTAAGGCAGCTTGTTCAGTCGCCATCATCCACTGCGGAGATTACAGGCATCTTAATGTGATCATTAAAATGCATCAGCCCTCCTTTTAGGTGGCGGGTGAGACGACCATTAAGGATTGAGGCTTTTCTTGTTAACGCTGGCCTGTTTGCATGGTTTCGGGTTTTGTTGTATTACTCTTTTATGACGTGTCAGGTTGGTCAGTGTAGGTTTTGTTCGCCCGAAGATTTACAGCCGTCAGACTTTGGCTGGTGTTGCCTTGACAACAGCGTGTTGCTTTGATCTTTTTCCTGTGGATTATTGTACTTTTGAGGTCGAGGGTGTGGGATTGGCTACATCTCGCAGTAAAAATTTAATTCGGAGAACATATTAGCTGCTAGAGTGGCTGCTTCCACCAAGGTTCCAGTTCAAAAGTTACATGACACACATATACATTGTGATAAAACACACTTCACTATTATGCAATGTTAAATCATAGTTTTAAGGCCTCATATTTGTTTAAATTGTCATTTATGCTAAAATTCAAGAGCTTTTGAAATGAAAGGGAAAAGAGTGAGTCGCACATAAAGCCTTTGTTTGTCCGTTCCAGGCCTCTGTAGAAACAACACTAACACTCATGTCCACATTTATGTTAATGCAGTACATTACAGGTAATTCAAGGATTTATACCAATGCTGTCAAACAGCAACTACACTAATATGAGCAGACTAAAGAAATGTACTTATAATGAATAGCAGACATTTGTTTTTATTTATTTTATACATAAAAGACAGAGGAAGAGGAATTACATGTTATTGTTGTCATGGACAGGATGTAGGATTGCAAGCATACCAGAAACAGCACTTTAACCCCTTTTCCACCAACATTCTCAGCAACATTTTCAGCAACTTTCATTGCCAGGTATTTATTTACCAGGGTACCTGCACTCGAACCCAGTGTGACTGTTGCCTGTCGTGGAAACTAACCCACAAACATAGGTTCATAAACATGATATTAAATTGCAACAAGTAAGTAAAAAGCATCAAGAATGAATAACCATCCTGAATGTATTTGCTATCCATGCCCCTGACTTGGTGAGAAATGCTCCCATCTGTGTCAGATCTAAGGCAGCAGCGCGCCGTTTTTCGCGTTTAGACAGAATTGCATCTCTTTAGAATTCGATGGGGCAGAGATTAGAACTGCTGCAGGCAGTGGTGACAAACTGTCACCGAGCTTTATTTAATTTTTTATCCAAAGCTGCCGTTTTCAGGTTTGTCTGGATCTGGCCCAGTTTTGTTTTTTTTTTTTCTCCTTTTACGACCCACTGGAGACGGCGGTGCGTTCAGCTGCAATGCATCAATAAACGTACATCAGCATCACATTAAAGTATTTAAAATTTAAAATTGACATGCCGCACTCGTGTAGCAGGCCTGTGCTGGGTTTTCTCAGTGATTTTAAGCGAGCAAAGACCCAGATGAAAGAGCGTGAGACCCACCCCCCCGTGGTCGCTCCATCATCGATACTCCTTCCACACGGAGGAGCTCCTCACCTCCTCCACACACTCACAGCTTTGGCTTTGTGAGTGTCGGATGAAACATCTCGACAGGGTCAGCAGCTCAGGCGACGCCTGTCGGCCAACATTTACCTGCCTGCGACCGTGCCTTCACATCGCCATGACAACCCCAGTCTTCCAAAAACCCACGGATGACTGATCTCGCCATGGCTGGCTCGTTCCCTGCGTGCTCGCTGCGTCCAGGAAGCAGTGGGACGGTGTCCCGGGAGCCGTCCCTCCGGTGAAGGGTCTCTTTGGACACATTTTCACTCGCTCCTTGTGCTGCGAGAGCCGGGAAGCGCAGATCTCACATCTTAGTTGTCACCTGCCGATCACTCACACACACAGCGCTCCAGATTAGTGAGATGGTGAGAAGGAGAGAATATTGGAGGATGTTGCAAAGCAACCCCCCCCACACACCCACCCACCACTCCCAGCAGGCCCAACTGGATTACAGAGACACCCCCCAAGGGTTACACATGCAGCAGTGATGTATGTCCTGCTGCTTGGTCTTGAGGGTCACTGATTAAGACCACAGTAGCAGAGCAGGATGCAGAGGGACGGTCAAATTAGTTAGTATTTTAACATCCAGGAAATAAGACGAACAGGCAGGTGAAACAGCAAACACACAAGAGGAGCTTGAGATAAGAAGGGGCCGGAGAGGAGCAGGTGACATTTCTAAAGAACATAATGAAAAAAACAGCAGGCCAGGAAGCAGCAAGACGCACACAGACAGGACCAAAAAAAGAAAAGAAAACGCTGTGGCGAAGCAACTGAGAGGGGAGCGGTCTTTTATGTGGGGGCTGATTACTGTGTGACGAGCCTCAGGTGTGGCCTCGCTGCGGACCTCAAGGTGAAAAGTGGTTCAGCCACGCCTCCAAGCCGCACGCATGCACACTGGCAACATAAAAAGGGAGGGGGGGGGCGGAAGACAGAGTTCCTCCTCTTCTCCGTGGAGACTGCAATGGCCCCTCCTGTCCAGATTGGGTTAGGGTTAGTGACAGTCGGATCTGACATATACGACAGATCACAGAAAGATAACAGCTACTGGAAATCTGAGTGTAGGAGGGCAGTATCCATCCAAAAAAAAAGGGTTAAAAGGCTCCCACATGAAAACCGTGATCACCTCTCAACACATCTCCCGTGCACAAAAAGAAGTCAAACCAGCAGAGAGACACCTTTTCTGTCTCTGCAAGAATCTGTCTGGTAACTGCTGAACTTGGTCCCGGTGGAAGGGTGGCGCCTGTGCGTGGGTGGGGAGGTGAGAGGAAGGCGGCGTAGTCTCTGAAAACATGTGCGCCAAGCTTATTTGGGATTCCGAGGCTGCGGCGCACGCCCTGTCAGAGCCTGCGTTAAAGTGTCTGGTTGTCAGATGAAATCAAATGATTGGGTCTAAAACACGTGAAGGTGCTTTGTTTCAGCAGGATCCTATCTTCTATCTATATTTTTAATGACTTCCCGCTCGTTTTGAGGTGAGAGGCTGAGCATTTTCTTATTTATTCATACATCTGGGCGTGTTTTTGCTCGGTGAACTGTCGATAAATAAATGATAGCCAGGGAGAAGGCAGAAAAACAAGTGTGAGTGGAGAATAAATAACAGCGGGGTGTCACGAATAAGGGCGAATTTTGGGGGCAAAACAACTCACAATAAATAAACGCCACAGATGCCCTCGTGTAATCACAAATGTTAATGAGCAACATTGTCACTTTGTCGGAAGTGAGAGTGAAATTATTGTAACTATGCATAAAAATATCTGGACATTCATTTTAGGCTCAAGCATATGATTAAAAGCATATACACAGTACAACTACATAAACACGCACGTCATCTCTGAGCTGTTGGCGGTCAGCGACATGTAGGCGTTTGTTATTGATCAGTGACTGTTGACAGTATGAATATAAAACCTTGACTACCTTCTGTTTACCCACTGAGCCATAGCCTGATTGACAGTGCTTTTGTCTGCATAGGTGTTCGGCAATGTTACATTTATGAAAACAAGAGACGCTCCAGTGCTGTTTGAATGATTAATAAAGGGCTGCGCATTAATATGGAAATCTGGAGCTTCGGCACAGACATCTGCCAGGTAGCCCAGATCCAGAGAGGGCGGCGATTCTGCACTGCGGCGTCGGGATGTGGCGAAGTCGCGCTATTGTCTCGGTGTGTCGGGCACGGGTTTCTGCAAAAGTGTAGCTTTCTAGGCTCAACACGTGCATGTAAATGGCATGATCTGATCTAATCCAGTCAGGTTTACATAAAGGCTGACACAAATCCCAGTGCTTCCTCCAGTTCTTTTTTTTTTTTTTTCTTGTTCTTTTTTTAATTGATTACAGGCCTCACAGTGAAGGTAGGAGCACTCCCGTGTCACGGGTTTACGATGGGTTTACAAGGCTGCCCACGAAAACAGACAAAACAATCAGCAAATTTGCTCTCCAGTGATGCTAAGGAGACTGTAATGGGATCAGCTAGATTAAAGGATAAGGAGGATGTTATTCAATATTCTTGTTAATGTCAGCAAATCCCACAAAAAGGCCAAAACTCCAATGACTGATCCTCCTATCCAGCACCAACCGTGCAGCTGGAGGGAGTTAACCCAAACGTGGCGAGTTCACGGACAACAATGAAATGACGCGCGGCACCAGTTTCTATCGACAGCAGTATTTCTCTCTGTCAGTATTGGCAGAGTGAAAAATGGATGGTTGAAGAGCAGCGTATTTACCGTTGTCTTGTCTGACTTTAATTTAATGGTAAATGATGATGCTCGTACGAGAGACTGAGCACGGGGAAAACTGCGTAATAAATCGGAGCTGAGGATTACCGCCTCGACGGAGTGATGCCGTAGAAAGAACATCGGCGGCATCCATACGCTGATAAGTGATGATGACACCCTAATGAAGATTAAGGACGCTCACGGTGGAGACAATTACGTGGATGGAAATGACGAGGTTGAAGATTTTGCCATTTTGCGCTACAGGATTTCCGCCTTTGTGTGGAGTTTGAAAGCAAACACGGATGCCTGCGCCATCTGGGGCCTTATGGTGCATTATGGGATTAGTGGCAATGAACATAAAGTGTCCCATGAAATGTACTTTGTCATTTTCCACAGTGGTCATGCACCAACCTTTATGATGGTTCCCATCTGTTTTTCTCTCCTCCAACTTCCCTTTATAAAATGTATCTATCCCGTCTACACATCTGTCTTGTGCGTGCTGGCTATTCACAGATCTTCCTGCGAACAGATTGGTTTGCTTCTCAGCAATGGAGCTCAGTGGGATTTGGGATGAGTCAGCATAGAGGAGGCTGAAACACTGCCAGATGAACCTGACCTCTGACCCCTTGTCTTGTGGTGCGGGCTGTGTAGGTGATCCAGCGCAGGGAGGATGGCTCTGTCAACTTCTTCAGAGGATGGGAGTCCTACCGGGAGGGATTTGGCAAGATTACCGGAGAGCACTGGCTGGGTAAGTAGCTCTGGCTGTGTGTGTTTTTGGTGCGTGTGTGTTTGTTGAGGGTGTGTGACTCATGCACAAGAGCGGTGTGTGCCGCAATGTCCTACAAAAAACTGACTGAGGGCAGCTAATCACCCTGCAAGCTCTGCAAAGAATCATATAGACTCTGGTGATCTACATACAATCTGCATTCTATGGATCTGCAATCCTAATTTAGCTAATTTCATGGAATGTGTCCTTCTCTGGCTGCCTGGTTTACAACCGAGGGACTTTATCAGTGGATTAGCCATGGTTGTCTGGGGTGCAACACACAATAAACCAGTCAGATCTAGCATCAGATTGCCTTCCCAGTTTCGTAATCTGCTTTTCTGGGTCTGCACAGCACATAGTAGCTGTCTTTTTCCATGAAAATGCCACTTTAGACAACCTGAAACTCTTCACCATGCCCTGACATCCATTCGTTCTTGTGAGTTGAATGTTCCCTTCAGCCGTGTGACTTGATTTTTTTCCCTCCTCTCACTCGGGTTGGCCGCCTGCTCTGGTAATGAATGCGCTTGTGCTGCTGTCTTGCACCATTAGAAGTGAAAGGGTTTGAAATGTACAGCTTGTCCTGTCGATTAGAAAGTGGACTTCTCAGCTTTGTTATAATTGGTCTGACATTTTTACAGGTCACTGACAAGCATGCGATGGAACCCGAAATGGGGGCTTTTACATGAAAGACTGATGCCCATACAGCTGACTGACATCACATTTCATATAGGATGATGCTTTTAATGAGGCGACGGTTTTAAAATGCTTCTAATTTTAAGAAAAATAAAATGTAAATATGGAAAACTGTGCTGGGCCAGGCCTCAGTGCAATGTTCTTCTTTACCTTCCATATGTACATACACATATGAGCATTCATAAAGAGCTTAAATCAGCCTCAATGATTCTGAAATCCTAGGCTCAATGTTGAATTCTTCATTTAATCACCATTATCCACCGTTCAGGCGCTTCCGCTTTTAGTTATAATCCCAGAACCTTTGGGGCTTGTTGGTTCCATCCTCACTGCGGAGCCCATGTTGTACTGTACCGATTCATCACATCCCACAGACCTAATGGTGAAAACTCCAAGCTGATGGATGAAAACTCGTCCCCAAACCGCTGAGGTATTGTTTCCTGGACATTAGAATATAGAGAAAGGGAGCGTAAGCTGTGTGCAGAGCAACGTTGAAGCATGAATCTATTTCTGTGAAACCAGACTGGACCAATAGGATGGTGGCAGGAAATGCACACCAACTGATGCCACCTTATGTCACCTGTCTTTAGGAGCTGCAGTGCAGTATACACACACACACACACACACGTAATTTCCACCAAATGGAACCTGCCATTTTCAGACTGCAGATGTGCTCCATCCTGTGAATTCATTGATTTAGAGCTGGGCTAATATTGCATCTCTATGGTTACCGTAGAGATATTACAAAATAAAAGAGGGCAGTCATAAAAGAAGGGTCAAACAAGCACAAAAATGCTAAAAAGATTCAATTAACAATACCTGTAAAACACAATTAGTAAAACAACTACTAAAAACAACAACAAAAAACCCCCCAAAGATTAAAATCTAATTATGAAAAATTTAAAAGTTTAGAATATAAATAATAAGGGTGGAGGATACAACATATAATTTGTATTTTGAGGAATCTTTTCTCAGATTTCCTCGTGTCAGTCGCTAATTTTCATTTTGGGACTTGACCACACCACACTGCATTGCTGGCGGGGGCTGTGGGGTGGGGGTGGCGGCGCTCTCCTGTTTTAATTCCAGCCAGTGTTTTTGTCCAGCGGCAGGCCCGTGTGAGGGAGGTGTCGTGGCGCGCGGATAGCTGGCTCCGCTCGGCAGCAGAGAGAGAGAGCACGCAGGTTCTCTCATTATCGGGCTGAAAAACCTACAAGACAACGTGTCAGAAATACGACCATGAACTCACCATCACACGGTATTAAAGGGTAATTACTGCTCCCATATGTGAGTCCTGTGATCGTGCCTGCTAAATGCTGTAGATTAATGAAGGACCGTTATATTATTCATATTAAATTACTACTCGCTGAGTAGCCAGCTGAGTTGAATGGTTTTGATTTCCCCATCTCCTTTGGGTGCCCTTGCTATAGGACATAACGCTGCCTGCGTGTACCCCAGCGTTTGTAAAATGTGAATTAATGAAGATCCAGGCCTCTGCTGACCCGAGGCCATTGCTGGCTGGAGCTCGTAATAAAATATGAGGTTTAAGCTCTGGCTAGATCTGCCCACGGTGGACGGAGCAGGAGCAGAGCAGGAGCGGGGAGTGCTCGGGACTCAGCAGGCCTGAATTACAGCCAGCGGGGCGGGGGCTGTGTTGAACCGTCCAGGGTAGCCTTGCTCGTTTAGGGCACGCAGTTGTCTCGTCACCCCCTCATCATTGATTACCCTCGGGGTGAAAAGATGAAAAATGGATCCCACCTCGCCCGTAGCTTCGAGAGAAATCTATTGCAGCCGCCTCCTCCGCACCAGTATTACTCATTAATATCACATGACTCCTCGACTGACCGACCTTTTAACCCATCAGACTTCAACCATTGCATCTATGAAATTACAGACAACCGAACACTGATAACAGAATAGAGTTTTAGAGCAAATCATAGAGAACAATTAGGCTCTGCAACGTCGCTGCTGTTTTTTTTCCACATTTGATGTGGAGCAGAAACGAAGCGTGAAGCCTTTTAAGTTTTTGATTTAGGACCTCTTTCATTCGCTCTTTAAATTTAACGACATTATGCAGAACTGATTACAATTACAGGGATACTGTTTATGTAGCACAGCAGAATGGAAAAGGAAACGTTCCTGGGAAGTGATAAAATGTCAACCGTCTGCTTGATATAGGTGTATAAACATGTTGATGTGTCCCAGAGGACTAGACTGGAATCAACATAAAACTGGGTCAAGGCAATTTTACAGTGGCCATTAAATCTGTTAGAATTTTCTCCTTCACTGTTCTATACTTTTCTTCCTGTTACAGAGGTGCTGAAATTGTTTTATACAGTTTCAAAGAGTCTAACCTAGTTTTCCGAGGACTGCAGCTTATTAAAAAAATACATATTCCCGTGTTTGAAAGGAGAAAATCCAACAGATAGAGGAGACAAAACATGTCTGTTGTCATTGTGCCGTCCTGTCTCTTGATTTTTAAACCTGATTACAGAGTAAACCTCGCACGGAAAGAATAACAGATGCTCGGAGGTGACACCCGTGCTAGCGTGTGCTGAATATCAATCAAAAGTTGAGGCAACCAATTTGCAGTGACATTTCCAAGTTTCTGGGATTTTGTCCCGAACTTTTGTTGGTCTTTTTTTTTTTTTCTTTGTCAGATCCCAAACAGAGTTTGGGAGGAAAAACAGGTAGAACTGCGTAATGGCATCATTTCATTAAAGAGACCTTATTATTGAATAGCTACAGCGCTCAACAGGTTTTAGAATTTTAATCATCCCTGGAGGGTTAGCGACATAATCAGTAGCTGTAAATGGAATTCCAGGCCAACAGGTTTGCCTTCTGAAAAGAAATTTAAACTGCTAGATTACTCTTTTGTCCTCTCTTACCATTTTCATTGTGGATCTTTGATATTGGCTTTTTTACCGATATCCAATATACAGATATTGACTTAATTTCCGATGCGAGTATCAACTGATATATGTGGGGTCCTCATGAAAAATGAAGTCATTTTGGGCAACTAACATCACATCTGTTCTATTTTGACATTTTAAATCAGAGGAGAGGTTTAATATATGCATGTTCTGTGTTATTACGTTTTATTGCCAATATTGGCCAATAGTTTAGGACATCTCTAATTATTATCTATAGCTTTACTCATATTTCAAATTCATTTCTTATTTTATATGAACGAGCTCAGATTATGTCGGCTGTCACCCTTTTGTTACCACAAGGATGTCTTCTGAAGAGACAGGACTGTTAAAGCACAAGTCACAGGAGTGCTCTTCATTTATTGCAGCCAGTGTCGCATCTTTCACGCTTGTGTGAGAAATTGCAGAAGCGTTCACTTGACCGGATAAATATTGTGGAGCCAGAAGAGCCAGACTCCATCCCTCATACACTCATCACTCACTGTTCTGAGGGATTAACAGAGCGCGCCTCAGTCACAGCCTGCAGAGACACTGATATACAGAATTAGAGACACTGCTCCTCTCTGAACCCCCTGATACATCAACTTCCAAGGTTCCGACAAGTATTCCAACCTTGCATGTGACCCGTAGGCCTCCAACACATCACCACTTGCCTGAATTTCACGGAGGGCAGATGGCACGAGTACTGCTCGTCGAGGTTACCGACGGATCTTAAACTTTAGGCGCCTCCATTGCGCCGCTGATTGAAGTCCTGGCAACGTGCCGAGTGTTGGTGCGACCCCTGGCACGCGCACTTCTCTGCTCTGGAAAGGGAAAGGAACACAAGATGTTTGCTGACGTTTCTTTTCGATCCCGGCCGAGGCGCCTTCTGAAATAGTGGCAATGAGGAGGTCAGAGGTCAGATGTGGTTGCTGTAAGGTTTTAAAGACCGATCATAGATTATATGTCAAGTGGACAGACGCCACCATGCGCTCAAGAGAGATAAGATACTTGTTTTTATTGGGCCTCTATGCAAATTCCTCTGAATTAAGATGTAATATCAGGGTCCAGGTGGGATAGAAAATGCAAAGGCAACATACAGGTATAACACAGTCAAGAAATAGATCATCACCATCAAAAGTAATAAAGATTATCTCTAATCCATGGATGAGCATTGATTTCTGATTTATTTCCCTGTGTTTTGTGTTTGATTGATTTCTAGTAACAAAAGCTTAACTGGAGTGAGGACATTTCTCTGATGTTCTGTCCCCTTTTAGACACTTCGGGGTCTCTCTGTTTCACAGGATGGTTTCCTGGCTCGAAGAAAGTTTGTCGTTTGTTTCTCAACCACGATAATTAGTTTTAAAACACAGTGATGCCCCCAGAATCAGATCACAGGGCTCCTCCAGAACCCCCTGCTGTTTTCCTAATGGGCCCCAGCTTTGGTTAATGAAGCAATGTAGGACAGCATTCGATGCTGAAACATCCTTATTAGACACTACAACAGCATTTTCCAAAACCATTCAGGAAATACCAAACTTTCATCCATCTGATTCATATATGATTTCAACCAAATATATGAAATTATTTCACATTATTTCTTCAAAGATTTGGGTTTTTCTTTCAGTAATTGTGCAAAACGTGGTCTCCAATAGTGCTAACCATATTTTTTCTTGCAGATACTGACCAGACATCTTCAAAATGCAGGGCTTGTTTTAGGTTCTTTTGTTGTCTGGTTTTCTGAGGAAGGCAAGAGCTGTTCGACAAAACTGTCAGACAATTAAATCATGGCTTTCTTTTTTTTTGTGTGTGACTGAACAAAAGTACAAAAACGAGAGGACGTGACGAACGCATTTGAACTATTTCAAAAGATGGTGCTTTGATGGAAATGTGTCCACTCCATCCTGCAGAGAAACAAATCTGGAATCTTTTCAGTCAGGCCCAGCTCTGCCCACATTCCTGGAATGCATATATCGAATGCTGATGAGATCATTTTTGCTGCAAGAGAAGGCTTTTCATTCTTAGCTGCACTTATTGCATTGACTGTTAGCACATTAGCAGTAAAGGTCACAGAAAACCTGCATTTAAAAAATGATAAAAATCACATCTTTATTTCTGTTGGCGGACAATAATGTGAAAAGGTGTAGATAAATATGTCTGGTAGCATCCCAGCTAAAACAAGGTAACGGAAAATAAACAAATACAAATTATGAACAAAACCCATATGTTGCAGCCATGGGGACGCTAAAGACATACACTGGAATCATTCCACTTTAAATTCCTCTGAGGAGTGAAATCTAATCACTTGCAGTTTAAGGTTCGATAGTTGCAGTGTCATTTCTGCAGCGTTTTGATATTTGATCTTTCAGATAAACATGAGATATCAAATTCAAATCTATTTTCACGCAAATCACACAAACTCTTCAGCTGTGACGCTAAAACTTTGAACCACCAAACCATTCCGTCCTTGAATCAAAACAGACGCGTACGTGTGCCAGACGTAATGAAAGCCTCGTCCTGGAATTCCTCAGATGTGGATTTGGTCAAGATCAGTTCAAGTTTGAGTTCAAGCAGAAGGCTGTGCAAAGAAATATCCCCAAGCTACGGCTAAGATATCATGTTTATGAGAGCAGACAGACAGACGGAGACACAACGCCTCTGGCTGAGGCTGTCGCTGAAGAGGAGATATTGCAGAAATGCTAATACAGTTACTCAGCTGTTTAATAAGCCAGCTGGAGAAGACAGAGCTGAAAACAAGCCTTATTAAAATCCTTTAAACAAACACCTTCCAGCCCGAGGCTCCGAGAGCTAAAAGCTGATGAAAATGTTAGGAATCGTGTTCTTGATCCTCAGATGGATTCTGTCATTTCCCACCGTGCAATAGATGCAAAACAGGTGTTCCGGTGTCAAACATCAGCGGAGTTTGATTGCTCTCAGCCGGATTGGACGGTGTTGCAGTTTGACTGAGAAGTTAGCCGATGTCAAAGACCGTCACCTTTGCAACGCGTGATTTTCTCAGCCAGCAAGGTCAGCTGCCACTGGGCATCAGTGGGCTGCAACCCACTGATGAAAATGCTGCCTCCAGCACATCAACACAGAGATATGTTCAGCTAGCTTCTTTATAAACTATTCGTGTATAGTCGCATGCCCCTACATGGAAGCTTAGTGTGAAATGCTTAGCAAATGTAGGTGGAATAGTTGAACAGCTATCACTAGCTGTCATGAATCTAAAAGTGGAACTGGGGACACTGTTCGACACGTCAGATCTTGCCAAGCTCCACTTTCTGACAAGCTGGGAGTGAAAACAGACTTTGTATATATATATATATATATATATATATATATATATATATATATATATATATATATATATATATATATACATATATATATATATATACATATATATATACATATATATATATATACATATATATATATATACATATATATATATATATATATATATATATATATACATATATATATATACGTGTGTATGTGTGTATATACATATATGTATATACATATATATATATATGTATATACATATATACAAAGGATCCTAAGAATAAAAGTAGCTGTTACTGATGTCATTCTAAGAAAAATCTTAGAATTCCTTGAATATTAAGTTATTTCGAAGAATATTCCCTTGTTAAGATAAAAGTTATTCACATATAATAATTGGTACCTGTATGAGGCATATTCAACCATTTGGAACCTGTTTCATGTCTAAGTTGGCTCTTTCACTATCTCGTTTCTAGGACATGTTTATGTAACGACCAATCACAGCTTTTAAAAGACTGCATTATCTCGCAATGGGGTCAATGATGTCTCCTCACAAACAGAAAAGATTCTTTCCCCTTCTTGCTCAGAGCTGCTCTCAAATGCTTCCTAAAAACACTCTTAAGCAAAGATTCCTTGCCAGGAATTTTTAGGCTAAGTTAGGAGCTCTCTGAGAGAATCTTTGTGAAGACAGGCCCAGATTTTGAATTTTAAAAAGGAAATAATAGATTGGCAACTACACAATACCACTGTCAGGCTTACAGCATCTCTCTGTGCATGTTTGTGTCATATCAGTGTTTTGTTAGGTGGTTGTCCCTCCAACTAGTCCTTCGTTTTCATCCAATAGTTCTCTCAGTTGTCGCTCTGGAAGAATAATAATAAAAAAAAGAAATGTTGCTGTTCTGTACTTTATTCCTGGTGCTAAAATTGCCAAACCGCCACCTAGAATTGCAGCACTAACCACTTTCCATATGGGCCATATGGTATAATTGAGCTCTTATCCCACCCCTCTTTGCAAGCTTGTGTGATTACAGGGGGGTCATCTGTAAAAAAACAAGACATTTATGACATTATGCAAATATCAGGAGGGGGCGGGGAGCCAAAAAGCAAGATAACTATAGTTAAGGAATCCTGGCTTTGGCAAGTTGAGTTGTTTGCGTAATTCAAAAGTAGGAACTTGCAGACAAATACACACACACATACACCAAAGAGGGGAGGAGGAACCGAGCACAGCAGAGGGGTCATTCAAGTGATTTCCATAATACTGACCTGGGTGTGCCAGAGCTAGTGTGTATTTTTGAACAATAACTGTAATTATCCACTTCCTATTGAAATGTATCTGATTATTAGTAACAAAGAAAAAATAAAATTATACATTTTGACTCTGGAATGTTTGCAACAAAGAAATTTGCAAAATTGGACAACAAGGTGTAAAGTGAAATTGTATCCTTTAGCGCATGTTTTATTTAAACACAGAGGATCGGACTTCTGTTTCCTTCAAATGTTGACTCTTTCTCTTTCTCTCCCTGGATGTTAGATGAGGTGTAGGACGTTAATTTGAGCATTTGTCTGGCCCTCTGGTGAACAAAGTCTTAGTCCTGCTGAAGATCGTCTTCATTGTGTTGCCCCAAGATGAAAAGATCTTTCCAAGGGTGTTTTTCTCTTTAAGTGGAGATAACAGTCTTTTGTTGATGACCGCCATGATTCGATCAACAATGACTGGATCTTCGTGCAAAATTAAAAACAAGACGTTTTCTGGTGAGCTCATGTTCTCATACAAGCTCTTCCTAATTTTCTTCTCGATGTTTTTAAAGACTTTTTCGTGGGTGTAGAACTGCTCATCTTTGACCCTGCTCCACACGGTTTCAGTCAGGTTTTCTCTTATGGCATCTTTTGTCTCTGGTACCATGTTTGCGTCTGAGCACACAGTGAAAATAACCTTTTCAATGACAAACTGTACGTACATTTTGTTCTTCTTTGATCGCTGTTCTTTCATCCCTTTCTCACTCCCACTCATGCTTGTTATTGAACAGTCCGACATGCTGGATTCATTTTTGTGCCTCAAAGGCGCCATCAATCTGTCGGCGAGAGAGGTCACATGACTAGTCTGGAACCACCTCATCAAGACCATGAAGATCCATGTTCTTCTCCCTACGTCCTCATGCAAATTGCTTTGTGACTCATTCATACAGATGGGCGGCAAAGGATTCCCCAGAATTGAGCGAGGGAGGGGTTCGGACGATGTGTGGCGGTGAATCAAGTTGCTCAATTCGTTGCTGACAACAAAGATGTTATCGCCACACAAATGTTTTGCAATGAAATGCAAGGAATCATCAGCATGAGTGTTCTGATTTTCTGGACCTACCAGGTGAGATGTGAGACTCCCAACTATCATCTCCACTGACTCATTAATAGGTCTAGTTTCCTCAGAAGGTGCTTTCTTCAGGTGGGCCAATGTTCTCATTAGGCAAACTTTGGCAAGACATTTGGTGAGGAATGATTTCATCCTTTTCCGTATAGCTTTAAAGGCGGATTGTTTTTTAGATTTCATCTCATAGAAGGTGCAAACTACTTCATCTGCCACCTCCTCAATCTCACCAGACAATTTCTCTTGCATCTCCTCAGAGTTCGGGATGCCCTCAAGAAGTGGACTGATGATGTAATTCAATTCATTGTTGATTTCATTCTTGATCACCTGTGAAGTTGGCGATGCTATGGATGCTTTAGATGCAATGTGCGTGGGAGTACTTCTCGACCTTACGTCTTGACTTTTAGATGGCCGAGGACGAATAAAAGCCTTGATCTTTGCTGAGAACTTATGGAAAAGGTTGAGAAGCTGGTCACTCATGGCATTCAGCCTGGCAACTGGTGTTAAATGTTTGGAAATTCCCAGTTTTCCACTGCTGGACAGGTTGTATTTAACCTCCTCCTGAATTATATTTGTTAGGTTCTTCAGCCCAAGATTGTCCTCCTCCTCTGGAATTCCCAAAGCTTCTGAAAAGTTTTGAGGTAGAGATTCTTCCAGCTCTGACAGCAGGTGCTCATCAGCATTCTTTCTCTTTAATTCCTGGGATGTTGAAATAAAATTGGAAAGAGCTGCTATAATTTCTAAAATTAACTCCGCAACTAAAATTCTCGTGGCATCATCTGTTGAATGTGATCGGAATGATTCCCATTGTTGTGTGGTTGTCCTTTCCAAAAATGACTGGATCACTGGGTGGATAACTTTGAGAAGGAAGTCGTTTTTCTGTTCTGCCGAAGGCATGATCGGTGTCTAATTTAGCCTAATAAGCACTAAACCTTGTATTTAGTAATAATAAACTATTTTTGCCTGAAGTTTTTAAACACAGGCCTAATGTTGGGTCACATACATAAGACATTTAAATTTTAAACATATTAGACCAGTCAGATCAAAGCTAAAGTTAAGTCATTATGAGGTAGACATAAAGAGCCAGCTTTATAAATATAAATCTTTTTTATTTTGAAGTTTGTGTTGTGTCCTGCCCTCACGACGCGTTCTCTCTCGGGCGAGGCTAGACAGTCAGCTAACAGTATGGAGTTCGAAAGAACCACAACAACCTCAAATGTGTTTTTTCTCTCTTTTATCTGTTGAGTTATATTTTCACTTTTGTAAAACTGAAACAATGCAGAAAATAGAACAGCATGAAAAACACTCACATACACCAAACGCACTAAGACGATCGATGTATAACTCACGACACGGCTCCACATGCAAATATGTTAGCTAGCATCACTCGCTAATTACCACGGACTAACAACGCAAAGAATAACTAAACTAAGGCTACAGAATCTACACTACAGCTACAACTTCTGTATAGAACATACGCGACATCAACGCACTTATAGACAAATGGTCTCCAAGGATGGAACACTTTTTAGCTCAGCAGCTGGAACTACGATGCTTCGCTACCGTTGTGCGTCATCAAAAACCACGGTGCTTCGGACGAGTGCCGTCAAAGCGCCTCAAGGTGCAGTGCTAACTTTAACCGGTAGATGGCAAACTGCGCTCATACTTCCACAGGTGCGCTGTTCTGCTAACGTACTTTAAACTTTATATTTATTTATTTATTAATTTATCGAACATATTTATGTTTTTTAACAGACGTGACTATCAAATTGTAACATATACAATGTTGTGCTCAGTACATGGTGCGTTTTTAAGTTATGCCATATAATTGAGAAAGTTATTTTCTACTAAATATTTTAGAAAAGATTGTTATAAGTTATATGTTTCAGTAGAACCTAAAGTGGACACAGCACCAAATAGAAGAAAAAGAAGACGAAGATAGAGAGAGTGATCACCACTTGTATGCCAGATCGTAGCTTTTTCTTGTTTCCTTTTCTTTATGGCACCGTTTTCTTTTGTTTTGCAACGATCACAAACCGTCAATAAACGGTTCGAAGTAGTGTAGGGGACTGTGTCGTTGTACTTGGAAGCTCACGTTAACAACACGCAGTTCTCCAACGTCAGAAGGCTGATTGCCAGAGTAACGGAAAGTAACGAACATCTGCAGCATCCGTGTGAGCTCTTTAAAAAAAACGCCGGGACCGTGATCACAACGACTGGGCCGAGAGAGAGCCTCAAGAAACTTCATTCGGAAAAAGAGAAAGGTTTTCCATATTTTGTAAGCAGCGTCCTCACTGATGTGATTTTAGGCGTCATGTGTTAAAGTAAAGTCCAGAATAACAGAAGAGGGGGGCCATAACAGGACACAGGAACTTTGGAGATTTCACTGGTCTGACCTGCACTTGGAGATTTAACTGGTCTGACCTGCACTTCAGCTAACTGGAGTTTGATATTTAAATAAATTGTTTCTAAAATCCCAGCAGAGCCCCTCCAGTTGATCCTTTTCTTTTATGACCTTGGTGTATTAACATGCATGTCTAAATAGAGTCCACCACAACTGCTGTCCTTGTTTTGTCTGTCACGTGCACATATTTTTTAAAAATATTTTAGAATCTGCAAATGGGTTCTGCTGAAATTTCCCTGCAGCAGAACATTTGACCAGAACAGATTAGAAAATCATATTTAAAAAAATGAATAAATTCTGATTCCGGCTGAAACAAGTGCTTAAAGACCGCTACCGTGTCTACAGCACCTCAATTTGTGAAAGGCCAACAGTCCCCATAGCACAGTTAATCAGGCTGTCAGGACTGTGACCCGCGTGAAACAAAGGAACTATATTCAAGTCTCTGTGTCATCTCCCCGACCCAGACCAGCTCGGTGTCGGTCAGTTGGCCAGTGTGACTTTGTAATAAACTCACACCACCACTAAAAACCTCCAGACTGGACTCAGACTACTCATTCTTCCACCGCTGTGACAGAAAAATAAAGATAAAAAAGAAACAGGCAAAAATGCCATTCTACTGAACTACATTCTGCCTAGTTTTCTCCTGTCATGTTAAATATGATTGCACATAACTGCGAACATCAACCTAAAAAACTGATGTCAAACCTCAGCAGCCAAGTAAAACTAGACACAGTAATCACATGACATTCTTAGATACAACCAATTCCCTTGTCATCCCCTCAAATATCTCCAGTTGGGACAACTTTTGTCCTCTTCTAAATATAAATACCTATGGTATTTCTGTTCTCCCAGTTACTCACCAGTCAGTAAATGGGCAAATTTTATGCAGCCTAAATGCATCAAATCTGCCTTAATTTAGTTTTCAGGTGTGACTGATTGACAGGTATTATGTCCCGCCCCTGCCTTTTGTTTTCCATTTGGCTCACTTCATTGTGCCCACAGACCAATCTGTTCTGACCAATCAGCAGCGGGGTAGCTCTCAGAGGCAGATGAGTTCTGACCCATCAGCAGCAGGCTGGCGCCGTCAGGTGTCTTTTTATGCCCCTGTGATTGACCTGTCTGTTGGGCTGGTCTAATTAAACCCAACACTGCTGTTTCCACAACAATGACACGATGGAAGAGAAGAAGAAAAAGACAAAGAATAAGATTAATGATGACAATGGCGAGCAGCACTGTTTACACAAGGTTGTTGCTTAGTTGTTCCTTTATGGTGCCATTTTCTTCTATTGTAATGATAAAATCAGCATCCTTATCCACTTCTTACGGAAATATATCTCATTCTCAGGAACAAAGAAAGAATACAATTATACATTTTGACTCTGGAATGTTTGCAACAAAGAAATTTGCAAAATTGGACAACAAGGTGTAAAGTGAAATTGTTTCCTTTAGCGCATGTTTTATTTAAACACAAAGGATCGGACTCCTGTTTCTTTCAAATGTTGACTCTTTCTCTTTCTCTCCCTGGATGTTAGATGAGGTGTAGGACGTTAATTTGAGCATTTGTCTGGCCCTCTGGTGAACAAAGTCTTAGTCCTGTTGAAGATCGTCTTCATTGTGTTGCCCCAAGATGAAAAGATCTTTCCAAGGGTGTTTTTCTCTTTAAGTGGAGATAACAGTCTTTTGTTGATGACCGCCATGATTCGATCAACAATGACTGGATCTTCATGCAAAATTAAAAACAAGACGTTTTCTGGTGAGCTCATGTTCTCATACAAGCTCTTCCTAATTTTCTTCTCGATGTTTTTAAAGACTTTTTCGTGGGTGTAGAACTGCTCATCTTTGACCCTGCTCCACACGGTTTCAGTCAGGTTTTCTCTTATGGCATCTTTTGTCTCTGGTACCATGTTTGCGTCTGAGCACACAGTGAAAATAACCTTTTCAATGACAAACTGTACGTACATTTTGTTCTTCTTTGATCGCTGTTCTTTCATCCCTTTCTCACTCCCACTCATGCTTGTTATTGAACAGTCCGACATGCTGGATTCATTTTTGTGCCTCAAAGGCGCCATCAATCTGTCGGCGAGAGAGGTCACATGACTAGTCTGGAACCACCTCATCAAGACCATGAAGATCCATGTTCTTCTCCCTACGTCCTCATGCAAATTGCTTTGTGACTCATTCATACAGATGGGCGGCAAAGGATTCCCCAGAATTGAGCGAGGGAGGGGTTCGGACGATGTGTGGCGGTGAATCAAGTTGCTCAATTCGTTGCTGACAACAAAGACGTTATCGCCACACAAATGTTTTGCAATGAAAAGCAAGCAATCATCAGCATGAGTGTTCTGATTTTCCGGAACTACCAGGTGAGATGTGAGACTCCCAACTATCATCTCCACTGACTCATTAATAGGTCTAGTTTCCTCTGAAGGTGCTTTCTTCAGGTGGGCCAATGTTCTCATTAGGCAAACTTTGGCAAGACATTTGGTGAGGAATGATTTCATCCTTTTCCGTATAGCTTTAAAGGCGGATTGTTTTTTAGATTTCATCTCATAGAAGGTGCAAACTACTTCATCTGCCACCTCCTCAATCTCACCAGACAATTTCTCTTGCATCTCCTCAGAGTTCGGGATGCCCTCAAGAAGTGGACTGATGATGTCATTCAATTCATTGTTGATTTCATTCTTGATCACCTGTGAAGTTGGCGATGCTATGGATGCTTTAGATGCAATGTGCGTGGGAGTACTTCTCGACCTTACGTCTTGACTTTTAGATGGCCGAGGACGAATAAAAGCCTTGATCTTTGCTGAGAACTTATGGAAAAGGTTGAGAAGCTGGTCACTCATGGCATTCAGCCTGGCAACTGGTGTTAAATGTTTGGAAATTCCCAGTTTTCCACTGCTGGACAGGTTGTATTTAACCTCCTCCTGAATTATATTTGTTAGGTTCTTCAGCCCAAGATTGTCCTCCTCCTCTGGAATTCCCAAAGCTTCTGAAAAGTTTTGAGGTAGAGATTCTTCCAGCTCTGACAGCAGGTGCTCATCAGCATTCTTTCTCTTTAATTCCTGGGATGTTGAAATAAAATTGGAAAGAGCTGCTATAATTTCTAAAATTAACTCCGCAACTAAAATTCTCGTGGCATCATCTGTTGAATGTGATCGGAATGATTCCCATTGTTGTGTGGTTGTCCTTTCCAAAAATGACTGGATCACTGGGTGGATAACTTTGAGAAGGAAGTCGTTTTTCTGTTCTGCCGAAGGCATGATCGGTGTCTAATTTAGTTTAATAAGCACTAAACCTTGTATTTAGTAATAATAAACTATTTTTGCCGAAAGTCTTTAAACACAGGCCTAATGTTGGGTCACATACATAAGACATTTAAATTTTAAAAATATTAGACCAATCAGATCAAAGCTAATTAAAGTTAACTGATTAAGAGGTAGACATAAAGAGCCAGCTTTATAAATATAAATATTTTTTTTATTTTGATGTTTGTGGTGCATTTTTTACCTCCGCCAAGGAGGTTATGTTTTTGCTGGCGTCTGTCTGTCTGTCTGTCTGTCTGTCTGTCTGTCTGTCTGTCTGTCTGTCTGCCTGCCTGCCTGCCTGTCTGTCTGTCTGTCTGTCTGTCTGTCTCCCTTTTAGCAACATAACTCAAAAAGTTATGGACCAATTTTGATGAAATTTTCAGGATTTGTTGGAAATGTGAAAAGGAAGTACTGATTTCATTTTGGGGGTGATCCGTAAAAGATCCTGGATTCTGCATTACTTAGAAATTTTTGTTAACATTGTGGTAAATGGGGCCAAAAATTTTGTTTCTCAATATCTCGGTTAATTATTGACCAAACCCCATGAAATTAGACTCAAGGATGGACTATGGGATCCTCTGTCATATTCCAAAAGCTGATCCAGAAGACGGATTTTATTGCAATTTATATAAACTTGGCAGAAGTCTGCGCTCTCCGAGTGCTTTCTAGTATGTTATTGTTTCCTGTGTTTGTACTGTAGCTCCCTCACCCCCATCCCAAGTTATGATATACAATTGAGAAAGCTATTTTCTATTAAATATTATAGAAAAGATTGTTATAAGTTATATATTTAGTAAAACCTAAAGTGGCAACAGCACCAAATAGGAGGATGTTTTTTAAACACAAGGTTCAGTTACATAAGGCTTACTTATAAACATATTAGACTGGTCAGATCAAAGCTAATTAAAGGCATAAAAGACATAAAGACATGGCATGTATAATTATTGTTCATTTTGATTTTTGTAGTGTGTTTTTGTGTTGTTGTTTTTCATGGTACAACTACTAAATAACCTAGAGGGTGCTGACCCCCACCCCCCCGCTATGCCATACAATTGAGATTTAAGTTATACATTTTAGTGAAACCTAAAGTGGCAACAACACCATATAGTTAAAAGAAAAATACAGGATATCTCCAAATGGGCTAATTTTATGCTGCCTAAACGCATCAAATCTGCCTTTATTTAGTTTTTGGGTGTGAATAATTGACGGGTGTCAAGTCCCACCCCTGCCTTTTGTTTCCCATTTGGCTCAATTCATTCTGCCAACAGACCAATCGGATCTGACCAATGAGCAACGAGGTAGCTCCAGAAAGTAACGAAGATCTGCAGCATCCATGTCAGCTCTTTAACTAATTCAAAGTAAAATGATCAATTCTGAAAGACAAGATGAAAGAGAAGAAAATTAATGCTGTTTTATCGGTCACATGCACATATTTTTATAAATATTTTGGTAACAGCAAAGGTCAGCTGAAAATTTAAAACATAAATGAATGAATAACTAAAATATGATTCAGGCCTAATGTGCTTAAAGACCTCTACCGTGTCTACAGCACCTCAATTTGTGAAAGGCCAACAGTCCCCATAGCACAGTTAATCAGGCTGTCAGGACTGTGACCCGCGTTAAACAAAGGAACTATATTCAAGTCTCTGTGTCATCTCCCCGACCCAGACCAGCTCGGTGTCGGTCAGTTGACCAGTGTGACTTTGTAATAAACTCACACCACCACTAAAAACCTCCAGACTGGACTCAGACTACTCATTCTTCCACCGCTGTGACAGAAAAATAAAGATAAAAAAGAAACAGGCAAAAATGCCATTCTACTGAACTACATTCTGCCTAGTTTTCTCCTGTCATGTTAAATATGATTGCATATAACTGCGAACATCAACCTAAAAAACTGATGTCAAACCTCAGCAGCCAAGTAAAACTAGACACAGTAATCACATGACATTCTTAGACACAACCAATTCCCTTGTCATCCCCTCAAATCTCTCCAGTTGGGACAACTTTTGTCCTCCTCTAAATATAAATAGTGCACTCCTCGTCCCTATGGTATTTCTGTTCTCCCAGTTACTCACCAGTCAGTAAATGGGCAAATTTTATGCAGCCTAAATGCATCAAATCTGCCTTAATTTAGTTTTCAGGTGTGACTGATTGACAGGTATTATGTCCCGCCCCTGCCTTTTGTTTTCCATTTGGCTCACTTCATTGTGCCCACAGACCAATCTGTTCTGACCAATCAGCAGCGGGGTAGCTCTCAGAGGCAGATGAGTTCTGACCCATCAGCAGCAGGCTGGCGCCGTCAGGTGTCTTTTTATGCCCCTGTGATTGACCTGTCTGTTGGGCTGGTCTAATTAAACCCAACACTGCTGTTTCCACAACAATGACACGATGGAAGAGAAGAAGAAAAAGACAAAGAACCCTATGGTATTTCTGCTCTCTCCCGGTTACTAACCAGTCCACAGCGTGCTTACTTGCCAGTGCTCAGCCAAAGAATGTCACACTTCCTGTCAGGAAGGTGGCCCATTTTGTTCGAGTTTATTTATTCCTAGTGTTTCATCTTTTACTCTCTTAATCTAGAGGGAATGGCAAAAAAACCCAAAAACAACAATGGACATTTCCCAGAAGCCTACAGTGGACATGGATATCTTCCCTAAGAACACACGAGCCGCTGATTAACTTGAAACAAATCCAGAAGTGTACACAGCTCAGCAATTACCGCAGATGTGGGCTGACCCCGTCAGTGGTCTCTCCCTATATTTGTGCTGCAGTCGTGTCTGGCTGATTCTTCTCCCTGACAGCTATGAGGTCAAAGGTCATTGCCTTTCACCACTCACAGGTTAGGCAAGAAGGGGTGGAGATGGAGTATCGATCACTCTTCACATGGGGAGATTTATTACTCTGGCCTTTAATAGGCCGGAGAGGAACGGCCTCATGTGAACGCAGTCCTCTATAACTAGATAATGCTCATGTCTGCAGTTTGTGAAAATATAGAGCTTCAACATTGTGTCAGAATTTGCTGCAGGTTGATGAATCATGAAGCCTCGCGAAATAATATTTCACATTTTTTTTGCAGTATATTGATAAAACAAGACATAGAATGCTGTTCAGACCTGAGTTTTTCATAACATGCACATTCTAAAAAATGTTTAACATGCACACTCTGTACATACAAAGCCAGACTGTGCCTAAAAGCGGAGGCTTCAGATTTGTCAGTCAAGTCAATAACGGCTGCTATTTTCCAGGAAGGTCAATACCAGACAATCTGGGCGTAGACAATCTCCACTACAGTCCTTCAAATAAAGAGTCAACAATGAGCTGCTGAGCTCAGCCACAAAACATGGAAGAGGAAATAAGCCAGCATGAGGGCCCACCAAAACGAGGCCATGAGGAACAGAGAGAAGGCTAAAAGAAAGGATGAAGAAGAGGCCAACAAGCTGGTGACCCAGCATCTCCAAGAAATCAGTGATCTTTGAGGTTGACTTGTTATCTGGAGATGACTGTGATCAAATCCCAGAACCAGACTGTTTTTAAAGAAATGTAATTTAAAAAATATATACGCGTGTGTGTGTGCTTGTGTGTGTGTGGGGGGGTGTGTGTGTGGGTGGCAGTTTATGCCAATTAGAGTTCTTTTTTGGGCTCTTCCATGCAGTGGGGCTAATTCTGTTCTTTTCTGGAATTTCAGTTTTGGTTCACTTGATTTATTTCAGTTTTGTTTTTAGTCTCACGACCTTGGAACACAAACTTCAGGATTGTGCTTTTTTTTTTATGCGGTCGTCTGGTTTTAACCCCTCGGCTCACCTCCGTCCAGACACACGAGCAGATAATTACACCACGCAGACCCATTTCACGTCGCAAGACCAGACCGCCGCACCATCGCAATGAGTCGGCTGATTTCAGCTCCGTTTACTAACTCATGTGACTTACGCTGCTATCTTTCTGATTCACGTAATTAACATTCCATAATGACGTTCCTCTAAAACCCCAAATTATTTGATATCAGGACTTTAACTGCTGGCTGTGAGATCCAGCAGCCTTGCTTTCTCACGCTTGTTTTTTTTTTTTTGTCTTTCCTCCATTTTCTTTGTCCTTTCTCTTCAATTTATGACTTGCAAGTTAAAGACCTTTTCTGTCTGTTCTTCTCTTTGCATCCTGCCCCCCCTTCTCTTCCTCCTTTACCCGGCTGGTCATCCCTGTGTGAGCCCGGTCCTACTCAAGGTCTATTCCTCTGGAAAGACAGTTTTCCCCCTCTGGTTTTCTGTATATGCTTAGAGACCATTTTGATTGTCACAGACACTATAAAAATAAGGGTGAATTGAATTGACCATGAGTCTAACGTCACATGGCTACATGTGTATTTCATTTCTTCGGTTTTATTTGGACATGAAGTCGATGGCGGGAACCTGTCAGGTAAAATAAAGCAACATATAGCATGTTTCCAAATCCCACTTGACAAAGAGAAATATA
This sequence comes from Lagocephalus sceleratus, assembly GCA_911728415.1. Classification (NCBI taxonomy): domain Eukaryota; kingdom Metazoa; phylum Chordata; class Actinopteri; order Tetraodontiformes; family Tetraodontidae; genus Lagocephalus; species Lagocephalus sceleratus. The sequence continues at coordinate 3,281,702 of CAJVRN010000148.1, forward strand.
AACTACAATATCTCAGAGGACCTGAATCCAGTGCGATCTATTATTTACGGCACATGTAAGTGTTTTCAGTTAAAGCCTCTCCAACACTGCAGTCATATCCAATCAATTATTCAGAGCCGTGATTCCTCTTCGGTTGGGCTGACACACTGATGCCGGTTGTCCAGAGATGCTGGCTGTCAGCCGGCTGAGGTCTCAGCGATGTCCCTACCCCGAGCCCTCGCCTCAGCCTCAGACTGTAGCGGTTGTGGGAGACACTCCATCTGCACTGGATTGCACTGCAGGAGCGGAGATAGCTGCAAATTGCAGCAATTCTACCAGTAATTTCGATATGTATGAGAACCAGAGCAATTCTCAGCCCTCTCCAGCAGGCTTGGGCACTTTATATGGTGGTTCCCATCAGCAGCCTGCAGGTATACCCCTCTGCCTTTCTCTCCTCGTGTTGGTACTAAATGGTGGTTTGGGAAATTACTCTACAACTTAGGAGAGAATGATCTTATAAGGGAACTTTTAAAGCTTGATTGAGGAATGAAGGGAGGTGAATGACACTGTTCCCTCAGAGAACCTCGCCTATGGTTGCATCCTTTTGGATTTACTCTTCTCCAAAAAGCTTTAATGAAAGAATGTGCACTTAAACAATTTGTTCATGCCCTGCTGGATATTAGACCCAACAACAGGAATTCATCATTTCTAACACAGCTTTAAATCCCCTTGGATAAAGGATGGCCTTTCTGCTGCACGGTGCAGCCTTGTTTGATTCTAAAAGAGGACTGAGGTGGCAGTGAATGTGGAAAACATATTTCCGACACACCAGCATGTCCTTATGATGCAGGTAAAAGCTACATTACTAATCTTTGGCTCATTTTTTGCATCATTGGGCTAGTCGTGGATTTTTCGTGAGTCGTTACACAGTAACGAGGAGGAATTGTAAGTCCAACTCGTGTTCAATGAGTGCTGAACTCTTTGTGACCTTATTAAAGGCAAGCAGAGCTAGAGGGCTGTAAGATGTGAAGACCTTTCGGTGGGACCGTCTCACTCATTCCCCTCATTACCCTGGAACGGAGGGTTTGAGGGGTCAGCGAGACCATTTCATTGCCCTTGCTTAGGTTTAATGTGTCGTGTGCTTGTGATCAAATGTGGTGCTGTTTTAATGTTCAGCTCTGTGCTCATTGTGCCTTGCTCCATGTAAAGCCTTTTTCTTCCCCTTTTCTCTCAATGTCAGTTATTTTTCTCCTTATTAAATTGTCTTCGATTTGTCAGTCAGCAGATTTACAGTTATTCATGACCGTGTTACGACTACCCCCAAGGAAGTTGTTGCAATGGAGTCTGTAAGCTTGTATATTGCAATCATAACTTAAAGTTTAAGCCTTTGAGTTATGATAAATGAAACGTTTTGGTTCGATTTTGAATATTTCTTGGCCTGCGGTCTGTGTTTGGGCTAAAGAGTGGGAGGAAAACACATTTTAGAAGACAGGCTCACTTAAGGTGGTTCTTAAGGGATGTGTTGAGTTATGAGAAGGTCAAACATCGAGTTTAGCAGGGAGGATAAGCACTGGCTGCCCAGTTACAACCTATTCCATCAGGCCCTATTCCATCTTCTACTTTGGACTCTATTGTGCTGTTGTTCTGAGTTGTACTGGAAGCATAGCTCCTTGGCAGAGCCTGAATGCTTGTATTGTTTCTGACCTCTCCTTTCTTTAGTCTGTTTCTGGGTAGATTTGCTGTACAGGCGAAGTTCCCCTGTTTGACACTGTGTCTGTGTCATGGCTGTGGCTTGTTAAACTGACACTCGGTGTCTTTCCGCACTTCTACTGTAGCTCTTTGTCTGCGTGACAGCCGCATACCCAGCGGATCTTTAGACCCTGTCTGTTTCCAGTCTTCCTCTGTCAAGTTCGAGCCGCTCGACTCATTTTGTTTTACCTGAGAGCACCTCTAAATATTAATGCGGTCTTCTCTTCGAATTACAGCCTTACAGGCCTGCCAAGTCTCCCAGCGTTTGTCTGAGTGTAGTGCTCTCTCCCCCTTTCCCCTCTGTATCTCCTGTCACTTCTTGGCTCAGTCTTTCCACCCTGAGGGTTAATTTCTGATGATATTGAATGTGATGCTTTGCTGGCTGTCATTCTTCTCCTGCAAGATTTCATGACTCTAATCCTCCCACTTGAGCAAAATCTTTTTCCCCGTATTTTGGCCGGAGGACACATTTAGAAGCGGTAAGTTTCTTAAACTTGAAAGCACCGCTCCGTAGGATTGGGAAAATTAAATCCTATGTGTTTCTAGCAAAGGCTGAAATTAGCTCCAGACTGTTCAATTTCATGTGTCTTACCTTTGCTTCATTTGGGGAAAAGCAAGCAAGTGAATAATGAGATCAACAGCACCAAGGTGCCCCTTGTCCAAAGCACCCTCTGGTTCCTGAAGACACTTTAGTATTTTCGTGAATGTTGAGCTGCCCTTGTCAATGTCAGGGGACTTTAACCTGAGGACTGAAGAGAGGAGTTGGAACCTTTGAAGTGATTTTTTTCTTTTTATCCATGGTCTCATCTATTTTCAGCACTCATCCATCCATCATCCATCCATCCTTTCCTCCATATCGAGGTATTGGTGAACATTTTGAACCCACAATTCAAATGCTGGTGTAGACACTATATAAGATGCAACGATCACTGTCAGTAGAGTAGTCGTAGCAGACATTAGACTTCCTTTTCTGTGCTAAATTATGTCTCCATGAATAATTCTTAAAGCGATTTCAATATTTCATTCATATCGTACTGAACACATGACTAGTTCCATTTGGATCTTATTCTCTTTAATGTACTGCTGACAAGGAAATAAATATGTCTGGAGTCCATGATGAGTTGATCCATTTGCAGTTAGAGATGTATAAGATTAGTAATTGTTTAAACTTGATCTAATATACATATATATGGAAAAAGGGATGGCTTATGGAATGTGACTGTAAAAAGACAAGGGAGAAAAGGGAACCAAGCACATTTGAAATGTACCCAGAGTTTTTTTGGAGAGGAAATCAATCAGTTTTAAATGGGTGGAGCCAATATTGTCGACAGTGCCTCGTGGGTTATTAGGATCATGGAAAGTCAGCACTAATGTCTTCTCGGTTAGCCGCAGCTGTCAGCTCGGAATGAAGCATCATTTATTGGCCTATTTAACATTATTTTAATTTTATATGCAGGAAGTGCAGCATTGTCTGTAGATCACTGTTGATCTTTTAAATGTTGAGGGTGTGTGCAGCGTGTGCACCTTGATTTAGAATGGTTCAGATGGTTGACAGTAAGACTGTAAAGTAACTTTAAAAATCAATAAACAATTAATGGACGAACCATGCAATGCAAAATGCATGCATTAAGAGCTATGTGTATATATATATATATATATATATATATATATATATATATATATATATATATATATATATATATATATATATATAAAGAGACAGCAGTTATGAGTCAGCAAAAAAAAAAAAAGCCTTTTATCTGTAATGCACAGCTCAGTCAGAAATTTTTCCTGATTCAGAACCCCACACACATTTAAAGGGAACAATATGTTTTAATAATATGCTGCATAATCCATCTGTCTTCAAAGATGAACCAGGCAGGTCCTCAGAGCCATAATGAGGCTGCTGTGGGCAAAGTGAGCAAACATTCCCAGGATCATTATTAGCAACTTAGTGCGCACCTGGGGGAGGGAGGTGTCCTCTTCTGAGCAAACAGCACTGAGGAGCTCATCCAGGCACTCTGGGAGCGACTCTGAATGCAGTTCAGTCGAGCTCCTGATGGATTCGCTCCATCTCCGCCGTCCGCGGCGTTCTTCTGGGTGCCCGCCTGAAAACCTGCCAGCCGAAAAAAAACAGCACGGCCCCCACGCTCTTTCCTTCCTGATCCGTGAAAGCGCTGCCATCTTAGCAGATAGCACGCGTCATTTGATCCCCAGCCGGTCTGAATGGTGGTAAGGGTTAAAGGATCTCCGCTCTGTACGCTCTTTATGTTTGTCTGAGGCAGCTCTCATGGGGAGCTTATACATCAAAGCATCTGGAAGAAAAATGCATTTAAAGTATCTTACATCAAAGCATTAAATCCCTGCAGCAGGGTGAAGGTAAAAAAGGATTCTGGGAAAAAAATGAGGGTCTTAAACTGGTATTTTCAAGAGCGAAGCCGTCAGAGGTTTCCTTTTTTTCCCACTAAATGTCACCCGCATCCCCAGGGGGGGCGGGGCAGGAAGCCAGAACTTCAGGCACACACCTAAGCGCCTCCATCTTTGGACGACAAAGGAATCAAGGGACTGCGAGCCGTGTCTTCAAAAGCAACCGGACTCCCCCGAAGGGGCCAAAGGTCGCAGCTGCCGTTCTCACAGCGATGAAAACAGGTCCGTCACAAGATCAAGCGAGTGAGAGGTGAAGGGTTGGAGAGTGCTCCTCTTTTCTCCTTTTTCCGAGAAACAGTCCCGGAGCCCCTCCCAGTGGGAGGAATGATGAATAATTAACAGGGGGAAATGTCACAGGAGGCAGAGAGAAGTGTAATCATCTCTGTTGGGTTTGCAGAGCTGTTTTTTTTCTCCATGCCCTGCAGAGCTGAGATTGTGAGCTCCAACTGTCCCTTAAAAGCGTCCGAAACACTCCCTCTACATACTTCTCGAATAAAAACCCAATGAATCATTAATATTCAGGCCTTTTAGCTGTAATGTAGAGACATCTCAAAATAAGTCTGGTACATTGTTAATCTTGTCACTGATGCCAGACTCATTAGCTGTAAAACTGAGGCACATGGAGGGCCGAAGTTTTTTAAGTGTCAAAGAGATTTAAGCTCAGCGAAAACCCATCTGAACACATTTTGGCCTCTGACACACATTTCCATGGGGATTAATAAAATTCTGCCTTTTTTTCCAGGAGTTTTCCTCATTTAAACAGAGGACTTTGTTTACTGGACAGGAAATCTGCCAACAGCCATAGTTGAGAGCTTCACAAACAGGAGGCGCTATAATCAAGGTCGACATCCAGCCATCAGCCCCTCGACGGGATTTTTCTGCGATCAAGCCCAAGGGAAACAACAAACAACGCCATTATTACTTCAGTACAGCGCTCACCCATTTCAGAACAGAGGCGACCACCTTAATGAGCTTTGACTTTATTCTGACGTGTTATTGTATAATCCTCAGTCTGACATGAACAGTTATTTTCCAAACTCATCATGTTGCTCTACAGGGGGTTTGAATGCCTGCATTGTCTTTTTAAAAGCCCCTCAGAGCGCTATAGATTCCTCGTCCATGTCCATAACTGCACATTTAGCCTTTCCAGCTACTGTAGGAGGATGTGATGGTAATGATGATGATGGTGGTGGTGATTCACTGCGACTGAAAGTCGATTTTCGAAGCACCAAATCCCTCAGCAGCAAAAGCATTGACCAACTTTATTCATGTTATTTTAAGTATGGAACTTTCTTTGATGTCTTGGAGAAAGACGTTTGAAACTGTTATTTGAGGCATTAGAAAAGCTCTGTGAAGAAAACCGCAGCGAGAAAGGGGCCATCTAGAGTGTCCGAGGGCAGCCAGAGTTGGTTTGTTGTAGATTATGAATAAAGGTCCCCACCGTGGTAGCGTTTAATGCACCAGCCATACCTTATTGCAATCTAAAATTCACAGTAGACTGTAGATTTCTTCTCTCAGCAAAGCTTCCTTTTAATTGAAAACAAGTGGGAAACAAGGCGTTTGTCCCCAATGGAGCAATCAGCAAGTAAATGCTGAAGCAAAACACCTCGGAACCCTCCCCCGTATTAGAACACATTATAAATAATCACACAATAGCCTTCCATGAACAGGAAGTTACACCTGTGTGTTTAGATGTTCAGCAGAAAAGTCTCTGTTGCTGTTTCGCTCATCTTTCCCCCTTAATTATTCTGAATTATAGTCTTTCTGAGATTCTCTGGGGCTTTAATTAGGGACTAAATTAAAGTTATGTAAATGCTGAACTGCAGCAGTCTTTAAATAGAGATGAGTTGCATCTGGTATTTTATTTTCTTTATCCATGTAATTCCTGAAAGAGGGGGAAAAAATACATCTTTTGAAGTGTTCGGATCGCTGCGGGGGGACTTTTCTCCAAGGGGGTTTGTTTTTGATTGATGCTCTGAAGGCTGTGACACAAAAGCGCTGCAACTTTTTTTTTTGTCTGTGAATATGAAGATTTGCCTCATTTTCACAGTTTCCTGCAATTTCCTGTGTGAACATCAACCCGTGAAGTGGATTAGCATGCATGAAGTTACTTTCGCCTTTACATATATTAATGGCGGACTCTTGACCTCCATTTTTTGAAAATGGAAGTGAGGGGGACAATCTCCCACTGGGTAGGATTAGAGTGCCTGGACTCCAGCTTGGATTAATGATAATACCGGGATGCTCGGTTTGCCATCAAATTAGTCCAGATTCAGGATATGAATCTAATAAAATCACAATAAATTCACTAAAATAACCTTGTAGAAAGAAGTTAGAGTCACGCTGAACTCTACAGTGACACTCACAGATTTGGTCAGTCAACACGTGCAGGACTCACAGGGAGTGTGTGAGACACAGGTCAAACTCACAACATAATTTGCATTAAATCGGCATAGCTGCGACGCGGGGTAGTTACCAGAGGGGCACACTTTTGGATGTGGCGTAATTGTTGGGAAAAAAAATCGACAAGCGAGTCGAGTTCGTCTAAACGCTGGAACGACAACAGCGAACGGGGTCTCGAGGCAAAGTTCAACGGAGTTTGTCTTCCTGCCACGAGTTCACTGTGGAGAGCAGAGAGAGAGGAAAGAAATGACAGGTCCTCCTCCTTCTCCCACTCTGCAAGCAGCTTTGATCAAAGTCATAGTAGGAACGCTGCTCTGGGAGGAACCATCACTCCTACACAGGAGGGGGCACGGAAGGAAAAGCGCTCCTTCCTCCCGGTGTTTGTTGTCGTGCAGACGGTCCTGAGGGTGTCGAACAATTGATTGGTTTGGGGAGGTGAACTCAAACATGCATAAAATATGAATGCGTTTATTGACATTAGTAACATCACAATGATCTTGTAAAAGAAAATTAGAGTGATCACTCTACATTAATATTTAAATTCAGGCATTTTGGGTGGGGCAAACAGACTTTATAAGTGAGCACTCCTCACTTATAAAGACGGAAACGGCCAGGCCGAGATTTGCATTCCCGGATATGGAAATGAAGTCTATGAGGAGAGACGCCACAGGTATGTTAGTTTAGCTGAAAGAGCAGCTGTAACAGATGGAAGGAGCAGGGAAAGGAAACAGTAACACGCTGCGATCACAGGAGGAGCGGTCGCTTTGTTGATCACTTGAAACCGTTTTCCAGGTTTGCGTGCAACAAATGGCATCAAATGTAGCCCGAGATGTAAGAGCGGCCCACCGTTGGTCACCTCCAGCTCAAAGCCTCGTTATTATTCATACGTGTGATCTGCGCTGTTCGTTTGAGGGTAAGTGTTGATTTTTAATCTTTCCCTCTCATGTTTCTTATCCTCTGCAGGACTCCAACAGATCCATGCCCTCTCCGTCCAAGGCAACTATGAACTTCGCATTGACCTGGAAGACTTTGAAAACAGCACTGTGTATGCCCAGTACGGAACCTTTGGCGTGGGGCTCTTCTCCGTGGACCCTGATGACGACGGCTACCCTTTGACCGTGGGAGACTATTCTGGCACTGCTGGTACGCATACTAATAAACAAAACCTCCCTGATTTCACCACCCTAACTACTGACTCCATACTAGTCTGCTGAATAACGCTCTATTCCGCCTTCAGCTAACTGATGGGATAATAATTCCATTATGCAGTCGGTGTCTGAGGGTATGCAAGCGTCTCTATTCCCCATCCAGCCTGAACCAGCCAGCGTGACACGTTGATTAAATTAGCGCCATTTAATTGTTCTTTTTGACCTGCAGCAACAAAGAATAAAAGGGAAAAATGAATCCCTGATGTTAGAATCAAAAAGAACCTCTGGGGAGGGAGAAAACAGGCAAGACAAGACAGAAGAGGAAAAGGAGCTAAATGAAAAGGTTTACGTCCCCCTCCCTCTAGTCAATGCGTGGTCCCAGTAATCATTGTGTGCTGGCTGGTTTCTGATTGGCTGACAGGTGCTCGTTAGGTCTTGGACCTATAATGGGCATCAGATAAGGGTGTTAGCCACCACGGTGATGTGCAGGCTTCTAGAAAAATGCTTTCTGCTGGACAACTTGGTGCCGTCACTACGCTGTTGCCCCTCTTTCGCCGTCTCAAACGCCCCGTTGTCGAGCAGCACGCCACGTTAATCAAGCATGCCTGTCAAATTATCACTCCCGCCGCCTGGTTACCACGGTAATGTCAAATGGGGAAATAGAGTGGAGCGGACTGAGCCGTTGAAGCCGGATGACCACATCCTGGGCAATTAAGTGAAGCATTGGGCATCACCTGGCTGTCAAGTGGTCCTTAATTCTGCTCTCAGCTTCAGTCCTCTGAGCACTCGTGGTCACAGAGCGAAGCCCAAATAAGTCAAAGATGGAAAGAAGGTTATGTTGATGTTAAACACTGGCCAGACTTTCACAACTCCGTCCAGAGCACTTCGGTGAAGGTCGCGGTTGTTGACCTCTTACTCCAAGAGCCAAAATGTGGGGTTTTTTTTGGGAATTGTTGCTGACCATGAAGAGCCTTGAAGAGGCTCATGGGAAATAAAAGAGCAACGCAGGCACATAAAGTTCTGACAACAGCTCCGGCTGGTCACAAATCTGCTTTTATGCTTGCGTCTCTGCAGGGGGCAGGTCTGCCACTTCACCACTCTGGTACCAGCTTTCTAAAAGTCCTGAAAAAGATAACGCATGTGAAAGGGAGGGCGGAGAAAAGGTCATCGGAAGAGTAAAACTCCATCACACCTCCAGAAATCCAGATAATTAGAAGAACTTGTCTGGAATGATGAGCTCTGCTTTCATTCTGTCCTGGCCCTCCTGAGTCCTGTTCCATTTTGAAGTTTATCACATGCAGATTTGTCTAATTATTGGTTTCACAGTGTCTGATCCAAGAGTATATGTAGGGAGGCACAGAGGAGTCGTTAATTCCTTTTTCCTCGCCTCATGGATGCTTTGTTGCATGAAAGGGAGCCCTGTTTATTCATCCATTAAGCCTTTAAAAACGTCGGTGCGTTTGTGGTTCTTTCTTTTCCCCCTCATCCTTTAGGCGACTCTTTGCTGAAACACAACGGGATGAAGTTCACCACCAAAGACCGCGACAACGACCACTCAGAGAACAACTGCGCCTCCTTCTACCACGGCGCCTGGTGGTACCGCAACTGCCACACGTCCAACCTCAACGGCCAGTACCTGCGCGGGCAGCACACCTCGTACGCCGACGGCATCGAGTGGTCCTCCTGGACCGGCTGGCAGTACTCGCTCAAGTTTTCCGAGATGAAGATACGGCCCACTCGTGATCTGGAAAACAAATGAGCTGCTTTCCCGCTTTGTTTTGTTATCGCTTGCCGACATTCTCGTCTCGTCTCGTTTGTTAACCTAAACATCCCACTTTGACCTTCGTGGCTTACCCCCAGATGATCTTATTTTTGCTCCTCTTCTATTACTCTGGCTTCCATTATCCATCTCCCTGACCCCTTTTTTCACTGAAAATAATCCTTTTTTTTAAGCATTCATTTCGTAAAAACAGCACACCAGCGCTCCGATCCGGTGGATACTCAGTCCGGCACGGTTGGGCCCCAAAAGTTTACTGCAGAACCTCGCTCCGTTGATTTCCCTCTGACCTCCCGACTGTGCCGACATGCTAGTTGAATTGCGGTCCAGTCTCCCTGCCCTATTCCCGCGACTGTGCCCGGAGGGTTTTTTTTTCTTTTTCTTCGAATGTAACAGATTCCCCAGAATTTGAACAGAAGAGCTTCAAGAAGAAGTAGCGGTGGGGGGAGGCACGCTGGTCCAAGCTTCGATAGGGCCAAGGGGACGAGGGAAGAGGAAAACAGGCAAAACAATTAGAGAGGCAGAGAAAAAGGGAAGAAGTCCACGTGTAAAGAAGACTGAAATGAGGAAGCGAAAGACTCCACAGTGGTTCTCATTCATTTGGTTCGGGCCATTAGGGAGCATATTGGGCATTTTGTCTGAACTGCTTGCCAGCTGAGCACCGGCCAACTGATTCAGCACTCACAGATGGTAACCCAGCACTTTTGTTCAGCGCGTTTGTGTATGTGTGTGTCTGTGTCTACAATAGAGAGGGACAGAGACGAGTTCTGTTACACTATCCCTTTCCTATCACGGGTTCAGTAGAGCGTCTCCACTGCTGAGTGCCGCCGGTCCGGACCGGAAGCACGGTGGTCCGCCCGTCAGGCGAACACAGCGCTCGTGAAGCCTGATGCTCACGTTGGTATCATTAGAAGGGAGAAGGAAACGGTTCGATGGAAGCAATGAATGAATCAAAGACCGCGCCACGGCCATCAAATCTCATTTTGTTAGACATTTTGGCCAATCCATCCCATCCCCCCCCCGTTATAGTCAATTATTAATATTTGCGTGACACTTGTCACACAATGATGAGATGGTGTAAAGTATGCTTTAATGCTCCAGTCACAGTCTTTTCCTTGGGAGCAGATGCTGCCTAAATCAAACAAAAAAACAAATAAAAAAAAAAAAAAAAAGTTGAATAAACAGCCGAAGTGCAAGGATGGACAGACAGGATATAGTGTTGCGGTTTTCATTTTCTGTCTCCTTATGTTAATAAAACCGATCCTTTGTTCTTTCTTTATCTTCTTTTGATGTCCTGAAAGCTTTAAAGAAAAAAATTAAAAAAAAAGACTGTAGATTTTACTGTACAGTGTGTCAGACTTTTAGAGCATGTGACGCCGTTTTCCCGCTAACGTTCACACACGAAGCACACGGACAAAATACGCTTGAAAAAAGCACATTTATGGATATTTGCCCCCCCTTTTCTTCACCTGAAAGACGGTTTGGAGCAGCCCACGCCGCTCCTGCGTCAAAGGTCTGGGAGGAACCGAAGGAAGCAGATGTACATGGGGGGGGGCTGCCCAAACTCTGCTTGGCACCGGCGAACGCTCCCAACTCCGGAACATCTGTGCGGTATTCCTCCGACCACCCCCCCACACCCCTGCCGCAGCTGGGGAGGATCTCCTGCAGCTTTGATGGACTCTGCGGCGCCTAGCTGCCACCTCCCCTCAGCATCAAAGCTTGGCGGAGTGCCGACCGCGAGGCCGGAAGCTGAAAATGCACAAAAGCCTCAGAAGAGTGGGACTGTGGCAGTGCACGCATGCGTGTGAGGCCTCTGCATGTGCAGCGTCTCCGTGTACATGCTATAGGATGGAGGGCACCTCTTGGGGACCCTAAAAGTCTCCCTAAGACCCTCCTTGCTGTCCCCGGATGGTCATGTTGAAAACAGGGAGAATTACATCAAAATGAACTCTTAATTCTAGTGATTGTGAGCCCATAGAGTGGCCGCCACCTACTGGTACCGTGTGGAACTGCGCCCATACCTTGAAATCCTTCACTCCGACATGAACATTGTGGTCACTGTACATGGTATTGCCCCTTGTTGATTGCAGTAAATGTAAAGACCAGAATTGTTTGCCATTCTCTCTGTGTTTCTTGCTTAAGAGTCGCTCTCTGTTCCGGAAGAGAGGATAAAAGAGTGAAAATCAGAGGCTCTAGCCATTCCCGGTTTTCCTACTCATTATAATGTATCGCCCTCTTGGTCTCTCCCATAGGTGCCCAATCCTTTTCTCTTTATTTTTTTCCCTGTGTTCCTCTTTAATTGCCTTAGCCTCTGCTGCCAATTCCCAGCTCACTCCACAGGTCTTAAATCCACCTTTATCTTGCGGCTCCGGACTCAGACAGGTTATTGCTCTGCATCCTTTTATTCTTCTGTCCCCCGTCTCCCCCGCTGTGCTCAGCCATCCCTTCATTCTTTCAGTTCCAGCACACAACTAACTCCCTGTTCTTTTCTTTTCTTTTTTTGTGGAAGTACTATAGATTGTTTCGCTGAATCTTGATACTGTGTTTTAATGTTCTTGTCAACATTTAATAAACATTCACATTTTATAAATGGGTATTTTTCTCCTATTGCTTACAACATTCCACTCAGAACTGTAAGTAAAACCATTTGCAGCAGTCTCACCTGGGCAGATATTAGCATGAATAACGAGTGTGTGCTACCTCCAGCGGGGAAACGTCTTTGTCATCCCTCGGTCGCTGACGGAGCTCAGGGGGAGAAATAAACAAGTCCCTGATCAGCAGAGACTTGAGCGTTTATCAAGTTAAATCAACTGCTCCAATCTTGAATTTAAATCTAAAGAGGCCCTGCGGCTCTCGGCGGATGTGAGCGTCGGTGACCGCCTCCGGTGGTTAAAAAGTCAGGCGGAAAAACAAAACAATCTGGAAACAACAGTTCTGCGGGGCCTTTATCACCCGAGAGCAAACCGGGAGAATGGCAGCACAAGTGCGACGATAACAATGCTGCGAGGGGAAGAGGAAATTAATTAACTCTTAATGAGTTTCCTTAAAATTACTGTTTATCTCCACATCCTGAGATAATGTTTGTCAGTGATTGGCAGCTGTTACATGTGGGGGAAACAATACGGAATAATTTTGTTAAAAGTCATTTTATTCAAAGTCCCCATGATGGAAATAAAAATCCCATAAATACTGATACAAAATAACCCAAAACTAATTCTTTCATCCCGTGTTTCTTGTTATCATCAGTTGGTTCATCCTCGAGTGTTTCCTACAAAGGAGTGCAGGGGTTTGTGTGTGCATGCGTGTGCGTGTGTGTGTTTGTGTGTGTGTGTGTGTGTACGTGTGCGTGTGTGCATCAGATGGGCATTTTGTTGCCTAATTATCTGCTGCTTCTCACCACACATTTCTCGGGGTGCATCAGCATTCCGTTCCTGTCGCCCTCTTGTGCGGCGAGGCACAGTTAGCATGCTGATGGAGCCGGGAAAGTTCATGCATTCAGTTGCGAGGGTGTAAAACACATCAACACGTTCACACAGAGCCCAGATATTATAGACACGTCGTCGTCGTCGAAAAAAAAAAGACACATTTATCCACATCTACTGGATGTGTTACCAGTTCAGTCAAGCTCTCGCCCCATTTCTCGTTATCTGATGCAGGCCATAAATTGGCTCTAATACAGATAAGATGTGTTGTTGTTGCCCCGAGTTTCCTCTGCAGGGCCTCGGGGGAATTTGCCTTCCATCTCACAGCTATAGTATCTCCAGTCTGCCTACTGGGAACCACTGAGAAGGCAGGACCCAGCTGAGGTATGTGACAACCGTCTTATCTCTGTCGCCACTAAACAAAGCGGTCCACTGCTCCCTTCCCTTCGATCAGCTACAGCCCCGGTTATCGAGTAGCTGTGGCTGTAGCTCGACTTATTTTCCTCCCTCGGTCACTTCTATTGCTGCAACATACTTGCGTGAATGTACTTCTGAATTTGTTTTCTTTGGGAAAGTAGGACAGAATTATTTCAAGGAAATCACACTATTATGGTATATGTCCTTATTTTCTTTATAATTTTCCTTTGAGTTAAATTTACTGAGGTTCAAAGTCAGTTTCTTCCATGTTTTCATCATAGATGATGGCAAATTAAATACAGTTTGGTTGCTTTTTCTGTAACCTGTCATATTAGTCAATCATGAAAACAAGTGCTGCAGGGAGCCTCACAGGGGAAATCTTCTTCTCTACTCCTTCCTCATCCCAAAGTGCTTAATTTATTTCGAAGCGAATCTATCCATTTAATTATTGTGTGCATTTCCCATAATGCATTGGCAGCTGTACGCTGCTAATCACAGCATAATTATACTAAAGATGTGTGTTTGTTAGAAGTAGCGTAAATGTATGCATCTGCAAACTTCCATGGAAGTCTGTGAAAAAGGCTCTAGAATGCTGCATTATAGATAAAAATGGTTCCCAAACCTTACAAGTAAAGGGATTAAAATAGAAATGGAGCCTTTTTTATCTGCACATTAGAACCAGATTCTCCAGTAAAAGTCGTGAAATGGAAATTTGATGAGAACTTTATTTTTTTTGTTTGTTTTAACCCAATTATATTTAACTATAAAGAGTTTGATCATTAAAAGTGCACAGTTATTGTCTTTAAAGCGAGGCATCTGACTCCTTTAGTGACGCCACGGCGTCAGAAAGTCGCTCCCTTGATTAGCAGCTCTGGCTCTGCAGCTCTTTGATTAGACTTTTGGTCATTCCCGTCGGGATTGAAGTGTCGAGGATTGTAAAAAGGAGAAATCGTTTCTCCTGGAGCCCTGGCCGTTGTTGCCATCTCTTAACGTGTCAGCGCCTTCATTAGAGCAGTGGTTCAAGAGGAGTAAGGGGAATCGACAGACGATAATGAATCCAGTTGTTTTCAGCTGTACCTGACAGAAGCACGAATAAACGGCCCCAGAGTTTACGTTCCCTCTGTCGAGCACTTCTAAGCAGTAATGATTATTAGCTCGGAAATGGGAATTTCACAAAATCTTGCCATTTTTTTTGCAGGATATTTCATTGGAAAGTCCAGGTGGGGACAGAGTGCTTGGAGGCAGAAGGATAATGAGACACAGCACAGTTTTTCACTGAATTCAACAGTTACATAAACACACAGACAATTGTGTTGTTAAATATCTGTTTCATACTTGTACTTTCATCTGGTATAAAGGTTGAAAATATAAATATAGCAGCCTCCCCGATGGCACCCTGAGCTGCACATTAACTCCGGAACCCGCAGCACTTTTTACCAGTTGAAACACCCAGTTACAATAGTTCACGCTTGAAGTGTTGGTATATTTGAGGCGCCTGCGTCGGTAATCAACTCGAATCAGAAGCGCAGACGGTGCCTGTGCAAGCGAAATCCCGATATGATTTCAGGCCTGTCTGCAGTATTCCCTGTTGCGTCTTGAAAGGGATCCAAGACAAAACTCGAGGATTTCATCAACGCACCATCACTAAAGCAAAAGTTTGCTTTTCCGTTTCGTCTGCTCACTTTTCAGCAAAATGACACATTCCTCGCCTCTCCAACAGTGACAAACCTCGACAACCAAATCCCCATTAAAGAAGCAAGTGGCTGGACGTACACCAGCAGGAAGAGAACCACAGAGACGTGAGGGGAAGAAGGAGCCCTATTTGAGCTGTCCCATATGTCACATCTGTGGAACTCTCCCACTGTGTGCGCATTTCTCATGCCTTTGTCATTTTCTTTAAATAAATCAAATCGCTGTGGCTTACCGGGCTAAATAAATGTCTCTGTGCTAGTATTCTGCTCCCTGGTTGGCAGCAACTGCCCAAGTTGTTTTCTTTGTCTCTCATGCAGTGTTTTCTTTGTCTCTCATGCAGTGATATATGCGAAAATAGGCATTAACCACCCCGAGCTCCCCATCAGGGGAGGCTCCTGTCTGTGTGACACCTTTTGGGTGCACGTCGAACACAAACCCTGATCGGCACTCACAGAGGCTAATAGCTAAGTAGACCCCATGGGAGCCTCTAATGGACGAGGGACTTCAGCAAACACGCTTTTGTTGGGATGACACAAAGAGTCTTGTTTGTGCTTCCAAATGAAAAGGGGGGGTAGTCACTGCTTTCTGATACTGATGGGTTTGCCAACAAGTACAAGATGTGCTCATTGTGAAAGAGGCACATGTGGAAGATGCATAAATATATCCTTTTACAGCTTTTATCCTTTCAAGACTAAATGTGCTTTTATAGAGATGTGCAATTATAGAGAAGGATGCCGGAGAGATATGCGTCCGCGTTAACCACCAACCAAGCAAAGCATGACCCCAAAGAGGATGATTCAAAACTGAACATGGAGACGAATTAGATTAGAAATACTAACCAACAAACAGACAGCACAAGACAAGACACATGGAGCAAGCTGGACACCTTCACATACACATCCAGCACAGGAGTGAGGGCAGAGTGGGTTAAAATACACAAGGGGAGGAGGTGGGGCCAATTAGACACAGGTGAGATTCATAAGGGGGAGATTCATTTGGGATCCCGGATATAGTGAGAAAAGGGTCAATGTCAGACCACATTTGATTCCTCTGGACACATGTAAGGGCTCATATTTAACAGTGAAACATGAAATCAGAAGCGGAGAAGCAAAGTTGATCAAACTGAGCTAAGACTCTGAGATCACTGCAGACCGAGGAGCTGGCCCCGGCCAGCAGCCACGTCAGCAGCTTTCTGTTCCCCACAAAAGCCAATTTGGCCCGTCCTGAGATGAGATTCACCAGTGGGTGTGCACATTGATTTCTGCTGAGTGGTGTGGACCACAGATGCAGAGTGAAGAAGTTCACTTTCATGTTTGTTTGGTTTTTTTTTTTTTATTATTTATTTGGAAAGGGGAGTGTGTTGTGATGAGAGACGGAAAAGGAGCTTCAATGGAGTTCTGTGATTAAAGCCACGCAGTTCTGGTGGTCGCGAGTCACGCCAACTGGAAGACGCGGAATGTCAGATTTGATATGAGACGTGCTCCCAGCAACACAATCCAGCCATAATCTGTTTTGGAGCCGCGTGTGATACTCATCTTTTAAACCATCTGCTCGTGCAGCCTTTGATTTATTTGCTCCAGCTTGTTTTGAATATTGAATGGGGTTGATTTCTCCAGCTAGGACGCCTTAATGGGCGACTGGCGATACGAACTGTGAGGAACGAGCCGTTGCTCTCTCGGTGTTCTGCTGCTGCTGCCGAGGAACGCCACGTGCTGACACCCTCCAGCTGCCACCACAAACTTCAGCTTTGCATTTGGATCAATTTGTCCCAAAAAGAAGCCTTTATTTTATTTTTTTCTTTTTAATGTCGCACACGGAGCAGCAGTCAGCAAATAAACTTCCAGATGTCTCAACTCCAAACTAGAGTTATTATGCAGCCGGGTGTCACCGAATACTTCATTTCTCTTCTTATTTGTACATTCTTTATGACACTGAATAATTTACATGGGTAAATATGATAAATGGAAGATACACATATAAATACACGTCAGATCCATATTAATGTTTTTTTTGTAACTATTTGCAGAAGCTTCTTTTTAGGACAATCTCATTAATAAAAGAGCTAAAGACAGACCGTGTCACAGATCCACAATGCATTTCTTTCCCCTGTTCCTTCTATCACTCTGTGTCTTTGCAGTGCATTTAAATCCTTTAAATCCCACCTCACAAGCTTTGGGTCATGGCCAAAGGGGCCAAACCAGAGATAAACACAGCAGAAAATGTGTTTTCCTCCCAGCGATAAGGTGGGGAACACAGATTCTCTGATATTCAGATCTCAGATGCTAACCTGTGCTACGCCCGGTGCATAACGGAGCCCGCTGGGGCAGCGGCGGCGGTGGCGACGGGGGCGGTGGGGGAGTGTGGACTATCTGATAAAGATGTTGTCACAGAGCCTTGAATCCAGGCCAGGCCAGGCCCGGAGGAAGCCCGCGAGACTCCGGGGGGGTTATAGACTAAGCCCGTATCATCGTCTTAACAATCACAACTCACAAAAGGGAGTGAAATCCAGATGTTTGTGACAGAACAACACAACTGGCACATCAATTTGGCGTTCGGGTGTGAGCCTTCCCGCAGGATTTGAAGAATATCTACACACAAGGCTCATTAAGACGCCATATGTGTCACGCAACTGCAGTTGCATATGACATAATAAAGGTTTCTCGAAACGGCAAAAAAGTCATTTTGATGTTGAATAAATGAAAGCGGAAGCAGGCTGCTTCCTGCAGGGAACCAGGGGGCTTTTTACTCATTCCGCTATCTGAGGTAATAGAGCTGGTGGCATCAGGATAAAACCAACAAGTGCTTTTCAAAGTGCTCAGATGTGGAGACCTTGCTGTAATTTTGCTCATCTTGCCAAAAAGTGCATCAGTCTTCCATCAGACTCGCAAGCTCTTTTAGAGGCGTGTGATTTACGACAGCCCCCGTGATGCGATCCCAGATGGATTCTGTGTCTCGGTGTCCCACGAGGGTCCCCGGCGGTTGGGGACGTCCCTCGGCCTTGTAGGGACTCTGTCTTCTCGCGTAAGACGTGTTGCCGCTGCTGTTGGCCGGCTTTCCGGAGAGGGAACGTGCTGGCCGTCCCAGGCCCGCCTCTGTTCCTCTTCAGCTGGTGCATTTCAGGATCTGTTGGGTCTGTGCTTTGTCATGTCTCATCAAAACCGGCATGTAGTGATCCTCTCCTGTGAATACAGCACTGGGCTTGTGCTGGAGCTTTGCTACGCGCTGTGCACATAACTCCCCTGTTTTTAAAACAAACGAAAAAATAAAGGCTTCAACAAGCTTCTACGGAAAATATTTTCTGACTGAAACCCCTAAATCCTCAAAAGCTCATGAATAAAATAGCAGGTATTAACTCTAATAGTGTTTTAGTGAGGTCCTCACTGATAAATGCCAGGAATTTATCCAGTTATGTGCCTTTCTTGCATGTTCTTTTGAAAAGTCACATAAATGTTTGTGACTGATGAGTCAATTCCAGCTGTTGCATCACATGACTCCTGTTTTGTTCTGGGTGGCGGTATGTGGTCACGGTACTGTGGACAGCTCGCCAAGGCATAACCTGACCTTTTGCTGCTCACGGCTGTGACTTGGCAGGATTGGTTTCTATGGCGACGGGACACGAAGTCCCCCAGTTATCCCAGGTCATCAACACAATGTGTAGAGTTTAATGTGGTGGACAGGTGGTTTTGTTTGGCTCAGCAGGCTGAAATGACAGGAAACACTAACAATAACGCTTCAATAGGATTAAAGGTTAACATAAATGCACAAGTTCCTCAAACCACACTTCAAGGATCTTGCATTGTTCCTCGAAGAAGCAAAGAGGACATCCAGCCATGTTATTCGCAAAATGGTGGAAATGTGTCCTCCTGCAATGATGTTTTTATCCTCTGATCCATGTAGAGTAAGTGACATAACAATTAAACACCACCGCCCAGGGTCAATTAAACCGCCTCTGGACCTGAACAGGAAATGTTACCTTTGCTGCTGAGCCATTTTAACACACACCAGGCGTGTGAAACAAATGCAGTTTGGTGTCACTGAGCTTGGACAACCTTCCGTGCTGCAGCGAGACACAGGCCACGAGGTCTCAAATGTAGTGAAAAGAGTTCCAATGACTTCCGATTAAATGTAAGTGGAATCGGTGAAGCTTCAGTTCCTCGGGGACCATCGGCGTTGGCGAAGGGAGCGGTTCCAGGGGCCCAGGTTCTCTTCTGCTTTTCCGTCACGCCTGAACTTAAAGTGACTTCAGACCTTTCGGGTAGCGACCTCCGAAGGCGCCGCCGTCGCTGCTTAATGCGCCACGTCGGTGTCTTCGCCTCTCCTCCGCGCTCGTCCCCTCTCCTCCAGGCGAGTGCCGCTTGTCAAGCAAAGCGCGTCGGCGAACGCCTTCAAAAGAAAATGCAAATGACAGATAAGCGTTTTAATTTTATTGACGCCCTCCGATGATGAGCCTGTGCGGCATCGCGTTGGCTGAAAAGGCAGTGTTGGCGGAGAGCCTCGGATCCAACAAGTTGGATTCCCATAGTCAGACTGAGGCTGCTGGGTTCAGGTCAGAGAGGGTTCACACAGTCTGCACAGCAACGCGGAGAAGATTGAAGAGCTCGGGTCGCGCTCCAGGCACGCCACGGCCCCCGTACACGGTTGGAGTTCAGCGGCCCATCCGAGTGCGCTTCTCCACATGAGCGCTTCTCCGCCGAGCTTTTCTTCCCGACACCTTCGCGACACCGAAGGTTATCCGCAAATGCGGACGGCTGAGAGGTCAAACGCGGCTGTAATGAGCACGCCGACTTCAATAGCCGCCGCGGAAGGCCTTCTCTCCACCAAAGATCTGGGCGCAGCAGAGCGAGATTGATTTTTCAGACGCAAGCGTTTCTACATTTGATGCTCAAGTGTGCGAAAAGTGCCAGCGCTAAAGTCTGTCATTTGTATAGTGTGTGCATGCGTGTGTGTAGCTCAGTTACATTTCATTCCATATCCAATCACATTTGATTATTCATTTAAGTGAAGGAGGCCGGATGGCACGACTGCATCGAGGGGCAATTTCATTTTTCAGACGTGGCGAGTGTATCCAATTTCTGGATACACTCACCATGTCGATGAACTTATTTTCAATATTGACATGTTTGCTCTTACAGTTGATTGAACTGAATGAACCTGGAGTGGATTGCGGGAGCTTGCGTAGTCGGTTTTGAAGACTTGGCCTTCAGATGTGATTTTTTTTTTTTTTTTTTTGTATTTTGCAGAGGCTGGACTTTAATGCATATGGTCTCCTACAGAAGTCTGACCCAAGGCCAGAGAGCCGCAATAAGGCAGAAAATCTAATACGGTGGCACAGGCTGTCCCACCGGGATTGGCTCTGTCAAACAGAGGAGTTAGGAATCCGCTGGAATTTGCTCTCTTTCTGTCAGTTTCTGGTCTTTTCCAAGCTGTACATGAGGATTACACAAGCAGGCTAACACACACACACACACACACACACACACACACACACACACACACACACACACACACACAAGCTGAGTCCCATCTGGACTAACCTCATTGTGGACGTGATTGTGCAGCCTCAGTCCGAACTCTCCCTGGAGGTAGGAAGGCCCAGCGTTTGGGCTCTCCCCACAGGCGGTCACCTCTTTGTTTACCCCGGTGTGCCTCTCCCAAACGACCAGAGTGCTGTGCAGAGACAGACGTGCTTCAGATTCTTCAGGCAGAGAAAAGAAGAAATACAACTATTCATAATTATTAATTCATAATCTGGCCTTAAATGGGATTATTTCTTTTATGCACTCTGATCAACAATGACTTCAGAAAAATTAATATCTGATGGAAGACACTCGGTCGGAGCCTGTGACAGCATAAAAAATGGGCACTTTGAGATGCATGAGATTTCAAAATGTGATGAAATCTCTCAAAAATCTCACAATTGTGAACAGCAGGAACCATCTCTGAACCTTTTCCCATTAATCAAAAGCATGTGGCGTCCATTTTTCATCTCCGTGTGCAATAATAAGGATATTTATTATGGTGCCTTTCAAAACAACGTGATAAAGTGCCCGCGACCCACAAATTATGAAAAAGTTAATTGGTAAAAAGGGCAGGCGGAGATTTGTTATTTGTTTAGTTGAGTTGAAGAAATGTATTCTGGTGCAAAAGTCTCCTTCAGTTTGACTTTAGCTTCAGATGTACGTTTAATAAACTCATCATGAGAGCTGCAGAAGAAAAATAATAATAATTTATGATTCAACAAGTAATGGAAGCCCCTTCACAGTGTCTGAAACCAAGGACGGCCTCCGTGACAGATGACTCTGGTCTGGTCATGAGCAGACAGCAAATCACTACCTTATTTCCATTCTTGTCGACATCGCTGATTCTCTGCCTGCCGCCCCACAAACACACACACACACTCCAGCCCTGCACAGCTGACTGCACAGTGAACTCCCGGGTCCTCCAGGGCCACCACCTCAGCCTGACACTCAGGTGGCTGGCTCACTGAGAGGAGTGGAATCTCGCCCGGCCTTGTCGGGGGGGCGCAACATGAATGTTGAAAAGTGAATTACCATCTTAAAAAAATGTCAGTTAATTGCAGATTATGTAACAGCTAAGTGGTTACAGAGGCTTGATTATGGATGCCTCCCTTCTTTCTCCTCGTCTCTGTGCGCCTGGGGGGGGGCGGAAATGGTAGAAACTCGTAAATAGTTTAGCGTGCAGAATATTTGAGAGGCAATATGTCTGAGAAGCGAAGGTAAATAATCATTTGCATCCACTCAGGTGGACGTTTGGGGGCATTAACCTCAATGAATCCTGGTGACAGTTTAATTGACTAAGGAAAGACACATGGACTGACAGGTCCTGTTGCCAGGGCAACCGTGAGCAGGTTAGTTAGCATGAGTCATTGTAACAACTTCATAACCGATGAAATTGCGATTGGATTTTTTTATCGGCACAGACGGAGTCATGGGGTGACTTTATGGCGCCTCCGGAAGCCCACAACGGCCTCGTCCGTCTTCCCTGCTTTCCTTTCATCCCCGATTAAACGAGCGTGATGGATCCGGCCCGTCGTTAGGGACACCGGACGCTGACGGATCGGAGTCATTGCAAATCAGCTTTATGTGGAGTGGCACCGACAGCTTTTTACAGCTCCTGTGATAATGGTGGGGGGAGGAAGGGGGGGGGGCTCCCTTTTTACGTGAGCCTGAGGCAATTTTCACCTCAGATGTATGGCAACCATACGTCGTTACGAATCCCTGTGCTTAAATTAGTTTTTCTTACCATAGTCAGCACAGCAGCTGTCCAACAGGGTGGCGGAGTAACTATTAGCATTCTAATCCTGTGTTTAATGTTAATGCTGACCTTAATGCATGAATTATGTCTCAGACTGCTCATTGAAAATGTGTCATGCTAAAATTCAATGAAAAGAAAAAAAGGGTGTTTCAGAGACCAGCGACGAAAGGCGCTAATTAGGGTTCAGATCTGTAACTATAGAGGTGGTTGACTTGGGTGACCTTTTGATGGACTGAAATAGGAAAACTGCTTAACTTGTTGTATTAATGTGGAGAAGCCACAGCAGACCATTCTAGAATTTTCCTCACCTTTTTGGCAAGTTTCACAAGTGCACAACAAACGGGACTACACATTGAAAGTTGTGAGGGAATAATTACATTTAGTTAGAAAAAGCATATTTTCCGTGACAGTAGTAGTCATTTCTCAAAATAGCCCATAATAAACACAACCATGTGCAAGTGTTTGTCATTAGCAGCAGCAAACCTGTTAATACAGCTGCTGTTGATTCAGGGCAGATTGCTGTTGAAACAAAGACATGCAGAAATTGATGGAAAACTAAAAAAAAAAGAAACAAAAGCACAGCAAGCGGCGCCCCAGCGGGGCGGCGGGCCTTTGCTTTCAGAGACGAGTTACCCTCCACAGCCACATATCAGACGGCACACAGAGCGTGATGCCTGTGGCAATGAGCTTCCAACGCTGTCATGTGCTCCTAACATCTGTGTTTATTTCTGTGCGCGTCCTTGTTTGCGTTCCTTTGATATGCGGGGGATCGCGAGGCAGCGTGGCTCCGCGAGAATGCGCGAGGATCCATCCACCCGACGGGGGCCAATATTCAGTCATTACAGTCGCCGAAGCTTTGCGGCGGGAAAGCTAGGGAGCCGGAATGCACGTGTGTGATCGCGCATTCGCTTTGAGCGTTTCGGTATTCTCCGCGCTTTTTGTGCCGTGACGGTGAAAACTAAGACAAACAAAAACAAAAGAGTGACATCTCAATGAGAAGACGCGAATGGAGGCGCTCGAGTTTGGGAAATGGTTTTAAGGCCCATCCACGCTGAAACGGAGCCGACCTGTTTTGAAAAAGTTTGGTGAAACGGTTTGGTGTGAGATATCTAAAACAGGAATTAGATATCATTTTTTCTGCAATGGCTCCCAGTTCAGAGTCGCTCATCAACATTGAGACTTGGACTGACTCCAAATCTCCAAGCAAACAGTATAAATGAAATGGGAGGCCTCCAGGCAAAACACAAGCGTTCAATTCTCATTCCGCAGAGCAAACTGCAAATTTAAAATGAAATCGCGTGTGTTGACGTACAAGGGCAGGACTGGAACGGCGTAAGAATACCACCACCTCTAAATATACATCACCAAGCACTCAGCGGCTCCGCACTCATTTTACTGCCCTTTATGAGCCTCTCTGTCTGTGCAATGCAGCTAAGGCAGCAGCGCTGCCACACAAAAGGTCACCGAGGAGAGATTTGGCGTGTTCAGCAAACTCGCCAACCAGGCAGCAGGTGAGAGACGGCGAAGCCGACACATGTGCATCATAAAAAAAAAATCAGCTCACTGTGCCACCTGCGCAATAAATCTCTGACGCCCACTGGTCTCCTCTGAGTTCCCTGCGTGAACCCGGCGAGACCCGAGCATAACACCAGACAGTCTGAATACATTTCCACGCCCCGCCATTCCTTCCTGCAAAGCGGAGCGTGGGAGGAGAGTGGATGAATGCAGCTCCGCTCTGACCTGCAGACGCGTCCTCTCCAGCTTCCACTGATCTGGCTTGTTGATGCCAACAGGGACGCCGATTCCTGCCAAATATTGAACTTCGTATGCAGGTGTAGAAGTCATATTTTTAAGGCGGTGGGGGTGTACGTCAGAAAACAGCCTTCAAAAGACGTCAGACAGATCAGAAATCTCCGAATAGAGAGCAGCTTTCAGTCTGACATATGGTCCTTCAGGGACAAGACTGGCCTTGACAACAGACCAGCCAATCAGGGACTGCGCCATATTTAACCCATTCCACTAACAAAACTTCATTAGCAGCTTAGAGTTCGGTGCTCACCTTCAACTGGATGCAAAAAACTACAGCAAAACAACCAGAATAAGAGCGGAGTGCTCGAAGAGGCTTCATCCCCTGAAGCCTCACGCTTCCATCTTGCAAAGCTTTGGTTTGAGAAAGTTATTTCTGTGAACCCGTTTGTTGTATTTCATAACCAACTGCAGCCTAACCTTGACTGCAGGTTATACCAGCTCGCTCGGGAGCAGAACCGTGTTTGGATCAGGATGGAAACTAAGAGACCGAAGGCCTTGCCCCAGTCAGCCTAGTGCTAGTTCTATCCCAAACCAAAGAGCCCACGTGCGGGCAGGTCCAGAGGTGGAGGCAGGCCCCCGGCCGGCAGAACCAAAGAGCACACACCACGCTGCTCTCGGGCCAACAAGAGCGATTGATCAAAGTCACCCCAGCGGTCCTCGGCCTGTGGCCGCTGCCAGACAGCTGCTGTTATTGTTGACGAGCGCGACCGAACAGCGCCCACCGCCGTACATCAGCGCCACTGATTACGCCAGGCCGGCCGAGAACACTGCGTCTTTCTGATTGTGTGCAGATGGGAAATCATCCGCTCAAACAAATGCAAGAACAATCGGCTGAGCCGTCTCTAAACATCCGCCCGCTTCCAAGCGCTTATCAAACCCCCCCCCACACACACACACACATACACACACCCCCGGGGGACTTCCAGAGGAGTCGTCATTGCACTCAGAAATCTGAATGATACATAACAAACTGCTGTTCCAAAGCTGCTGGTTGGGGTTCTTGGGAGTCAACTTTGATGCTTCTTTGGCATTTTCTCACTCCACTAGAGATATGAAATACTTTCCGTCTCCTTCCTCGCCTCCAGTTCTCTGGACAACCCCTGGTATTTGGGCCGTGGGGGTGTCACAAGCGAGCGAGGGAGGGGGGGGTGGAGGGTGTTGCCGCTAACGGTATTAGCAGAATGCGATTTGGTATTTTCCGTCTTTATGAGACCGGTGCGCTCTTATCTGGCGCTGCAGCAGAGGAATCTGGGATGTCATTTTGCCAGGCGTCAGCAGAGACCCCAAGCAGATAGTGTCAGCAGAGTGAGATCACAGGTACAGAAGGAATCTACCGCTGCGAGGGAGGGGGTATGCTAATGAGGCCACGCAGCGAGCAGGGGAGTGCAGAGCAGCGTTCGTGCTGTTGATGAAGCACAACAAAGACCTGACAATCACACAAGCTCCACAGAGTCAGCATACTGTAATTATCTTGTAATTAAAGCCCGATTGAGCCCTACGTATACTATTTCCATGCTGTTAAAACAATACTCTTAGATCCGATACTTAAAGAGACCCCTGCAGAGTGTACCCACATGTAGCTTAATGTGTGGTTTGAATCCGTATGGACAATTAACACCATGATGCGTTTGCACAAGGATTTGCTGACTACTTTAGGTGTTAATACCACATTTTCAATTACAACAATCATTCGTGGAACTCCCATTAAACACTGGCTTTATTTGCTTCTATTTCTGTACATTCCTGCTGGGGTCACTGGCCCCAGGGCTGCTTCCTGACCTCCGGCCCTGCTGACCCATCCAAATCACCACAACATCACATGTGAAATAATATGTCCTTCTTCTACTTTCCCCTCAGGGGAGCTGCCTCCCTCCATCCCTCTTCTGCAGCCGCTTTTCTTGCACCAGCTGACTCCACAACCTGAGCCCTCTTCGCTCAGGAATGTTCCCCAATCCCTCTCTGGTCTCCACTCTGGTCTCCATCCACTCTCGCTCTGCCATACTGGTTGCAGACTCTATCCATCCTCTTTTCTCCCTCCTCTACTCAAGTTTTCTCCTTGTTAAGGCTTGTTTTTTCCACCCTTGCTTGCTCAGGGGTCTGAGCTTCTGTAAATTCCTTCCAGAGAACCTATTTAAATAAGGTTTAATTGAAATGAGCTCAATAGATTCAGTTTCCGAGGTGTTCCGAGTCTGGCTGCAGTTTTCAGACGGAATTTACTTGTGTTTGGGCTGGAATGTGGTATTCATCTATTATCAAAGAATGTAAGTCTTCTGCCACCTCCACTCACATGTCAGCTAACAGAGTTAGTTGCAGCTATCAGATACGACCGGGCCTTGGTTATTGAAGAAATGCCAGAAAATGACTAAATGTCACCAATTTCTGCCATCATGCCGTCCCTCTTCCTCTCTTTCCGCCGCTCTCCATCAGGCAGGCAGGCGGAGAGAGAGAGAGATGGGCATACTCAGGTATTTCATATTTACAACAAAATATTCTAGACACCTCTCTCCTGAGAAAGGAGAGACTTTCTTAATCCACCTGCCGAGGAGAAATCAATAGTGCTTCGCTGGCTGCCTTTGGAGAAGATTGCAGACGCCCTTTCATCTGTCCAGTTTACACAGCTATATTGTCCTCTGGCGGTAATCGGAAAATCACATCTGATGGGGACAAATGTCAACAGACATAACCAATATGTGGTCTGATGAAGGGGGCAGAACATTTGAGGAGGTTGAGGGTTCTATCAGATAACTCAGACAACATCGTATTTTAACAGCTTTGGTTTCGGGACAAGCGCGAGCCGAGCTGATGGCTGTTAATCTGTGACAGGAGGGACCATCTTACACGGCATTTTGGGGTTTTTGGGTGGTTTAGTATTCATTTAGTATTCGTTTCTTTATTTATTACAACTTAGCCACTGGGACATTAACATATCGGTCACAGTCCGGTCATATCGGTCACAGTCCAGAGCGGCAGAAGGCACTATTCCCTTTCAGTGGAACCCCCAGACGTAAAACAGAATAATATACCTGACAACGTGAACAGAAGGAAATGCCTGAAGCGCCGCGCTGAACTGAGCTCTTCTGCTTGGTGAGAAAATGGAGACTGATCTATCACGTACACTGATCTAAAGCTGCTGCTGTTTCCCCACGACCGAAACCATTTTTATTGTGTGGACACAAATGTCCTAGATTTTATCCAGCTCCATCCCCGGTCTTAAATCCGAGCAGGCGGCGGTGAAGCCGAAGAGCCTTCAGAGCCTCCGGAGCGGCGCGCGGACACGTGGATGGTGTGTAAAGTGACGGTCACACAGCTGTGACTCCTCGCTGTAGAGATTTAGCAAAAGAAAGCTGATCAAAGATGTTTGCCAAGTATCAATGCCTTTAAAAAGCCTTGTATAAAGGCGGGGGGATCCTAATCCTACAGAGAGCTCTGGATTGCACATATGGGTGTGGCCTAACCTGCACGCCATCTGATATGTGCAGTCCGATTTCTGGGGTCTAGAGTGTCAGAAGTCTCTTGCTTTTTGTCTTTTCTTGTTGGTGAGATTGCTCTGAGAGGAGGATCTAGTTTAATTGGCCGCGTACTCCTCCACCTTCCACCCTCGCTCTTTGTGATCGCTCGTAGACGTGGATGTAAATGAAGAGTCATGAGCCGGCGACGCCATATTGATGCCGGTGATTTATTCTCATCAGGATGCATCATCCCATCAAAGTCAGCGAGCAGGAAGAGCAGCGAGGCGCACCTTTCACTCCTCGGGGGGGTGGAGGGGTCGCTCTAGTGATGTGAAAGCCTTCGGTTTGATCCTAGAACCTTGCGTAGTACGTGCCGAAGTGCCCTGGAGCAAGATACCAATTGGTGCGAGTAGAAGGGTAAAAACAGTCTATTTACATTCAAAAAAAAAAAAAGCTTTATTGATGTAAAATATGTAAAATAAGCCTTTAGACTGACATGTAAAATAAGCCTTTAGACTGACTACAAACTGGTTCCACTGGTTAATGGGGGGAATTGTGCGCCATTTTCAGCTATTGATGTTTTGCCTAACTAAGCCTCATCTCGTGTGGGGAAACAGATCTCGGTCATTCCCCGTGCTCACACCCTTCCCTTCTCATCTGCTTCCTTTTTCCTACTTTGAGCACCGCGTGAAGGGGGCAGAGCGCCACCGCGCCTGCGCGGGCTTTTCGCCCCGGCTGAGTGAGAAACAGCGTTCATTTCGAGCCGCGCTCGTTTTGGCAATGCGATTCCCCACGGCGCCACAGCGGAGTTGGGACTTTGGCAGTTGGTGTTTTGTTCCTTTCATCAGTCACAGACGCACAATGCCGGCAAACAAAGTTAGAGACGCCAGCCGAACCTCTTGAGAAACACTATTCATAATTATACGTCTTTGGTCCAATAATAACAGCTCGTGTGGAGAGCGGTCGCGTTTCCACAAGAGAAGCAGCGGCTTTACGACTCAAAAGCTCAATATGTTTATTTCTGAAAATATATACTCACATGTAACACCTTATGATTTACAAGTTACTGTTGTTTTTTTTTTCAGATTTTCATATTTTATAGCGATTCACTGCTCAGGAGCATTTCACACACACTCACAACCTATTCAGATATTTTGTTGAAGTCAAATGGCTTCAGTGGGCGAGGCTGAGGTGACCCCAGTGGGGGGGCTGAGGAAGGGGCAGGTGTCACCCTTTCAATTTCTGGACCACATCTATGCTAAAAATCACAAGCTTGGAGCTGCTTGCAGCAGCTGTAATTGATGCAGGTCATCGCCTTGCGTGACCTGTTCTGGTTCCCTCAGTTCTCTACACAAGAAGAATAGTAATCAGGACCCCGACTCTGGTTTAATTCTATATTTCTGCCTGCCTCGATATTTGAAATAAAATGTACAGAGAGATTTATTCATAAAAATCCCCGTTTTTCCTGCGATCATCAATCTTTCGCTGACACCGTTTAATTCAGAGCTTTGTGTGACAGCGTTAAGTGCTCTCGGTAAATGTTTCATGCATAATGATCATTGTTAAAATGACTGACAGGCGACACCGAGCACCACCCACCCCACTGTGTTGTTATACGAGTGCCCTGCGAAGACGAAGGGGGGTTTTTCTGAAGTCAAGATCAATGCTAATGCACTGATACCTTTGATAAAACACCACGCACTTGTGTCCTTTGATGTCACATGAAACACACATCAAAGTCAATTCTGCTCAATACATGGATCCTTCAACACGCCTGCATTGGATCACTTGCTCCTGATTAAAATGACTGACTTTTGCTCTGCTTTGAAATGCCTCGTTCACCCCCCCCACCCTTAATTCATGATTAGCCCCGACACCCCAGCCCCGCCCCGACCTCGTTTTTACCATCCCACCGGTTGTTTTGGCGCTCCTCGGCATTCCAGGTAGGGCAGATGCTGCCACAGTTGCATCAGACTGAGCTCTCCGAAGATTTTAAGAAAGTTTTTTTTTTTTTTTTATCTTCGGGCGAGTTATCACGAGCCTCAATCATCTTTTCAAGCCGTGCGCTGTTTTTTTTTTTTTTTTAAGACTGCAGTCTTTTGAACTGTAAACATCTGAATGCCTCCTGAACCTCGAGAAATATCTATCTCTCCTGAATATGTATGTGGGAGGTGCTCTTTTTTTTTTGTGCATATTCTGCCTGTGTGTGAAATCCAAACGAGTGGATTCGTACAGACGCAGGCGATAAACTCAAAACTGACCAAACTCGTGTTTTGGGTCTGCAAACTGTTTGCATTAACTTGCATAAACACGACAATTATTGGCTCATCTAAAAATAAGGACGTGGCCTCTCTCGAGAACTTCTTCACAGATCACTACATTTCTATTTATACCCGCTGCACGTAAAAAAAGAGTACTATAGGCCAGTCAAGGACTGCTGTCATCCCAGATTTTTAGCTCGGATGCGGATTTTATTGCAGTTTTATCTCGTTTATATTCAAGATCGTGTCTTGCGGGCCACAATTGAGTTGAATCTCGTTTGATTTGGGGGCTGAATCCATTAAAGTCTGTTACAAATAGGCAGTCAGTCAAATCTGTCAACGAGGAATCGCCTGTTTGTTTGGCACCGAGGTCATTCTTTTGTGTGGAGCATAGTTGAGTTAGCAACAGATTCTCACTGTCTCGCTCATTGATTTTCAATAAGCGGCTGGCAGGAATTCTCAGGTCGGCTTGATATTATTAAAGGCGTCTCCACGCCGTCGTTATGAACGCGGCCGCCGCGGTCAGCAAAAGCTTTTGATGAGCGAAGCGAGAGAGTAGAATGAAACGCTGACGGACGGGAGCCAATAAACGCCTGTTGAAACATTCTGTTTGTCTTTGCTGGCAGTGTTTTCAGGATTTTATGGTAAACAGAAATCAATAGAGTTATTGTATATCAGGACTCCATATATCTAAAAGAGGGTGGAATTGGAAAAGCAATATTCTCTGGATGTTCAGAAGCCTCCTGTGTGATGCAGTTAGCAATGACAACCAAACTAATGGTTCTCTAAAGTCACTCCCAGTGGGCTCACAGTAGGCCAAACACATGAATCAAACGCTGTACTTGGTGCCCGGCTATTTCCTCGCGCTGTGAAATACATCCTGGCTCCATTAGTCAGGACTCGACTTGAATGCATTTGTTATGTGGCCTAAATTACAGGTTGATTATCTGACGTATTAATAACGAATGGAGCTTCACCCGAGTAAAACCTGATTAACCAAAATATTCACGCGCTCTGCGCGGAGTAAAAGGCATTCGTATTCATGTCACAGGCTTGCATTCACGGTTTTATAGCGTTATTCTGTTCATATGGTTGTTTTATGTATGAGTAAAGTGAATTTATATGACTTGTTCTTGTCAATCATAGTAATTGTATTGGAATGGACAAATAACAAGTGTTTGTGCAGTAAAAAGTCAAATAGGCCATTTTAATAGCTGGAGCTTGGATTTAATTAACTGTTTCTTTGACAATTAAGGGAGAATTTCTCTTGTTTGGTATAGAAACTTGAAGTCAGACCAATCCTTTGAAAATCAGACCTTTCATAATGTAAAGGACGTTGCGTGTGCTGTAAATTCCGCCCGTAAATGGATTGTGAACATCTCTGCCAGTTGTGTTTATCTTGCGTTCACGAAGGGTTCAGACCGGGACGCGTTCCCATTTAGACGTACTCCAGGCGTGTTTGCCCACAAAGACTTTGCGCTGGTTAGAAAGCAAAAAAAAAAAGAGGGGGCTACGGGGGTCATGCAGTATCCACACACCTGCCGCGGACATTATCAGGAGCTCGCCGCTGCTGTCGATGTCGTCTTCGCCTCTGCTCCCCTCACTCGCGTAAGCCAGCAGACACAGTAGGAAAACCTTTTAAGAGTACTTTCTCCCCCCCGCTTCTCATGCAGTTACACTCTAATGGATCTATTTTCCAGCTAAGAGCATATCTTTCCTAATGTCCTATACAGAACTTGTAAATAATTTACGTCTATCAGTCTTCAGAAAGACTGACAGACAGGTCTTAGAGTGGATGGGAGTGTTGCAGAAGTGCTTTAATGCATATTAGGAGCTCTACTTAAAAATACAAGACAGCTCTATTAATGTTTACAACACCTTGCCCTTCCTCTTGCATTATCTGATCAGAATCGAATTCCTTTGCGTCCATATCTTGTTATTCTGATGTAAATTGCCAGGTCTTGTCCAATTTACGAAGTATATAGCATCACTTAGCCTAGTGGTCGCTTTCCATTGGAATAAAAATGCTCCAAATTCTCAGTCAGGAAAACAAAGTCTGGCGTTAATGAAATATATGAAACATATTGGAGTTTGAGGCACTTAATCAGACTGAAGAATTTATTTTCAGTAGGAACATCTGTGGTTTCAACAAGTTCTCATGCAACAGGTGACCTTTAGGGGGCTCTTCAATAAATATTATCCATTAGACACCTACTTGAAGCGGTGGGCGTCCAAACATCCATCACCAGCCATGAAAATATTGATGGTTGCGGTTGAGCGGTGGCACTACAGGGGTACTCCAAGCACCAGGCTCTCACAAAGATTCATTATTTCACACACAATGGGCTCGATTGGCAAGCGCGCCGGCTCGAACTGGAGACCGTTGACGTTTTCTGCGTGTCTGCGATTCTCTCGACATGTGATCCACATACTCCTGCGAGTCTCCAGTCCTCCAACCATCTGCCGGGCCATTCCCTCCCTCGTCTATATGAGCTGCGAGACGCTCATTTAGGATAACTGCGGAATAGAGGATTTGTTATTTGTGCAGAAACTGTTTGGGTTTGTGCTCTTGGCAGCCGGCGGAGGAGAGCGTCCCCCAAGGGAAATAATGAGCTGTTGTGTCGTTGAACGCACCCTGAATGCTGCAGCCCGAAGGCGCGGCCTCTGACCTGCGCGTCGCACTGACCGTTGCTGACCTTTGTCAACTCGCGGCAAATTTGTCAGCCTCTCTAATGGCCAAAGTTGTGCATTTCTTCTGCGAATTAACGGTGAGGGAGCACAAGCCTGGAGGGAAGTCGCGGATTCAACCGAGGGAAGACGGATGGAAAAATAAAGAGATGGGGGAGTTGTCGGTGAAGGGCGGGGGGGGGGGCACTTTCACTCAGAGCCTGCGGGGGTAAAACACAATGCGTGGCCAGGCCAGAGCTGAGGGAGGAGATCCCTCCGGATGAACGGCACGCTGAAATTGAGAGACGTGAACCGCTCTCGTCCTATGGGAAAGACTGCCCGTCGTAAATCTGCAAACACACCCCCGCGCTTAAAGCATATGTAAGGCAGGGATTGTTAGTCTGGGACGCCCACTAAATATTTCAAAGGGCCAAGAGAGGAATACAAAGGGAAAATGGATATCGGAATCTGGAGCAGCGGTCCCATATGGGTTGCCGAAGGAGCCCCCTTTTCCCAGTTACAACAGAAATAAAAGCGTTTGATCTCCGCCGCTCCCGCTCCCATTGTTATCCACCACAAACCTGCCCCACCAGCCCCCCCCCCCCCCAACCACGTGAAAGCTGCAGGGGCCCGCAGATACTCGGAGACAAATAAGCAGAGCAAATACAATATGTTTGCTCGTGCAACCTGCGGAAGAACTGATTCCGCTGGAGACGCGGCGCTAATTTGTAACATTTTGATACACCTTCCCTTTTTAATTAGCACTTCTGGAATAAAGCCCCCCCCCCCCGCCGCTTGGAGCTCTGGTACCCAGTCTCACTGTGTGGCTCTCACACACACACACACACACACAAACACGTGACCAAGACCAGCTTCTTAAAAAGAAATAGTGAAAAGGACTTCAAAGGTCCTCGAGACGTCGGACAACCGGCGCTGAGCATCCTCTTAAAAGCAGCCCCCCCACCCCCCCCCCACCCCACCCCCCCACCATTAAGGGAGATGATGCTTTTACTGGGATTCCCTTTGATTATCGGGACGTCATGTCATCGAGTGGCAAATCAAGCTTAAGCAGTCAATACAACACTCCAGCTATTGAGCGGGTCTTTAGGTGAGACCGCCTCCTAATGGGTCGGGGTAGCCGCGGCTGATGGCCTCGGTCCGTATTGATGACAGGCCTCCTTATCGGTCTGCGCCGGTGCAGCGTCGTCCGCCGCTACCGCTTTTCTTATCACCGCAGGCTCGGCCCCCATGCCGCCATCGATTTCCGATCGAACGGTCATAAGAAGGCTCCGGTGTGACTTTAGCGCGGTTCTAAAGTGATCCCTCCTCCTGGTTCTGAGCAGGGTGATCGATTTCTCGATTATTAAGCCGAGCCGAGCGGCACCCGGACGGAGACTGCGGCGATGGAAATAAGCCACGCCGGGTAGGCCCGGAGAAAAGCCTGATCGGAACCGCGCGTTCTGAGCCACGCCTCGTTTATTTGGTTTGATTGTTTTTGTTTTTTTGTGTCCTGATCGGGCCACGTGTTGATTGACTGCTGAGTCGGTGGCGACGGCGCAGCCTGTCACCAAAGATATTTCAGTTCAATCCGTGTCCTCCAGTCCTCCCTTAGACCCCCCCCGCTGAGATCACACACAGCTTTTATGCACAAATTTGGCACATTTGTATCGCTAAATCACACAAACTATATCATTAAAGTGTCAAGTTGGCACTAACACTGAAAACAAATATCAAATTGAGTTATGGTGCTGGTTTGTTGCGATTATTACTGCATTACACACATTTTCAGTGAAATTAGAGGTGAATGTTTATTCAATTTGACAGTTTATTTCCCCACTGGAACCAGTATATTCACCCATGTTTTTTTTTTTATGGTTTTGCATGAATTATTGCAGCATATATCCTGGATCCATGCTTTCCGATACAGGGCTCGTCAATCAAAACATCTCAAAATAAACTTCAGAGAGGATTTTGTGGAATATATGATAAAAAAAAATGGAATGAAGAAGAACAGCTTTGCTCAGTTTTTGAAATAGTTTCCAAACTCGTGCACTCTCGCGCGCCTCCTACATCAACTCCCAAATGCTCATCCTGCAATTTATAGCCTGCAGGCACTCTGAACTTGGAGACGGAACTTATTATGCTTCTCCCTTCTCGGAATTTTGGCGCACTTATCCTGTGAATGGGTTCGGAACGAGCCGGTTCCGCCTGCGTCAGCACGAGGACGGGCTCCACCTCAGACGCTCCGCAGAGAAGGTGTAATGAGAAAGCGCGGGGTTCTTTTTTTTCCAAAGGTGGAGGTGACTCCCCGACACCTCCATCCCGGATCGGCTATCCAGCAATTGGAGCCTCCCATCGCTGCCTAACTCTGGCTACAGAATCTTTTCCTTTTTTTTTTTTTTTCCTTTCCTCTCCTTGGAAGACAGCTCCAGGCTCTCCCAAACCTAATCAACCAAAGCGCTCTTTGTCACTCCTCTCCCTCCCTCTCTCCCTCTGGCCTTGTCTCCCTATTCTGGATGCTCTCACATCTCCGTCTCTACCTCCAAGAACCGGCAGATCTTGAGATGACAAATCTTCCGTCGCGGCGGGGACTGCTGGGGGCGATTTTCTTCATAATGATGGTTGATTCTTTCATGTTGCGTTCGAGGAAGTTAATGCCGCCGCGCTCGCTCTCTCCTCCCGGCTAGCGTCGGGCTTAAACGCTAACCCGTGGTTTTTAGATATAAACAGCTGCTCGCTGCCCCCCCCCCCACACTAAACAAACGACCCCGACTTTTGCGATCGCTTCTGAGCAGCATCGACAGAATAAATGACGCAGCAGCTCGCTGACAAATGGCCTCGTGTGTCTTAGAGGGCGAGGAAATGAGAGAAAAAGATGATCCACTAAGAGAAATGGAGGCGGGATGACAATATACGGCCGGACGGATTCTTGAGAGCGGAGAGGTTCCATTACCTGGGGGGCTTCAGCGGGGAACGTCTCGACAGCTGTGTCTGTGTGTGTGTGTGAGTTTGATTTTTTTTCCCCCCTAGAGCTTGTCAGAGTTGTGGCTCTGTAACATAAACTTCACTTTCCAGTCACTCGGGGGAACGACGGCGGGCGTCGGCGCCGGCCCGGGAATCGGCTCTGACGGACGTCTGCGCCTGTCATAGAGGAACGGAGGGGCCATGGAGACTCTTCCCCCCCCCGTGACTCTTTTAATTAACCTCCCCGGGAGGTCTGGCGTCTGCCTGCAGAGGTAATCACAGCCGGGAAAAGCCATCATCGGGACCTGATCTGACCTGCGGGGGCGCAGCTGTGTGCAAGCGTTACTCTGCTGTTATCCTCTCGCGCTGCAGACGCCGTTATCTTGTTCCCTCTCAGGTGCTGCTGTTCGTGGTTGGTTTTTTTTCCCTTTTTTGGCTTTAACTACCAAACCAGCCACATGAATATCCGCCTTTGTTCTTCTTTGAATGGTTGTGTTGACATGTCGTCATTTCGGATCTACTTTGAGGTCACATGACCAGAGATTTTCAACCCCGCTGCACATGTGCAACAGGTCTAGACGCCTAATTTGAATATTAACCCAAAGCTCATTCCATTGGTGTACTCTGACCCGCCCCCCCAACACTACTGATCCCAGTGATCAATGGTCAAACACCCCTTGTGCCGGATAATCTCGTCTTTTTTTTCCCCGCTCTCGCGTCTTTGTGTCATAATTACAGACAAGCACGAAAACGGCGGAGACAGAAATAAAAACTGATCCTGTTTTTCACTTTCGACTTCTAAGGGACAAATGCGCAGTGGCGGTCCTGGGGGGGAGAAAAATAAAAAAATGTAAAAAAAAAAAAAAAAAACCCTCTGAGTTCTGCCCCAGAACTGGCAGATCAAACGCCTTCTCCCCCCATCGTCTCTCGCCTTTCTTGGTTCCTCTATTTCGGTTGCCGCCTTTCATGATGAGGAACGGTGGCTTAAGTGGCTCTACTGGAGCCCTCTGATGGGCCCTCCAGTGGAGCCAGTCAGCCTGGGAAATGTGGAGGATGTCTTCTGAGGCTTTGATGCTCCCTGGCGCCCCCTGTCGAGCACAAGTGGCGGTGACGGTGGGGGGGGGGTGTTGAGGGTTACAAAATAAACAAGCCTGGCGAGGAAGAGGGGGAGAAAAAGAAAAAAAAAGAAACAGTCGCGGGATGAGTCATGCGACAGAGCATTTACATTCCATTTCAGTAAAATGGATTTAAATGCAAAATGAGCTCTCGATCTGCGGTTTATTCAAAAACTGCGGGAATAAAGGATAAAGGCATATGTGGACCAACAGCGCCCTCCTGTGGACAAACGGCGCTGAGCATCCTTTTAAAAGTTAAAGTCAAGTCTTTTATTTTCTTTCTCCTGTCTTTTTTTTTTTTTCTTTTACCCACATCAAACACGGATACATTTAGTTTGGCTTATATAAAAGCTATCCTTGAATGATTCATATTTCAGCGAGATAACCGTTCGCCTTTATCTTCTGCTTCCAGATGTTGCGGTTTTTCTGTTCTGGCTTATCTGGGAGGCCTCAAGAAAGCAGCCAAGTCCCCGGGACTGAGATAAGAATGTGGTCTAAAACAGCAGCTAGGGGTCCTCTTCTCTGTTGTTCTGCACAACTTTGTCTGGGGGAAAAAGTAGTAGCTGATATGTAAATGATTACAGTTTTCTCTCTGGTGGGTGGAGGAGGTACAGCGTTTTGGACATTTTTACAAAATCAGGAAAGGAGCTCAATCTATATGAACGTCAGATTGCATTTATTTTATATTACATATGTATTGATATTAATATTTCCTATGAAATTGCGCCTGATGGAATGTATTCTGACATGACACGGGAGTCACGAAAGTTGGATAAATCGTGTGTGATTTCAGGATAATTCCGTACTGCAAGGGTGGGGGGTCTTTTAAACCCTCTATTTATCATTTATGGTGTTTTATAATTCCTCTTGAAAGCCGTGTTGGTTTCCTTCTCCACGGTTCAAAAACAAAAGCCGATTATGGCCTCGGCCCGGAGCGGTGGGCGGGCCTTGCAGGCGACGCGGCCCTGCCATTGGCCGTTAGACAATCGGGAAGTCGAAGTCATCCAATCAAACGACGGGGATTTCTTTTTTTTTTTTTTTTGCGCGTCCGTCTCTGCGCGCCTGACCGCCCGACCTGTGAGTAAGTGTCAAAAATGCACTTCTGCGAGGACGACCGGGAGTTTCCAATGTGCTCCCCCGCCCGATGACTTGCAGGTTTGACGGGATGACGGAGGCGTCGGCGCCGCCGCTGATCGGCCCAGCTTGCGGAGCAAAGTTGAGCACTTTGCGCCAACTCTGAGGATGACATTGGCCGTGAGGATGGAGTGGCTCTCCCAGCGGTGCCAGAAAGAGGCTGCGCTCCGCTCCCTGCTGATTATATCATGCTTGGTAGGGGGACGATTGAGCTATCTTCCAATGTTGTTTTTTTTTTTTTTTAGTTGTAAAACGCTAATTAAATGTCCGATAAAGCGCAGGATGGTGATGTGGCCGCGGCGGAGCTATGTGGCGTAAAAGTAGGACAGATTAAAACTGCTCAGCAAGTCTGTAACTGCCCCCCCTCCCTCCCTGTTTACTTATCAGCGACTGACAACGCCAAATAATAAGAGGATCATACAGAATCAGGTCCAAACATGGCAATCCTCTCCTGGGAGGGAGGCTGGTAATTAAATTGAGTCAGTCCAGCAGCAAATGTCAATCATTTCTGAGACATGTCAGGACAGAAACATGTTGGGTTTGCTGCCCTCGACAGCTCCTGGTCCTGTCCGTGGCCATGTACCCTGGATTGTGGGCCATCGGGGTCCAGCTTCATTCGGCCTTGACGGGCAGCTACGTACCGGGTCACCATTCGGTCCTCCTGGTCAACAGCCCCAACGAGCAGGCGGCCAGGGACATTGGCAGGTACGCAACGGAACCGGGAGAGATTTTATCCGGGAACACTGTGGCGACTGTTACAACGGCTCCTGCAGGTGAAATCCTTTTACTCTGTGCAGACGAGTGCACGTTGTGAGCAAACTTGCACCCTTTGAACAAGTGTGATCTGATTCTTCCCATTAAAAAAAAAAGCCATCCTGGCTGTGAAGAAGGGAAGTTTATCACACTATTAGTGCTTCACGAGAACAGCTCAAACACCCTCGTCTGGATGAGGATTCATTAATTAACCATGAACGTGGAAACAATTGCTGTGATGGAACATATCATTTACTCAAGTACTTGGCAACAGCTTTGAGTAGTTCCATTTTCTGCTGCTTCCTCTGTACTAAATTTGACAATTTTGCTCATTTAATAGGGACTGAAGTACTTGGATTTCTATACCAACACTTGTTTTAAAGCAGCATCGTTGCCTCAGTTCTCAGGATTTCAAACAAATCACATAAAAGAGGAAAAACGGGAAGAACTTTAGTCAAAAAAGAAAACAATTCCTCACAAAACACCTTTGGGAAAAGTCAGGATTAAGCAGTAAAAACAAGTACCTTGGTTATCCTGATGTATCACACTTAATTTACATAACTAACCAAAGTCTAGATCAAGAACAGGGAATAAGGAAAAATCAGGTCGTTGCACAGAAACAAAGACAGAAAATCAGCAGACAAACGAGGACAGAACAGTCAAAGCGTCCTGCGTTAGACGAGGACACAAGGCTTCAACACAGAGAAGAGACAAGGACCAGAGCAAGGCGAGGCCGGGGCTTAAATACCAGAGGAGGGCGGAGCTAACGAGACAGGTGCAACCAATCAGGGGCGTGGCCTGTCGTCACAAAGGAGGGAAACCCAGGACGGGAGGTGACTGACAGGAACACCGGAGAGCAGGGTCAGGGTCAGGGTCAGGGTCAGGGTCAGGGTCAGGGTCAGCTCCAGCTCCAGCGTGGGGCTGCAGTACAGACGCAGCACGACGTGTGACGTGTCCGCGTCCGTAGTGCTGGTCCAACACCGGTGAAACAGAATTAGTGAACTGAAGATTTCTGAAATATCTGCTTGTGCCCCCCCCCCCACTCTGTCCTCTGTTCCCAGGGCCATCATGGAGAGGCGGCTGGCGGCCAGCATTAACATTCTGTCTCGGACCTCCACAATGTAAATGAACACAACCTTGCACCCCCTCCCACACACACACACACACACACACACACACACACACACACACCCCACCTTCACATAAACAGACGAGCGTGCCTCCTCCCTCTCTCCACAAGGTCGTTCATTAGGGCTCCATTCAAAGGTTTCCATCGGTTTTTCCACCACTATCGAGCGGCGGCTGGCTGTTGTGCGCGCCCGTGTTTGCATGCATGGCTTAGCTGGACTGTTAACGCCTAACCAGCAGAGCGCCGAGGGAGGGGGGCAAGTTGTAGCCTAAAAATAGAAAACACGCATGAGTTAGCGTCGAGGTGAGAGAACGAGGAGCGTTCGGGGGGGTCTCAGGCGCAGACGAGGTTCAAAACTCCGCCTGACACCATCACCACTCCCCCCCCCCACCCCCCCGCAGGTACTACTGGAAGGGAGAAATCCAGGACGCCAGTGAAATCCTGATGGTGAGCTCAGAGCCGTCGTTGCGTGACACGGGCGTCGGGGGCGCAGAGCGGCGTGATGAGATGTGACTGTTGTTGCAGCTGGTGAAAACAAAGACCTCCAGGGTCCAGCAGGTCACCGACTACGTGAGGTGAGAGGTTCTTCTTACGTAACCCTCGCTCCCCCCCAACCCCCCCCGAGACAGAAACGCGAAAGGTTTTCACATTTCTTTTGCTCATTTTCCCAGGATGCGATACTAAAACCCCACCAAGCTGGTTTCTGGCCTTCCCCTCAGTTCATCACCCAGACTCACCACTACAGCCTATTATTATCCCCGCTCGCCACGCTTTTATTGCATTTTAAATAATTCGATTACAAACTGAGCTCAACAAAACGAGCATTCATTGCCTGAGTCAGATGCAGACCCGGTGCTGGAGGGGGGGGGGGGGTTGTGTGGCCGTGACTCCAGCGGCCTTCCGCAGAGGGCCATGTTTATGTGTGTTCGAGCCTGTGTTCGAGGCTGCAGATGGAACAGGCAGCCGGAGGTCACGACCGAGATTACGGCTGCAAAAACGATGCTGGAGACATTCAGAAATGGTTTTATTGGAGACCTTTATCCATCTTTAATCCCCCGACAAACAAGGTTTCGGCCTTATCTCCAGCTGTGAGACTTGCCTGTTAAACTTAACATTACATGCTATATTCAAGGCCCTCGAACCACTTTTTCTTTTTAGTACTTTATCTTTTATAGTTTTTTTTTTTTTTGACGGCTCATTTTTTATTTTAGAGTTTGCTTTGGTGCTCTTTAACTGACTTTAATGGACGCCAGCGCCCCCCGTCAAGGTCTC
Organism: Lagocephalus sceleratus; assembly: GCA_911728415.1. Taxonomy (NCBI): domain Eukaryota; kingdom Metazoa; phylum Chordata; class Actinopteri; order Tetraodontiformes; family Tetraodontidae; genus Lagocephalus; species Lagocephalus sceleratus. The sequence goes on from CAJVRN010000148.1 coordinate 3,322,544, forward strand.
TGACCCGTTTGTCTCCCCTCCAGGTCGTTCCACCCGTACGCGAACCCGGAGGTGCTCAGCCTGGCGGTGCAGGACGGCAGCCTGGCCTACATGAAGTGGATGGACGAGGCCGTCCCGGACGACTGACGCCGGACGCCCGGCCTCTTGTTTCCTCTGCAGAGGGGGGGGGGGTCACAACAAGAGCAGTACACGCACTTTTGAGTGCGTTGCCGCTCAGAGTCGTGTAGTTTAAATCCCCCGATGTAGTCTTGAATATTTGATTTAGGCCCTTTAAAGAGCTTTTCCTGAAACACTGGCCTCTGATTGGTTGGCAGGTGCCTGATAGAAACTTAACAGTGAATTCTGGGTTGTCACAGAAACTTGAATGAATGCCACACTGCTACTTTCTCTTTGTAATATAATTAAATATGATGAAATTACATTATCTCCTTTCCATTTTTCATGAATTACTACCTCTGGGGAATAAAAGAAACATCAGTAACACAAATCTTGGTCCAAATGCCGTTGCTACAAGTCCCTGTTGGAGCAAACGTGGCGTGCAGTGGTGCAGTCATTTTGCAGATCAGCCATGCATGCTTACCTCATTAAAGGGAGAAAGTAAAGCACACATCGAGCCTCGGTCTGCAAAAAAGAAGCGTTTCCGGCATGAGAGCCCAACAAAGAAAGTGCAGACGCAGTTCGGATGGGCGCTGTTGTCTGTGGAGCTGGAATAATCCCCCCCATCGGGTCCAGATAGTGGCCCATTTGATGACAGGGTCCCGGCGTGGCTTTGAGTCCTGGCGTGCACATTCACAACACTGTGAATGTGCAGATTACAGCCAATTTTCCACGTGCGGGATCCTTTGTGCCTTCAAAATTAAAAACTTTTTAAGTGTGAATGAACATTGTTATGAACAGTACGCCTGCAGTGACACCGACTGCTCACTGGATGGCGGTGTTTTAACAAAAATGTCGGTTTTTTAATGAAGTCTTTAGGTGGCTGTATGGGGGACAAATGTTATTTATACATTGCAATTGTTGCAGATGATTGTTATTGAAGTTGTGCACACAGAGACATATGTTTGAGACAGTTCCTTCCTGTTTGTCATTACATTCTCTGTGGGGTTTGTGGCAATAAGCAGGATGATGGACGATAATCTGCAAGAAACAGACACTGATAACGTGCTCCCGCTGAGCAATTCAATAACGGAGGATAAAACCAGAGACACAACTCATCCAGCAGGCCAATAATCAGGAATGCCGAAGCAGGAGCCGATCAGCAGTCCATGATTACCATCACTAATCACTTTTATGTGTGTACATTTCTGCTTCCCTGAAGCGGATCAGATGTCACTTAACACCATTTTGCTTTGGGTTTATTTGAATTAATATGCAGGTTGTAAACTCAAAGCTGTTTTCATAAATGTTTTATTCTGATCTTTGCTTCAAACCCGACCCGCTGCTGTTCCAAAAACGCATTTCATTTACATCCACAGTGTTTTCAAGCCCCCCCGTTTCTCTTGTTTGTTGTTGTCGTTGGTCTATTTCTGCAGGTTTTCATCATGAATATAGTGAGAACATTTGATCATTCTGCCGTACGAACAGGCCGGATATGTCATTTCACCTCCTCCCAGTGAAATGAATCTGGCCATCAGGGGTGCAGAGGAGCCTTCTCACTTCTGTAGGAACTTTTATGAAAAATAAAACAAAAAAAAAAGGAAAAAGAAAAAAAACACCAGCAGAGTGGAGCAGCAGAGAGAACATGAGACACCAGCTCAGCTATAATTCATGAGCCCTACTCTAGCAGTTACCATCCTGCATCACATTTCTGTGTTTTGATCCAAACATTTACGATTAGTTCGCATCCTGAATACAAATATTTCATGTTCAGGTTCTCGGGTTCATAAAATGGAAGTGAGGCTCTGATGTTTTATGCGTTGAGGGTCCCCGTCAGCACCTCTCTGGTGGTCTGTGGAACCACGCTGCAAGGTCAGATGGAAGGGCAGGAAGAGTAATGTCTCCTCCACCGGGGAGAGAGCGAGCAGATACACTAAAGGCAATTGCTTTCTTCTGGATTTCCGCACCTCCCCTCCCCTCCCCTCCCCCTCCGAGCCTCATCACCATCATCTGCATCACACGTGTCTGCACTCACGTGAAAGACTGGGGAGAAAAAAAACAACAACAAAAAAAAAGAAAAACAGCAGAAAGGAGAGCAGCTGGAGGCAGGAGTGGTGGCGTTTGATGAGCTTGTTCTTCTTCTCCACCTTCCTCCTGGATCTGCTCCCTCGCTCCCCCTCCACCCTCCCATCCCATCCTCGCCCCTCCCCTCCCCGCTACGCTGACTCTGTCATCAAAACACACGGCGAGGCGTGCTCGCTCGCTCACTCTCTCCGCCGAGAGAGTGGAGACACACACACACACGCGTGCACACACACACACATACACACACACACACAAATACATATCCACACACACGCACAGACACAGAGACACACGCGTTCTCCTCCTGGAGCCGAGATGCAGCAGCAGAGCCTCCTGTCCTCCGATCCCATGTCAGGTAGGCGCACATGTGGATTGATTATTGATCACGGATTGATCGCTCGTCTCTCTCCCTCTGTCCCTCTCACTCTTCTCACTCCAGTTTCTCTCTGTCTGGCTGCATTCTGTCCTTCTCTCCCTCCAACGTTGTCCCCAGGAGGTGTTGATGACCATGATTGTGGCTTAGAAAGATGCACCTTTTCCATATGCTGTTTGGGAGCGGGGGGGGTTGAGGGGAAGGGGGGTTGTTAAGGTGAAGCAGCTCCTGTTACCGACGTGTTTGTGACGGAGCATATGGGCGCGAGAAGATTGCTTTCTTCTGACCTAGATACGATGACAGCGCCCGTGCTGCTCCTGATCTCGTCGCTGTTTTGATCCAGTCCGACTGTCACGCCGTGGACTGATGTCCCGTCAGCGGCGTCTATGGAGACGGCCGCCCGTGGCACGCAAACGCCAGCCTCCTTTGTCCCTTCCCCGGTTATTACACAAGCCGGTTGATCGGAGCGATCGGGACGCAAACTTGAGGCAAATACTTCTTTTTGGACCGGCTTTGTTCAGCCAAACGCAAACTTAGAGTCGACTTAAGAGACTCCAAAAGGCTTTCAGCTCCATCAAGGCACGCCTGTCCAGGTGGAAGCCGATTGGCCGAGCCTGCACGTGCTCACCTGCCTTTCCAGCGGGAAAAAAAAGGTCGACCTCTTCTGACACGGACGGAAATCTCTCGACCTTTGTTTCCATCGACACGATCGGTAAATGATTTGGCGAAGCACACGGTCACACAGTCGAGGCCGCTCCCGCGCGCCAGGAAACGGTTTGTTTTAGGCCACGTTGTAGCGCGGAGCTGGGAGCGTTGGTATTCGGGTATCGTTGCTGTTTGTGGACTTCTCGGCTTCCCCCAACGCTTCCAACCCCAAGCCTTTGATGAAATCACCAAATTCCTTTCACTTTTCCGATGAAACTTTGTCTGCCTCTCCCCGAACCAGCTGAGAATTCCAGGATGCTCCGATGGCGACACCTGTTTCCAACTAACCTGAAGAATGTTCCGGGTCTTTTTAAGGAGCATTCTTCAACTTTTCCAGTCTTTCATCCGAACTGGTTTAACAATTTGGAATGTGTTGCTCACGTCAAATTCATCCACTGATTTATTTGAACTGTTAAGGACTTATAACACCACGCGCCATCAGCGAATTTGTTGTTAAATCAGTATCCGTTTTAATTTGAAGGAAAAATTCGGATCGGTCCTTGATCAGAGTTCAATGTTGAAGTTTACATGACGCTTTTCAAACCCGGACAACTTCCACAGACGCTCATTGAACACACCAGTGACATCACGGAGGGGAGCGCTGGGAATTCTCACAAATTCTTCACATCACGATTCAATTTTACGCGAGTATTTTTAGTGTAACATGATTACGAAATAAAAATAAGCTTCATCATAAGCCTCTTAGGTCTTGCGGGGGTTCGCCGCCTGAGGCACTTAGCCACCTTTGTTTATTGGTACGGCCCGGAGCCCTGCTAGCTTAATGAGATTTGATTTACACATCCTGTAAATATCCCGTCGAGCAGAAGGCAACTGCGGGTTTATGTAACAGCAGAAGTGTAAAAGGACGCGAGCAGCTGCTCCACATGGCGACGGAGCCTTTCAGCGCCTTTGTGCTTTTTCTAATAAACATTTCAAGCTTCAGCGTTTTCCTAAATTGTCCAATTTTTTTTTTTTCCATAAGCAGTATAAAATCCCACGATGCTGCTCTACTTATTAAAACCTCAGCGGTGTTTGGCTGCCTTGATTTGCGTGAATGAGAGCTTGAATTATTTCATCACTCTGAGTAACCTTGAAAAATCGCTGTAATTGGATGCACGGGCGTAACCGTGCTGCTGTTTGAATACAACGTGGAGGAAATGGAGGTCAGAGTATGTCGATCTATTCTTATTCAATTACACCTGAAGCTTCTTGTGCCGGTCATGTCCGGGCACCTGCCGAGTGATTCACGAGTCTTCATAAGTGGATCGCTTATCTTCCGGAGCACTGGCTCGCTGAAAGGATGAGGCGCCCGTCCACAGCTCTAAATCCTCCTGGAGGTAGTTTGGCTATCGTGACCTTTGCTCCTTCTGAGGAGAAAACAAGATGCCCCCCCCCCCACAGCAAATCCACTAAATCTGTCAAAGCCTCATCAAAGCAGCCGATAACCAGACGGGATTTATATTTCACTATTCACGAGGACGCCACCATTCCGCCGTTGTCGCCGTAAACTGACTTCCGTCGTGTCTTCCGCCGTAGCAGTTGCATCACGCCGCGCAGAAAACTAGAGCGCGCAAGAACGATGCAGATTTTCAACCGCAGCAGGGAAAATTACTGCTAATGAAATAGGCCATGGCACCGATCCCGTTTCTGGCATCAGAAGTCGTTCCAATTTGTCATCATGTAGTCGCGTCCCGGAGCAGCCATGCCAGAACCTTGTGCAGCGAAAATGAGAAAAACGGCTGCGCTTGTCAGTGTAACGGATGTGAGAATGTTTAATATAGATTGGTGCATATAGAGGCTATAGGGAAGACTGTGTGTGTGTGTGTGTGTGTGTGTGTGTGTGTGTGTGTGTGTGTGTGTGTAGGTGTGTGTGTGTGTGTGTTCTCACACACAGTGTATAGTGAGAACCAACAAATATGACCTGCAGAATGAGAACATACTGTCTAGTCCTCACAAATTCAAAAGTATGCTTGAGAGTTCAGACTGAGTCTTTAAATTCAGATTAGAAATGCATTTGGTTCAAAGTTGGGGTTTGAGTTGGGTATTTTGGTTGGTGGTTGGGGTTAAGTGCTGGGAAACCATCATGTGGCTTACAATGGTATTGCAAGGGTGGATATGTCTGTGTGTGGGGGTGGGTGTGTGTCCAAACCATTAGCTCGGTGCCAAATTTCAAATGAATTTCTAAAATTTCTCAATTAATAGAAGAAATGTGAAAGTGATGAAGAAACACAAGGATATTGCATCTATGCTTAATGGGTGGGATTGTTGATTTAATGGTCCTTTGGGTTAGGTCAGACTCTTTATATAGAACTTGAATACATGTTCCTCAAATGCCTCATAGGCCACTGCGTAACATACAGCACACATTTCTGGAAACTCCAACACGAAAATCAATCGACGAGAAAAATGTATAAATTCCTAGATGATGATTTCAGTTCTTCCTATAATTAAATCTCCATTCATCATCACAAGAATGTGAGCTGCAGAGTTTAGAATCCATATTCTGTGGGAGTCTGAGTGCTATTCTGTGGTGGCACGTCAATATTTTCACCGGAGCTTTTTTGAAACACCTTGAGGAGACACTAAAATATCCTGGGAAGAAAAGTTAGATTTACAGAAAAACCTTGCTCAAGCTTGGCCATTGGGGCAACCTACATACTTTTTTTTTTCCTTGTTTTTTTTTTTTCCTGTCTGCTCACCGCTCTAAAATTCATGCTGGAGTTTCACTCTTCTCCTACCGGATGTAGAAAAACAATGTTTTTCAATCCCAGTTTGCAGGATTTCAGTTGTATCCGTGCTAGCAACGCGAAAATGTCAACAAGGCTCTGATGAAAGGCGATGGTAATCGCGGTATTGCGAAGCACTGTCATCGTCATTAACGGCTTCGCTCGGACACCTAAAAGCAGCGGCGAGCGCCACGAATTTAGATAAGAGACTTAACACAATGACTGTGTATTCCGTGACAGATGAAGCTAGTTTGTGAGCACTCGGTGACACTTATAACCATAACCATCAATTTATGCAGAAACTAGCACAAGCATTCACACGCTGTTGTTTCTTCTCCTTTCAGTGAAATCTGCTTGGTTATGTAACTGTCCTATAATTGAATGTAGCCATTTAATGGGTGAGCAGATAGATGTGCAAGGAAAAAACATGTCAATCTCTCTTTCAGGGATGATATATGTGTCGATGTTTACACACTCAGAAATTAGAATTATTGTGTCATTAAATGAGGGATGTGTTTGTCTCCCTACCGTATTAAGAGTCAAATGCAAAATAAATGGTTTATTTTTTTATAGTGCATTACCTCTGGGGGCCATCTGAGTCAGAAATAACCTTCCTCTCAGTTTCAGGGACTGGTAGTAAGAGCTTCAGCATAAATTATTATCAGTAGAATCGTTCAAGCATTCGACACATTTCCTGTTTAAATTTGTCGTAAATTGGAGAAAAAAAAAAAAAAACAGGGAGGGAAAAGCTGTTCAGAGCCAGTGTGGAGCTTTGGGATTCCAATCTCAGGACATTTGTAAAGTGCAGAGGGCTTTTGAGGCATAAAAGAGCATAACATAACACCTGGACGGCCTAAAATCTGACTCCGTGAGTAACGTGAGAACAACCATCAAAACAGGCCAAACACTGGCATTACGAAGTGTCCCAGAAAGATCCAAACCTGGCTTTAAAGATTTATGCTGAGGCTATTTGAGGGAAATTAAACAGAAAATACTACTACATTGTTATATATTACATGTTAGATATTTACTAGATATAAATGTTTTACTCATTTTCAAAGACAGATAAATCAATGTGTGTATGTATAATAAATTGGAATCACATGTCTGGTTCACCTAGTACCCAGTTCAGTACCTAATAAGTACCTGCGGGTCATTGTGTGGGGAGCCGGAGTGTTTTACTGGTGTCTACCAGTGCTCCAACAGTGTTCCACCAGTACTCCACCGGGGAACGCTCAGCCCACTCCGTCCGCCGCTCGATCATTTCGACTTTTGCTGACCGATCTCCGCGCTTTGAGACCTGTCAGTTTGTGCCGGTCCGGAAACGACTTCAGGGCGCTGCTGCCGGGGAAAATGAAATACACTGTAGACTCTGTGTACTGTAGTTCATCTCCTGCCTCAGACTGACAACGGAATATGTACCTGCCACAGCCCAGATTAATAAATCAGCACGGCCTTGGGAAGGGGGGGGATCGATACGTTTCATATCACTTCTGCTGGTTGTCCTTGGCTCTGCCAGCCGCAGTCGATGAATCCCGTCAACAAATATCTGCCTGGGAAATATAACGCACGGCTTAGTTCCCATTATTACCGCGGCTGAAGAGCTGCGTTGTTTGACAGGTTTACACGCCGAAGCGACTGAGAGCTCATCTGCGGAGCAGACAGATCTTACCTCCGCGGCTTTATTGAAGGCTGGGAAGCCGGATTTACGGCGCCAGTCGAGCGGCACTCCTCCTCCTCCTCCTTTTCCCTTCTTTCTCGGCGAAAACTGATCCCGAGCGCCGCTCGTTTCATCAGGACAAGTTCCCGCCGGCGCGCCCGGCGGTAAGCCGATCAGGCAGATGTTTGTCCTGAAGCAGCAGCAGCTGCTCGGCTGCTAAACTTGTCTAATGGGATGGTGGCGGCGCTACCTGGAAGAGCGGGAATGATCAAAGGGACACCAACGGACGAGGTCGCGGCGGATAGGCGCTCGCAGGAGCGAACCGCGCCCTCCGCGCCCTTCACGTAGGACATTTCGTGCGCTGCTCGGCGCTGATTAACATTCACCGCCACGCGGGGGCTTCTGTTCCACACTCCCACGGATGATGTAATGAGACGACGCCCTGGTGTTGGTGCTGGAGGGAACATGCGAGCGTCCCCCTCCCCCCCCCGAAGCTCTCCCCGTGTCGGTGGAGACCGCCCCGATTGGGCCCTGACCTTTCTGACCCGACGCCCCCCGTGTCTCCTCTTCCCTTCCAGACCCGAGGTGTCCGTCGAGGTGCTGGATGGCGCGCGGCCACTCGTACGAAGAGCAGGCCGCCTGGACCCCCAGGTGCTTGGTGCTGGGCGACAGTCAGGTGCGGCTCCTGACCGACGAGGAGGAGGCGGTGAGAGCCCATGTCTTTGCGGAGCTTTAGCCGCGTCCTTAAACGCCCCGTTAGGGAATGTCTCTGCTCGACTGTCTTTGCTGCTTTGTAAGTGTGAGCGAGGGGAAAAAAAAAGTGTCACTGTGGCCAAACTGTTGTGTTTTGTTTTGTTTTTTTTCCAAGTGTGTGTGTGTGTTCGAAGAGGACGTGAACATGGAGTTGGAGCGGACGAGCCCCAACACACCGAAAGAGAACAGGAGCGATTTTACAGTTTGTTTTTTTTTGGGGGGGGTTTGCCTCGGGTTTACACGGTGACGCCAGTAAAGACGCTGAATTTCCAGTCTAATTTTAACACACACATCTAATTTAAACACACACACACACTTCTCCCTCTTGTTCCCAGCAGCTTTTTTTTCCCTCGCTATGGAAACGCCGTCGCTGTCAGCGAGAGGGGTCGACGTCGTCTTTTGTAATCGGAACTCTCCTTTAGAAGCGGCGGTCCCCCGGAAGTCGAAAGCTTTTTGATGATTGTCACAGGAAGTGATCCCTTCCTGGGGGGGGATTGGGCCGGCTCACACCATCACCCCGAGCTCCCGCCTCGGCGCTCGGCGACCGTCCGGCTTCTCCTGATATGGCCTGATGTGGCCCGCCTGCTTGTGCTGTCTGGCCTCCTGACTCGCGCCCCACCTGTCCTCTCGCTCCAGGGCTCTGCACTTGTTTCCCAAAACCCAGAGAGCCCTGTAATGTCTGCACCGGCGCGCTGCAGCTCGTTTTCATTTGACAGTCGGGCTCCGGCTGGTGGGACAATCTAAATTGCCCCTGGGTGACACTAGACCAGTGACGCCCCCCCTACCCCCCCCACTCCCCCTGAACCTGCTCTTGACTGACGGGTAACAGCCGACGCTCCTGGCACCACCACACGGACATCTGAGAGCAGAAATGACCCAGTCAGCTGGGCCTGAAGGGGCCGTCGCTTTAGTTATACTTTGCTCAGATATTTAGCAGTCATGTCTTCTTCTTCTTTTTCTTTCTTCTTCTTCTTCTTCTTCTCCCCCTCCTCTGCTCTCTTCTACATCTGTCCTTTCATTCTTGCAGATGCCCTCTGGTGACCCCCAGCGTGTTCTGACCTCCCCGTTTTACAGTTCTGACATTTCTCTTGTATCTTCCTGTGGTCTCGTCAGCTGGGGGGGGGGCACCCTCTCGTTTGCTGCAGCGTCGCTCTCAAGCGGTGTTCATTGTCGAAGCCCGAGCCAGATAAACAGACAGGAATCAGAGGAGACCGCGGCTGACGGCCCAAGAGCTGCGGATGTTCGATAAGTCCCTATTACCTTCTCGGAGGACCCCAGACCCCTTCTCTTTTCTTCTGCTCCCGCCGGGCGTCTCCTTTTCTTCTCGCCGTCAAATGATCGGTCGCTACGGGGAGATATGGGCTGACACAGGCTGATGCATCGCTCACGCCTATTCTGTTGCATCCTCATTTATCAGCAGCGTCTCAGCTATTGTGCTCTATTGGGCCAGCGCAGCATTAAACACAGAGCCAGAGCGCAGGTCAGAGATAAGGGCTGTAGGTGACCTTTGCATTCACAGCAAACACCAATTTCCCCCCACGCAGGCTCCCATTCTCCTTCCGCGCTCCGTCTTCTCGTTGCCAGTCGTTCGGCTTAGTCGTCTTCCCGCCCTCTCATTTGTGCCTGTCCCCCTCGGCAGATCCGCCCCTCGCTCCTGCAGGAGAGGCGCGCCCTGTCGCGGAGGGCCCATCTACTGCGACGCACCATCAGCGTTCCGGTGGAGGCGCAGTTCCCAGAATTCCACCAGCAGATGTCCACTGAGAGCGGTGAGTCGCCCGAGGACATGTCCCCGCAGTGATGCACCCATGGGAACGTTTCTCTGTGGGGTTCCTACTTTCAGGTCCCCTAATCGTCCATTCATTTATACAGCCTGTTTTAAATTCTTCCCCGAGGCATCCTCATCCTCACTTCATCTTAATTCATATCTTACCTTTAAACTTGAGCCAGAAATATAATGATCGATTTTGAAATACTTTTAAGACCTTCTTAAAATACTCAAATATGCATGACTAAGAATGAATCAAAGACTTTTAGGAAGCTGGAGAATGTGGAGACACATTTTTATTTTCTTTTTCAAGGCTTTGCTGAAATATCTTGAATTTATTTTGACCTCTACAGCGCATATGCAGTGCTCTTATTATCTTAAGTAGCAGAAGCGTGGAATCATTCGTCTCTTCCCCCTCATGACCACTAGGTGGAGCGCTCGCCACTTCAAACGCCTTCAGGCTTAGATGATGGATGACTTCATTCTAACCACCAACAACTGAATGGCACTATATCATGTGGCCATTTTCAATACTCTGTCATCCCTTCAATAAATAGCTTCAACCAGTTTGTGTCTGCAGGTTTGGTGCAGTTGCAGAGTTAAAACACGATTTATGTGGGGAAGAAAATAAAAGGAAGTAGGTGGCTTTGAGGTCTGACATTCAAGTGTTTGTAACCCACGGTTACTGTTGCTAGGATTTTCATCTGGAATGCAATATGACCCAGCTTTAAATCAGTGGGTGCAGTTGTTGAAATAACGCAATGGGTTCGGATTAGGCTCCTGCCGACTTCAATGTCATCAGTTAACAATGGAAATGCAAGTTTGCCCGACATTGAAAGCATTTTTGATTGTCCAACCGCAAATACAGTCAATGAGACGGAGAGAGGGAGAGAAAGAAAGAGGGAGAGAGGAGAGAGAGTTTTCTGGCATTTGCAGCCTGTTTTGTTATTCATACCCGCTGATGTGAAAGAGCACCATCATTATACCGGCTATGTGATTAGGTTTGTTTTTCTGAGGTGAAAAGAGAAGGGAGAGAGAAAAAAAACACACACACATACACACACACACACACAACCGTCTGCTAGCTTCTTCACTAATTGCAGGGTACCTATGCAACCCTGCCAGCAGCGTCTGAAACTTTTCCACGCTGACGACGGAAGATGATTTATGATTTGCTGATTCGCGTTTCCATCGCCGTGCTGCAGTTTCCCTCCGAGTTAGCTACAGCACGTTCCAGTGGAGGGGGGACCCGAGGTCCAGGGCCGCGCATCTGCTGATGCACTGTCCCGTTTTCTGTCGAGCCCTTTTTTTATTTGCAACGGTGTTTTTTTTTTGTTTTTTTTTCGCGCCTCACTTGACTACTCAGTACCAAATGAAGCGTCGTGGCGCCACGCCTGCCCTTGTCCTTGTGTACCGCGGGCTCAAACAAGGAGCCCGATGAATCAAAGCCGAACACGGATGAATAGGAATCCACAGCGAATCAGGGCGCTCTCTCGTCCCGTTTCATCTTTTGACCGGATTGTGAGCTGCTGCTTCCCCCGTTCTTTTGAACTCGATGAGAATTTGGCACAAGTGCGAGGATGGAGAGCGCCGCCGCTCGAACAGCCACTCTTCATTTTCACAGAGGTGATTCCCCCCTTTTTTTTTTTTTTTATTTTAATTTTAATTTCGGGCAGTTTGGGGCATGTTCTGCCCTATTTTCCAGATTTTGCCTTCTCTATTCTCACTCGAGCCGTAACACTTGCAACAGGATTAAATGTTAAGTGACCAAAGGCTGTGGAAGAGGAATTTACATACCTCGCAGCCAAACTAGCATCTCGTGTGGATGTTAAGGGCTTGAATATTCCTTGTGATGCCTAATTTATTAAAGCCAATCTCTCCGCTCACGCGTACCATGAGACAGGCTTCACTTGTCTTCCTTTGTCCTTGCACCTCTCACACTTGTCTAACTTGGCAGCTCACCTCTAAATTATTGAATTGTTTTCGCCACTGCGTTGCACTTTCAGAGTGGGATTCAAGTAGCTTCACATGTGACAGAAGCTCAGATGACGAGGAATAGAAGTGTTCCCTCCAGAGGAACGAGCTCCTCGTATGAAAGTAACTCTCTTCGACCGAGATGAGTTCGATTGTTTAACGCTCGCGCGGGGACTGTACTTCCTGCTTCCTTCCTGTTACTTCCTGGCTGCTGAAAGTTGGACGGAGGGGGTTAAAAATGGAATCCTGCCACCTGCTCCTCGGGCGCCACCTTCGCCAGCCATCGGCAGTTTCCCCCCCCCCGGTTTGGACAAAGCTGACCCCTGAAGGGGCCCCATCTGCCAGCCTCTTCGTGAACTTTATCTCTTAACCTTTGGCCCTCAAACTTCCATGCAGAGAATACAAAGCTGAAGCCACCAAACCCACTAAAAACACCCACATTTTCAAACTATAGTCCCTCGTGTGTACTTTTTAATGATTCTGAGCCTACTTATCAAGCAATTATTCATGTATAGATTGAGTAAACACCTTTAATTACATGTATGTAGACCAGCACGCCAAAAGTAGGTCTTTGTTTCTCATGATAATGATGATGCTGCTGATGAAATCAGGCTCTGGCTGTAAAACTGACCGAAGCAGATTCATTCATTCGGCGCCGCTTCAGCCCCTCCACCCATGCATCTCTTAATATGGAAACTGTTCCTCCCTCTCTCTCGCTCCCCGCTCCCTCCCTCCTGCGCTCTCTCGCTCAGAGCCACTCACACAGACAGATGTAACGCAGCGGTAGAGGACTGAGCTGGCGGGCTGCGGGGGCCAGACCTGAGCCAGCACCTCTGACTGGACGGAACGGGCGAGCCGAGCGGCCGGCGCCGCTCCAGCAGCGCCTTTTGTTTAGTGGTAGCGACAGCCGCGGGAAGTTTTTGCTCCGGGATATGGGCGCGCTGCTCCCGGCGCTCCCTACCCTCTGACTTTAACATGGACCCCACGGCCTATCCAGATCCACAGCATGGTGAGTGAGTGCCAGATTCCGAGAAACGGAGGATGGAGTCGGAGCGATATGCGGGAAGGAGCAGGGAGTCACGTCACATGACTTTTCCAGTCTGTGACTCGACTCCGCACTCAGCTCTTGGGTCGTTGACTGGGGCCTCTGTGGTCCGATGAATAGAACTTCAGTCTCCCGGTCGGTGGGTTACGGGGGCGAGGGGTGTTACGCGCCGGTGTGGTGACATCAACGGCCCGCTCTCGCTCTGAAGACCTTTGTGGCTTCCCTCAGAGCGAGTCCAGCAGTGTGTGAAAGCCGAACCCGGCCCGGGATGTGATGTGAGCACCGCGGAGCGTGGAGTCCTCCGGGAATGGAATAACTAAGTGTGACACATGTTAAGGGCGTGGGTGTCCCCCCTTTTTTTTTTTTTTCCCTCTCCAGAAGCAGCTGGGTAATTCGGCGGATGAGCGAGCGCGTCCCTCGGCTGCGGCGGCCGCAGAATGTGGGTGTTTGTGTTCGAGGCAAGCGGCGGGAATGAAAGTGGGAGAGGGGAGGGGGGTAAAAAGAAAAAGTTCTGTAGACATAGAGATCCAGTGGGATCTGGACACCACTGTAGCGCTCGCCGTCTCTTCCCTCTCATTTTCCACTGCCCTGTTTTTCTTTTCCTCCATCGCCGCATCAATATCAGTTTGGAGCATTGAGATTTGGCTCAAAAGACGAGAGGGGGGAAAAAAAAGTGATGTGTTGAGCTAGGCCTTAAAAACATTGTTTTCCCTGTAAGGAAAGAAGGGAATCTGCTCTGGCGCTGATGAGGAATGGGGTTGTCAGAAGAGGACTATATTTCAGGGGGATGTTCTCTGCGTGCCATGGCTAAGCGTTAACAGCACTTACCTAAAGACAAATGCTTCCTGAAGAAGGAAAAAAAAAAAAAAAAGGCAAACTTCTTTTCACCAGCGCTTCCTCATCAACCTCTGAGGAGGTACCGGAGAGTATAAATAGAACAGTGGGGCTGGAAAAGGCAATAATCTGGTATCATCCAATTACAACCCAACGTCATCAAACTGCTTTAGGAAGCGCTTCCCGCAGCAAGCAGGCCTCCGTTTGCACTCTCCGTCACATGAAGACGTTTATATAATGCGATATCAACCTCCCAGCTGAAACTCTGTGAAACGTAATCTCAAATTAAGGCCTATCCCTGTGCATTTTCGTTAGATGACCGCGGGTGCTCTGAAGCGGCCTGAAAACAAGGGCCTGCTGATGTGCGACATCGTTGCCTAATGATAACAGCCCTAAGTGCTGCCGGTGCCAGACAAACGGCGTTGTGTGTGCTTGTTTGTCTGCTGAATGTTTTACAGTCTGAAATAGCACAGTGTGGTAATCTGAATCTGAAATTACCTAACATAGAATAACATGAGTTCAAAAAGCAAGCTGGGTCATTTGGAGACTCTTAAAAGTTCGTCTGATGACTTTGCATGAAACCAGGCTCTCTGCTTCTATCAGTGTGTTCATATGGACTCAAGTATCTTGGACATAATTGAAGGTTTTACGACCCCATTTTGGGTTTGTGCGTGTAAACATCGTGTCCCGACATCAGAAACGAGGACAGGACAGTATCCCAGTCTTCAGAAAGTTGAGTTTTGCTCCCTGCAGACCTCCGTAAGGGAAAAGGGACACCGTGGCTTGTATGCGCCGAATCCCGGTTATCGTGGTTTGTGTTGTACAAAGTAAACACCATTAGGGCCAGTGCCAATAAGATGCACTGCTGGTGTTTATCATGTAAACATGGACATGAATAAGCAGGTTTACTCTGTGGTCATATGAAGGCAGTATTCCAATAAGGACCATGACTGGTACACCCCAATTTTCCTCTTAGAGTTTTTAAATGTTGTTCTCAGCCATCAAAATGGGCACACCTTCTTATAGGGACTAAAGAAACGTCCTTATCTGTGCCCTGAAAATAGGTCTGTGTGTTTTTGTCCTTGATGCAAAGTGTTGAGCTCTTGCTGTTCCTGCTCCAAGGAAGTTTGAAGAGAAAGGACGACGGAATCAGCTGCGGCTCTGTGTCTTCCACAATCTGGCATTTTTGTGGACAACAAGGGGCTTTTCTCCTGCTTTCCATTTTGAGGTGAAATGGCGTTTGGGACTTCAAAAGTGGGCAGATTTCATCCAGATGAACACGCGGTCTTGTGGGTGAGCTGCAGGGCTTGGTCTTAAAGCCACCGCTGTAAATAAAATAAGTCTTCTTCTTTGTGTTGTCTTGTGCTAAAGTTCTGACCAGCCATCCTGAGAGCGGGGCGGTCGAACTAACAACACAACAAACCTGAATCAGGTACAAGTCAGGCGATTCGTAGACAGCTTTCATTGAATGAAGTATCAGCTTCACAGTCAGCAAAATACAGCCACAGTTACGAAATTGTCTGTTGTAAAAGTTTACATTTTACAGGGTTTTGTGGTCGGCTAAAATTTTAACTTCAAATGAACGCATTTGGTGTTTGAATTATTTTTAGCAGACACGTGCATTCCTCATGTTGTTTAGTTTCTATTTATTTCCTCGTATCACCATTACTCACCGTGATGCAGCTGCTAATCTGAATTATGTAACTTGAGGGTTTGCGACAGTATATAAGGGAGAGAAGCAGCAGCTCTTCATGCTTCAGCACAGGTCAAGGCAACTGGATTAGTTTGGCTGGCAGGTGAAGTGGGAAATAGCAGACAGCATGTGTAGGTGTGACTGACAAGGGGGTTATTAAGGAGGGTTTATTATTTAATTGCTTTTTCCTGCACGGCCAACATCAGGGTGAGTTTGAAATTCTCACCAGCGTCTCCGGCTGGTGGTGGGATTTCACTTCCCTGGTTGAACCTGCAGGGGAAACTGCGGAGGTTTGTGAGGACAGAGAAAAAAAATCAAAAATCGAGGCCGAAAAAAAAAAAAAAAAAAAAAAGAGAAACATCACAGACATTTTCAGGAGGCTTAGTCATGCGCCCACACAAGAGGATTTACATTTGCATAAGAATGGCAGCACACAGGAGGAAAATGGTCTAAATTAGAGCGAAAAATGCTGGATGCAAATAGAACCTGAAATTGCAAGAGGGTTGGAGACAACAGGGGCTGTGGCCTTTGTTGGGGTATATATATTTACTTCAAACTTCACTGGGTGGTCCTTCAAGGACTTCTATACATTGGGTTCAAGGTTTCCTCGGGCCCAAACCACATGGGCTCCCGATGGAGCTTTGGTGCATTTTCAGCCCGTGCACCATGTATGTGTTTAGAGCCACTGTATCTGCTACTAACTGTACTTCCCTACCACCCAGCAAATGGTAATTTGTTTGAATAACAATAATAACAAATTTCTTGAATAACAAAGAATGTGTGCAAAACTGCATTTAGAAAAAAAATCACGTAAATTGCTTTAGGGCAGCTTTTCTCAATAACAAAGGCAAAAAAAAAAAAAAAACGTGCATGCAAATATATCCCCATTAAAGTGCTGTGAGCTCATATCAGAGTACAAGATAGTAGTTTATTTGAGCAAGAAGCTTGACATTTTATCCTGAAGCGTTTGCAAATATTAAATCAAACCTGCGCTGACGCAGGTGAAAGTCGCAGAGATGCCTTCTCGTACGCGTCCTCGCTGCCAAAAAGGAGAACAAAGATCTTATCTGTTCAAGCCCATCGGATCAGGAACCCCGAGAGGTCCAGAGGCCACATGAAAAGTTCATCAAACCGGTCAGCTGATGGTCGGATATAAATAACGCCGCAGGGAGCAGAGCTAAGCAGTAACTCGGCGGTGGCGCGGCTCCATTTGGCCCCATTTGTCAGGAAGCCTCCCTGGTGAGATTCTGTCAGTCAACAGGGGGACAGCCGAGGAGGGACGGCCCAGAGAAGGGCGGCCATACGATAATAAAGAGCTGGAAAACTGGAATGCGCGGGCTATAAATAAACAATGTGCCTCAGCTGCATGCGAAGCGGATGCTAAGCATTTGCCTGTACGCTGCGAGGGGCCTGAAGCGACGCGGACACATCCGGAGGCTCGTTGCGCGCCGCATTTCACTGCTCGGTTGATCTCGGGCCGCTCGGCGGAGCAGGCGAGCAGGGGAAACATCGGGCTCGGGGAAACGATAGCGGCTCAAGCAGCAAAGGTAAACTGATCTTCACGGGCCCTGTTTACCTTTCCCGGAGGAGGGCGTGGCCTCCCTGGTCTGGGAAGGCTTCAGGGAAAATGAAGTAATGGGAAGCAGCCACGAGATGAGCTTTTAGTCGTTTAAAGATGAAAGGCCTCGATCAAAAGCCTGCACATAAAGGCTGGTGTGAACAACGTGATGGCAGCTAATAGGCTTCACGAGATACCGAATAATAAATGATCACCTGTTCGTGAGCATCTTTAGGGTTTTATTCTCCTTTGTAAGCTGAGCTAGTTTTCGCAAATCAGTGTCACCCTGCTGAGAAAAACAAGGAAACATTGATTTTTAAGGTACACAGAGGAACGAAAGCCGTCTTAAGGCACCTGTCTCTGTGTCTCAGCTCTTTGTCTCAGGTCTGAGAGTCTTCTCCTGACCTGGTCACATAAACAAGTCCTCCCAGATAAACAGAGTGGCGGGGGTCGCAGGATTTGCGACGCTGACATTGACACAGGCAGATTAAAGGAGAGGCGTGCCAGCGCGGTCTATAGGAGGAGACTTCGGCGCTTCGCCTTTGGTCTTTGTGTAACTCTAGAGCCTGCATACCAGAGCCGCTCGCCCCGTCACTTCAGCCTCTGAGCTTGCAGTTTCTGCCTTTGCTCATTTTCGTTTGCAGACGTGTGCGCTCAAGGACGTACACAGACGTGTGCAGTCTTACTGGTTTAGCTTCAGCCGGTGAGTCGGTTCAGCTCCAAAGAATGTAAACAGCGTGTACTGCCAACGACAGAGTGACTAAGAGCTGATGTGTCACAGAGGCACAAGAAACAATCAGCAAAGGTAAAACAGAGGGATTAAAGGCCTAATCTGGCCCGATAACAAGGGAGAGACATGAAAAGGCACACGTGAGTAAATGAAATGAATACATCCATATGGTGCCGCTGATAGAAGCATCCCAGAGGCTCGAGGCTGAATATGTGGAGAATCTATTTCTGGTTTTCACAGGAACTTCCTGCTTCAAAGTAAAACACCTCCACCTGTTAAAAGGAGTAGGAAAATCAAGGAAAACGAAACCAAAACCACTGAAACTTGAAGTAAACGCACACTTTGCTCTGCAGCCAACGTGTTTTCTACAGAACAATGAAACAATGTAAGTGTGACGAAACTAAATTGCAGTGAAATCACAATTATATTGGACTGATTACTGTAATTGCTAATTGCGT
Source organism: Lagocephalus sceleratus (assembly GCA_911728415.1). NCBI lineage: Eukaryota > Metazoa > Chordata > Actinopteri > Tetraodontiformes > Tetraodontidae > Lagocephalus > Lagocephalus sceleratus. Next base: position 3,340,999 of record CAJVRN010000148.1, read on the forward strand.
TTAATAGCTCCTCTGCCTCCAACGTTTGAGGGAACCTTTACTAGCAGGTATTTAATCAGCTGGGTGGAAACATTCCTGGTATTTTCTGTGGTCTCTGTTTCCACCGCACTTCAAAGTTACCGAAAATGTTTCAGATGAGTTTGTTTCAGTGTTTGTCCTAAGTTTAACTCCAACCTGTCAGCAACTCAATTCGGCAACTCGTTCAACACACTGAAAGAGCTCATATCTCTTCCTCTTTACGAAGCCTCTCCTCTTTTGCGGTCTCCAAATGAAGTAATGCGCATAGAAATGAAAGGAAGGCTGCAAGTGTGTTCCACCAACCAGAGTTCCTCAGCACTAAGCCCCGCCCCTTAAGAATTCAAGGGGACTTTGAAAAGTTGTACCCTGATTTTAGGTACTTTTTTCAGTGAAAATTTGGATTTCATTCATTTGTCTTTCACTTTAACTTTAAACTGCTGTTTAAATACTGTTTTTCTCCAAAACAAAAACTGCTTGCTAACTGTGACTTTAACTTTTGTTTTTGATATTTGGAAGAAATCAAGGCTTTTTCGACCTTAGTACACAGCAGCAAAGCTAATTTAAGCTTAAACTTATTCATCACATCCGTACCGTCTTGTGCCCCCCCCAGGGTAACTCAAATAGGATCAGATTTAAACAAAAACGAAGCCGAAACAAATAGTCTCAGGTTTTTTTCAAAGTTAAAAAAAATACAAAACTGCATGACTCCAGTCTCCAGTCATTCTTTTGTGCTGTCTGTGCAATAAAGTTCTGTTTTTTCTGTTCCCTCGGCCTTACGTTATAACCAAACCAATATTTTTTCTTCCTGATACTTGTAGTATGTGTATAGACATGCACAGCCATTGTCATCCTTTGCCTGTGGGGAGTATGAGGAAATGCACACTTCTGCTCGTTGAATTTGTCTCGTTTTGGTCTGTTTGAGCTTTTAAAGCTTTCGCGATAGTGAAACTTCAGCAATAAGCTGCTCTGATGATCACAATTACGAAAATAAACCAAGAAACTTGGAGTGTTGTAGGGGTTTAAATGCCAGATTACTCAACACATGCTGTGTTTGGGGCCGTCGTAGCACAATCTTCCATGACCTTTTGTCAAAGAAATACCGCAAAAAAAACTTTTTTTTTTTTGTTGGAAAAGCAGAGCACCCGGTTCGGATGCAAGCCAGGATGACACAAGCGAGAAGTGTAACACAAGGCCAGACGATCACATGATATTTTCCAGCCCAAAGACCATACAGACCAGACAGGCAAAGGGGAACGTGGCCAGGAGCAAACTGGTGTGAATGGTGGGCAGAGTGGGGGTGCGAAGGCGCTGTCACTTCTGCGCACAGATGCCTCGCTTTGACAAATGTCTGGCCGGGGACACCAGCGGCAGAAACCCGAGAGTTCTGCTCTCCTGCGGGGAGGAGGGACCGCTCGCACGGTCGCGGTGAAACCGCAAACAGATCTTTGGAACCTTGCCGGGGAAATTAACCTCAATTTGTATGACAGCGCCGTGGATCATTGTCCCGTCTTTCCTTCTTTTTTAATTTAATCCGGTTGGGTTGTCTTCAACAATGGGACGCCCAAAAAAAACCCAAAAAAACCCAACCACACTGGGGGAAAGGGAGCAGCTGGGGCAGGTCCAGTGGCTAAAGGTCAGCGCAAAGTCTTGGATACATGAGTTATAAAAAAAAAAAAAAAACCACCCGCGACCATCTGCACCACGCCGCAGAATGGAGGCAAAGAAGCCTGCACATTTCCACTAATGCTTCAAAGCTGGAGTGCGGTGGTGGGGCCCGGCCCGGACCCGCGGTTTTGGTCAACCGCAGCCAGGCCTCCGATTGGCTGGAAGTGAGGCAGGAATTCGCTCCGCTCCCCGCCTCCTCCTCCACCACCACCTCCACCTCCTCCTCCTCCTCCTCCTCTCCCCTCCGTGGGCGCTGCTGGAGCTCGGCAGCCTTTCGCTGCGCGCAAACACACGCGCGTAATCACCGCAGGGGCCGTGGAGGACGGAGCCGAGGGAGGCGAGAGGGGGGCAGACAAAGAAAGTGGCGATCCCTCCGGCTCTGTTTGCGCGGAGCGGAGCGTTTCCTCTCCCTCTGCCGGAGCATGAGAAAGGGGAGGAATTAGGAGCACTCAGTAAATATCCCTGCAGGAGTTCCGCGGGACCGGACATGCTCGCACCTCTGACGCGTAAACACGCACACACGCGCACACACACACACGCACGCACACAGTTTACCAGAGCCTGAATGAGCGCAGGAGTTGAACCAGACAGAGGAAGTTGGAGTGCGAGAGTGGGGAGGAGAGCTCACCGGAGGTCCGACTTGTTGCTCCTGGTCTACTTGCTGGATGGTTTTCTCTGCGCTCTCCCCGGACCAGCGCAATCCTGTCTGAGGTGAGCAGCCACGTTCCGCTCCTTTAGCCCGCTTGCGTTGTCTTGTTCAACTTTTTTAGGGGTTAAGAAGAATGCTTAAAACGAGGGAGCCCCCCCCCTTTTTTCGGGTTAGTGCCGGGACTGATCTCTCCGGAATGGCGGAGGGGGGGTGGTTGGCGGAGAGAGTTGGAGCAACTTTTTTTTTCACGTGCCAGGGAACCCACTCAACCAGATCTGTCAGAGAAAAGGCAAAGAAGAGGTGGAAAGTGACCTCGTTCACACAAATGAATGAGGAAGGGGGTGGATCTGCAGCCTGTGATTGGAAAACCAGCAGCTTTCTTCTGATTGGCACCTCCATTGTTCTTCTGGTGTCCGGGGCCTCAACCTGGAGGTGGTGTTTAGCTGCTCCCGCAGCCCTCGTTTACGATCCCAGGTGTGATTACAGCGTCTCCTCTCCTCTCAAATCACCCCAGCGTGTGCAACCTCATCATCATTCCCACAGCAACATGTGTTTACATGCTCGCAGGCTTTCGGCCACACAGGGAGGGAGCGGGAGGGAAGCCTTTACGTTTATCAGCGAAGGATCTGTCAGGATCAGTCTGAACTCATGAGCGACTTTCATGGATGTTCAGTTTTTGAGTGTGTGTGTGTGTGTGTTCAGGCGTGGGGCGGGCGTTGTTGTCCTATTATTAGAGCAAGCTGGGCTCCACAGCAGCTGTGGGGAAGGAAGTCGGCTCTGAACAGCAGAAGAGGGATTACTGGGAACACTGGCTGGGAATTATGGACGGCATTCCTGCAGCGTGAGAGCGGCTGGAGGTGGGGGGGGAAGACGGCGTACGGCCGACCGGCAAACTCTGGATCAGCGTCGGCACTGAGGAAAAAAACGCGCCCCGGTGGCTGGAGGTCAGAGGTGAACGGCGCTAACGCCGCCGCGATTCCGCCTCTCCCCGCAGACACTCTTGGCATTTTGACACGTTGACACTTGTTGCCATGGCGCCAGGCGGGAGCAGACGCGCAGGTCGATGAATTTTAAAAATAGCGATCAGTGATAGACTTCGCTGTTTGAGTAATAAAAGGGAACAGGTGGTGAAATCGCTCCCCCAACCTGCTTATCTGTGGCCGCCGAGCCACTGGAGACTGAGCGCTGCTCTCAGTGAGAGTGAAGATCCTCACAGATGCTGATGAGCTACTTGTTGATTGACTGCTGTGATAAACCGCCACCATGGTGGGTGGAGAGATAAAGGAGACACCCTTGTAGATTTTAGATACGACTGCAGAAATTTGCTGGAAACTGTTTTGTTTTTTTCCCTTCGGCGATGGCCGAGCTGATTCATCTGATTAAGGCATCTTGATTGCACTTTAGTCGATATCGGCAGGACTTTTGGAGGCTGGAGAGAAGCCGTCAGATGGGATGCTACTCGATATGTAAGGAGTTCGCATCTAGGAATTGTCTTATCGTCTTTGTGGGGCCAATCAAAAGTCCACGCTGCAGCAAGTGTCCGGGTGGCTTGGTCCAAATCCATATGGAATTGAGCTCCGGAGTGGATGGAAGGTTTGTGTTCAGTTTGACTCAGAGAGCCACGGTGAGTGACTGCGCTGGTTAATAGTCAGGCAGCTGAATGAAACAGGAAGTGGACACCGTCATCACCCACCCTACGATCACCCGTGTTCTGGAAATTTGTAGTTTCCATGCTCGCACAAAATGAGGAAATTGTGGCACTGAACTATTTTTGCTGTGAATGTGTGACCTGTCATCAGGTCACTCATGACTTACTGACTGATCGGTGTTAATATGACTGTGTTATTGCCGGATTTCAGACTTCCGGAGCCCTTAAGGCTGATTTAACGTCCGTTCAGCTCTGTGTTTATGCCAGATAAACGTGTCCACGAGCTCGTGTGTTCCTGTTGGCCCATTTGTCTCCCGCAACTGATTCAGCGTCCAGATGTGGTTCCAGCCGGCGCTTCCAGCTGCCGTCCACAAATCAGTAGCTCATCAGGCCTGAAGTAGCCAGGTCCTGCTTCGGACAGGATGGAGGTCGGACGTGAAAAAAAGGATCGGGAAACTACGGGAAGCTCGGGGGGGACGCGACGCTCAGCAGTGCCGGGTGTTTGTTAAAGGTGCGTACCGGACCGCCCACCCAGCGGCCCGCCTGCGCTTGCGCGGGACCTGAGAGGATTGTCCAAAGCGGGAGGTTTTCCTGGACGAATGTGGCCATAAAGGAACATTCAGAGGGGAAAAGGCCTCGGCTGGGCAGATGAATGGAGCCTGTGATTGAACTACAAATATTCTCCGGCCTGCTGGTAAAAGGGAAATCGTGTCATAAATCTTCCCTCCTGTTCGATCGTGCAAACGCTGCTCCCCGAGGAAACGTGCCATCGCAGAGCTCCTGATAAATGTTGGCTGTGGGGTTGGTGTCTCCTCCATATTTGTCTCCTTCTTATTAAATCCGGTCTGACGTTGAAGCAGAGGTCCATCACGGGAGGACCCCCAACCCCCACCACCCCCCCCTCCTGTCGCAGCAAAGCCACGCAGGAAATCTGCTGTTTCTCCCGTCGATCTGCGACCGCGAAGGCCGCCGCAGCCACCCGGGACGGGGGCCGTGTTTCCTGTTAACTTTGCGCGTCTGGATTTACGGCCCCCCCTCGCAGACGCGTCTTGAACTTGGGGTCTCGCCGAGGTGTCGTCTGTCACCGGGCTTCTGCGCCATTAAGGGAGCATTGGTGAAGGTCGGGGGGCGGCGCAGGGGGGGGGGGCGGTCTACATCTGCACCCAGGAAGTAAATTAGTGTAGAAATATTTGACAGCAAGTTTGGGAGAGTTCTGATCTTACATGACAACCTGGAGTCAGATTGGACTAATGCATTTACGTGCACTTGAGGATTGCAGTACTAAACATCGAGTCTTTTTACAGTGATTTATTTTGTTCTTTTTCATGGAAAAGAAGAAAATAAATCAGATAAATGGTGTACTTTACCGTTTAGTCCATTTATTTGATTTTTTCATTTGTCCAGGGACGTAAGACTCAAAAGATCTTCATTGACTTTTTTGTGTTTTGTTTTCTGCTCATGTTTTGACCAAGTCATATTGTTTTGTTCTTTTTAAAGTTATTTATATTGTATAATATGGGTGGCGTGGTGTTGTGGTGGTGAGCACTGTTGCCTCACCTCAAGAAGGCTCGGTTGAATCCTGCTTGGGATGGAGGCTGGGGGCTTTCTGTGTGGAGTCTGCATGTTCTCCCTGTGCCTGCCTGGGTACTCTCGGGGTACTCCGGCTTCCTCCCACAGTCCAAAGACATGCACAACTGGGGATTAGGCTAATTGAAGACACTAATAGGAGTGCCCATGGGGGCGAGAGGGAAGGGTTGTACATCTATATGTGTCAGTCCTGCTCCTGACTGGTGTCCAGCCCAGGGTGGACCCTGCCTTCGCCCAATGTGCTGGGACAGGCTCCAGAGACCCTCTGTGGGGGAATAAGTGGAAGAAGATGATGGATGGGTATTTTATAATATGCAGATGTAAAACATCCAAATGAGTCAGATTAGCTGGTACACATGCACAAAGACAGAGTATTGGGGAGAAATCCGGTTGTGTTAATCCCATTTCTCATAATCCACAAATCACAGTATGCTTGTTATGTGATTGTGATCGGATTATTATAGTCATTTAATTAATTATTATTGATTATTATAGCTATAATTAAACTGAGCTGAAACATTTTTGGGGGCAGAACCCGTCTCGGCACAAAATTACACCGATAATTACTTGATTTATTTACTTAATTCTGTCGACCAGCTGGGGAAAAAAAGGACATTTGAGGTAAAATCAATTCCCCCCTGTTGTGATGTGGTGTGTCGTACTGGGACAGGACTCCAGCCCCATTTCAAAGCTCCATTTTCATATGTTCTCTTTCTGTATATCTCCGGGTTTTTAATAGGAGCTAGCGAGGCTATCATTTCATGCACCACAGCCTCAGTACTCAATCCAAGCAAAGCACACATGCCGCTTCCATGGAGACGGATTAATAAGCAGACCGAACACATGACAGGATGTTTAGTCCACTAAAACCTCCTTTTTCTCAGACACGCTCCACCTTGTCCGTCTGAACAAGGCCGCTCTTTTTTCCTGACGAACTTTAGCCATGCATATTTTTTGAACTCTCGTCCGTTTGTAACCTCCCCCGCGGCTCTTCTCCTTCACCCATGCACACACACACACACACACACACACCGTTTGCGGGAGTGAAATGAATTGGGCTGATGATGTAAGAAGGTGGCCCGACCCGCCGAGACAAAACAGAAAACAGGAAGGAGGGGAGAAGGAGGCAGGCTGCCAGGTTCCTGTCACATAGCTGCTCTTCCACCTTTAGCACACACACACACACACACACGAATGACTGATTATGTCTCTACAATAAGTTGTGCTTAAGTTACTTGGCTCCAGCTATAGTTGATACAGTTCAAAGTTCAACGGAGCGCCCAGAACTATTTCAGAAATAGTCGACCTTAATTGGCCCAAAGCCCCGCCCCCCACCCCCCTCGTAAATGCTGCGGTCTAATTTGTGGAGTCATTGTCACTGCATGTTTGCATTGTTCCAGAAGACCTCGTTTTCACCATCCCGGCATTTCCCGCGCGCATTCACGCATACCCATTCCCGACCTCGTTCCCTCGCTTGAGCCGATGAAGGGACGGAAAGGTGCACGGCGGGTCCGCGCGTATCAAAGGGCCGCGCTTAATGGACGGAGAAGTTTCGGAGGCTGGGTAATTCAGATTAGCCCGCACGCCGCCGCCAAACCCCCCACCACCACCACCCCCCGCCCTTGTCGCTGGCCGTCGGGACGCTTGAGTTTCACATGGCCGTTCCCGGGACAATGGAGCCTCTGTGGCTGGGCGGGAGGCGCGGCGGTGATGTGTCTGCGCTGGATTCCAGGCATTCCAGCGCGAGTAACATTAGGTAGTTTAAAAGTATGAAAAGTTCAGGAGCGGTGGGGGCGGAGGGGGCGGAGGGGGGCCCCGGACACCCGGCCGGGCTTTGCGAACGGGAACCAAACGAGAGCCGGTGGGGGAAGCCAAAGAGCGCGGCTCCACTTGTGTAATAACACGTGTGCGTTGCTATAAACACACACTCTTGGCCTCTCCTCCTTCCTGCCGTGTTTGTTTACGCTGTCGCGGCGCCAGAACAGAGCGGTCGGCGTGTTTAACGTACTAATGACTTAAAGCAGGTACAAGCTGGACACAAACCTGCGCAGATGTTGGGAAGACTTCTAATCTGTTCGTCGTGGGGGCAAATTGCTGGATTAAAAAGGGTTTTGGGGGTTACAGACGCGGCTGGAGGACACTCCCACGCGCACCGGGGGAAGCCTATGCTGTTCCGATCGGGCCTTTTCTCTTTACCGAATCGATCGGCATCGACCGCGCTAGCGGCAGAACGTTCGCGATTCACGGCGAAATCCCGCCATTGTTGGGCGATGGTCGCCCGCAGCTCCCCTCCCATACGTGTATTTGTGTGTGTGTGTGAGCGTGTGTGTCAGAATGATCCAAACTCAGCAGGAGTCCCCAATAATCAGACACAATGAGCGTTTTTTTTTTTTTTTTTTTTTGTTCTTTACTGTACAAGCGGAGCAGCTGGTGGACGACGCCGGCAGAGCCGGCGGTCGGATCTGAAGCCCACCGCCGCAGCTGAGGTTAAATCCACGGGCCAGACTGGCCCGTAAGCACATTTGACAATAATGCCCCAACTCAAAAAAGCCCAGACTCAGCTCATAAAGGCTTTAACGCGGGGGGAACGTCCTCTTTTTTCAGTCACAGTCATGCATTTAATGACTAATCTGCCTTTTACGAGGCATTTTGCTGTAAACGTGGTGTTGTTGCTGTTTGGTGGACTCTCACTGAGTTAATGGCACGTCTGAAAATAAACAGATGAGCCTGGATGAGTGGAGTTCATTTAAAATACAGACAGTGTCAGCAAATTAGGGTGAATTAACCACAGTAGACGTTCCATTACTTTCATTTTTAATCAGTTTTCCCGCCACCTCTGTGCGTTTTGCTGCCTTTTTCGGGAGAATATGGTGGAATTTTCCCATTTTCCCCCCATTGAAATGGAATGAATTTGTTGTTTTAAGGCGATGGGTTTTCATCGGCTCTGCTCCGGCTGATCAAAATTGTTAATCCCTCCATATCATCTTTAATCGCTGTCTCGTGCTTTCCGCTCTCGCTCATCTCTGCTCGTCTTTAATCGCCCCGGCGGCGTCACACTGGCTCCTCTGTCCTCCGCCTCGCCTCTGCGCTCCGCCTGGAATGGTTTTCATTCTCCAGTTTGGCATTTTTCTGTCTGGAGCCGAGGAGGCCGGCCGGCACCAGTGACGTGACACCGACAACGCGGCTGGGATGGCACCGCTCCGTCGCCGTGGCAGCGGGACCGCGTTCCATCTGTGTTTACAAAGACGTTTATTTTTTCCGCCGGCGGACCTGTGCGACGGGTTCTCTCTGTGTAGGAGGTGATGGTCCATGGGATTAATCCACACTGGACATACTGGGCAGGCTGGATTCTGCTGTGACGTTATTGACGTTTGAGTACGCACAAGTGCTGCACAATAACTCGAGCCAGGGTTGACGTGGCTTCAGGACGCTGAGGGGGGAAAAAACATGTTTAATTAAAACGATATAATTTCCATAATCATTTCATTTTTATTTCATGCTTGATGGAAGGGCGCGTCACCGTAATCTCAAAATGATTTGAAGTAAACAAGTGTGGAAAATGTCAGCGTTACAGCAGCCTAGATTCAACTGGGTGAAAAGAGGAAATGACACTACATACACTACGGAGAGAAAATGTGGAGGTGGTGAGACTAAATTACACTTTATACAAATGAAAATTGCTACAATGGTAACAACCATATTATCAACAACCAATAATTAAATGCTGCAGAGCTGGGTGCTCAGTGATGATGATGATGATGATGATGATGAGGATGATGATGATGAGGACATATTTTGTGTCTGAAGGCTGAATAATTGTGTGTGTTGCGTCCTTGACGCTGGCCAGCAGGGGGCAGCATCGCTGCAGGTTTCTCTTTTGCTTGAGCTCTGAGCCGCTGCGTCTCCCACAGCAGCCAGGTCAAAGGTCAACAGCCGCTGTTGAAAACGTTTAGACGAGCGCAGCGCCGACCCTGAAATCCACCGAAGGGCATTGCTTTGCTTTTGCTGTCGATTTTCCCGCGTTGATTTTTCCGTCTGACTCATGTTGAGGGCTCGGTGGCGCCGTGGGCGAGCGATGCTGAAGAGCGCCGTCAGAGGTCCAGGAAGCATCAGCAGGCCTCCGGTCCACATATATTCCTGCCTGATTACCGCAGGAATAAACATCTGTTAATCAAAGCTGGATAAACGCTCATTAATCCGGACATTAATTCAGGACTCAAGTGTGAAACCTTCAGATACTCCAGGATACAGCCAAAAAAAGGCTCCCCGTGTGAACATACACAGCCGGGTAAACGTTTCCTCCGAAAGCGGATATCTGGGTAAAAACGAGGCACCGTGAAGTGTGATTATGGAAGCATCTCTCCTCAGAAGTGCAGAACGCTCTGATGAAAAATGTCATTAAAACCAGACCTCTTCAAAGCCTCTCCGGAGCGCCTCAGACGGCCTCGGCTGCACAAGGAACACGAACAGACGAGGCTCTTCGTGTAATGAATTAATTAAACGGCGACGCTTCTTTTGTGCGTTTGAACCCTTTCAAGCACTTTTAGAGGATTTTTTTTTTTTTCCCCTCGTCAGTACTGATTTGATGACAGACTCGTTCAGCCCCACACGCTGCCGTCAAACCCTTCCCGGCTGCTCCAGTGAATAGAGACGTCAGGAAGCTGAAGCTGTCTTCTTTATCTCGTGGAAACGCCTAATTTGGCTGTAACGCCGCTGAGGCGCGTGGAGGAGTTTTATCGCCCGTTGCTCACAGTTGAACAACATCACGAAACGAAGTAAACACCGTTCACTCGGCTGCTCCTGCAGTTCTAAATATTTAAAGCCAAGTTCCGGGCCTGCGTTTCGGCTGTGTTTGTGCAGGTTTGGACATGAGGGTAAACGATAATATCACCTTTTCCACCAGCAGGGAATGTATTTGCATGAATCACTTTCTAAAAAACAACTACGGTATATTTTAGCTAAACACTCCACTCTTGATTTTAAGTGCAGGAAGACCAGGAACAGGTGATTACGACTTGATGTTTCGCAGTGTGTAATATCCTTTCAAAAGTGTTTCTTGCAATGTTGCGACTTTATTCTAAAAATCTCCCATTTTTTTTTAAAGTCAAGTAAAGGCTATGCCTTTGTTCCACCAATCAGTCCTCAGCAAACGACCGCCCCGCCCCTCATTTAGTTTTTTTCTTAAATGAGATGCACTTCCAGAGGGAAGGCATCCTCGGCTGAGGGCTCTGTTCCTACTCACTGGTGTGTTTGTGAAACCCGCTACAGGCTCCCAGACCCTGCTTGACCCTGACTCAGGGGCCGACACCCCCCCGGTGTGCTTTACAGCAGGTCAACGCTGGCACTCAGATCAATCCCTTTGGTGATGGGAAGGTTGGAAAACCTGATATTATGGGATTAAAGTTGTTTATGTGTGGCATCATTGTTCCCACAGCAACATCCTTGAACAGTCAAACGAGGATATTTGAAATATTGAAATCCAGTGAAAAGATTTCAGAGGCAACTTTGGAGGAGCATCAGTAGATGAAGTCACCAATGAGTGGAAACAATTGAGACACGTGTCGATTAGTATGATGTCTTGACCTGGTTTTGTTTGTTAAATCAGGATCTGCTGTAGTTTTAATCTATAATTTTATATTACACAAGTATGTGTGCTCTTGTATTTGTGACGTAGTGATGACGACAACAAATTCATCTGCAAGATGAGGACATTTTGCAAAGTGAGGACATTGTCCGCACAAACTGCTAAAACTTGTGTTTGGAGGTGAAAACTTTCAGGTTTGAGGTTAGGATTGGGTTAACAGTTAGGATCATTGTGATACTTGAGGTAGGAGTTGTGGAATGCATTGTGTCAAGGTCCTGATAAGGATAGAAATACAAGTGTGTGTGTGTGTTGTGTGTGTGTTGTGTGTGTGTGTGTGTGGGGGGGGGTGTGTGGGGGGAGGGGGGTGTGGGGGGTTGTCCATCTGCCTGACCCCTTCGTCGGGAGCCCAGCTGTGATTGGCTGTCTCTTTCCATCTGCCTGTGATTGGCTGTCACACCCTGACATGCCTTTCTTGCCATGGGAAGCAACTTAACTTGGCTCCCTTGTAAATCCAGGAAGACGCCTGCAGCCGGATCAGGAGTTTGCGACGCGCACAAGGCTCGTTTCTCTCAAACGCCTCCGTGCTCCGGAGGTAAAAAGCCTTTCCCCGCCGCATCAGATGTCCCCTTATCTGCGTCTATACAGCAGAGGTATTTGACAGGAAGCGAGTCCTAGTCACGTGACAGTCGCCTGGTTGGCTCCGTTCCACCGCAGCTCCGTGTGTGTTTTCCACACCGCCCAAACTTTTCTGTTGTCTCAGCCACAAAGCGGACCCTCTGTCCCTTTCGCACGCAGACGCTTCGGGGTCGGAGATAAGGATTGCACAGAACTTTTCTGCAGACAACTTTTTTTTTTGGTTTTTTGAGGGCAGCTCTGGAATTCCGGGCACTGGATCGGGAACAGCTTTCCTGTCATTCAGGATACACGCAGCATTCCGGACATCATGCCTCTGGGAGGGAGGATTGTTTAAAGGTGCAGCAGAAGTCGGGGGCCTCCGGGACAGCGCAGAGGTGCTGAGAAGAGGCGGCGGTCCAAAGAGAGGGGGTGTTTGTCTCGATCCAGGTGGACCGGAGCGGATGTGAGCTCGGGCACGGGAAGGGGGGGGGGTCGGGCCGGTGAGCAGGAAACTCGGACAACTTTACCAGGACATTTAACTGCGCAGACGGAGGACAGGGCTCGCCAGCGGGGACAGGTGCCATGGCCGGGGTTGGCAGGAAGGGGTCGGGCAGACCCTCCTACTACTACAGATTCCTGGGAAAGTCCCGGCTGCAGCGGCAGCGGAGCAGATCCCGCAGCCGCACCAGGCCTGCCGCCAACAGGGGTAAACCTCCTCCCGCATCCGCACCAGCACACGGCTCCGGTTGACCTCCCGCACCTCGGAAAAACACAAAAAGTGTCAGAAAAACACCACCTTAACCGGCTGTTTACACGTGCGTCACGTCCCGGCCTTTGCAGCATTCCCATCGACGGGCTAACGAGCCGCATTCCCACATCACGCCTCTGTGTTTTCCTTTTGCGTTCCTGTTCATCGGCAGACCGAGGAAGCCGATAACATTCTCTTCTCTGCCGCGAGGCGCTCTGTTTTTAGCCTTTTCTGTGTCTCAATTGATGGTGACGATAGCGTTTGGGTGAAGGCTGCTTGTCTCTGGCTCGGCTCGGCCCCGACGGCGTTCCCAGGAGCCCGCAGGTGTGTTTGCGCTCGCACGGAGGGGACGAAACCACAGTTGGGTGTCACTGATGCCGGCCTCTTAACGGCTCGGTGTTTAAATTCCGAAAACATTCTGTAGCTCCTTCTGAAGGGAGCGAGGTCGCGCCGATGAATCTGCCCGCGGGGGGCGGGGGGCGAGCGCAGGTGTGTCCAGATGTTACAAAACCTCTGTCAGTGAAAAGTTCCACATCTGTCAGTGCGGATGTGACACTCATGTCCTCGAGCCAAAACTAAAGCGGCGGCTGATGTACATCTTCACTTTGCTCCTGTGGATGATGAAAGAGGCACTTTGAAGCCTCTCGACTCATTACACACACACAGACACACACGCGCGCACACACACACGCACGCACGCTCACTCTGCCTTGATCTTCCTGGTTACGTGCACCCCCACCTCTTGCAACTTTAAGTAGCATCAGGCCACTTGTAGCTTTAAAGAGGCTGTTTATTCACCCTCAAAGTCCTCGTCAGAATGAAAAATGTGGCGCTGCTCTTTTCTTTTTCAAGTCGTTGAGGAATTACGTGGCAGAAATGTGCGTTTGAGGCCTTTTTTGTGGGGAAGCAAAGGTAGATGGTCCAACTGGTTCTATTGTCTGAATCAATACGGGAACTTTAGAAGGCTGTTGTTTGCTTTATTGTGTTATCTTTGAAGTTGATGTTGCATGAGCTCATGTGTTATTCTTTCGTGCGTGCGTCTGTGTGTGTGTGTGTTGGTGTGTTGGTGTTTGTGCCCGTTATCAGGGCCTGGAAACCCAGCGGTGCTGTCAGAACCTGCAGATTGTTTCGGGGCTGCGGTCTGATTTAAATGAGCCCGTCTGGCTCAGCATCAGGCCTGTCGGAGGGGAAAACATTTCAAACACGCGGGGCAGGATTTCCCCAGGATCTGGACTGTGATACCGGACCGGAGATATGTGATTTCAGCTGGTCCAGTTAGTTTTGCTCTGCTCAGAACCCCGCCGCTCGAGGCCCATGCAGCGCCGCGTGTCGGACTGGGTTTAGAGACTCGCTCCCCTTCTTCAGCAGCGCGACTGTAAATGTAATTTTCTTCCCTGCAGTGAATCACCTGTGGCTCTCTGTGCAGGAGCCTTCCAGCCTTCCTTTGTTTCCATTTATCTTTCTCTATTTCTGCTGAGCCGAGCTCAAAAGTTGGCAAAACATCACACAAACATAAACTTAATACACACACACACACAGATACACACATTTAGCGCTGAATCGCTAAACTGAGCAAACAAAAAGTAATTTGAATCCTCCTTCCTCCCAGACTTCTACTTTATATCATAGTAATATAATATTTTAGATAATATATATTTTCTATTTGAGCATCTATCCCCAACATGCGGTCGGTTCATGATAGCGTTGCATAAATATAAAGCAGAAAAATACACTTTCGTGCCAGAAAATCCAGACAAAACTTGTAATAAACAAAAAGCTGTGTCTACATTGACCTGAAAAGAGAAACAAAAAAATTACGGGAAGAGGAAGGAAAATGTGACGGGGAAGAGAGCGGGGCTGGGAAGTACGGATGGAACCGCAGCACAATGAAGGTTCTAAACACTGGTGGCAGATACAGAACACGGACTTCACACCAGCAAAGTGCCCTGAGCTGCCTGCTAGGATGTAGAACCTCCCCGAAATGTAAGACTATATTTCAGCTAAACAAGGGCTTCTCTAATCGACTTGGGCTGCCTCCAACTTTGATCATCTTTGGCCTCGTTTTCAGCGTAAAAGTAGGCGAAATGCCGAGAGATTACATTAAAGAAACTGCAGTCTCGCTTGGAGCTTAGATTTACATCCTGTTTGTACTTTCAATTTGAAATGTGGATCAGTTTGCCTCTGAGATCAGGCTGAGATTGTCTCTTTCCCCGTCATTCCCGGAGTCTTGGGCGTTTGCGCGTCAGAGATGATGGAGTGCGCCCAAGCCCCAACGGAGTCAAGTAACACGGGGACAGGTGCAGGCTAATCCCGCTTAATCCGCAGATATAAACTCAGATTTCAAACCAGATTCTGCGGGAGAAGTCAGGGAGCGATAACGAGTTTTTCCCACCCCTGCTGCAGAGAAGGCCTGTCAACACGGAACAAGTGTAGGAAAATAGGAAAACCGTCATGTGCACTCTCGGGTTTCCATCCAGTGGACGTGCATCCTTAGACTAGCGCGTTATTGCCGCTTTATTCCCGCATTTGTTCTCTTTATTCCCGTTTATTTTCCCCAATGCAGCTGTGAAAACATGCTTCCAGGTTAGTCCATTCGGTTACTCAAGAGCGACGTGACGCCACGTTTGCACCAGTGAGTCTCCGCCAGCAAGCGGGAGGAATGTCACTGCCCCGTCGCCCTCGCCATAAACACAAACTTCCTTCTCCAGCACAGCTCTTCTCCTCCTCTGCATTCCCGCGGACAAAGGCCAACAAAGTAAACACGAGGCTCCTCTCTCCTGATACCGCTTTTGTAGCAGCCCTGCGAGCAGATCGCTACTGTCGACCGTTTCCCTTCGTGACCACGGAGACGCAGGAGCGCCTCTTTATCAGCCCCTCATCCGTGCGCTGAGTCAATAACGCCGCTCCGAAAGGTCAAAAGTCCAGTCGAGGCTCGGTGCGCTGTTCTGGCCCCCAGAAAAAGACGACGCTCCAAGAAAACATCTAAAAACGGCGTTTAGCTGTCGGAAAGAAGGAATGACGGTAAACTAGCCGAACTGGTAAACTCGACACATCCGATGCTCGCAGGGAGAAAACGGAGCTGTCGTCTCTGAGAGGCCGAGGAAAGGAAAAATGTTAGTTAATGTCAGTTTTTTTTTTTTTTTCGGTTTCTGAAGCAAAGAAGGTTGGAGGTGGACTGAGCGAAAATAGCTACCCGCGTAGTGAAAGGGCAGTAAACGCAGCTCCACAGCCTGTGCGTTTTTTTTGTGTTTTTTTTTTTTTTTTTTTTTTTTTTTTTTTTTTTTTTGTTCGCTTGCAGCATGGGCGCGCGTTTGAATCCTCTTTCCATCAGATTTCCGTGTGTTTTCAGCCCCGGGGGCGCAGACGTCCTGAAACCTGAAACACAGACGCGCTCCCACAACACAAACGTGGATTTGAGTTTGTTTTTTTTTCCCTGGCGCTGCCGAGGCGGAACCCGTTTATTTATCCTTGCTGCTAAAAGCCAATTATGGCTTTCACCTGTTCTAATAAGCAAAGCCAGTTACAGGTGATTCCACTTTTGTCCTCAAATAAGTTTAATTCCCTGAACCATTTAATCCATGTCAGGATTAAGATCTTTTGTGTGAGGAAGAGCTAAACACTTAAAGAGCGAGAAACAAATTATTTAATTTAACACATTCTTCATCTAGTTTATTGGGTCTGTTTACTCTGTTACTAAGTAGCACCCAGATGTTGGATAACGCTGTTTTTCGCTGTTTTTCAGGGTAGTCAGGAGCAACAGATACACAGTAAGACCTTTGGAGACTCCAGATCTAGTTTGGAGTTAACTTTGTACCGTTTCTAGAAGCACAAGTGTCACCCAGACGAAACAGAATTCCGAGGAGACGGAAAACAAACATTCGCACTTAAGCAGGTTACTCGCAGCAACTGTCTTCCTGTTTTCCTTGCTGTTTCCACTTAGCTACTCCGGCAATAAACCGCGCTGATGGAAACGTGGTAGCTGCCGATCCGTGATTCATTTACTTCCCTCGGTTGTGTGTTTTTTTTTGTTTTTTTTTCATTTCTTTGTTTCCCGGCAGTCCAGACACACCATAATACGACACGTGGGGCCTCTTCCTTTCCCTCCTTTGTTGTCGCCTGTCGTGCAGACCGATCGGAGAGGAAGGGAAAGTTAGGGACGCGTTAATGAGCCTTAACGGTTCCGTGTCTTTTCGGAGCGAATTCGCTTCACCTGCGTTTGATACGTTCTCGCTCATCAAACTGAGTTACTCATCGGTCAGGAATCCTGGAGTCGGAGGAAGCGCCGTCAGGTCAGGACAGGTGAGGAATGTGAGAAAGCAGCAGGGATATTTGTCCAGGTTCAAGACCTCAAACGCGGTTCTTTCCTTTCGCAAGCAGCACGGCCGCTTGTTGGAGGAGACCGTAAAGAAGTCGTCTTCTCGGCTCGTGGCTGCAGCGAAGGGGTGAAGCTTCTCTGGGAAACATGTTCAAACAAAGAACTGTAGCTGGAGGCCGCGCGAGTGAAAGATGGAATAAATAATCATCAAACTTTTATTTCTCTTCCCCACCTCCCCTTTTCCTCCCTGGGCATACGAGCCCGGTCCTGCTCAAGGTTTCTTCCCGAGTCTTTTCTGCCTTTGTTCTTTGTTACGGGTTGTAATAGAGACTTTGTTAATAAAGTTGAGTTATATCGAGTAAAACCCGAACACAAGTTTAATTACAGGGTTTTTTTTTTGTTTTAATCAGCTGTTTTATGTTAATTATTAACATTTTTATCACTTTTTTTTTCTTTTAAGACTGTGAACATCAAGGTCGTGCATTTAATTAGGCACAAAAGAGGTGTAAGGGCCATGTTGACATCTTTAACAGACACGTTTATACTTCTTGGAGGAACGTGGCTCAATTGAAGTCAGGAGTGCTTTTGGTTTTATCGTTCCCAAATATTGTCGGTGAACTGTGTGGTGCTAATCGTTGCAGCGGTTCGACCCAGCAGCTCCAGCCCTGCAGATGGAGGAGCCATGTGGCTCAGTTTACTCCAATTAGTTCAAGATTAAAAGGTTTTATGGAGGTGCACATCAATGCACTTTTTTTTATTTTTAGTATGAATGCTAACTGGATGCGACAAAAACCCGAGCTGTCAGAGAGTCGGCGGTTCAGGATGTGGTGGTTTTCTCTCCGCAGCAGGGTGTGTGAATCCTTCTTTAATTACAGAGCGTGCTAATTCAGTCCAGATGCCTGTAATTTAAGATCTTAATTACACCTTAGCATATCGTGGTGCTGGTTTTAGGCCTGAAATTTGGAAAATCCAGAGTGATGCAGCGTTAGCCACGCCCCCCCCGCAGAAAATTCACAAGTGATTGCTTTCATTTCTGGAGCTGTCGGTGATTTGAATAATCAGTCTCTAAATGGAGCTAAATATCTGGGATTAGACCCCAACAGGTTAAACTCATCTCGGTTCAGTCTGGGTTATTTGGTCTGCCCTCAGCCAGCATCACATTCCTCTCGGACGTGTCCGGATCTGCCGCTCCGGCTCCTCCGACTCTCAATTTAAAGCTCTCTGCCTGCTTAAAAGAACGGATGAGGAAAAGCTGGAGGACATCAGTAAAAACCCTCCTGGAAACACTGACCTTGGAGGGTCACAACCAAAGCGTCAAGACTTTTAAACACTAACTAGTTTTGGGTTCTGAGTGAGACCAGGATAAAATATATATGATAGATAAAGCATCATTAAACTGGGTTGTGGTAAATCTTCAGGTTTATCTTTATGTAAATACTTTAAGAGAGTCCACAGGATAAAAAAATATACAACTAACACTGACAGGAAGTAAAATAGTAAAAAGAAATGTAAAAGTTATCAGACCCTGAAGCTGTCTCACTGAAACTTATTTATAAATTATATTTTTTATTAACAAACATCGCTGTCACATTTGAGTCAGATAAGTTTTTAAGTAAAATATGACTGATACATATGATGCTCTGGAACTAGCACAGAAGAAGTAGAATCGATATGCACGCATATTGGAGTGGAACGTATGAGAATAGTACTTTTTAAAAACAATTTTTACAACGAGCGATTTTAAAACGAGCTTAACTTGATGTTTCACTGAGCTATTTATTGATGGTGGTCCTGTTGCTGTGTCATGAATAGTCACACCAGCTGATGGCGCACGCATTTTTTTTTTTGCTACGCTAAAACTACGCTTTACAAATAAAAGTCTTCCGTGCGTCCACAGAATCTCCCCCAGAGAGGACAGGGCGCCGCCGGAGCATGCCGGGCAGCCCCGCAGACAAAGCCACGCCCACCATGGAGGCCACATCAGCTGCTGCCACGCCTTTCCGTGTCACCGTGAGTACTGTGAGTTCACGCTCTTCTTTTTTTGTTCTCCCGAGGTGGATGTTAACGGTACACGCGGGGGAGCGCGCTTGCTTGCTGGCTTTATACATGCGGCTAAAGCTACGTTATTTATTTTATTTATTTTTATTTATTTAAGACAAACGGGAGGGGTTGAGAACATCCGTGGGTCAGGAAAGGTCAACCTGAGGGGTTGTGTACTGATGAAGGTTAAACAGAGACGGGCAGCCGCATCCTCTCTCTGTCACATGACCTCGTCCTTTACCTCGGAGCATCCTCCCTGCTCTATCGCCCCCTGCTGGTCTGTAACAGCAGCACAGCCAGGCAGAAGACCTGTCCTTCTCTCCCTTCAGTTTTTTTTTTAGCCCCGCTTGGGGTGACAGGAACGTTCTCATGTTCCCCGCCGATAAGAAAGATGTCCACAACCTGGAGTTCCTCCATGTCAGGAGCAGTAAATGATTGTATAACTGGAATATTTGGGATTACAGAGTCGCCACAATCACCTCTGCGGCGCCAAACACACCAGAATATCAACAGAAGGGAAGAAAAGAGGACATTGTGTTCTCTAATCCTGTAATCCTGCATCCTGGAGGCTCTGCTGGGATGGCTGGATCTCACTGGGAGGAGGACAGAGGAAGACTGGAAAAGTAAACAGAGCAGGGGCGTGGCTAAGGTGGACCGGGGGGAGTGGCTCGCTCCTCTCAGGATATCGGAACAGATGTGGGAACATCTTTTTTTATTTTTTTGTGCTGTCGTGATAACGCGCTTATTTTCTTTTAGGTTTATTTGGCCTCACATCAGATTTCCCGTCATTTATTTGCTGTATCCAGCGGGTTTTGGCAAAACCCGCTGGACCCGCAGCTGGGCAGAAAACAACAAGAAGGGAATAAGTCGCCGCTTTTCTCTCCTCCCCGTTCTTCAGTCGGTCCGACCGAGGTCGCGGTAAACACAGGCCGGCAGCTCCGATCAATGGGGTGGCCCGCTGGGGCGAGCTTCTGATTCCTGCTGACGGGGGCAGAGCCGAGAGGAATTTTAATCGGTTAGCGGCAAATACGCAAACAGCAGCGGGTGCGCATGTTCTCTCGGTGTGTGTGGGGGGGGGGGGGCTTCGGGGACCGGGAATGGAATTACGGCAGTTTGGAGGTGATTCTGAGTGATGGCGGAGTGACGGAGGGTGCCTGTCAATCAGACGTGGGCGTGCTCCGCAGCCACGGCTGTTTTAGGCTCCGCCCGGCGAGTCCTGTCTGCGAAGCGTCTGAGCCTCGTGTGACATATCGCCCGGGTTTGGGGGAGGACTGTTAAGGCAAGAGGCTGTGCAGACAGTCGGGAGAAGGAGATTTGGTTGCACCTCTGACAGTTCCCGGCATTCTGGGATGTTTGTGAGTGACCCGATTACCACAGCGCCGCCTTCCAGGGATGCGTTAAGAGGACTAAGTATGGAAACGGTCCATCATCGAGACTGCAGCCAAACGCACTGACAGGCTCCTCCCATGCTCCGAGTCTGTCTCTCAAAACTCCATCTGCGGAACTTCTGAGGTTTTCATTCTTAATGCCAGCCAGTTGCCATGGAGATGGCCGGTTGCTGAGGGGGGAAGTGTGTTCAGAAGTAAAGATGATGAATCCAGTCAGTATATAGTGACATTTTATGTACGTTTAGATACACCAGGGAATGATTTGTGTTCATGCTCTCTCTCACACAAACACACACACACACACACACACTCACAGACTTATGTCTTTGTGAGGACATTCATAGACATAATATTATACCCAGCCCTTCACCCTAACCCCAACCATCCCAACTAAACCCCTGACCCTGACCCTAAGCCTAAACTCAACTCTAATCTCAACCTCTCTCTCTGGCAGGGCTTCCTCAGCCGGCGGCTGAAGGGCTCCATAAAGCGCACCAAGAGCCAGCCCAAGCTGGACCGGAACTCCAGCTTCAGGCACATCCTGCCGGGCTTCAGGAGCATCGACAGTGACAGGTAGGCCACGATCTGACCTCCAGGGTGACCTTTATGTGCTTTACTTCTGTCGCTCTTTTCCGAAACTGGAACTTCTACTTTTAATGAGACGTCAGCGTAGCTGTCAGACAGTCACGAGGGCGCCGACGTCGATTGCTCCGCGGGGAACGCTGTGTTCTTCCCCCCCGATGCACTCAGACAAATTGACCTCATGCCTTCTCTTCTTTGTCCCGCTGTCTCTTCCCATTCTCTCCGCTTCTTTTCTCGCTCTCTTCACATCAAACTCATCGCTTGCTCATCTAATTCTTACCAAAATGCTCCAATGATACAATTCCTGCGTCGTGTTTTCGACTTTCTGAGCACATCCTGGAGGCAGGGAGGGTTGCCGTGGAATGCTCATGTGCTCCGTGTGTCTGTGGGAATGAAGAAAGTGTGGAGAAACAGAGCAGCGGGTGACATCCCATCAGCCTGGGAGCAGGCAGACTTCATTCAGAGCCTCATTTTCTGACATCTTTAAACCTTAACCCGATATAACTCCATCCGAATGGGGACCGGTCCCCACATTGGTACATAAACACGCACATGATTACACAGACATGGATAATCCCGACCTGGTAGCCGCGGGTGATCTCAGGAGAGAATCCGGGGTACAAGGAGCAGCTGGACATGCACAGATGAAATATTCATCTGTGTTAATCAGAGGACAGTCGCACGGCGCTTTGGTCCTCAGCAGAGCAGAAGGACGCGTCACACCCCGTCACACCCCAATAATCACAGGATTGTTGCATCCGCGTGTGTGAATCATCACAATTAGTTGATTGGGGACGTCATCTCCATCACCCCCCCCCTAACTTTCCTGTGTGTGTGCACTCGTTCGCAGAATGCGCCCGTGCCTGTGTGTGTGTGTGTGTGTGTGTGTGTGTGTGTGTGTGTGTCTGTGTTTGTGGACCTGTCACCACCACGGGCGCCGTTACTTCTGCGCAGCAGGGGCGCTCTCCTGTTGTCGCTCACAGCTCTGTACGTTAACAGATGGATTGAGTGGCTGTGATAGATGATGTCATCGGCATACGGTTCCATTTCTGTCGCGTTGGCGAAAAGCCTCTTGCACGTTTCCTCTCCCGCCTGACTGGTCTATAAACTGGTCGCTCTGGATAAATATTGTGTCTTTGTGTAATTACTGTGGCGGCCCCCTGCTGGCCTTTGGGGGAAGTGCAGGATTAATACCATTAACTCCACTTCTTTGCAGTTGTGCAGCAGCAGGAGGCTCTAATTCCTGAATATTTGCCTGTTACTGGATCCAAGGTGGCAATAAGTGGTAATTATGGAGAGAGCGAGGGAGGTAGAGAGAGCAACAAAGTGATTAAGCCAGTGGTGTCGTTCATAAATCCAATAAACCATTTAAACTTATTAAATTCTGTAAAAACCCCCCTGGTGGTGCGATGCTAATATCCAGCCTTCTCCAATTGCTTTCTTTCTCCTTTCTTCTTCAACACATCATACCCTCTTACTTAGTAAGAATGGTATTTCGAGGCATCTGTAGACCTTCGCTGTTCTGTTAAATTGATCTTTGGGGCTGCTCTATTGTTAACACTATTAGGATCTTTGACCTGATCCGCTTTCTCGGCCCTCGTATGCCTCCTCATTTACACAGGAAGCAGTGTTCTTGGTTTGAAAATCCCAATCTGCTTCCTGTGTGATTGCAGTCTGCTCCCAAGGCGAGACCCCCCCACACGCACACACACACACGCACACACACACACACACACACACATGCACACCACCACCACCACCCTCTGTGTCGTCTCATTTGTAATGCATCAGCATGATTGGCTGTGGATGAAACTCTGTGGTTATTACACCGTTGGAGGCAGCAGGTTTCACCACCGGAGCAGGATTTAACCCCGTCCTCTCCGTCCTGACAGACACTTCCGAGCCAAAGCAGCCGTTTATTTAATAAACTGATAAAAGCGTATCAAACTAGATTATATCAATCTGCCAGATTGGGAGAAATGAGCCGCAGCCACCTGCAGGAGAGGATGGCTGACCCCTGAGGCGCTGCTCTGAATTTACAAATTGACCATATGCCACCTGTTTTGCCCCCCCCCCAATGCAAAAGCTCTGAGGTCAAGAGGTCACCCACCGGTGGCGTGTTAAAACGACGCGCTGCAACGTCTCAGTTTATGATGTGTTTACATAAGAATCCAGCTGTTTTACCGGCGTATGTCAGCGTGTTCCGCCTTTGGTCGTGGTGGTCCGGGGGCCCGCTCAGCCTCGGGGTGCGTGGCCGAGGGTCCTCTCCCTTTTATTCGCCGCCTGGGTAATGAGCTGTAATGGATCGCGCCTGGGACGTGACTGGAATAGCGAGAGGCCCATCAAAGCGGCGCCCCGCGCTTCCCCTCAGCTGAGGATTGCTCAGTACACAGAGCAGCCTCGTTTACTCCCTCGGCTCTCTCACAGAACTGTCAGCTTTCCAGCCACGCTGCGGCGTTCAACGTCATTTCGCAGTCCAAATTAAATAAAGTTTAGTCAATTCAAATAGACACTTTCCTTAAGTTCTCTTTTCTCTGTCGCGGGCCAGTTTATGAGAAGCTAAATGCTAATTCAGCAGCTCACCCACATTAAAGGTGATGATCTTGCATTTTTGCCGCGTAAAATATAAAACCTAGCACCGTTTTAAAAACAACATGTGTAAATTAGCATTATGATTTAATATATGTAAATTAGGCAAGATTATGTTTTGCCTCTAACAAGCATAATACTTTAATTACGCCAACACACCAGTTGATATTATCGACTGGGAACCACTTCATCACCATGGTAATGACTGCAGGTTCCACTTCACCAACAGGCTTCTCTTTTTATCTGTCTTTAGTGCCGTTAATGTTGAATTCGGGTCTGGATCGTGATGGGTTGATGATGAAGATTGACTGCAGGCTTTGGAATAATGAAGTCTATTCTCACTGACAGAGGGTCGCCCACAGAGGTCAAAGGTGAAGCAGGGTCAATTGGAGATACGTTGGAGATGACACACGGTTCTCAGGACCCCCCCCTCCTCCCCCCCTTTAAATTCAAGTCTACTCTCTGAGCGGAGTGGATCTTCTCTTTATCCCGGCCCCGCAGACTTCTGGGGGGGCGTCGTCTCTGCCTCCACGCCCTTCCCCGCGACGTGGTCCCGTCGGCAGGTAGCGGGTGAACTCTTGATGGTGATGTCATGTTTGGTGACATCACCGCCCACGTGCGGGGAGTGCAGATTAGTGGCTCTTTTGAAGCAGCTCTCCACAGCTGTCCTGCCTCGTCGGCGCGGCCCGCCCCTCGTCCATTATCCCCCACCACCATCAGCCTCCACTTGTGCCAGCTCTGGAAATAGCCTCCAAATATTATCTCCTCTGTCGGCCCAATTTGATCACAAATCCCACCCCCATTATCACATCCCGATGTCACTTCCAATTTTTTTTTATTTATTTTTTTTGCACCAAATATTTTAGCCGGTCTCACCAACTTCCTGTGTCATAGCAGGCTGCTTGAGCCTGATGCTGGAGCCTCAAAGTCCTGCATTAACTGCAGCTTACAGGACAGGACAAAGAGCACACACACACACACACACACACACGCCAACACACACACGAACGCACACTCCCGTCGGAGCCAAACGAGCGCGCAAAAGGAGGGGCCGGGGCTCAGCCGAGCTGCACCACACATCCATGCATGTGACAGCAGCAGCGCCGCATCCAGGCTCCTCCCTCCCCAGCAGAGACAGAGGCAGGAGCAGGAGTCAAGCCCCGGCAGGGAAAACGACAGGAACGGGGGGTGGGGTGGGGGGGCGCAGACCGCGTCAGATCGAGAGCTTCGTGTCGGGTGCGCTTTAAATCTAATCCGCCTGGCGAGGAGGAGAAGGCAGAGAGGAGAGCGTCCCATTTGAGAGGCGGCCCAGGAAGTAGGGCGGCCAAAGGAGGGGAGGAAAAGAGGGAGGGAGGGAGAGAGAGAGGGAGAGAGAGGGAGAGGGAGCGCCGATTCCCCACCCCTCGTCTTAAAGCAGCAGCAGGAGAGGAGCCAGGAAGCACAGAGAGCGGCAGCAGCGGCGAGGGAGGGGGACCAACATGGAGCTCTGAAACCGCCGCTGACCTCATCCATCGCCCCCCTCCTCCTCCTCTCTCTCTTTCTTTTTCTATTGTTTTCTTTTCTTTTACCACCTCGCTCGCTCTCCCCCCCTCCTGCACCGCCTGGTGGGATTCTGACGATGCCTGGTGAGTCCTCTCCTGCCTTTCACATGTCACCCCCCCCTCCAAACCTCTGTCAGCCGCGTACGAGCGCACGCTCCGATCCCCTGATCCCTCCTGATTCCTGATGTTCGTCCTCCAGCTGTGGCCGGAGCGACGAGGGCTGCTGTCGTTTTCGCTTGCGCGCACACGGACGCATGCATCTCTGCGTGGACGCGCATCAAACACCTCCCCCCCAATCGGGACGTGTGACTCGGTTCCGGACGCGCTGAAATCGGCGTTTTGACCTCTACAGTCATCTGATTCGCGTTAGCGGGCTGCTCTCCCGCACACAGGCCGGCTTTGTGCCGCGACGCTGCGCTCGGGGAGGGGGGGTGGTGGTGGTGGTGGTGGTAGTGGGGGGGGGCGTGCAGCGCTCCGTCTCACTCTGTTATCATTCCCGGGAATGATTGTGCAGCACTGAATGGAAAACCTTTTTAAAGCAATGATTTCATCCCATTTTTTTTGGGAGGGGGGCGGACTCGGGGCGTGTTGGGAGTCCGGGCGAGCGGAAGGATGAAGTTTCAGAGCGCGCGTGTCATGTCGGTAATTGGGCGTCAGAAATCTCACAAAAAAATAATAAAAAAAAAATCATCTCGGATGTAATTACATTTCACAGCTTTGAGCGCGTAATGAGCAGAGCCTGCGCCCAGCCCCGCTACAGCTGCAACAGGAAGCGCAGAGCGGGACACGCTGCTTACACGCATGGATTTAGGCAGCGGCTGCACATTCATTCTAATTAAATGTTATTAATCAAACCTGACGTCTTAATTATGCCTCATTACGGCTGCACAGGCGCTGTTTACACCCTAAACATGTGGTGTAAACACTGATTATTGTAATTTTTATTATTAAGTTAGGTTTGTGTTTAGATGCGTGACGTGATGGGCTGGAAAAACAGTTTGATGCCTCTTTGTTTGCTCTAATGCGATGTGCGTGTGTGTGTGTGTGGGGATGAGAGCTCCACTGGTGGTCTTGCAGAGCGATGCAGCCGCTAAGCCCCCCCCCCCCCAGCACATGCATGCGGGGGGGCGGCACCGTGCTCGTGTTCATCGCTGCCTCTGCTGTCGCGCACGGGCCAAGGGTTGCGCGTCGCTCCAGCCTTCTTCAAGCCTCAAGCCTGGAGCGGGAACGTCGGGACGGGAGCTCGAGCTTCCCGGCACTTCTGCGGACCTGAAGCACTCACTGAGGGGGTGTGTGTGTGTGTGTGTGGGATGGGGGGGGGTGATGAGCGTGAGGCGAGCGCGGAAGGAACGGCGTGAAGTCCACGCTGGGAGACAACGAGCTGCTGATATTCGTTTGTTGGCTGTCCCTCGTGTTCCAATCGTCCACGAAACAGATTCCATATCGAGGCTGCCATCGTCCTGATATCCGGGATAAATAATAATGGCGGCGTTCCCTTCCTGCCTTGCCTGCCTCCCTCTTTGTGCGTCCCGTCTCCGTGTAATTACTGTGTCATAGATCATCTCTGTGATGGTTATTGATTTACTGGGAGCTGATGAAGTAGAGCAGAGTCATCAGACACATTTACAGGGAGTGGGTGTGTGTGCGTGTGTGTGCGTGTGTGAGTGTGTGAATGGGTCAGATTTGCACCCAGGGGCCACTCGACGGGAGGGGTCAAGAGGTCTGGGGGACAGAGTGGGGCTGCTACAGGAGCACAATGGAGAATCCAGGGCCGGTCTGGTTTGTTGTGCACACACCGTGAGGCTGAGCTTCTCATTCTCGCAGGAACGATGAAGCCATTCCGTCTCTCACAAAGCCGAGTACGAGAGGTTTTTTTTTTCTCTCTCTCTCCTCGTTTTTGTCCGTCTCTTCTCCGGCCTTTCTCTTCCATCGCGGCTTGTCTTAAATAACAGCCACGCTCGTCGGAGCGCGGCTCGGCGTTTCTGCAGCGATGGAGGCATCTTAGATGGAGACCAAGGACATGAGGAGGATGCTGAAGACGGGGGTTAGAGGAAGAACCGCTCTGATGAAAGCAGGAGACGTCAGCGCTGATGGGCCACAGAGTAGTAACAGCCTAGAAGGGGAACAGGCCGGTCCCTTAGACATTAAAGAGCATCACAAGCATCTTGTCTTTACCCAGCATGCATTGTGGTATTAGCATATACAGTCGAAACCTAATTAAAGATGCATGAGACGGCTGTAAATACATTTATTTCCTCAGCTCCTCGAGTGGGGACCTGCTTGATTTGGTACCCTTGCTTGGGACCACCATTTACAGGAGGGGTCATGTGATCCTTTGATTGATGAACTGTGTGACAGAGCAGTTGGCCCTCTGGACCCCCCCTCCCCAGATAAGCAGATGGGGATGAGGCAAAGGGAAGAGGGAGGAGACCGCTCTGGGGGAACATAAAAAAAAAGAGAAAGGCACAAATATACGGCGGCTAATGTAAAGGTGGAAAGAGGAGGGTGGTGCTGTAGCCCAGCGGACTCAGGCTGGTCAAGCTGTCGTCCTCAACCCGTGAACCGTTTAAAGCAGGTCATGCAGAAAAGCATCCACTCTTCTCCTCCTGCAGGAGAGGAGAACATATGTTCATCACGGGGCCGTCAATAATTGAATCGTCGCTCGTCTCCCCTGCCCCGGAGGCTGCGGCGGCCAGCCAATGGGAACGCCCGCTCCTTTCCCGTCCTCCATCCCCTCGCCCTCGTCTTTGGAACTTGGGAACAAACGCACGCGGGCAGGCCCGCCTCCGTACAGTAAGCTGCTTAGCGCAAACGAAGAGACGGCGGGCCATGGTCCCCTCCGCCCCCCCCCCCCTCCACTATTTTAGTCCGCCGTTCCGGTGGAAGAAAGGGAGGCCCTCCGTTGGTTAGAGGGAGATCGCTAACTCAGACAGGTCTTCCATGTGTGGAAAAGCAGAGGCATCATCAGGATTAAGGTCATCAGAGAGGGAGGGGGGAAGACACATCCAAAGGTCTGATGACAGTTTTTAGACAACCTTGCAAATTTCTGGATGAGTTAATCAGGTTTTTTTTTTTTTTTTTTTTTTGTGGCGTCTGCTGGTTTTAGATGGATTTTCCGCGCAGGTAAGCGCCGGTAAGGCCGGGGGTAGAGCGCCATTGTCTGTCAGCGTGTTCCCTAAGCAGCTTTGGGAATTATACAATATTTTTGGAGCCTCATCTGGTTCCGCGTAGTTGAACGCGACTCGCAGCCAGAGAGCCCGCGCCGGTAATATCTTTTCAAAGTTTAATCTAGGCATCGTCGGGACCGTGAAACGGAGCGCTTCATCCCTCTTCCCTGTTCGTCCGACAGCCGGCGGCTCCATTCGCAACGCCCGCCCGCCTCTCTGCTCCGACTTGCGCGAGCTTGCCCCGGAACGCCCCGATCGCTCACAGTGTTTTCCTCCTCCATCAGCCTCTGTGGAGACAGGTGTTGGCCCCGGTAGACGGCCTAGCGGTCAGACGGGAATGAGTGGGAAGAGCTCGGAGGGGCCCGGAGTGAGGCGCGGCGGGCGGGGCCGGCCTCTTGGCGGGCGGGGCCGGCCTCTTGGCGCGCAGGGGCGGCCTCTCCACGCCCACACGTGCCATCATTCATTCCCCGCAACATTCCCAAACCCACACAACACCCCCTTTCCCAGGAACTCTTGTTACCAGGAATTTAGTTACCTGGGTACAAATATTCTCAGGAATCTGCGTGGTTTGCGTTGTCCACCGCACCTCAAAGTTCCAGGAAGACGCTTTCCGATCAGGCTGTCGAGGCAGGAGGGAGGGGCACGGCGGTCTGGCCCTGCGCCATCGTTGCTGTGGTCCTTTTGGCTTTTCAGTTGCTCGTCTCGGCCTCGCTGTGTCGTCCGTCTGGCGCTTCGCTCCGCCAAATAGATCCTCCGCAAATAAGCTCCGCCCCGCGAAGACGCCGGAAAGAGCCCGGGCCTCGCCACTTCTCGCGCCGCCTCCCTTTTCTGAAGTTACGTTTCGCGCGCGCAAAAAAAAAAAAAAGAAATAAGGGCCGCGAGTGTGTTCCGCCGATCATGACTCAGGAATTCCCCTCTCACCCCCCCCCTCTCAACTGTGGACTTCTTTCAGCAAAAGTTTTGGAACTTTTGTTCCTGTGTAATTTAGTTGGAACGCTTTCCGAATTCCCGAGTAAACACTCGGAGTGAACAGGGGCTATTGTGTCCCATTAATCCCATTAATGTGCACCCATCGATCACCGAGCGCAGACTGTTGGACAGAGAAAATCCCTACCTCATCACCAACTAAGATTTTAAGGCGGTTTTCATCCATTCTTTTCCGGGCGTTATTCATAACAGCTCTGTGCAGTCGGAGGACACTCGCCCTCGAACAACCTTATGAGGAATGATATGATCACGACCCGGAGCAGAAGAATGAGGAAATCCCCCTGAGTGTTCCATCTCCCGGCTTCTCCTTGGCTTTGTAGTTAACCTTTACCCAGCAAAAACAGCCAGGAAGTATGTGCTGTTTACACGCGATAAGAGCGAGCAATCCTAATCCGCCGCATCAGGAGCAACAGGAACATTAAACCTGCTCCAGTTTCACCTTCCCTGATGATACTTGAATTGTTCTGCTGCCGGAAGAGCGTACCGGCTATAATGGAGCGCAGAGAGGGTTTAATACGGTGGAGGTAGGTAGAAGTAGCGCGAAAGAGTTTGCTAACATACGCGCCGACTGCTGAGTGACAGCGGGAGGTTTTTCTAAGTCGGAGTCTGGGCACCGACTCCCGGCTGCTCCGGGGATGATTGGCATTTCTGGGGCTCTGGCTGCGTTATGAGCTCAGACCCTCTCAGAACGGTCTCGCCGCGACGCCAGACTCAAGGCCGGGTCTGTCCTCACTCGGCCGAGTCCGCCCTTGTTTACTATTTCCTTCTTCTGCCGCCCTATTCCTTGTGATCCCACCCCTTTCCTGAAGTCCCTCCGTTTGCACCAGTGAGCCAGCATTTTCCCACAGCGCGCAGCTGAAGGCCGGGCCATTGTTTACTGCAGGAGGGGGGGGTTGGTGCTTCCTGGCTGCCAGCTCAGGGTCTACGCTGGTGTGAGAACAAGACAGATGTTACCACAACCGAAGTAAAACCGAATCCGAGCTGCCAAAATCGGAACCCACGGCATGTCGCTGCCGCGCCTCCGAGCGCCCCGTGGCATCTGTTTTTCTTAGGATAGAATAAAAGGAATCGTGCTCAGAGACACTTTCACCCCAGTCGTGGAGGTGAGGGTGTGTGTGTGGGGGGGGGTCTGCTTTAGAGCTGCCATTAGCAACACAAAGCTAATAATGTGAAGTAGCAGACAAACAGATATTTCCGAGGTCGCGCCAGCGTTTTCCCATTCCCAGTGTAGTGTTACAGTCATGAATAGAGACACTGTCTTTTTAAATGGGACGTGGAGAGGGGTGTGTGTGAGTAGCAGCAGACATCCTCTGGGAGCGGTTTGTTGTAATTCAGAGGGCAGAGGCTGCAGCCACGTTCCCAGATCCTCAAAAATAGCCTGGAAAACACGAGGCGAGCGTCTCCCGGCGAGGAATGCGACCCCGACCGGAGCCGAGGAGCCGGTCCGGAGAAGCCCCCGCCGGACAATGTTTCACATATTCAGCCGCTCGTGAGTGCCTTCGCCTTAACGCTCGGTTCGCGGGCGCGCTCGTTGCCATGGACGATTACAGCGCAGCTGCACGCCGCGGCTTTCGGAAAACCTCCCTCCGCGCATCCCGTCAAGGAAGTGAGATCGTTTTGGACAACACCGTTGGGCTTTTCTCTCTCTCTCTCTCTCTCTCTCTCTCTCTCCCCCCCTGATTTCTCAACATTCGTTTCAGAATTAATTACGAAAGCAAGGAAAGGTCAGGAATGCGCTTTTGAAAAGGAGGAGAGCCGTTAATGTCAGAACAGTCGGAGAGCAGAGGTGTTGGGAGCGGGGTGGGTGAGGGGGGTGGAAGGACAAGTTCAGGCACGAACATGAAAACTATTCGGCGCCAGAGGCGCACCGAAGGTTTCAAAGTTAAAGCGGTACCTGTGTAAATGTGGTCTTAATAAAAATGCAGCGGCCAGATGCCGCTCTCGCTCTGCCTCGCCGCGTGGGAGGGAAGTCACGGCTGTGTTCTTCCGCCGGTGAACTCCAGCGCTCGCCTGCTTCTTTGTCCAATGCCACAGGGATGTTTGAATATTCGGGTCAAGAAGTGTGCAGCGCGCTGCCTCTATTCTTCTGCACGCCGGGCTACTATTTCCCCAAGCCCTTCACGCATTATACAAGAGAAAAAAAGGAAGGAATGAGCACATTTACATATGCGCTAAACTAAAATTAATCACCATTAGACGCACTCAGTGAACTTTTATCAGGGTTATTTTTGGCCACTTATTTCCCAATGTTGCTGTGACTTAAGCCTTGAGTCATGCGTCTCTCGGGGATCTAATAGATTACTTTTGTGGTTTAAACGTGGTTATTACACATCTATGATGGTAACCGGGACACAGGGAACAGGAACACGGGCAACTTTTCCACCGGTGGGACTCAATTTCTTTCAGACCGAATTCGGATTGTAATGGAACTCACTCAAACAGTGCCGCAGCCCGCAGCTAAATAATTATGTCCTATCTTTGCTCCATTAATTTAGCATATTTTAGTGCTGAATTTATGAGCGCGCTAAACGTTAGCTACAGGAAGCTTTAATTGCAGAGTGGAAGGGACGAGGCTGAATTTCTTGGTTTTTAACGCAACCTTTAAAGGTCACCCGCCGGGCCGAGGGGACTCATCTATTGGTGTACGGTGTATGTTTTTTTTTTTGTTGGTTTTTTTTGGTGCACTACTGCTGCACATCTGTCTGAAATTTCTGGAGGCTTAATGGGAGTCAAATCTGTTCCTCCCCCGAGACGGCAGCGGATGTACTTACAGCTCAGAGCGAGCGTCTGAGCAGGAGGAGTGGGATGGCCCGGCGAGGCTGCGACGTTTCGCTGACGTGCTCGGAGATTTAAAAGCACGTGGCGGCGGCGGCGGCGGCCTTGACGCTGTTCCGTGGGGTTGGGACGCGGCGTGGCGGCAGGGCTTGAGGATTACGGTTCCGTTCTGCCAACCGCACATCAGGAGGACTTCCCTGGAGGTCCCGAGCTATCGCTGCCATTCCTCCGTTTCGCCTTCGACCTCGGTTCTCGTTACCGTGGCGACGGCGATGTCTGGAGATCCCAGCCCGCACGTCGCATCCTGCACGGATGAATACGTGAAACATCGAAGCCCAAACAATCGTATTAGCTCATCCTGAGTAATCGCATGTGGAGGCCTGCAGCTGCTAATGTCATCTCCCTCCCCAGAGGTTGGGGCTTTCTTCGCCCAGCTGTTCTCCCCCCCGTTTACTCACATCCCATCTCCAGACGGCCCGCGCTCTGCCTGCCCGCCTCCTCCTCCTCCTCCTCCTCCTCCTCCTCCTCCTCCTCCTCCTCCTCCTCCTCCTCCGCCTGCTTCCCGCAGCGATGGTCCCAGCAGATGTTGCGCTGGATTTCCTCCCCGTGCGACGGGGGGAGCTGGAATCCTGTCGCGCGCGCCCCCTCTGCCCCTCCGTGAGTCACCTTCTGAAAGCGCTCCCGTGCGATGAGCGACAGCTTTAGCGAGATCAGCTCCTCCGCAGACGGGTCCTTTTGTCGTGCCGTTTTCCCTCGTCTTCCCGCGTTTCCTCCTCACTCCAATCTGAGAATATGAAGAGCGGCACGCCACCATGGAGCTGATATCCTCCGCCGCTCCTCTGTCACGTTTACATTACTGCCTGCAGGGCTCTAGCGCCCCATGTGACCCACCACGTGCATTAATGATTAATAGCCGTGCGTGTTTGCAGCACTTGCGCCGTAAATGGACTGTTTGTTTTCTTTTGTCCACGTTGGACACGTCGGTCTCAACGGCGACACCATTACGAGTCCCAGTGATTGGGCGGAGAGATCCTCGCACAATCGAGAAGAGTGCGACTTCCTGGCGGCGTCGGGGCGTTTGCCCGCTCTCTCCCGCCCTTAAAAGCGTCCGTGCTCTTCTCCGCTGAAAAGGCCGTCTTTGTCCGGCTCCTCCCCCTCCAGGACGTGGGGACGACGCGGGCTCCGCTGACGGGACTCGCTCCACAAAGGCGTCCGCGCGCGGGTTTCAGGTTCTATTCTGCGACGGCGCCCGCGGCGCCCTCTCCCTCGGACCCTCTCAGCGGCGTAATCCCTCCTTTGTCTTGGGTGTGCATCGCCTAGCGCGGCCTTGGCCGCGCCCTGTTGTCGCCCGTCCGCTTAAGTGCACGCCTGTCCTCCTGTTTCATTTCGCCGTCCTCGTTATGGCTTTCATCACTGCCCAGAGGCCGCGGGTCAGTGAGAATTAAAACGGGTGCTTTAGCCACCGCATCTTCGACCCCCCCGCAGCGGGGGCTCTTTCGGTGCTCCGTTGACCCGATTGAAGCCTGAGCCCCGAGGCCCGCAGCCACACGTCAGTTGTTCGGCTCAGAGCGCCGTTCTGCACCAGCGGCGCCTGACAGCAGCAGCCTGCCCCCCCTCTTTCTCACCCAACCCGGTACCACCCCCCCACCGTCTCATCGTGGTCCAGACGCTTGTGTCGTCTCCATCCTCCATCCGTCGCCGCTCGCTCCGTCTCAGATGAAGAAATAGCAGATGGCGTGCGTTCGCGGGTTTGGCGTTTCCGGGAGCGTCGCTTCCTCTGCGCTTTTATCCGAGCCCTCCCGTCACTAACGCGGCGGAAAAGTTTCCCCGCAGACTCGCTTGAAGGCCGTCGAACCTTTCCCCTGGCGAAGGAGCGGGCGCCGTTGGGACGCCAGCTCGCTCATCCGCCGGCCCTCGTGGCCCCGCCTCTCCTCGGCGTGCTGCCACCCGCCCGGGCCTCGGTGTTTATTTGGGCCGGCGCTGTCGGAGCAAATCGCTTCGGCCGTCTTGGCGCGGGAGGAGCATCGATTGTTGTAAAAGCTGATCTGGCGGCCAGCGCGGAGCGTTGCGCGGCGGGCGCTAAGGCCTTAATCGCGTTTGTTGTTGGGAGTTATGTCACGAGCTCTGGCGCTCGCACGGACGCCCCTTTCTGGTGGCGGTAACCTGGGACGCGGCACAGGGGGTCCTGTGTCCCGCGGAGCGAGGATTAGCTCGCTTCACGCGCTTCTGCGGTTTGTGTTGTTGCTGTTTCCTCATCTCCTCAACCTCCCGGTAGGATTTGGAGTTTCAAGGCCACGTCATTTAAGTTGGCGCACTTTAATTTGGCTTATCTGGCGCTATCGGTATAAATACAGCCCCCCCCCCCCCCCCCCTCCTGAAATCAGCGCGTTAGAAGCCTGAGTGCCTCGACGCCTCCGTGGCTTGAAGGTTTTCCGACTGTATCAGATGGCAGACGGGCTATCAGATGAACTCTTTCTGCTGGATCCCGATAAAGCGCAACCGTCGGCTCAGACGAATCCATTAGCCGATGGGCGCTCGCTGGTGCTCGCTGGTGCTCGCTGCTAAGTGAGTTCCTATTGAACGGAAGCCTGGAACAGTTCTGAGTCAGTACCGATCACAGACTGTTTGGTTGTTTTTTTTTTTTCCTCGTTTTTTTTTTTTTTTTAATCATGTTTGAGCAAAAGCACCAGGAAAAAAAAAAAAAAAAGAACATATTTTTTTTACCTGACCTTTTCAACTGTGTCGTTTACTGATGGGAGTTTACTTTATGAGTCCGGGGAAGCTTCTGAACCACAGGCCCGCAGCGTCTGACTTATTCAGATGAGCGGAGCCAAGCCCGCGGGTCCAACAGAACTGTTCTGTGGATCTCTCTGCGGAGTCCTCCAAAAATCCCCCAGATCAGCGCCTCCAAAACGTGGCGCTGATCTGAGGAGGGGGGGGGGCGATTGTTGTTTGGAGGAGAGGAGAGGAGAGGTCTTTTAATGCTGCGTGGCTGCGGCGTTAAAAGTGTGCCCTCGACGCATCCTTCACGACTTTGCCCTCCATTTTCCCCAACGCTAACGGGCCCCTTTTTGCAGTGGGTTGAGCACAATCACACCGAGGGTCCCTCCGTTTCATTTCCATGAATAAATAAGAGCCATGTGAGCTCTCAGATTGTGGACTGTGATTCTGATATTAATCTGTCTCTAAAAGATCGCCCCCCTCCCCTCTGCTTACTTATCTTTTGCCTGGTACCCGGCCAGCCAATCACAAAGCAGCTCCCGAACACCTCGCTTGGCAGCTCCGTTAGGTGATTCCATACGACCGTTTCCCAATTTCACATCATTTTAACGGGATTGCTGACGGGGGGAGGGCAGATCATCGGACGGAGGATTTGCGAACAAAGGCCGCTGCCCGCCCGGAGCTAATCTGCCATCATGGGCGTGTTTATTTTTTTCCTGGAATGCTCGTATTCCGCGGTCCAGAGACGATGCGCAGCACATGCACCGGCCTATTCACATACTGTACACGGGATTAGGGTGTAAGCCGGCGTCAGCGGGGCTGCATTATCAGACCGTTCTCCCTCATTACAGCAGCATTTGACCCCCACCCGCTCACGCCGTGCAACACGTGCGCCGCCGTCCACGGCCCCCGCAAGCACAGAGCTTCTCCTGCGACTGAGATTCCGTCAGAATTTCCTGACGGTTTCTCGGCAACAGCAGCGGAAACGAATGCAGAACTTCTGCTCGCGGCATAATTGTTAATTTATGTTAACAAATCTCTCGCTGGTGATCGAACACGTGTTGTCTCTGTGCCATTCGGCCCGGTCCCCTTACGCCCCCCCGGCTCTCCTAACGCTTTTCCCCTCCCCTCGCAGATCTCATCTGATGCCCAGGCTGAAGGAGTCTCGCTCCCATGAGTCATTGCTCAGCCCCAGCAGCGCCGTGGAAGCCCTGGACTTAAGCATGGAGGACGAAGTCATCATCAAGCCCGTTCACAGCAGCATCCTCGGGCAGGACTACTGTTTCGAGGTGAGACGTCAACGTCACTCCGAGTCGATATACTCGAATTAATTGGCTTCGACGGGCAATTACTGGCATTTTCAAAGCTAATACCAGTGTGGGAATTGTATCCAAATAATCCACTGCTCTGTTTTCTGGAACCCTTCCACAGCAGAAGCAAGCACCAGATGTTAATAAGCTGATGGTAACAGCCAGAGAAGAAAGCTAAAACAGGGCTGGACAGCTGATTACATTCACATCACTTCTTTATTAAGAATTTTCTTCGTTTAGCATTTAGAAATGTCTATTTCAGTCATGAATTCACTGAGTTTAATTAGAGCAAGCACCATCGTCTTATGTGAGGCTGTATTTAATGCCACTCTTATTAAGGTCATCTAGCCCTTAGATGCTGAATCCGTGGACCTTGCTGACACAGACGTTATTTAAGGCTACTCACAGTCACCAGGACGGTTGCCGTCCAGCGTGAGCTTTGACCCTCCCTCGCCTCCCTCGTCTCCCCTCCGTAGGTCACCACGTCCTCGGGAAGCAAATGTTTTTCCTGCCGCTCCTCGGCCGAGAGGGACAAATGGATGGAGAACCTGAGGAGAGCGGTGCAGCCCAACAAGGTGAGCCCGCGTCCGCCGGAATCGGGCGAGAAATCCTGGATGAGAATCAGAGTAATGCTGTTTATTCCTCCTGTTTACAAGCATCCAACTCCAGTCTGCGTCCTGGTGTTTTATTAAATGGATTTGTAAGCCTGAACATTCTGTTAGATGATCAAACAGCTTCAGTGATAATAAGGAATCATTCTGTTTTGTACCCTGGAAAGACAATCTGGGAGAATATTAATGATGAAAATATTACAGAACTCGCCGGAACGCTGCTCCACATCAGCGCCAGGCTCCTAAGATGTGCAACTCTTTGTGAGTTAGCGTCATTATTGGCTCCGCTCATCTTCAGAGGTGCTTCTGAGGCGGTCTGAATAATGGGCCAATAACACCAGACACTCTTGGGAAAACCGGTCGATGGCGGCGTGCGAATGAGTCCGAAAAAAAAAAAAAAAAAAAGACTGCAGAAGATAAAAAGCTTCCTAAACTGTCGTTATTACTGATGATGACTAGAGCGCTGTCAGGCTTTTTTTTTTTTTTTTCCGGTCCCGTTGCACAGCTCGTTTTTGTTCCTCAATCCTCCTGTTTCTGAACTCCCGGAGGAGACGGCGGTTGGTGTCCCACTCAACGGCCCCTCCTTCTTGTCCCCAGGACAACAGCCGCCGGGTGGAGAACATGCTGAAGCTGTGGATCATCGAGGCGAAGGACCTGCCGGCCAAAAAGAAGTACTTCTGCGAGCTGTGCCTGGACGACTCGCTCTACGCCCGCACCACCTGCAAGCTGAAGACCGACAACGTCTTCTGGGGGGAGCACTTCGAGTTCAACAACCTGCCCGCCGTCAAGAGCATCACGGCCCACCTCTACAAAGACACGGATAAGAAGAAGAAGAAGGACAAGAACAACTACATCGGACTGGTCAACATCCCCGTGGCGGCC
The DNA here is from genome assembly GCA_911728415.1 of Lagocephalus sceleratus. NCBI lineage: Eukaryota > Metazoa > Chordata > Actinopteri > Tetraodontiformes > Tetraodontidae > Lagocephalus > Lagocephalus sceleratus. The sequence continues at coordinate 3,378,421 of CAJVRN010000148.1, forward strand.
GTGACGGGGCGGCAGTTTGTGGAGAAGTGGTACCCGGTGAGCATGCCAACCCCCCCCAAGGGCAAGACGTCGGGACCGATGATCAGGATCAAGGCGCGCTACCAGAGCATGAGCATCCTGCCCATGGAGATGTACAAGGAGTTTGCCGAGTACACCACCAACAACTACATGCTGCTGTGCTCGGTGCTGGAGCCGGGGATTAGCGTGAAGAACAAGGAGGAGATGGCGTGCGCGCTGGTGCACATTCTCCAGAGCACCGGCAAGGCCAAGGTCAGTAGCGCAAATGTAATTCCTCCGCATTCTGTCCTCCCCCCCGCTGAGAAACAGCCCGGAATGTCGGAACATTTCCGAGGGCCCGGGGAGCCGTCAGGTTTTTCCCGTTCGCTTCCCCGACTCTTGACCCCTCCCCCCTCCTCCCTCCCCCCCGCCCTGCAGAGGGAGAACAGACGGCCGTGATTTTCCCCTCCGTTCTCTTTCAACTCCGGCTAATCCCTCCCGTGGATCGGCGCGTATAGACGGGGGAAGACGAGCGCCGCCGCCTGCAGCGGGCGGGAGCCCCGGCCCCCCCGGACTCGGATCGGCTCCAAAATAACGCGGCCCTATCTTCTGAGGACGCGGAGAAGCCCGGCCGGTTCGCCGAAACTAACTAATCTTTGTGGCGTGATCCACAGCTGCGCTGATAACTGACCAGAGAGAGCAGAGACGCATGAGAGGATAACAGCGCTAATTCACAGCAGACTGCAGGAAGCTCGTCGGTTTTATCCACGTGTGATCTGATTACTGCGCGAATGTCGATTTATAAGGCAGTAATAAAGTTAGATTTCATTCGGATCAACTCGGGGTCGTTGGTGCTGCAGAGGTCGGAGCTAAAGTTAGTGCCTAGATCCAGACCCTAAAGAATGTTGCGTCAACCCACCAGAGGTGAAGCATCGGCGTAGCGACGAGCAGATTTGTCCCCGTTTGATATTCAAACGCGGCGCTTCGGTTCTGGAGTCAGACGCGTAGAAACGCCTGAAATAACCGTCCTTTTTTTAGTTCCTGTCTCCTTTTGTCAGTCTCTCCCTCTCGTCTGCCTCACTCGTCTCCGCCGCTCCCCCCCGACAGCATCTCATCACCACCGCTTTGAAACTTTTCTGCTACTTTCAATTAAGCCACTTTTAAAAGTTTTTTTTTTTTTTTTTTTACTTCGTCTCAGCCTTTCTGATGGCTTTTTTTTTTTTCCCATTTTAGGTGTGTGTGTGTGTGTGTGTTCGAGGGGGGGGTGTTCAAGGTCGCCCACAATTACGCCACGATTACACAATGTAGTCATTTCCTCGTGACAGAGGCTTTCACGGGGAGGAAATTCGATTTTCTGCAGTTCTGTTGCTGCAGACAAAAGCAGCGGCTGGATTCTGGGAGACTGATCAAAACTCGAAGAGTGACCGATGCCACTGTTAGCCAGCGCGCCCCCACGCCCCCCCGCTCGCCGCAGACGCGCGCTTGATTATGTTAGCCTTAAATGGAGCGAGGCGGGATGGATGGCGCTGTCATCGCAGGCCCGGAACGCGCGGCGGTGCCGGGGAAACTAAAGTCAAGGCCTAATTAGGAGATCCTCTGTGGCGTTGGGGCTGATTTCACGTCCGTCTCAGACAAACTTGATAGAATCCACAACAACGGTGGCGTTTTTTTTAATATACCCTAGATTCACAACGGAGGGATTCTGGACCCGGGGAGGGTCTATCAACTGGGTTTATGACCCCCCTCCCCACCCGCCAGCACAAATCATCTGCCGTATTGATCCGGTCTCCACACCCCGCTCCCCAATATTACCTCCCCGCGTTGCTGCCTCTGCTCGATTTACACTCGCCCCCCCACCCCCCCACCCGTGGTCGACCTCCTGCTGGCGGGTCGGTGAATTACGCTGCCATTAACCTGCCGGTGGGGTTTACCAGCCAGCGCTGTCGAGGAGAACAGTCGGGAACCTGCTCGTGCCTCCCGGGGAGATGACTGACGTCCGCAGAGCGCTGATCACAGGAAGCGAGTTTCGAGAGCGAGAGAATCTACGGCGGATAAAGAGCGCTCCCAGCCCTGCGACGAGCTAGTCGAATTCCGTGCTCCACTCGGGGGGCCTTTTCGAGCTGTGTGTCAGAAGTTGGGGCCTGCCTCCCCGAGCTCCCTGCCGCCCCCCCCTCTGCCTCCGTGAGGGATGCGAAGCGGTCGTTGAGGAGGAAGCTGGCGCGGTTGCCGCGCGGCTGCTGATGGTTATTAATGCTCAGATGCTCGCTGCGGCTCCGGCGGAGGTTTAATCACAGAGGCGACACCTGAGGCTTTTTAATAACGCCGCCGCGGTCCTCAGCGGCCGCCGGTGATGGAGAGACGATGGAGCTCCTCCTCCTCCTCCTCCGTCTCCTCGGCGCGCGGGAGACTTCCTGTTTGTTTCCCTTCGATGCAGATGTTTCGCAGATTTCTTTTTTAACAGATATCGATGAGAAAAGACAAACGAGGCCCCCCCCCGGGCTCGTTCACGTCTTCGGCAGCCCCTCCAGAGGCTGAAGTCGGCTGGCTTTGGTCTAATTTTCTGTCTTTCCGCCTTCATCGGGGAGATGGTTTTGAGCTTTCAGCTCACGTTCTTCTCCCTGTCAGAGCAGCCGACTGGACAAGGACGAACACTCCGCTGAAGTGTAACGATCTTTTTAGGGCGGCACAAGCCCCCCCCCCCCATCGTCAGGAGCGTTTAATGGCACCGACCGCCTGCAGCTAAACATGCGAGCACAGCCGACTGATTCTGATACACAACTCCCCCCCCCCCCCTCCACACACACACACACACACACACACACACGCCACCACCAATGGGACGAACCGCCTCCACCTCCGCCCGACCTCGGGTGCTCTCCGTTAACCCTGCGCGACCTTTACAGGAAGGCGCCAGCTGCACCGATGTAACAGTAGCCGCCAGCCTCCGGGGAGAGGAAGATGAGGATGAGGAGGAGGAGGGGTGGGGGGGTGGGAGAGTGGTTCCGGTTTTTTCCTTCTTCCGCTGCCTTTTCTCCAGAGCCGAAGAAGGGCTCATTGATCAGTTAAATTCATAAAGTTGTCGGGTGTCTAGTTTTCCTATTTGCTCACCTCTCTGTTACAGCTCTCCAGTTCCACAGCCGTCATTTTCAATCTAAATGCTAATGCTATCCGCCGCTCTTTTTCTGCTTTGTGTGACACGCTGACATGAATGTCAACACTCGAAGCACCGGGAGACAATCAACACTTCGTTTTAAACGAATCACAATAGTTTCACGCCGATCGCGCGTCAGATAATGTTGGTTTATTGGATAACGGTGGATTAATACCACCCTGATGCTCATTCAGTCATTGAAGTAGAGCCTAATGAGGCAGATGGTGGCGAGAAATATGCTCAACAGTGACAGAGTCACCCGAGCAGGCAAGGGAGAGCTTCCTGTGTAACAGGCAGAAACCCCCGAGCAGGACCGGGCTCATTTGGGCTTCAGATCGGGTGCTTGCGAGCGCCTCTGGGTCGAGGTAATGGCGCGTGTCCTGCAACAGAGTGTGACTTCAGAGTCAGGGTGTGTTCCCGAGCCCGAGCCCAATCTGCCGGAACGATCAAAAGGGGCTTGTTTAATTCCACTTTTGAGTCTGTTTTGTGGGACCGCGATGCTAAGCGGTGCAGCAGGAGCGGAATATTGGTGGGCAGAGATGAGAGGCCTGTGCACACACTCGGGGCTCCGCTCCTGTGTGTGTGTGTGTGTGTGTGTGTGTGTGTGTGTGTGTGTGTGTGTGCAGCCGTGGAAGGGGCTTTATGAGTTTTTATTGGCAGGTAAACACCTACAGGGACCTGCTCGTCGTTTTCGACGGGACTTTGCTCCCCGCTATTTATTAGATTTTATCAGCTCTGCGGCGTCTCCAAAGCCCCTGCTCGGCCTTCCCTTCTCTTATCTGTGTGGCAGCAAAACAGAGACTTTGCATCTCCTCAGGTAGTTAGGAAGAGAATAATTAGACAGAGGAAAAGAGGCCTAGTTTAAATATTTTGCATGCTAACTGCTGCGTTTAGAGGACTTTTAGAACTCTAGCTCTGTGCTGCTGCATGCCCGAAGAGCAGCACAGAGCTACACACGCAAGCCAGGACACCTCACACAGCTGCGAGTCTGTCCGTCAGCAGCAAGTGTCGTTATCGATGTTGATGTGCACGTGAACCGCGTCATCGGCGGGGCACCCACAGCCACGCTAAACGGATGAAATCAAAAACACCCAAAGAGCTTGTCAAGAGTAGCAGAACTAGACTCTCTGCTGACGCTTCATCTCTCTCTCTCTCTCTCTCTCTCTCTCTCTCTCTCTCTCGCTCTCTCTTTATCCGTCGCCTCCAATCAGGCCTGCATTTGTCTTGGCACCCCGATATGGAGGCCGTAACAGGGAAGAGTGGGTGCAGCCATGGGGGGGGGGTAGAAAAGGTCGTGATTGCGATGACATTTTCTCCCTTTAGAAACAGACCCCCGGTCTAATAACGAGGTGGGTGTCCGTCCGGAGCGGCGGCAAAGGTCGGGCTTCATCAGCCACGCGCTCCTCTTCTCCCAAATATTCTTTATTTATAAAGCCGGAGCATTCTTTAGACATCAAAACCAACGGCGTGTCGAACAGTGCCCTGGGTTCATCCTGCTGCCTGATCTTACTGTCGGGGTCAGTTTGTTGGAAAATGTCCACAGTGATGCATTTTTAAATGGGCGCATTAATAATGAAGAGGCTCGCTGAAGCCAGCGTGCCATCGCTCGGGGGGCCCTCTCCCTGCGGGGAAACCAAATTCTTCCACATTTTCACGTGTCACCGTTTTGTTGCTGGTAGACTCACACATACACACACACATGCCCCAGAGAGCAGGCTCTAGGTTCAGGGTGTGCTCTCTCCAGCTTCCAGTGGTGCGTTCAGGGACAAGTGCATGCGTGCTGGGTGGAAATATGTTGAGAAAAAGGCTGCCCCCCCTCCCCCCCCCCCGTCGGTGGGTGATTGGCTCCCTGTGGTGTATCTTTGATTAGCTGGATAACACGCCGCCGCAGAATCCATCCGAGGCCCTCAGTCGCCCCCCCCGTCTTCTCTACTTCTTTAAAGGCTGGCGCTCGTCTCCCTCCTCTCCTCCATTTCCCTCTCTGCCGCTGTCACTCGTCTCTCTCACCGACTCCCCCAGTTTAACAAGCAGCCGGGGGAATTACATAAGAGCGCACCCAGAAATTTGTGGAAGGGATCTAAACAAGGGCTGATTCATCCTCATCCGCGTCTGTTTTCTTTTCCCTCCTTCCAGACTTTGAGTTCGGGGAGCTTTAATGTCTCCGTCGGTTATTTTTCATCACCTGATGAATTCTTTATAAACTCGCGCGGAGATGACTCGGGGAAAAATGACAAGACGAGTTAATTCTTCCAGGAGAAACATTAGCGCGGGATCGATACGAGCGGGGAGAGCTTTCAGATGTGGGAAACAAAGGCCGGGTTTGTTCTCGTTCGCTCGGACCGAAACATGACGGATGTCAGATTCCGCCTTTGAGCTCCCGCATGAAAGCGAAGAATCTGTTTACTGCCGCTCAAAGGGAAAGGGAAAAAAGAGAGAAAAAAAAAATCAGTCCTGTCACTTTTTCTTTTCTTTATTTATTTTTATTTCCAGCGCCGATGCCTCTGTGCATGCACATGTCACATCCAAGGCGTGATATGAATAGAGCTGTTTTGTTTGCCGGCCGCCGTGACGGCGCAGCAAATTGAGAAATATGACTCGGGATGGCGCGCGCGGCGCAGGTGACGGAGCGGGCCCACCTGAGTCCCGGCTCGGGGCGGGCGGAGGTGCCGAACGCCACGTTCCCGCCTGGCGTTTGGTGATTTGTACTTTGATTCACGCTTTCTGATGACTTCTGATGGTGTTTGGAGCAGCAGCAGCAGCACACTCTCACAAAAGGAAGGGAACTCTTGGCCCTTGTTCTTGTTTTTTTTTCTCACCATTCCCCACCTCCTGCTTCTTGTAGGACTTCCTCACAGACCTGATGATGTCTGAGGTGGACCGCTGCGGGGAGAACGAGCACCTGATTTTCAGAGAGAACACGCTGGCGACAAAGGCCATAGAGGAATACCTGAAGCTGGTGGGACAGAAGTACCTGCAGGATGCCCTCGGTAAAAGAACGCCCGGGCAGCCGTTGTTTTGTTTTTCTACCAATTGTTTGCATTCTAATCCAACCTCTGCAGTGTGAGTCCAAGGTCAGATGGAGCGTGTTTGTCCCTCTGTAGTCCTGACGTGAGGCTCAGGGAATGTCCCCCCCCGCTTCAGAAATCTACAGAGCCCCTTTAAACACGCACATCCGTTCTGGAGATAGCTGCATCTCTTCTGCTTTCTTCACTCGATATGTGTTTATATCTGTGTGTGTGTGTGTGTGTGTGTGTGTGTGTGTGTGTGTGTGTGTTCTTGTTCTTCTCATTCTACTGGCAAAATGAGGACATTTATGGGAAGCGAGGACATCTTGTCTGGCTCTCCTTCAAAGGACTTTGAGGTCGTAGTTTTCAGGTTCAGGTTAGAATTGGGTTTGGGTTCAGGGAAGGGTCAGAGTCAGGTGTTAGTTGTGATAGGGGGGGTGTTAGATCATTGAAAGTCCTCTCTGTCTTGTCCCACTAGATAGTCCACACATTGTTAGTCTCATTGCGCTTGCACAAAATTATCAAGGTTATTCAAGCCAAGTTATTCTTTTTTGCAAGTTCAATCTTATTCAGCTCACGAAAGCTTCAAAGTCTCACAATCTTTTTTAACATCCTTGGCAGAGTTAAATATAGAGCCAGTGAGCGTGGAGTCATTTTCTTTACTCGCGCCAACAAGCACGTCTTGAGCGGACTCTGTCCCTCTCCTCAGGCGAGTTCATCAAGGCTCTGTACGAGTCGGACGAGAACTGCGAGGTGGATCCGTCCAAGTGTTCGTCGGGCGACCTGCCGGAGCACCAGAGCAACCTGAAGATGTGCTGCGAGCTGGCCTTCTGCAAGATCATCAACTCGTACTGGTGAGCCCGCCCTGTCGATTAGGCCTGACGCAATACAGCCGAGGAGGAGGGAAATCGTAGCCGGGAATTTGTATTTTATCTTTATTTTATTATCTCGCGGCTTTATTCGCAATCAAAGCGGATTCTAATTGGGTCGCACGCCAGTTGGCAGAAGTTCTCCCTTTCTAAACGCCATCTGTCAGTTGTGGCTTTTTTTTTTTTTTTTTCACTTTTGCTTTTCTTTAAAGCAACGTCGATGTGAAAACCAGTAATTATCTCCAGCCCATCACGCAGCAGCTGTGAAAGTAAAACTTATCAAAACTGAGGATTAAAGACATCAGAAAATAGAGGAGCTCAGATTATCTCCACCTCTTCAGCTAACGGGCTTATTTTTTTTATTTTTTTTTGCTCCCGCTCTCAACAGCGTCTTTCCACGCGAGCTGAAGGAGGTGTTCGCGTCCTGGCGGCAGGAGTGCAGCAACCGGGGTCGCCCGGACATCAGCGAGCGTCTGATCAGCGCCTCCTTGTTCCTGCGCTTCCTCTGCCCGGCCATCATGTCGCCCTCGCTCTTCAACCTGATGCAGGAGTACCCCGACGACCGCACGGCGCGCACGCTCACGCTCATCGCCAAGGTCACGCAGAACCTGGCCAACTTCACCAAGTGAGTCGGAGGCTTTGGCCGGTCCGTGGGTGGTGCTGGTGGTGGTGTGTGTGTGTGCGCGTGTGTGTGTGTGTGTGGGGGGGGGTCGGTCTCTGCTAAAGCACCTCTTTTCTTTTGTGCTGTCAGGTTTGGGAACAAGGAGGAGTACATGTCCTTCATGAACCAGTTCCTGGAGCACGAGTGGACCAACATGCAGCGCTTCCTGCTGGAGATCTCAAACCCAGAGACCATCTCCAACACGGCGGGCTTCGAAGGGTACATCGACCTGGGCAGGGAGCTTTCCACGTTGCACTCCCTTCTGTCTGAAGTGGTGTCTCAAATGGACCAGGTACCTTTGATTCTGCAAATATTTAGATTTCACTGCCGCAGACAAACATGATGAATGGGCTTGGTGGAGGGGAGAGCTAAAAGCCTAAAAGGCCTTCAGAATGTGACTCGCGCCGCAACGTCGCAATCTTCGTGCTGAATCGCTCGCTAATTCCCGACCGCTTTACATAAACGGAGGGCGCGGCGGAGCCTCGGCAGCGGAAGGAAGCGCATTAACGGATTTACAGGGGGGGCGCGCGTTTGCGTCCACTCCGGTAATCTTTTCAACTCCCGTTTCTCTCAGAGCGCTGCTTCCAAACTGGGTCCGCTGCCCAGAATCCTGCGGGAGGTGAACGCGGCTCTGTCCAACCCGTCCAGCGCGCAGATGATGGCGCCGGGCCTGTCCTCGGAGCACATGGCCTCGCCCCCGATGGAGGCCGGCTGCGGCATCTCCTCGGGCCTGCAGAAGATGGTGATAGACAACGACCTCGCAGGGTAAGAGACGTCTCATTTGCACCCTCAGAAAAGCCCCTTATTTCTCATATATAGTGGGAAATGAGTAACAGAAACTCAGTCGTACTAACCTAAACCACATGGATTTGAGGAGGAGCCACTAGAAGTCTTTGGGGAAACGTATTTAACTGCTAATTGAACGGGTCTCCAGTACCGCCGCGGGCTCTGACAGCAACGCTTACTCACAAACGGGGGAAGTGAGAAACAGCAACAGGGCCTGACACATTCTCATTCCGCGCAGAAGTACAATAATTACCCTCGTCGCAGGGGGCCGGCTTTGCCCTCTGTGGCCGCGCGCAGACGCGCGCCCGCTGGCTCAGCTTATCTCGTCCCCGTCCTCCTCCGCCCGACGTACGAAAGGGAGGCAAGGTGAGACCGCGAGAGATGAATACGGAGGCGGGCGGGGAGATAAATGATTAACAGCGGCGGCGGCGGCTGTCTCGTAAACACCGCCAGCGCATCAGCAGGCAAATGAGCGTCGACTGTACACAGCAGGAGGATGAGGCGAGCGGAGAACCGGGAAGTTGGACAGATAGCATCATTCTAGCAAACAGAGGCCCCGAATCAATAAAACTAATTAAGTAAAATCCCCGTATGGGCCGATGTCGGAGGCCGCCCTCTTTACTCTATCGCAATTAATGTTTGCTCGTCTACTGAAGGACGCTTTGCAATTATCTGTGCTCGTGCGTACGCCCGACGGAGAACCTGAGCAGCATCCAGATGAGCCCAAGGTTCTCTCTGAATCGATCCCTGTCCGGATCGGTGACATGAAAAGGGGAGGAATAGAAGGGAGGGAGAGAAGAGAGAGGAAGTGCTGGGATTAGGGAAGGAAAGAAAAAGGGTGATGGATGAGGGTGGGGTGGGGGGGGTAATGAGAGGGACAATTAGAGGACAGGAGACAAAGTCCGTTGTCCCGTGTGTGATGTGCTTGTGGGTCTGTTCCTCGCAGGCTGGTGGACTTCACCAGGTTACCCTCCCCCACGCCAGAAAACAAGGACCTCTTCTTTGTGACACGGAGCTCAGGAATCCAGCCCTCCCCGGCCCGCAGTTCCAGCTATTCCGAAACCAATGAACCCGACCTGGGCATGTCCAATGGCAGCAAAAGCCTGTCCATGGTGGACCTACAGGACCCTCACAATCTGGAAGGGGGCCCGGGGCCCAGTTCCTCAGACACCGTAGGCGAGGTCCCAGCGTCTCTGGGAGGCTGGACAGCTCGAATCCCCCAGGCCAGCGTCCCCACAGGGAGAAGACCGGGTCAGACCCCCACTGCCACGGAGGGCACCCCGGGCAGGCCCGCCCAGCTCTTAGCCCCCCTCTCCTTCCAGAACCCAGTCTACCAGATGGCGGCCTGCCTGCCCGTTTCCCCCCGTGGCATGACCGACTCCGGCTCGGAGTGCCACAGCTCCGTCAGCTCCCACAGCAACAACGAGGACGGTCCGGCCGGGGGCAAGCACGCCTTCCTCAACCACGGCGGCGGCGGGGGCGGGGGCAGCAGCGGCGACGAGTACCCGAGGCGCTCGGGGGAGTTCAACCGCCGGCAGCTGTCGCTCACGGAAATGCACCACCAGCCCACCGTCCCGCGGCAGAACAGCGCCGGGCCGCAGCGGAGGATAGACCAGCCCCCGCCTCAGAGCATCACCCGGGGCCGCACGCCGCCCAACCTGACCGGGGGCCCTTATCCGCGGCCCTCCTCGGGCAACATGATGACGTCGTCGCCGGACTGGCCCGGCAGCGGGGCGCGGTTGCGGCAGCAGTCCTCCTCATCCAAAGGTGACAGTCCGGAGACCAAGCAGAGGGCTCACCACAAACAGGTATGGAGCGCCACGGGGAAACGTCACCGACACTGGTTTTGCACCCTGCACATATCGTACGTGCACCTCTAATTAACGCCTACAACAATCTAACCAATCGGCGAAAGGCTTAGAGTAAGACTGGAGGCTCCTATGTGTGTGTTCACTGAGCAAGTGTAGTGTTATTATCCATGTTGGTGTTTTGGTGGGGTCACGTCTGCCGTTTTCCTCATTAATATCCTAAAATCTGGGCCTCACTGGAGGCTGACACTGAAGGAAATGGGCCATAATTACTTGTAATGGTTGAAAAAACGGGGGTGGAAAGGTGAGATGCCCCCAACAAAACATTATTATCCCTTTTTTTCCCCTCCCAAAAAAGCTAATGTAGTCTATAATTAAACTCCATTTGAATGATGGATTCAGTCCATCGCTGCAGGTTTACACACCCCTGCGCGCTTAAAGCACAGTCTGAGGTGTGTGTGCGTGAGCTCTCAGACGGGAGCACATCCTCCATCCCACACGCTGCTTTCAGACAGGCCAGTTGGTGCATTTCAAGCTTTTTTTTTTTGGTTTTTTTTGGTTTCTGTTGTGTCTGTGCTGTTATTTCAACCAGCCTCCCCCTTCCCCCGCCTGTCCACTTGCACTCAGCTCGTGTATGTGTGTGTGTGTGTGTGTGTGTGTTGTGTGTTGGTTTCACTAGGCCCCCTCCCCAGTGAACCCCAGTGCGTTGGACCGCACAGCAGCCTGGCTATTGAATATGAATATGCAGTATTTAGACCATGAGGGGCTGGAGTCGGAGACACTGAGAAACAGAGAGGATCTAACTCAGGTGGAGAAGGTAACTGACCTTAAGCAACCCCACTTTTTCACAGAACACCTCGACCCTCAGCCCTGATTTCCCTCTTTCTTTGCCTCATCAGCACCCACATCTCCCTCCTTGAACCTCCTGCACCCCACAATGGCCTCTTGTGCATTTATTCCTTCCTTTGCATCTTTTCTCTCTAGTCCCGGTCGCTTCGGCAGATCAAAATTGGACCTCCTGCTCATTCCTAATGTTAAAGTGAATCACAAAAAGAATATATCTCCCATCAACCCCGCTCATGTTTCGCATTAATAGCAGACGTGTATGCGCACGGGCCGTAAAACAGCCCCTTTTCCAACCCCAGGAACTGATCTTTTTTTCCCCCAGGATTTTGGAAATACCTTAAGGTGTTTTCTTGAAAGTTACCCGGCTTTCTCTGAAAAAAAGTGCCTAATCTGAGAGATACGACTTTTCAGAACCTCTCGTACTCTTTAGGTGCAGGTATGTGCGATTGCTGGAACACTCTTTAAGCGTTCCTCACTTCCTTACGCCCCCCCGTGTTCCAACCAGTGTGCAGCGGCAAACCAAGTATTGTTATCTATGCAATAATAATAAAATGTTTTATTTAAGAACACCTTTCACAACTCTCCAGGTCAAGTGGAAATGTAAACCACACTGATCACCAGGCTTTTTTTTATTACCTAAGTAATAAATTCCTGATAATAAAAGTTCCTGGGAAAGTTGGGTGAGAAAGGTGTAATTTTACCAACAAAAAAGCACGTTGCACACTTTCAAACGCTCTCGAAACAACACTTTTCCACCGTAGCACACAGGCAACAGAGTGCTGCAAAAACTATGAAAATATGAGCTACAGCCCCACTTCCCCCACTTCCTTCTGTGTATAGCAGCCAAAAGCAGGTATGTGTGTGTTTGGTTGCAGTGTTTTCACACAATTGCATGTGTGTAAGGAAGATTCCTGCGCTCTCCGTCCACCTTCCCCGCTTCTCTGCTCATGCTTTGACTGTCACGTTCCTGTTTTCTGCTTTTTTATTTTTTATGATTTTTTTTTAAACACGAGAAGCGACGGTCCAAACACTGCAGCTCACACTCTTGGGGGTGGGGGGCGGCAGGGAAAGCAACCAAAGAAGGCAACAACTTCAGTCTTAACAAAGACGCAGACGCCACCTTAAAATAGCAGAGCAGCAGCGGCGGCGGCAGCTTGCCGTTAATGCTCCAGATGGTCTTTATGGCGGAAAATCGAGGCTTCAGGAACCACTGAGAAACACAATCATCAGTCAGATCTGCGTCCACCGTCGTGTATCGATCGCCGTGGCCTTCCAGTCTGGATGCTATGTGGCCTGGAGCCCACCCAAACATTGTTCCCCACCCCTCTGATGCCGCTCCCAAAGGGGTTAGGTCAAAGACCGCGCCTCCGTGAGTCACATGAGCGGTGATAAAGAGCACCGGGGCGTCGCCGGGCCACTAAATCCCAACGGTTGTCGATCTGATCGGGCAGGCCAGAGCCAGAACCATTCATAGAGGCAGGAGGGTCCAGAGGTCATTTATCTGTGTCCCAGCAGGTCACACCCCATTGGTCTACTGGCTTGTAATTGATTTTTTGTTTTTATTTTGTCCCTGTGATGCTGAATTAGGTTACTGGGGGGGTTGAAGCTAGTAGAGAGTGCTACATGTCACTTGTAATCTCTCACTTTTGAAGGAAAAACACGATCGAATCTCATTGCTAAATTGTCTTGAAATGGAGCTAATTCATGACAGACTTGTTATGTTCACGCTTTTAAAGTATATTTACATTGGCTGAACTTTATCATACATTTTTCACTCTCCTGTAATCTAAATCTGAGTTCCAAAGTGATTGCTTAGGGACTCACATTAATATTAACATTATAATTGAAAATATCAACCCAGTGTATTAAAAAGGCAGTATTTGTGGGCTACTAAATTAGTTATGAAACTGTTACTGATGTAAAATATATTATATATTTTAGAAAGCAGCCATACAAGCACTGTGTCAGTGTTCTGTATTCAAAGTGAGATTTATTCACAGTATATTCCCTGTATGCTGATGAAAGCATATTCTCACTTAAATTAATATTGGCCATCCAGAGTCAGAATTCAGCATATTTCTGAGTAATGTAATCTTAAAATTATAATAGAAAAGGCAGAATTTGCCTAGAACGGTTTGTAAAATGTACAAACATTTGCCTCAATGTCAGTGTATATTAAATTAACAGAAGTGTTATGTAAAGAATACTGGGGGGGGAAACTGGGAAGCTTTTGTTCAAGAGATTCCTGCCGGTTGCCTGGCTACAGTCTGGCTCACTGCTGCCACAGTTTTGATATAGTGCCCAGGTACCGAGTGGAAGAACGACGGTCGTGATAGGGCTGATGTCGTTCTCTCGCTGGGGGATTCAGGGACAAACAGAACAGCAGTAAAGGAGTCAAATCAATTTGAGGTCATTCCTCCACCTGGGAAGAGGGAAGGGGATGACGGGGAGAAACAATGGCCCGGTGGTGGTGGTGGGGTGATCTATGGAGGCAAAGATGAATGACCCCTGCAGGATTATAAAGGAGCCCAGGTCAAAGTTCAAGTTCCCCTGATATGCTTTTTGTTAAGGGCGTTTACCCGCAATGCTAACGGGCCAATGTTTCTGCATCCGCAGTCACGCTCGGCAGCTTCTCCCACCGGAATAAAAAGTCTGTTTTTGTGCAGAAGAGATTTGATACCTCTATTCAGTCTCTTCTGAAAGCCTCTCTGAGGTCAGGGAGAGATTTTCCAGGCTTATCTCGCTGACTACACACCGATTTTACTGGCTGGTTCTCTCATTTCTCACCTCTTCCGATCCATTCAAGACCTACTTCAATTTCTTGATCTCCTCCTTCTGTCAGTTTAAACTCCTAATGGGCCATTGATTTTTTTTTTTTTTTGGTTTGTTTTAAGTCAGGTGAAATTTCTGATGGCCAATTTAAAACTGCTGTAATGAGATCTGAAAAAAAAGCTTGGTTTCCGTGTGTCAGGCTGTTTATCGGATTTCTTTTGGAGTAAAACTACGTGGTCTTTTTTTTTTTTTTTTTTTTTTCCTTGTCGAAACACGGCAATGCCGACGCTTTTTAGACCGTTTTCGACGATGTTTGCGACGTCCGAACACGCGTATGCAAAAGAAAGAAGTGCTAATCAGATCAATGGGAAAGATGCACCGAGGTATTAGAGCACTGGGGAGAAATCCAGGTGCGTTAATCGGATCTCTCGTAATCAGATCGCCGCCATTATCTGACACAACATGTCGCTTTAACTCTCCGGAAATCAGACGTTTGTCGGATTTTTATAGCTAATCGGACTCATTAGGAACCTGCAGGTTGCTTCACACTCTGATGTCATTCTGATCCATCAAATTGTTTGTTTTGTTTGTTTTTTTTAATGGTTTCGATCTTCTTGGTAGCCGGATATTCTAATGGTAGCGCCCGGGCTGAGGTGTCTTCTCCTCTGTTCAGTACCAGCAGGAGATCGCCGTGCTGCAGGAGAAGCTGCGGGCGTCGGTGCAGAAGCTGGAGGAGTACGAGTCCCGGCTGAAGGGCCAGGACGAGCAGGCCCAGAAGGTCCTGATGGAGTACCAGGCCAGGCTGGAGGAGTCGGAGGAGCGCCTGCGCAGACAGCAGGACGACAAGGACCTCCAGATGAAGAGCATCATCAGCAGGTCAGGGCGGCGGCGGCGGCGCAGGAGCCTCCTCTGGCCCCGGACGCCATGTTGACTGACCCGCTGCCATTGCAGGTTGATGTCGGTGGAGGAGGAGCTGAAGAAGGACCACTCGGACATGCAGGCGGTGGTGGACTCCAAGCAGAAGATCATCGACGCGCAGGTTAGCCGCCGAGGCCGCGAATGTTCTCCTCACCCGCGGCTATGTTGCTGACGCCCGTGTCCCTGCGCCCGCAGGAGAAGCGCATCGCCTCGCTGGACGCGGCCAACGCCCGCCTGATGAGCGCCCTGGCGCAGCTGAAGGAGCGCTACAGCCTGCAGACCCGCAACGGCATCTCCCCCACCAACCCCACCAAGCTGCAGATCACCGAAAATGGCGAGTTCAGGAACAGCAGCAACTGCTAGGGCCCACGCCCCGCAGCGAGAATGGCAGGGAATCGAGCAGAGGGTCTTCCGGATTGGCGGGCGTGGACAGACCGGGAGGCCAGGGGCATTTCGAAAACCCAGGGCGAACCACTAAACGCACCCCCCCCAAACACACACACACACACCCTCACCTATGCCAACCTGGACACGCCCTCCTTTTGCCCCTCCCCCTCACAGAGACCCACTTATAGCGAATCCCTCGCACTTTATCTCAGATCCACGTCCAAAGAACCAAATATGATCTCTGCAATCTCCAAGATGCCCCCCCCTTCCACCCCCCCATCCCCCGCTTAGTGCACTTTGTGAAAAGCTATTGGTACATAAAGAAACGCCTTAATGTTGGAACACACCTCGACCTCCCCCCCACATCCCCCCCTCACAAAGGCACAAACTTGGATGAATAACGGAGACAGAAGTCAGAGCATATGTGATACTATAGAGATGAAATCTGGATGTATACATTTATATAGAGCGGACACACATACGTAGATCTATATTTGATAATCTCAGAGGTGAACGCAGCCCTTTATTTGATGGTTCCTCCTTCTCTCACGACGATGGAAGACTGTAGCGCGTCCCGGAGGAGGAGACGGCGTTGGACGGGGGTCTCCTCCCTCTGACGGCACGACAACACACGCACGCACGCACACACACACACACACATACACTCAAACAGTGTACACTGGACCGGTGGGACTCTTAGCTAATAGGTTGTTAGTCCGCAGGCGAACCCTCTTTCGTTTCCTCTCCTGAATGTGAAGATGCCCGCCGGCGCTCAGTCTTAACATGTGTCCCTCATCGCTCCTGCTCCATTATTTTTGATATTTTATTGTATATTTTCTTTGAGGTCTCGGCGCGAGGCTCCCGCCCACGCCTGGGCCAACGGTAGCATCGTTTTCATTGAGCTGAGAAGATGATGGCGGCGTGCTGCAGATTCTAGAGTGGATATATGACAGATGTGACAGATATCAGCCCAGGAACGTGTAAATAAAACACTATTTTTACCTAATATTAAGAGTTTTTTTTGTAAATGTATCCTGTGCTCAGATTCTGCTGTATCATTATGGATAATGTAAATACAGAATATCCCAGTCAGCTATCCTCACCGGGTAGATCTGTACAGTTAAATTAACCTGTCAGTGTTCTCCCTGTCTTTATTTGATTTTATTTCCAGGACGGTGTCACCAGCCCAATGTTTATTGAGGATGGGGCCTTGGAAAATCTCTCAGCCTTGTTTGTCCCCAAATTAATGCACTTTTAAGTTCAGTTGGGGTTTAAAATGATAGCACAGCGCCGATTTTAGGTGTTCAGAAATTTGGCAAATAAAGGGATTTTTATGAAAAAAACTTCAAGTTAAATTGTATAAAACTAAAAGTAGTTTTTTTAAATGAGTAAAAGCCAGTGTCTAATTAAGGATTTGCAGACTAATTAGAACCCTGGCTTAGCGACTCTAAATTCAAGATGCTGAGTCAAAACAGTGGAATATTTTCTTTGGGGGATATAATAAAATCACTTTTGTGAGAAATGTTCCATTATGATGCAAAAAATAATCAAAAAAAAGGGTTCACAATGTTGCAGAATATCTGCACTTGTGCTGTTGTTACCACAGAAAAGTTCATTTTGATTTGTGCCGGTGAAATGGTTGTAAATCTGATGTTTCCACCGTCCGTGTTTTGTTCTGGTGATCAGTTTCTGATCGGTTTACATGTTGTTTTTTTTTTGTTTGTTTTTTTTTTTTTTTTTACTGACAGTAGCATTTTAGCAAAATGTTCAAATATTGCTTAGCTAAACCAAATCCTGTTGTTTACCATTTAGCTACAAAGATAGTAACTTCAGATAGTAAAGTAAAATGTGTAAAAAGAAAAAAAAACTACATTAGACACACTAATGTTCGGTGTCTACCTTTTTTTTAAAGTGGGGAAAAAAAAGACCATCATCTCTCTCGTTACACTCCGACAAAAGATCAGCTGAAATATTAAAGTTATGAAGTAAAAGATGTATGTTTTCTATTGTAGAAAATACTTTTGTAAGTATGTTGAAAGTATAAAGTATTTGCTGAATTCTGCTTTCTTTTTGACGACGGCGACAGAAAAAAACAATAAAAACAATAATGTACATAGGAACTTGTGTTGACAAAACGTGGCTGTGCAATTTATGTACATTTGCAACTAGACCTATTAAAGTTTTATTTAGCTATTTAAAAAAAAAAAAAAAAAAAGAAATCTTAAAAGTGTCGTTTCTGCTCGGCAGCGAAGAGCGCGTGAGGTAAACAGCACGAGGGGAGCTCGTTAGCGGCGGCTCTTCTTCATTTGTGTTTTCCTCTAAATATGGAGGGGCTCGGCTGTTTTTAATTGCTCCCTCTGAGGCTACTGGGTTTTATTTATTTATTTATTTATTTATTTATTTATTTATTTATTCATTCATGCCCCCCCCCGCACATGGGCCAAATGGAACAGCCTCTCCCGGGGGGCCGAGCACGTGCGGCGGTTTGAAACGAGCCTCAAAGACCAAACCAGCTCAGGTGAGTGGTGCTGGACGTCCGGGAGGCCTGGAGGTGGAGAGCTGCTCGACGGGCCGCTTCGGTCGTCCGTTGTGCCCCCCCCGCAGGCCCAAAACAAACCACAGCCTTCAAAAGTTCGACTCGTGGGTCTGACGTTGACCCGGGCTGCTGAACTTGGAACGTTCGCCCGGGACTAATTAACACGACGGCTTTCGTGATGCGTTCAGAGGCCAGCGGACAGCCCACCGAGGTAAGACACCGCAGCGGCCTCGAAGGCTTGACGTGCTCCTCATCTGTGCAGATATGAGGAATAAAGCCAGCGTTGCCCCCCCCCGGGACTAATAATGGCTGTCAAGTGGTTTGAGTCCCCTGGTGCGTCAGCAGATCACAAACACCCAATAACGAGACCGTTGGGGAAACGTTTCAGAGGTAACCAACACAAATCCTCCACATTCACTTTATTTTTTTTTGCAGTGCTAATGCGTTGAGTCATCGTTAATAACAAGATACACACTCTGCATTCGTGGTGCAGCTACGGTACAGTTCTCGGCTGCGTGTGGTCTGTGGCCTAAATGTGAGAAAAGTCCAAATCTGGGACGAGAGTTGTCACGAATTAGCAGCGATGACGGCAACGTGAGCGCGTTCCCGCTCCGAAATGGTGAAAATTACACGACATGCAGTTTAAATGAAGCCGGACTGGGCCAGCGGCGTTAGCGGCGAGGCTGAGAGGGAGGGGGGGGGTGATGGCAGCCCGCCCTTTCCATCTGAACGCGCGCGTTCGCTTCGCTCGTCGCTAACGCACAGCTGAGCCGCCGGCTATAAATAGGCTTTCAGCGGCGAGCAACACAAACAGAATACAGTCCGGGCGCGCACGCACACACACGCGCGCTCACAAAGTGCTCAGTCACCCTCACGCCAACGTGTGCAAATCAACTTCAGTCAAGTTTATTGTGCAAATTCAGAGTGAAATAGACTAAAAACACCCCCTCGCACTGGTTTACTGCATGTAGAGCTCAAGCATCTAATGGAATCCCTGAAAACAAAGCTGCTCTTGGTGTGTGTGTGTGTGTGTGTGTTGGGGAGGGTGACAGGAAGCTAATAGCTGCCCTGTGGAAGCAGTGTGTTCACATCAGCCTCGTCTTCCTGCTGTCCATGAAGGATTGGAGATGGAGGACTGCTAAAGTTGAATATTCCTCATCTCGTTCCCACTTTTCCCGCCCACCGTCGTGGGACACACCCCGTCTGAGAGGGCGGGCGGCGGTTCTGAGACTTCCTCCTCCCGTCGTCCTCCAGGAAGCGCAGAGGGCAGATGAACGTGAAGGACTCCCGTGACTCCGGCTCAGTTCTCCACGTTGGCCCGGAGTGGGCGGGGCTTCGGCCTCTGGTGGAGGCGGTAGTCCTGGCTCGCCGCCCTCCTCAGGGGCGCAGGAGACTCCACCTGCTGGGGGTTGGCGGCGCCCGGGGCCTGGTTCTTGTTGGGCCGCGGCGGCGCTCTGCTGCAGCTCAGCGAGCGTCTGTCCTCGCTGCCCGCCTGGGCCTCCAGCTGGGCCTCGCACACCTCCAGGAGCGCCGCCGCCTGCTCCCTCGGCGCCAGGGACTTGAACCTGCGGGCCGCCAAGAAGAAAAAGGCCTCCACGAACGCCTGCAGCCCCATACCTGAAAGACAGGAACCGACTTCCTGAATACATATGAGCTCGCTCGGAATTCATCCGGCGGTCCGCGTACACGCCCGGCCCGCTCTGCGAGATCTCAAGGTGCGGCGCCTGAATTATTCATGTGCGGCGCTTACTTCACTGTCACAATCTGATCTCAGTGCATTTCAATTACGGGCGCCTGGTGACTCTGACAGAGAACGCCGTGTAATTATCTCCCAGCACATCGGCGAGGCCCAGTCTGAAGGACGCCGACGTCCGTCCTCTACGTGTCGTTTGGCTGTCAGCCTGCTTCTGCGCGCGCGTGTGTGTGTGTGTGTGTGTGCGCGTGCGTCACCTGCTTCTCTGGCGTCGGCAGCAGTCCAGCGTCGGGTGATGTCTATGTAGAGGATGTCCACGGCCGCCATGGTGAAGTTGCTGTTGCTGAGCTTACAGCTCCTGTAATCAGGCGTGGGGGTTCCGTCAGTGGCTTTTGGGGGCGTGGTCGCCGTGGCGTCAACAGAGGGGGGGGTGGGGGCGTACCTGATGAAGGTCCTGAAGGCCGTGGGGCCCAGCCTCATGTTGCCCTTGACCCCCAGGAAGCGGATGAAGAGGCCGGCGATGCGCTCCACCAGGCGCAGGTGGTGGAACTGTTTGGCGTATTTGGGGTAAACCTGCTTGAGGCACAGCGAGGGCAGGGCCCCCTCGTCTGGGCTCCGCTCCTGCGCCTCCGACTCCATGGGAATCTCCTCGCTGTGTTCCAGCCCGCCGGGCCTCAGCTGGTAACTGTGGTGACAAGGAGAAGGTGATGGTGAGCAAACAGGAAGTGGCGTGGGCCTCACCAGTGCCAGACTTCACCGCCAGGTGGACTCAGGTGAACCAGATAAATTGATGGGGCCGGGGGGGGACGCGCGGGGGCGCTGGAATCAAGGGGAAAGGACACCGCTGACTTTTACCAGGCACCGCCTTCAGCCATGAATTAGTAAACGCTGTGAACGGGACAGAGCTGCTGAATGATTTATGGGATCGATCATCCCCCTGGCGGATCCGCTGAACAGTAATGAACGCTTCTAACGGGAGGGGGTCCAACAGACGACGGGGGGGAGGTGTCCAAACAATCCCAAATTACTGACGGAGGCGAGCCAAAGACATGTCTCGTCTGTAGACGTGTGATGAGCTTCTCTAGCACCGTGTTTTTTCTAGATGGTCTATGTTTTAAGGTTTATAGCCTTAAAAGCTTAAGTCAAGCCTTGTCTGTGTGTGTGTGTGTGTGTGTGTGTGTGTGTTCTAGTGCACATTATATAGTGAGGAACAAAACATGAGTTTGACCTGCGAAGTGAGGACATTTTTCAGAAGAGAACAATTACAAAGGATTTTTTTCAGGGCTAAGATTTCAGATTCAGGGTAGGGAAATGTCTCCACAAAGAAGTACAAGGTTGTGTGTGTGTGTGTGTGTGTGTGTGTGTGTGTGTGTGTGTGTGTGCGCGTGTGTGTTTACATTGATGGTTTCTTCTGGCCAGGGTCCATCAGTCTCAGGGTGTCCCTGATCACACCCACTTTCACCTCTTTGTCAACGGGACTGGGGACGTATTTAAACACTCCCGGCGCCACCTTAAAAGCAGAGTCTGTCGTCACGGAACGCCGATAAAGCCGGTAAACGTGACCAACGGGGACGCCGCGCTCACCTCCTGCTCGTGTTCGATTCTCATGCTGGGGTTGGAATTGACCTCGAGAAGCACGGGCTTCAGGTTCTTCATCAGCAGGATGTCGAACCCTAAAATCTGAGCAACGAGACAACGGAGGCCTTTAAAAATGAGCCCAAACTGCTCCGCTCACGGACGGCTGGAGCTCCGATCTGGGACTTGGACGGGCGCTGCTGACCTGGAAGCAGGTCGGTCCCGGTTTACCAGGCGGTATTTCAGCATGATAGTACACCTTGAGCTCAGGCACCACAGCGATGATGGTTTTGATGACGAGGGCGATGATGTCGGACCACACCTTCTTAATGTCCACACCTTTAGCTGCCAGCCTGTACAGCACGCTGGAGAGCGTGCGCTTGCTCCCAGTGCTCTGGCTTTCTGAGTGGACAAAGTTGCCACTGTGGACATTCAGAGAATAATTGGTCAGGTGCATGAACACGTGGCTCAGGTTCTTCTGGCTCGGTTCCTATAGTAACAGGAGAAAGAAACACTGATTATTATTGGTGCATCCTTTACAGGAGCCCTGAAGGCCTCGGCGACCTACCTGATATGGCTCGGTGCAGAAGCGCGTCAGGCCTTCCTTCGCGATGTAGATCTCCAGAGGCTCCAGAGACTTCATCAGGACGTACAGACGGATGTCAAACTTGAGCTTGTCGATGAGTAATGGCTTGTGGATGTACTCCTGGACGACACCCTGCCTGGCCTGGGAGCCCACCGTGGCCTTCAGCTCACTGGGGTCACGGATAAGGTAGATACCGTCGCCCTGAGAACCGCCGTCCGGCTTCACGATGAAGGTGGGACTGAGCGCGGTGTCCTTCTCCTTCACCATGCGTATCTGCAGCAGGAGGGGTGTGATAAGGTAAGAGTTAGGCCTTTAAAACTGCGGACTGATGAAATAAACTAAGGGTCAATGTTGTTTCAAAGCAGCAGTTTGGTTTCCCGCATGGACGATGATCAACGGGTCGACGGCGCCCCCTGCTGGCTCGTCTGCATCATTGCAAAAACATTTATTTTCTGAAGCCTTGGAGTTGATTTCAGTAATGATAAGGTGAGCAAAAGCACTCAGTGCTAATGCAAGCTAAATCGGACACTTTAGGCTTTATTTAATTCCTGTATTCTTCCCTCTAACCTCTGCTGGTTCAGCCAAGATCTCTCATCTCACCTGCCAGTCGTTCCCAATCAGCCACAGCCTGTCTAAATGCCTCCCCTGCTGTGCAATCTCCTGGTCCGTGTACAGAAAACAGCACAGGGTTGAAATCAAGCTTGCTGCACAGATGACGTTCTACTGACGCTTGATCAGATGCTCTGTTCCTCTTAGGGTCATTTCCTTTGTTTTCCAGACGCCAACCCACGCAATTAATCTTGGATGTGGGACCTTACTCTGGCTTTCATCAAGGTTACCACCGTCTGCTTGGAGACTAAAACATTCATGACACCAGAGGTCGTGATCTTTCCCAAACTGGTGAGGGCACAGCTCACCATCCCACGTGCATAAAAACACATTTAACAAGGTTATGAGTCATAGACAAAGCTAATCATTCCCATGGAAACCGGCCTGAATTCCATACAATGCGACACTATCGAGACCGAAATAGTAACAAACCTAAGAGCAGATGAGTCCGATTAACTAGATTTGCACTTGAATAACCTCAGTATACATGATTGATTATCTTAGATTAGCTCAGCTGCTGCTAACTGCGGCTCAGCTTCTCACTTTCTCCTCATCTGGTTAAAAATATCGCCCAGCCTTAATGCCCACGGTCACAGAGGTGTGGTCTACTTGTTTTAGACATCACAGTCATCTGTTGTTGGGCATCGCAGCGGAACAGTCCTCCAACAGCCTACGGCGGTTTGAGATGCCAACAGTGTGTGGGATGTGACCCACATATACACAGACACATATACGCGTGTGTGTATATATATATTGTGTGTGTGTATATATACATTTGGATACAGCCCTGTTTGGATGGAAGAAGGCTTTCTGGCATAGTCATTTGAAGGCACCTAATTCAATTTAGACATGCTTAATGTCATTAGCACAACCAGAGTTAATTCAAGTTAATTAAGGGCTTATTTGAACGAACCACTACTGGCTTTAAAAACATGTTTCTCATCGAGTTCTGCCCGATTCCACAGCTCAGTGTCCGCCTCATCGCCACGCTGAGCATCATCACACCGGTCACGGCCTCTGTGAACCTGCCTGTGTGCAGAACAGCTGGTACTCCTCCGGCAGGATCCAGGAGCGCGGGTAGAAGTCGTACTCGTCGGGGAACAGCTCCTGCATGGTCCGCACCGCCCGGCTCGTGTTGACTTTGCGCAGCATTTCGATCATGCCTGAAGGAGACGCAAAAGCACGTGAACAAGCGGAGGAGCGCGTCGCCAGGCAGCGGGGCAGCCGAGGCTCACCTGGGAACTTGTTCACCTGCCCTGAGATGATGTGGTCGTTGTCGTGGAAGGAGACGCCGTGCCAGTAGATGTCACAGGCGGCCCGTCTGCCCAGAGGAAACTGGAGACGATGCGATGGGAGGAGGAAAGACAGATTTGATACATTTATCAGGATCAGGCATCAAACTCGAGTCAACCGCATGACTGATGGGCATTTATCCGTTACCATGGGGATAATCCTGCCTAAACAAGTGTGTGTGTGTTATTGTGATGAAAAGGGAAGGATACTATAAAAGGATTTGAAGCGCTTGGGAATCCTGCCATCACCCACTTTACCTCCTGTACCCCTGTGCTCACGTGCACGCCCCAAACATGACTTCAGCCCTAAATCTGCACGATGTTCTTTCCAAGCAAGGACTGAGAGTAAATACAGAGAGACACTCCAACACCCCGCTGGGGCAGCCATCTCTCCAGTTTTACACCTCGTTTGAAGACTCTTTAAACTGATGATGCAGTTAACAAACACTGTATTACATCTTTATGACAGCGGGGGACCCCCCCCTCCCGCCCTCTTCAGCCATGCTCTCAGATTACAAACCCCTCTGCCCTGCTCCATGATGGGGCTCTGACATCTCCATCTCATTATTGGGTTTGCATGCGAGCGTGTGAAACAAGGAATCCTTGTTGGAGAGCCAAGCGCTGCTATAAATACCAGCGGGATGATGACAGCGCGCAACTGCTCTCATCACGCATGCAAAAGGCGAAATTGATCAGTCAGAACTAGCCCAGCATCTGCATCACACGCCAACGCTTCCTACTGGTGATCCAGAAACTGTCCCAACTCAAGCTGGTGCCTTCAAGGCAGGAGATGGCTCAACGAATATCTCCTATATTTCCAGCAATTTTCTGAAACTAAATGTAAAATACGGCGTCACCCTTCAGGATTTCCTTCTCTGGCTGCCTTAGAGGGGATTTAAGACTTTATTGGATTATGGAAGCTTAGGGCTAATCATTTCCCACCGTTTAAGAGAATGCCATATGCTGAAAGTCAGTTGACGTCTGTCCATCGGGCCACAGCCGACTGCAGCTGCACAGTCCAGACAGTCGGGGAGAAACCTGCAGCCACAGTTACACTTTCAAAACGGCTCATTAGACGGCGAGCGCGAGAGCGAACGCAGAGGCCTCCTGTCTACTGTTTCCAGCAGCAGACAAGGGGTGGGAGGGTGGGGCAGTTCAGGTTCCTCTGCGGGGTCATGGGTGAGAAGTTAAGTCTTTACCTCCGCGCTCTCGACACGCCGCTCTGCTTTGCTGCCCGTGCATAATGCAGGGCGCATGAATAATGGCTGATGATGGGTATTAATTGCACCGCATCCAAGCCGCCCCCGTGGAGGAGCGGATCGATGAGAGCGCTCATGAATCATTTAAAGCCGCTGCTAGAGTTTAAGAACCAAATTTTGGGATGCAAACTCACGCCATGGCTTTCCTAGCTGTCATTCACCATCACTAAGCGGCCTCTTTTTGTGCTTTGAGGGGAAAAGGGGGGGGGGGTTCAGAATAATCTCAGGCGGTTATGAAACAAATGAAACACTCAGAAACGGAGCAAAGTGTCTGCTGTTGCCTAGTTGCACCATTTTGGGGGGGGGGACAGAAAACAGAAAGAGCATCAGAACGGCGAACATGAGTAAGCATGAAGGGTCGCGCACCTCCTTCCACTTCAGCTGCTTGATGCTCAGCTTCAGCGCCTCCAGGGAGGTCTTGGCTTTGGCGCTGTCCACCGTCACGGGCCTCCTCTTCTTGGGGGGCTTCGCCGGGTCCGGGGCTCTGGACGCCGGGACGCAGTTCCCGTTCGTTTCCGGCTTGGCCTTCTGGACCTTCACCCCCCCCTGCGAGGTGACTCAGGCTGACCTCGGAGCCGTGGAAGGACGCGTCGGCGTCGCCGCAGGGCTCCTTCGGCTCCCTCCTCTGCTTGGGCCGGGTCTTCCTCGTCTGGCTGCTGATGTCGCCTCCAGCCGCGAGGACCCCAGGAGGGTCCGGGGACTCCTCCGGGCGCACGCCCTCTTCCTCCTCCTGGTCGTCCCCGGGCGGCTTCATGTGCTCCAGCTCGACCCGGACTCGCACGTACCGGTCGGCCATGACGCGGCGGGGGCGGCGGGGGGGTCAGCCTCCGCTCCGGCCAGCCTCAGCGCAGTAATCCGACCAGCTCCTCTCAGGGCGCATCGCTCTAACACACCGCTAATCGCGACGCCGGACGCCCGTCGCAGCCCCCCGGGGGAGGGGGGCGGCCGAGCCCGGCGGGTCGGACCCGGGAGGGACGGGGCTCCGCCCGGCCCGGCCCGGCCCGGCCCGGCCCGGCTGGCTGGCTGCTAGCGGCGGTTGTCTGTCAGCGGCCGAGTCGAGAGCGAGGCTGAGCGGCTCTCTGACGCCACCAGCGCCTCCTCCTCCTCCGCCTCAGCCCCCACTGGGCGGCCGCTATCTCCGGGCCCGGGCGGCCGCCGGCGCCGGCCTCCTGTCCGCCGCCATCACCAACGAGCCGGCCCGACGGTCAGCGGCGAGCGCGAGCTCCCCGCGTCTGCGCGGGGCGGAGCGGGGCGCCGCGAGGAACCGGGCTCGCGATGCGTTCGGGTCCCCCTCAGGAGCGTCGGAGTTTTCGGACGCGTCCCTCTGATAGCCTGCGCTTTTGAGCGCACGATGAGCAAATGTTTAATTTAAAATGAGAATTAAGTTCGAACCGAGCAAAATTACTCATGACCGGCGACTGATTTGACTATTATACTGTAATATGTATGTTATACACACATGCACACGCGCCATGTTTCATCTCAAGCGTTTCAACATTCATCAGTCAGAATTATCTCTGCAGTTTTTATCGCTATTTAACACTATACTCTATATTTTAAATGAATGTTCACCTAAAATTAGGCGACGCTACTTGAGTGTGATGAGGATGTGCGAGCCATGCTGCTGCAAATAGTGTTTATAACAGCGTTTTAAGTCCGTTTAACAATCAAATCGCGAATGACGACTAAAGCCATTTTCCACATTACTTATTTAATTTCCAAGAATGTGGCTGGACAAAGACTTTAAATATTTACCCGCCTCGTCGTGAGGTAAATAAATGATAAACTCATAAATCAGAAGCCGAGACGAAGCGGCGCGGCTGTCAAACACATTCATGATCAAACATTCATGATTTAAAACGTAATCAACACCGTAATGACTCCAATAATGATATATAATAATAATAATAATAATAATAATAATAATAATAATAATGATATAATAGTAAATATTATGCTTATTTTCCGAAAGATTTTTTTTAAAGGAGGCGCTCGCGAGCGTATGTTTTTGTTCGGAGGTACAAAAACATCCCAGAGCGCCTGTCCCTTTAAAGCGCGCGGCGGCGAGGAGGCGCAGAACAGAGGTTCCGCTCATCCTCCTCCAAAATCCCCGGAGCCCTTCATACTCATCAAATTTCATGAAATGACAGACATGTGGAGAAAAGTGGTCCAGTATCCGCTCTTCTGATTCTTTTCTTTTGTTTTTTTGGTGATGAAGACCTTTCTTGCCCGGCTGCTTTCCTGACGCGTTATGGAGACGAAGCCCGAGATTCTCCTATTTCAAGGACGCGCTCTCCATCGTTTTTATTTCCACGGGATGAATGGTTTCCCTTGAAAAAACGGCGTGAATTTGCAGAGGAGGCGGCGGAAGACTGATGCCATAGGCTGATAAGTGAACGGAAGGGTAATTTATTTAGACGTTCGCGACGCGCGGTGCGGCTTTGCTGCGAAAATGTGATCCAACAGGAATCCCTGCTTTCTCGCTCCCCTCGCTGCCTCCAGAAAGTCGCCCACGATGCCAAGAGGATTGCGGAGACTGCTTCATCTGGTGCTGTTCTGCCCTCTGTCCAAAGGTCTGCAGGTAGGGAAAATAGCCGGCGTGGTGTCAGGCTGTCCTTTGTTGCTCCGGCAGGATGAACAATCAAGAAGCTAATTAATGAATAAGCGCCACCAACCAGAGTGTCGGATTATGATCTGAGCTTCCTTCTTTATTTACTGCTGCTTAGGCCTCGTTAGGAAAGGAATCAAATCAGATCAATGTTCATTTAGACGGGACAATGCTTATTAATGAACGCCACATGAAGCGGTGGAAATACGCCGGATGTTTGCAGAAATGCAAGTTTCCATCCGCAGTCCTGAAAGAAAACATTAAAAAAAAACAGGACCAAAAATACTTGTTAGGGAACAGTAAGACTATTTGACAAGAAAAGGACCTCTTGGTAATGATGGAGACCTCTGACCAGCAGCGGTGGGCCTGGTTTTGGTAAATGTAGGGGCAACAAAAGAAACGGTGGGCCAGTAGGTCCTGCGCGAACTTGCAGGATTAGATTATAACACACATGGAAAGACTGTGTCAAGAGCACTAGCCTGCGTAGGTCAGTCAGGGACATCCAAAGTCATGGAGGGCGATGCCACACCAGGGTAGTCCAGGGGGACTCTGGTCCTGGTGGGGAGTGTCCAAAAAAACAACAAAAAAAAATCCCCTTCCTGCCTTTGGTTCACTTCCTGCCTTTCATTCGCAGGATAGTCCATTTGAATTCACACTGTTCGCTGCATTTAGGGACCCAAAAGCTTTAGTATGGATTAGATGACCTTATTCTCTCCACTTTCTAAATTAGCCACAGATATTTTAGGTCTTTATCCTGCCGCGGTTCAACCTGACAAGCCGACTACCTCCAGAAGCTGTGAGCAGCTTCAGTAATGATGCTGCCAGTTTATCGATGCTGAGGTATTGGCATTAACGTCTGCGGGTTTTTATCCCCCCCCGCCCCCCTCCCACCCAAGAATCGTCTCCCAGCCATTAAGGTCAAGTACCTCCTCCTGGCATGGCTGGGCATCCTGGTCACCAGCTGGGTCCTCTACATGCAGTATGCATCTTACTCCGAACTCTGCCGTGGGCACGTTTGCCAAATGGTTATTGTGAGTGCAGTTTTTTTTTGTTCTACATAATGTTTTTGCCGCAAACAAAATTCAGCTGATGCACGTTAAAAAGAAAAAAAAAAATCTAATTTTGAAATTTAAATATATAATAAAGCAGTGCAATTAAGTGCAACACGGAGAAAATAAAGATGGATCTGAGCGTCTGGGTAATTACTGGTGTGGAAATTTAATTTGCTGAGGAAAACTGCCTGAACAAACGCTAATATATTTGGCTATGTTGCTGTGTTTACTTCACTGGCTCTCCGGTTGTCCTTTGCAGTGTGATCACTACAGGAGGGGCATCATATCAGGCTCGTGTTGCAAAGCGCTGTGTGACCAGAGGACTCTGAGGCTGCAGCACTGCATGTCCCCTTCCTCCACGCATCAGGCAAAGACAAACAAACAAACAAAAAACAAAACATACCTCCCGTCTCAGTTTCGTAGCGCTCCCGGTCGGAGGCCGGATTTCCAAAGGTGTTGCCTTGTCCCCGCCCCTGCAGGTGTACAGCGGGGTCTGGAAGGAGAGGCCTGTCGTGATCAAGTGTGGCGTCGAGGATGCGGTGCAGAGCAACGGGGCCCCCCAGTCTGTGCTGCGGCAGGAGATGAGCCTGTACGACAAACCCACCCGCGGAACCTCCATGGATGAATTTAAAGAGATGGTGCACACTTTCCTCAAGGTCCCCTTTCCCTTTATTCAGTTCTATGGGGCCGTGGGTGAACGCGAGCGCGCAG
Organism: Lagocephalus sceleratus; assembly: GCA_911728415.1. Lineage (NCBI taxonomy): Eukaryota > Metazoa > Chordata > Actinopteri > Tetraodontiformes > Tetraodontidae > Lagocephalus > Lagocephalus sceleratus. The sequence continues at coordinate 3,407,542 of CAJVRN010000148.1, forward strand.
CTGAGTGCCGTTATCCTTTCTTGCAGGAGAAACTCGGTGAGCAGTCTTCTCTGAGTGCCCTGGTGGACAGGATCATCAGCCTGGGTGACGTCAACCAGGATGGTAAAGTGTCTCTGGCGGAGGCCAAATCCATCTGGGCCCTTCTTCAGATCAATGAGTTCCTTCTGATGGTGGCCCTGCAGGCGAAGGAGCACACCCCCAAGCTGCTGGGCTTCTGCGGTGACCTGTACGTGACAGAGCGCGTGAGCCACAGCGCCCTCTACAGGCTCGAGGTGCCCCAATACTTGCAGGCTCTGGTCCCGGAGACCTTGATCTCCGGCTTGAACCACTGGCTCGCCCCCGCCTGGCCCCGCAGGGCGCGCATCACCATCGGCCTGCTGGAGTTTGTGGAGGAGGTCTTCCACGGGTCCTACGGGAGCTTCCTCATATGCGATGCCAGTCCACGCCACGTGGGCTACAATTCAAAGTATGACTGCAAGATGGCCAGTCTGCACAGCGTGACATCGGAGGCGGTGGTGCGGGGGTTTCTGAGGGGGCGGCGGTGCGAAACCAACGCGGACTGCACGTACGGGCGGGACTGCACGGCCACCTGCGACCGGCTGGTGAAGCAGTGTAACACCGAGGTGGTGCAGCCCAACCTCGCCAAGGTGTGCACGCTGCTGCAGGACTTCCTGCTCTTTGGGGCGCCCTCAGATCTCCGGGGGGATTTGGAGAAGCAGCTGCGCACCTGTGTGACGCTCAGCGGGCTGGCGAGCCAGATGGAGGTGCATCACTCCCTCGTGCTGAACAACCTGAAGACCTTATTATGGAAGAAAATCTCCAACACTCAGTATTCTTGAAAGCACGTTGATATTGTCAGTCCATCCATCCATGCTTCTTTTGTCATGGGGGGTGCCACGTAGGGTACAGACATACGGAGTAAATTGTCTCAATAAGAAAACTGAAAGATTTTGCTTCACCTTAAGAAGGATCTGTGATTGTTTATTTGGGGTACCAGAGAAACCTGTTTCATTTTTGTGCTGTCCTGAGTTGGTGGTGTATTAAAATAACTGTACATTGCACTGGTTATGAATGTGTGTGTGGGTGTGTGTGACAATAAGTCTTATGGCCTTAGCCATTGAATCTACATTTACTGTGAATAACAAACTGTGAAACAGCAAATATACAGGATTAAACAAGGGTTGCTGACCTCTCCTACAACTGTGTATTCTTTTGTATGCCTTTTTTGGCAACCGCAGTCTTCAAATGAAGATACTATTCTCAGGGCACTAAATATGCTTCTAATTAATGGTATCGGATCGTAACCTCAATCATTTCGTAGCTGTATGCATGTTCCTACCACAAGCCATTAGACCCAGTTAGACAGCCAAACTGCCCTTCTATTATGTGCAGGATTAACACACCATATTACCACTTAACCAATTTAACAAATTTCGTTTTGATGAGCCTTTTACTCTGAGCAGCTTGTAAAACAGTATTTGTAAAATTATTACATCTGATTCTCGCTGTTACAAACAAATCTAATATGCATGTTCCTTATCAATGCAGGAATAAGTGCCAATAAATAAAGAGTAAACAAAAAAACGTAACTAACGGAGTAAATAAAATGGAAATATATATTTTAGTTATTTTTAAGCGTCTATCGTTGTTGATTGTGGACCCTTGTCCTAAAGTGCGGTTTCAAATTGGTAACAGCGAACGCTTCTTGCATGAACTTGCCTCATGCGGCCGTTTGAACCGTGGGACTACATTTCCCACAATCCCTTTCGCTCACGTCAAGCGCGTGAAGAAAAACATGGCGGAACCCAGTCTGCACGGATGAGCGTTTCTAAACATTCCGCCCTGAATAAAAGCTTCTTTCTCTCAGTAGAAGAATCGGCTTCAACAGGTCAGTTTTTACGCGAGAAAAAGAAACTATTTTAATGTCACCTAGTTGTACAAGTAGCTTTTCAACGGCGCAATTTTAAAGAGTCGCCTGCAGCTAGTGAGTAAAAGTGTTGACATGCGACTTTCTGGGTTCTTTTTATCTACTGAATCTGAATATAAATTGGGATTTTTAATCCCTATTTCTTTTAAACCCCTGCACCCCCTACCATTTTAACCTTTGCAACTGTCTTACATGTTATAGTTTCTGTGAATCGAGATAACGGATTGTCAGCTGACGTTTCAGATGATTTCCTTTCATATCTGTTCATTTAAAGTTTTATGATTCACTCTTTTGTAGTTGAATGAGTAAGTTACGTGATATGTTCCTCTGAATACTAAATAACTGTAGATCAGTATGCATTAACAAAATAATCCGTCTGACAACAACTTGACCAATTACCTTCACTTCGAACATATGCGGAGTTTTTCGTGAAATATTTTAAACTTGTGGTCATTTTAAAGTTCTCCGTGTCCTTGTAAGACCTGAATTGAGTCATATATGTGACATATTGAACCGCAACCTGTTGATGTGATGAACTTTGACCTTATTTATCAATGGAGTCTCTTTTGGAATGGTCCATAATGGTTTCCTGTGTGTTTTCAGGGTAAAATGTTCCGTCGATCCAGATTCAGTGTTCGACCCAACGTTGGTACGGCAGGGAGGGCGGCAGCCACACCCCAAGAAGCCCCCCCAGTTAACCAGGAGGGCGGCGACATCGCTCCTAACAACACAGATACAGCTGTAGCAGACAAATCCGCTACGCCGTCAGAAAATCCTCCGGCCCAAGGGTGAGTCAGAACTACAAAGGAGGACGTTTTACATTTCTAATGCAAATAAACTGTTGCTGTTCGTAGGGATGGCAGCGACCACGCTGCCGACAGTCACACCTCATCAGCAGCGGTCCAGAGAAGGAAGCGTTTTTCTGTCAAACCCAAAGTGAACCCGGGCCGCCCCTCCGCGCTTGCTCGGACGACGAAGTCCCCTGGAAAGGCAGTGAAGTCCCCTGGAAAGGCTGGCCATGAAACCCCCGTGGAAGTTCCTGAACAGGAAGACGACAGACCGGAAAACGGCAGTCAAAGTGTGGCGGCGATGGTGGCGGCTCCTCGGAGGCTCCAGTCTCCAAGGCGACGGAGGCCGTCAGAGGACACCCAACAGGCCGACGTCCAACCCAAAGCTGTCCCTTCTGACACTTCAGCTGCTGCGTCTGAAGACTTGCTGAAAGAATCCCATCAATTGGCAGATGGTGACAAACAAGCGGAAACCACGTCAGACTGCCCGGTTAAGGAAAGCCACTTCAAGGTTCCAGATAAAGTCCCGCCCTCCCTACCCAGTAAAGGCACAGCTGAAATATCAGAGAAAGCCAAGACGCTAGTGTCGTCTAGGTTCGGCCTTTCCACGTCGGCCGCGGCGTACTCCCTGAGCAGACTCCTGAACGATCCATCGGATTTACACCGGCTGGCGAAGGCTCGCAAACTCAGGGAGCTGCTCAAGGAGGAGATCCACAAAGAAAGGGTACGCTCAGATGACCCACGCTAAAATTCTACAAGTGTAACCTTTATCTGATTGTGTTATTCACACGGTTCGGATGTTTCATGCTGTAGAGGCTCAAGAAGTCAAAGATGCGGCCCAAGGAATTTACTCTGGATCCTGCCAAAATGACGATGAGGGACCTCATTCATTACCTCCCAGAGTCTAACCCCATGACGTAAGTGTCTCCTCAGGGAAGCTCGAGTTACGCACTTTACCGTTTGTCGTATTTTTGTGACTGAAATCTCAATATTTTTTTTTCCAGATCCTCTTTAGAAGTCACAGCTGCAGAAGATGAGACTGTTCTCCCACCTCTTTCAGGAAGAGACGAGTAAATGAATCAGCTTTTTACAAAAAAAAATCTCTGTCACTAATATCCACGTAAATACATTTATTTTAATTGAAATTGTCTTTTTTTAATTAATACATGGCAGGATATCTAGAGTTAATGTTCATCCCTAGTTTAAAGGGAGGAGACGCTCTTCTGCATCATGTCCTGTTGTTCCGTAGCACACCAGAGAGAGCTCAGGAGCCTGCAGGAAGTCAAAGGGGGGAGGACGAGGAGGAGGAGGAGGAAGAGGCGGCTGATGGAGATCAGGAAGAAGCACTTTTGGTTCCTCAGGTCAAAGTAGCGGAAGATGGGACGTTAATAATTGATGAGTCAAGGTAAGCACACTTCCACTCAAACTGTACAGGTAGCTGGGAGGGTTTAAAATATGTAACATTCAAACGATATATAATTAATATCGTTTTAAAAATGGCGATGCTGGAGCTAAATTATCTTTTCACTGTCATTCTCAGCTTGACGGTGGAAGTCCAGCGAGCCAAAGGACCCAACCTCATCCAGGATCGTGAGCCAATATTTGAGCGTGGCTCCACCACCACCTATTCAAGCTTCAGGAAAGGCACCTACTCAAAACCCTGGTCTGCTGAAGGTGCAACCCGTGTTCAAATACTCGAATGAATCCCTCTGAAAATGGTTCCTCAGATGTGTCCATTTGATTTTTTTTTTTTTTTTCCCCCCACATGATGTTTGTTTTTCTTTTTAATCCCTCAGAGACGGACATGTTCTTCCTAGCAGTCAGCATGGTGGGCACCGACTTCACGATGATCTGTCAGCTGTTTCCTCACAGGGCTCGCTCCGAGATTAAGGTCAGGAAAGACAGCTGTTTTTTTTAAAAAAAAGGACACAAGAATCAATAGAGTCCACATGTCTAAAAGTTTTTTATTTCAGAACAAGTTTAAAAAAGAAGAACGGCAGAATTCCTGGAGGATTGACAAAGCTTTCAGTGAGAAAAAGAATCGAGTTTTAGAGACAGTATTTGCAGACTCTGAGTGCCTTTTTTGCTTTTGTCTGCAGAAGAGAGGCGCAAGCTGGACATAGAGTATTTTTCTAAGCTGCTTGACATGATTTTGGAAGTTCAGAAAACCAGAAAGAGGCACAAATCACTCGCTGATACAAACGGCCCCAAGAAGAAAAGGAGAAAGACAAAGGGTGTCTATCCATTCTTCTGTTTTTTGTTTTTTTTAATAATGGGCAATGAATGATTTAATATAAGATTAATAAGGCAAGGTAAATAAGGTTTTCACAATTTACTTGTGAATTCATTTGCACTTACTCCTTACACAGGAAGGAAAGCCAATCAGAAGCTGAGTGATGAAGAGGAAGAGGAGGAAGAAATTCCTGACTTGGAGGACGATGAAGAGGAGGTGGGAGTGGAGGAGAACGAGGATCTCTGCGGCGAGGGCCAAGCCCCGGCTTCACAGCCTAAAAAGCAGCGTAAAAGGCGACGTCGACAGGACTCGGCAACGGATGCGCCCGATGAGGGGAAGAAGAAGCCAGGAGACGACGAAGAACAAGGTAGAGCAGCAGCCGTCTTTTCCGTCAGGTGGCCTTCGCCCCCGACCTCACTGCTTCCCTGTGCCTAATCAGACAAGGCGTGCCCCCCTGAAGATGCTGAGGCTTCACACCCTGAAGACGATGCAAACCCAGACAGGTGAGGGAACCGTTCAGTATTTTAAATGTTTCATTTATCTCAATAGCTGCCATAAAATTCTCCTGAAACGTAGGCCCACTGAACCGGCTGCGTCCAAAGATGCCGCAGTCAAGCTGGATCGACCTGCCCCGGGCAGAGGGGCGCGGCCGCTCCCTCGTTTGGGCCAGAAGCGCGATAAAAAGCCTCCACCGTCTTCCGCCGCCAACAGAAACGATACATGTGATGCGGATGCGAGCGGGAATGACGCGGAGGAGCAGGTTATTTAGATTTCGCCGCGCACTCCTTCCACAGATTCTGACTTGGATTAACTGACATTTAAACTATCCTTTAAGGCAAATACTGACACACATGGACAGCAGTGCAAGAAAATGAAGTTAGCCGATGAAGATGATGATGTTTTCTCTGAGGGTGAAGAGGCCAAGTGTGAACCCGTCAAACCTACCAGGTACAATATAGGTGGACGTGTATTATTTCAGATCTCATTGTGTTGCTTCATTGGTGTGTGTGTGTGTGTTTTTGTAGATATGGGAGAATGCCAAAACCCACCAAACCCTTGACTTATCCCGCCAAAGAAGACCCACACTCTTCCCCAGAAGAGGACGCGCCTGCCTCGCCCATAGGGCCGTCTGCTCCAAGGCCTAAAAGCAAATGTCCAGCGAAGAAAAAAGGGAAGACGCCATCAGTCCAGGAGCCCAAGAGGCCCAAGCTAATCACCCTCAGGGCTTCCCAGTCAGAATACAGCGACGAGGAGGACGAGAACCAAGACTGGCCGGGGCCAGAGCAGCAGCTGGGCTGCGGTTCCAGCAGGGACAGCGCTGCAGCCTTTGTGCCCGCCAGCCTGTGTTCCCTCCACCCTGTGAGTGTAGAAGTGGAGGAGACGATGGAGGAGGTACGGGGGGCCCTGTTCTTATTACCCGCTCAGATAAACATCATCTGTTCCTTTGATTTCCTGCAAAGACCATCTTTTTTCTGTATGTTTTCCTTCGTTGTGCATGGTTTTACATTCCATTTCCAAACCCTTCGCCCCACGCCTAGCTCGATATCTTGGCCGGTATGCCCGACGTGTTGGGCATCTCCCAGGATGCTTTGACGGTTGAAAATGAGACATGCTCAGCTGAACGACGTGAACACCAGTTGGACCTGCTCGTCGTAAGTGAAGAAGAAGCAGATAGAATAGATGATTACTTCAACCTAAATAATGTCTCTCCCCTCTCTAAGCTCATCTGTTTGTATAGTTTACTCTGTAATTGTGCAGGAACACACTCCCTTTCAGATAAGAACCATTTTGTGTTTAAGTTGCAGCTGATCTCACACTTGTCCGTGCTTTCATCTCCTGCAGGATGTCATAGACTGCCTCCCTCCTGAATACACAGGTGAGCACTTGGTTCATTCACACAGAACCTCGAGTTATCTCATCCTTCCAACGCTGCCATGAAAGTCATTTATTGAGGGAGAATGCGTGCTGAAATACCTTTTTAGGATCTGAGGAGGAGAGCTACAACGAGGCTGCTCAGACCCTGTTGACCATCAGCAACCTCGCTCATGGTACCCAATCTGCAGGGAATCCTGCTGCGAAAGATCAACCAGGTTGGTCGTCTAGTTGTGTCACGTCATTCTTTGGGTTTGTGCTTGCTTTGACTTGAATTGCATCTTAAAATCATTGAAGCGCTTTCACCTACAGAGGCGGTCGGTGCGGATGAAAGAACCCTAGAGACGGAACACACTCCTGCATCGGTGTCTGGAAACAGGGAAACGTCTGTCCAGGGGAGCGCGGATTTGCCGGAATCTGCCGCCAACACGGAGCCACAAGACAGCCAAAATGATATAAGCGACAACACTCCAAGTAGCGATCAGACTGAGCCTCCTCTTCAGCTGCCCCCAAGTCCAGAGAAACCAGAAAAAAGGCCTTCACAGACCAGACGCAGTCTGAAGATAAAACCAAATCCTGTCCTCAGCCGAACCTCGAGGCCGGTACGGTCAGAGCCCCACCCGGAAACATCTAAAGGGATTGTGGAGAGCAAAGAGGCTGCTCCCAGCAGCTCCGAAACCACCCAGATTCCATCAGCCGCTGAAGTAAACAAGACAGATATTAATCAAAAGTGTTTGTCTGAAGAAATATGTGAGGAGAAAGCGCCTGAGGCAGGAGCTGGCAGTCAGGGGAACCAAGGATCAAATGGATTCAAACCGAGTATGGAGCCGATGACCCCAGATGACATCCCGACGCCGGAGAGTACAGGCTCTGCTTCGGGCAAGACGGACTCGGTCAAGGATCCAGCTGTCTCTCAGACCAGGAGGAGTCGCTTCCAGAAAGCCAAGCCTAACTTACCAGTGACGTCAAGGGCGGCCTGTTCTAAACCTCAAGCCACACAAGACTCCAAATCAACTCCAGATCCTCCGCAAAAGTCGGCTGACATGGACGTCCCGTCCCCCGCTGAAAGCCAGGACCTCGGTTTGGACTCGGAGAAGGTCTCCACAGCAGATAGGAAGAAAGCCGATCCTGAAGTTGTGGTTCAGCTGCATTCAAGTGCAGCAACATCAGATCAGACTACCTCAGATAGTGAACATAGTCGAGAGGCCACTGCAGAAATGAGCTCCAAATCCATAGAAGGAAAAATAAACCCCCCCATGGGTGAAGTTGAGACGTCGCCGGGGCCCGCGGCATTCACAGGCCCGGCACCAGTCCAAGAGATCAGTGACCTTTCAGGTGATAAGACGGAAGACCCCGCTGTCTCTCAGAAGGGGGGGGCGGAGCCTTCATCCACGAAGCCCGTCGGGAAGACTCGATTCCAGAAAGTCAAACCAAAACCAAACCTAGCGTTGGCCTCAAGAACTGCGCGGTCCGGTCCTAAAAGCACCACCAACACAAACCCTAACCCCCCCGCAACCCCTCAGCGTTGTGAGGAGACGGTAGAGGGGGCGACGGAGCCCCCCGTCACCACCTCTGCTGTTAAAGGGAGGGAGGGGGCTGGTCCTGGGTCAGGGCTGATACCAACACCTGACGTGAGCTCCAGTCTCACTGTGACCGAGGGTCTCACTGAGACCGAGGGTCTCACTGTACCCGAGGGTCTCACTGTGACCGAGGGTCTCACTGAGACCGAGGGTCTCACTGTACCCGAGGGTCTCACTGTGACCGAGGGTCTCACTGTACCCGAGGGTCTCACTGTACCCGAGGGTCCCACAGTGACCGAGGGTCCCACTATAACCGAGGGTCTCACTGCCACTGAGGGTCCCACTGTGACCGAGGGTCTCACTGTGACCGAGGGTCTCACAGTGACCGAGGGTCTCCCAGCAACTGAGGGTCTCACAGTGACCGAGGGTCTCCCAGCAACTGAGGGTCTCACAGCGACGGAGGGTCTCACTGTACCCGAGGGTCCCACAGTGACCGACGGTCTCACAGTGACCGAGGGTCTCCCAGCGACTGAGGGTCCCTCTGTGACCGAGGGTCTCACTGTGACCAAGGGTCTCACAGTGACCGAGGGTCTCACAGTGACCGAGGGTCTCCCTGTGACCGAGGGTCTCACAGCAACCGAGGCAGAGCAGACGCGCGGCGGCGTCGAGGGGGGAATGGAACCGAGTGTCGATCAGAGGACCTCGGAGAGCAAAGACTTACTTGTTCAGGCAGCAAGAGCCGCGGCCCCGCCCCCCAAGACTGTGGGAGACGCGCTGGACTCGGCAGCCGGAGCTGGGCCTGGGTCAGCCGCGGTGACCCCACCTGCCCAAGAGAGCCCTCCTCCTCCTCCAGAGGGAGACCTCCCCGTCGGTCAGGAAGAAGCGGCCCCGCCCAGAAAAGGTCGGAGGCCCAAACCGAAACCCAACCTGCCGCAGGCGTCGAGGGCGGCGCAGACTAAACCCCGGAGCCCGGGGGAACCGACGGCGGAACAATCCTCCAGCCCAGGACCTCTCTCCTGTGTCACGTCGGCATCGAGCGCATCTCCCCCTCCAGCGCGGGGTCACAGTCCGGAGAGAGCGGCCCCCTCCGCCACATCTGAGCCGGGCGCCACAGCAACACCCGCGAAGGGTTCGCCCTCGGCTCAGGACCGGGGGAACGACGTCGGACCCTCGGAGCGCTCTGAAGTAAAGCAGCCTCAAGCAAGGCGACGTTTTCCCAAAGCAAAACCCAATTTAGGGTCATCCGCAAGAAACCCAGCAGCAGCAGCTCGACCCAGTGACACCAGTAAACCCTCAGAGCAGCAGCACGTTGACACCACCGTGACTCCACAGCAGCACGCGCAGATGCTCCCGCAGCCCCCCGAACGAGACGGTCAGCATTCCACATCGCTGCAAGTGTCTGGAGAGGGCGGAAATAATGAGGTCACGACCTCCGGCGCCGTTGCCATAGCGGCGCAGGCGGCCGCTCAAAGCGAGCCGGCGCCGGGAGGCTCAAGCGCCGGGCCGCCGAGCGCCGCGGCTGACATTTCTGAGGTCCGGAGTTCAGGGAGCGGTCCAGCTGAGGCGGAAACGAACTCTGTCAGCGCGGCGCTGTCGTCCGATGCGAAGGAAAGCCCCCCAGAGGTCCGCCCAGAGGGGAAGAGGAGGGACGCAGGCCCTTCTGAAACCACTGAAGCTCCTTCGCTAGCACGAAGGTAACGCGGTTTTTTTTAGGGGTTTCACCGCCGTCGCGGTGGTTCGTTAATTGTGAGGTTTACAGTGACGGCCTCTCTTTCCATCTGAAGCACTCGGGATCAGTCGGAGCCTGGGGCCTCGGCAAAACCCGCAGGAAAAGCTCAGAATCAAAGAGGCCGGCTCGTCAAACCAAAACCTAACCTGGGACAGGGCAGCCGATCCAAACAGGTCCAAACGATAGCGCGGACAGGAGAAGGTAGGTGGGGAGGAAGGCGTGCCGATGCCTCTCGTTACTGCCCACGTGCAGACTCGTTTGATCCTGCTGTCTTCTGGAATCCACAGACGTGGGTGGCAGTGTTGAAGGGCAGCCAGGAAGGGGAGCTGTCGAGCAGCAAACTGCCGACGCGGCTGCTTTTCCAGGACCTCTCCGTCTGGATGAGCCTCAGCACGACCCCGGGGCCGCTGGGCCGTCTCTGGGCTGCTTCCCTGAAGTGTCCGCTTCTACTCAGGTGAGCTGCAGAGCAGCAGCGACGCCTCCGGGGCTGGAAGTCGGGGTTTATTTTCGAAATCTCTCTTCTAGGATTTACCCACATCCGGTGCAGCTGGGAAGCAAATTCAGGCGGATTTCGGCGTGTTTTCTGAGAGTAAGTCATGAGGTCATGGTCCCCCAGTGTTATATGTGCTGCTGGTGGTATCTGAGCCCTCCCTCCCTCTGCAGTGCTGACAGGTCAGGTGCCTGCAGATCCAGACGAGCCATTTTTCATCCTGTCTCTGACTGAGATTCCAGTCTGCTCACTGGGAGGGATGGTGGATGGCCCCCCTGAGCCGCTGCCCCTCCTCCCTGTCCCAGAGCTGCCTCAGCAGCAGCAGCAGCAGCAGAGGTTGGTGCACCACTGTCAGCATGCCTGGGCTCCCTTTCACCTCTGATTCTATACTTGTCCACATCCCGTTCAGTGTTTCGGGACGGTGTCTGGAGGAGCCGCTCGCTCACGTCATCGAGTCCACGGAGGAGAGCGGCCAGGTTACGGCGGGGGATATCCCCCCAGACCCTGCAGCTCATAAAGTAAGAACCTTTAGAGGAGTCTCACAGCATCTGTGCTTCTCATTTCTGACTGCTCTCTCCTTCATCAGGGTTCTGACCTTGGCGATCCAGCAGATCCACACGGTAGAGCGATAACTGCTGAGCTTCCTTTAACCCAGTCATGCCGTCCTCTCAGAAATACTAACTGTTATGTCTGTGGAACAGAGAGCACTCCCGAGGAACCCTCGACGTCACCGGAAAGTGAACACAGGCCTCCCGAACAGAGGTCGAGGCGCAGCCAGAGCACAGCGCCCACCACGTCCTCCTCCAGCTCCGGAGCGGCCAAGCAGCCTCAAAGGAAGGAACGCGGCAGGAACGCCTCGGAGCACCAAGGACGTCTTCCAAAAGTGACTCCAGGAGGCGGGACAGGCCCCGAGGACTCCAGCTCAGGAGCACCGACCACACAGGCAAGGACGGCGAGCCCCCGCTCTTCTCCCACCCCAGCATCCGCAGCCCCGCCGCCGCCGCAGCAGGGAGGGGCCACAGCTCGTCCCTCTCTGACTCCACCGCCACCAGCAGAAGACGCGGAGATGGCCTCTGACGCAGAGGTGGGCCAGGACACCTTCAGATGATTTTATTGTTTGACTTGGTCCATTTCATCAGTTTTTCACGTCCTTTCCCAGGAGAGGAACAGGGCGGATCCCAGCGGCCCCCAGGACGAGGAGCCTCCCACCAGCGTGTCTCAGTACTTCTTAAGTGATATTTTTACAGAAGTGGAGGATTAGAGAGAAAGGTGGAAGAGTGGTTTAGGTGCTCAGGCATTCATGTCATCACTTAATTTATTGTCGAGTTTGGTTGTTTTGTGGTCTGTTATAGTTCCACTTCATAAGAAGCACTCTGAAATTCCAACAATACCTCCCTAACACAGGCAAGCAGGTTGGCTGACACCCTTTTTTACAGTGGCACGTCCTTTAATTACCTCCTGTGTGTTTTCATTCATCAGTTTAAGCTCAATACACTCAGAACTCTTGTGTATATATTGTAGATGTGTTTAATGTCCTTGTACAGTATTCGCATTTGAGATAGAATTATTGGATTAGCAACAATGAAATGTAGACTGATAAAAAGTCCTGAGTTGACTTTAACCCTGTTTTAAGAAAATCCATAAATAAATATTTTTTACTGTCTGTCATTGTGTTTAATTTGTTACGTAACCACGGGTCATACCGAAGGCCTTAAATCCTTGACCAAGCCTTGAATTCCTTGAATATTAGCATTTTTCTCTTATGATTACAATGCGGCTCTTGTTTCTGATATTACGTGACGCTAATCCCTGGCGCGCTCCCACAGCCGACGCTGAGGGATCCCTGTTGAGTAACTGTTTGCAGGTCTGCTTCACGCTTCCCTTCAGCCATACACAGCGCTCGGGTGGCTTCCTGCAGAGCGGAGTGGACCGCGGCCAGGCATGAGTGGGAGCAGAAAGGTCGGTGACATTCCCCCGCTTGTTCGTTTCAAATTGGGACGGAAATATTTGAAAGGTTTAGAATGTTTGAAAGGAATCTGTCTGCACGCTGAAGACGTCATCGTGGCAACTTGAAGCCAATAAAAAAGGCCCGGTGAGAATCTCCCAAGTTTGAGCGTCAGTCCGCACCTCCGCCGACCTTGACTGAAAGACGAGATCGAGACGGAGCCCTTGAAAAGGCTGCACCTTTTTTTTAAAAAAAAAAACTGGAAGACCGAATCCTCGAGAATGCTTTGTCTCCGCTCGGGTAATGTTTGAAAGAGCGAATTCTTTGATTGGCGTCGCTCTTGTACACATGTTGTCGACCTTTGACCCCACGGGCTGCAATTTATCAGAGTGGGATGAATTATTTCAGCTCCAGTCAAGGAAATAGGTCCACAGCAGGGGACAGGAACCCCGATGTGGTTTGTTAATGCACTGTATGTTTTCTGTCGGTTTGGTGTGTTACTCAAGTGATAACAGTGGGTGGCTGTTGTGTGGCGCTAATTACAGGTTAAGAGTCTACTGAGACTTTTGGAATCTAATAGGTGTTGTGCCTGACATGGTGTTATTGTTTCAGTCACACAGCGCGTGCCAGGAAAGTGTCACCACGAACATCTGATCTTTTGTTTCCGAACGTCCTCCGTCTGCGCCAGGAGCTCGAGGTGCGGGAGCAGATAGAGAGGGAGGTGCAGATGCGAGAGGGTGCCGGGAAGCTGCTGGCGGCCTGTACCAGGACGGAGCAGGCCCTGGAGGCGTCCAAGAGCCTCCTGACCTCCAACGCCCGAATTTTGGCCCTGCTCAGCCGGCTGCAGCAGATGAGGAAGGATCAGGTGTTGGAGGAGGTGCGACGCAACTCGGGTGGACCGGAGATCCTGCCAAAGTGTCAAAACCTGTAAGTTCGGAAAGGTGCTGTGCATCGTATAAGCCCCTAAAGGGCAGATCTTCCTTTCCGCATATTACAACCGCAGGGATGGACTCATGGATGTATATTTGTGACCAGCCGAGTCGTACACACACGCGATTTTGACGTCGTTTGTTTTTCCTGCAGGCCCTGTAAAGGCAGAATGCCCTGTTTGGGGACAATTGCAGTTTCAGGTGAGTCGAAATGAAATGGAAAAAAAAAATGTTGCGGCAGATGTGATACTCATCATACTTTTGATGTCATTTCGACAGACCTGCGAATCCCGCTGATGTGGAAAGACACCAAGTACTTCAGAAACAAAGGCGGTAAGCATCACGGGTGTGATGGAAGAAACCGATAATGCTCAGCAATCAGTTGGCAACGGTTAAGGAATTTGAAAGTTGAGACAATTGAGACAAATTCCTTCTGCTGCACTTCCTTGTATGTGTTTGATTCCTGGACACAGATGAGGAAGAACATCTACTTATTTTTTTCCCCTCTCAGAACTGCACTGCTGTGCTGTGTTCTGCATGCTTCAGTGTGGAACGGAGATCCAGAACACAGATCTGGTGATGGTGGACAAGACACTGACCGACATCTGTTTTGAAGACCCCATAATATTGTAAGGCGTCTCTTTGGTGGGTTGATTTAGGCAGGGTTGAAAATTCTGGGCACTCGGCAACTTGTGTGTGAGTGCGAGTGCGTGTGTGTGTGTGTGTGGGGGGGGCGTGTGCTCTTGTACTTCCCACACACACTGACTACCAAAATCCTCATTCTACTATCAAAGTGAGGACATTTATGGGAAGTGAAGCCATTTTGGCTGGTCCTCACAAGTTCAAAGGACCGTTTGAGGGTCAAGACCTGGTTTTAAGGTTGAGGTGAGAGTTGGGTTCAGGTCAGGGTCAGGGCCAGGGGGTTAGGTGTGATGGATAGGCAAAAGGGATGTGTAATACATTCTGTCTATGAAGGTCTTCACAAAGATAGAAGTACAATGATTTGTGTGTGTATGTGTGTGTAGCAACAATGTGGGTCCAGGGTTTCTACTTCGTGTTCAGCTCTACAGCAGCTTTGTGGTTGAAGACGTGTCCACGGGGACTCTAGGCTCCAGGAGAGGGAGCCTCCTTGGGGGCTCTCTGGGACTCTCCTCGGGGAACAGGCTCCGCGCGGCCTTCGGGTCCGCAGCGGTCTGCGGGTCCGTCCTCGGCGGGGATCGCTCTGAAGCAGGAAGTGGACCTCGGCCGTCTTCGGCAACGCTGTGAGTCTGACAGGCGTCCCTGAACTACACACACAGGAGAAATAACCGATCACTGACACACGGAGGTGTAAATATTGATCGGGCCATGTTGTTCCCGTCTGAAGGCGCCCTAAATTCAGCTTACTGGCTCAGACGGGCCTCACGCTGCAGCACATCCAGGAAGGGTTCAAGAGCCACGACTTGTCTTTAGCGGCAACAGGTTACTTTTAAACTTCTATCTTTTCTTGTAATGTCCTCTCTCCTACTCTGATACCTTTTTTTTTTCCCCAGAGGAGGATCCATTCTGGTTGCCCCTGTATGGCAACATGTGCTGCCGCCTGGTCGCCCAGCCTCTCTGCATGACTCGGACAGTCGCCAGCGGCCAGCTACAGATTATGGTGCTGAGGCGACACTTTTGGAGTTCACGTCAGCTCCGCGTCTTTCTTTGAATCCACAACGTCTCTCCCCTTGATTTCCTCCAGCCCGGGCCAGACCCTCGCCGCTGGGCAAGCGTCCGCGGCGTCCTCAGGGGGCAGGAGCTGCTGTGTTTCCAGAGTCAAGAGAACCTGGAGCGTGAGGACGAGCCGTTGGTTGTGATCCCGATCAAAAAGGTTTGTCCCGAACGTACCTAGGGACGGACTGATTCTTGTGGTTGAGTTGAGCTCACAAAAGTGCAGTGAGGAATGAAAGAAAACAGTGTCATCAGTGGTCAGGACTGGTCACACCCCACAGATTACCGTGGGTAATAATCTGGATTAGCCTCAGTTTTATTACCTAACATCTACCCTAAAATAGGGTTGTCAGACTGTTTGAATGGGTAATCTGATTAACCACAGGGACTCTGTGAATGAATTGTTTGAGTTTGTTGGGCCAAACAGACCCGTGAGGGTAAAAATGGAAAACCAAAGGTTGATTGGAGATGAAAAATCTTAAAAGTGAATTTAAAGTCATCTGGAACTTGACTATGGAAGGTTACTTAGTGGTTCCATGCCTGCAGTAGCCCTCCTGCAGAGTGTCTGCTGTATGTGGGTCTTTCAGGATAGCATCATCTGTACGTCAGAAGACCACACTGTCCACATCCAGGTCAGGACACGGTGTCAAGAAGAGGATTTGACCTGGACTCTGAAGACACACACCCCAGAAGACACATACTGGTGGAGCAGCATTCTTTGGGAGCACATCAATCAAATGTGTAAGGCCTGACACTTAGATTTAAACCTTTTAACCTTCTAAGGCATATTGATTTTATTGGATTTAAGACAAGTGCAGGGTGCTTTCGAATATCTCTAATGGAGGTAGAGCTGCAGGCCAAAACATTTTTGGTGATAATTAGTTCAACTCTTAGTGTGGAAAAAAAGGGCCCAGTCAATATGGAATTCAGAAGAGCTAATCCTGCAAAGACAGGCTACACACAAGTCTGTGGTAATGTTTATAAAATGAAAGGATGTTGATTCGGGCGTGGCTGGAGAGAGTCAGGCCAGCAACAGTTGCTCAAGCTTCAGCTTTACAAAATCCCATACACACACACATACACACACAAACACACTGGGTCAAGGGTATACACATAAATATTACAATATAAGTGGAATATAAGGGTATATAAGTGGATGTCACAAAAGAATCGCTTGGTCGGGGCAAGGTCACTTTTTGTCTTCCTGCTGATTCATTCTGCAGG
Source organism: Lagocephalus sceleratus (assembly GCA_911728415.1). NCBI lineage: Eukaryota > Metazoa > Chordata > Actinopteri > Tetraodontiformes > Tetraodontidae > Lagocephalus > Lagocephalus sceleratus. The sequence continues at coordinate 3,423,891 of CAJVRN010000148.1, forward strand.
TAGTTCTGGCAGAAGTAATAATAAGAATAAACGCAATAATGATAACACTAACAATAATACAATGAGGAGCAGACCACTTGGAAAGATAAACTCCTACATGGCATGTATATCCTCTAGATAGAGGAAGTGGCTGATATCAAGAAGTCCTACCAATGGCTGGAGAACCCTGGATTAACAGAGAGCACAGAGGCAGTAATCATGGCTGCACAGGAACAGGTGCACAAGCACCCTAGAGGCCAAGCTCTACCACAGTAGACAAGACCCAAGGTGCAGGCTGTGCAAGGATGACCTTGAGACAGTCCAGCATGTAATAGCAGGATGTACGATGCAAGCTGGAACAACCTACATGGAGAGGCATAACCAAGTATCTGGGATAGTGTCCAGAAACATCTGCACGCAGCACAGATTAGAAGTGCCCAAATCCTGATGGGACACACCACCAAAGGTGGTTGAAGACAACTGGGCTAAGGTCCTGCGGGACTTCACGCTCCAGACTGACAAAGAGCTACTGGCTAACCAACCAGACATGGTGGTGGCCCACAAACAGCAGAAGAGGGCAGTAATAGTGGATGTGGCGATACCAGCGGACAGCAACATCAGGAACAAGGAACACGAAAAGATAGAGAAGTACCAAGGAGCAACTATGAGAGATGTGGAAAATCGAAACTGTGGTGATCCCCATGGTGACCGGGGCACTGGGGGCTGTGACTCCAAAACAGAGAGAGTGGCTAAAACAAATTCCAGGATCAACATCCGAAGCCATCCAGGACAGTGCAATCCTAGGAAGAAATAAAATACTGCGCAGGACCCTCACACTCCCAGGCCTTGAGGAGGACAATACAACCCCCCCTCAGGGGTGTGAGAGACTTGTTAATTTTTTTTCATTTTTATATTGAAATATTTTTGCCATTCAGAGAAGTGAAATTATGTGTAAAATAAATACATTGTCCCTGTCACAATAGATATACCTCACGCATACCAGGTGAGTCAATCTGGTGGTTTAAATTTTAAAATTCAAATGCTTATACAAGTAACAAAGGGACACAGTAAAGGTCTCTCCTGCTTATGACTGTTCAGAGGGTGTGGACAGCGAGAGCTCACCTGGAGCTCCTTTCTTTGGAGGGAGAAAATATCAGTTGTCGAGCTTCAGCGATCAAACAAAGGCTGCAGTGAGAAAGCCTCAGTCACGTAGAGTTTACCCACTGATTCTGCAGCCATAAGTCATCTTGCATCAAGTCAGTTACTTGGCACAGCTGCTGTGAAAAGGTGTGGATGCTTTTGAGATTGTTGTTGAGAATTCTTCTGGTTTGAAAGGTGGAATTCAACCTCAAACCAAATATGTTAATTACCAACACCTGCACAATGACATTCTTAAGTGTCATTTTAAATCATCGGGGATGCATATTTTCAAGGGTTCAAGTGGAGTGACAGGAATGAGATTTTGCTTGAAAAGTTGGCATTCATTGAAAGGATACAAATTCTAACTGGGTATAAAGAACATGTAATTACCACTGTTAAAAAGACCTAATGGTGCCACAACATGAACAGGAGTCATTGCCTTTGAAAACATTTAGCTGTAATTGAAAGTTAAGCGTTGAAGACATCATCCAATATAATAATACAGTCAGAAATATGGATTTGCTTATCTAAATAATAAAAAAAGACAACAGAGCGCTACAACTCATCTGACTCATCTGACAGCACCATTTATTTCAAAGATTGAAGAGTTAAAGCCTGTATTGTATTTTGTATAAGTGTAGTAATCAAACAAGTTCCCAGCACAAGGAATTATCTTATTTGCTTTCCAAAAGGAATGTCAATTATAAGAACAGAAAAAAACAAATGAATGCAGCTTTTGTCACTCAAAAAGAGAAATAAATACTACATCATTGATCAAACAGAGAATAAATTGTCATTAAGAAGAATAAACATTTTAATTTAGATTGAGAGAATATCCAAGGGTGGCTGGATTGTTCCGGGGGCGAGGATTAGAATGTGAGGGTGTGTCCACATTGACATTGAATGCGGCTGCTTCATTGCGGTGATGTGCTTTTGAAATTTCTGATTTATTCTGACATCCCTGAGCAACAGGCCACAAATGAAATGACAAAATAGCAAAGTGCTGACAGGCTCTGAGAAGCATGTTTTACGTGTCTGCTCTGTGAGCATGTATATCATATATCTGTAACACGTCACCTCAACCCCCCCAAAGCAAATGCTTGACTTTGTGCCATAGCACATTTTTCATTCTTACAATGCCTTATTATTTCTTATTACCACTTCTTAGTAGTTCTTCTTATGACTTCTTTTTCTCAGGTCAGTGGAAACAGTGCTGCGACCTCCTCATGAAGATCGACACCCTCAGGAAGCCCGCCATCTCCAAGAGGAGGCTGCCATGGGAAGAAATAGGTAGCACCTGAGGGGCTTCTCATGCACATGTCTTCTTTATTATTCAGCAGCTATTTGAGTCAAAATCAAACTTCCAGTCTAAAGTATGTAATCCACCTAAACCGAAGGTTGAAAACAGTCGCACTTAAAATAATTGCACTGTAAAGGTTTGTTATTTTGTTGTTTATCTCTCATTCCAAAAGAAGTTGTTGTGTAATGAAACCCGTCATTTATGGTTTTTATTTGTTCAAAAAAGGTTGAGGTTGGTGGAAAATGGAAAACATGTGTGTCCTGTTTGGAGGTGGGGGGGGCTCTGATCTAACCAAAGCCAAATTTATATGGATTAATGCTGTTGTGTAACACTGTAAATGAGGTTGTTATAGAACCTTAAATGTAATTTAGAACTCTAACTATGAAATAAAGTAGTTTCTGTTTTGGAGCGGCTGCTCTAGTTTAAACAACAAAAGGTAATTCCAACTCATCCCTATCTTCATCTTTGGGCAGCAGAAACTCAACAAACCAGTTGGGCTTAATAGCAGTATATGACGGAGGATAAATATTGTCATTCCGCAGTGACACCATCTTCCTGAATGAGCACATTATCCCCCTTGAGTGTTGCCGATTGTGAAATATTCCTGAAGAACAGCGGCACCAGTCGCTGTGAAAAACCATATCACAGCCGCCTGATCTTAAAAGAGTTCCGCGTGTCTTTATGTTTTAGTGACTCCGTGTTGCCCCGGAGAAGGCCTCCATTTATCGACCGAGGTTCGCGCTCTGCTGCATTCCTATTACAAAAAAAGGTGGGTGACACGTCTCAGCTGCTGTCAACAAATAGATCCTCCTGATTGGTCACGGCGGCACGGCCGGGTCGCGAGGGGGATAACCAAGTTCTGCCTCTGCGTAGATGTATTTACCAATCATTCTATAGGAGGCGTATCAATGAAGATGCTGATTGTGATTTCTGTCACTATTAAGACACCGCAAAGGCATCAGAGGTCATGATCAGTAACCAGTGGGAGTCCACACCTGGGATTGGGTTTACTTCCTTGTCGGGTCTGTTTGGTCATGAGAATGGGAACGCCAGCAGTGGCACACATGATGAATCATCTGTTTGCATGTGATGAGGTCAGGAGTTAAATCACTGTTGAGCAAGACAAACCCCCGCATTGACTCACCCCGGCCCTCCTGGTATGCGTTAGGTGTATATATATTGTGACAGGGCCAATGTATAGGCTATGTATTTTCCACGTAATTTCACTTCTGTGAATGGCAAACAGTTGGACAATGCGGGACGTCGTCGAATGCTAAAGATGTTGTTCAAGGGTGTTGCAGCGTGTGGCAGATTAATGGTGGAGAGCGGTGGAAGTGATGGCCCGGAGGACCAGTCCCAGGGTGGACGTATGGGAAAGAAGCAGCTACAATGTGAGCTTTGTGGAGGTGGAACGCGCTGGCTGTGACTGTTGTGTTCACAACGCTTGCCCGTGGTGCTTTCATTTCACCCGCAGCCAGCGCTTGAAGCGACTGTTCCTATAGAATCTGTACTGACTCATTAATTTAGAAGCAACCTGTAATTATGTTAGAAAAACTATGGAGCAGGTTTTACATTGATGGCACCACACTCTGTAGCCAAAGAATTCTTGTTTAAAGAATTCACCACAGCTCATCGAGATGAAGATCTAAGTTCATGGCATGGTTCCCATTAGATGAAGGCAGTGGTTCCAGCCATAACTGGCTGGGTGTAGGTGTGTGTAGGTGTAGATGTAGGAGGGGTGCAATAGAATTAAAGTCTTTAACATTCACTTTGTTCCTCTTGACTTTGCAGTTGTTGAGCTTACAGAGGCACAACTGGACCTCCAGGACCAAAATAACTCACCAGAGACACACACGGATATGATGATGTATTACAAGATATTTATGGGGACTATATATAGCTGATCTGGACTAATAAATCAACTCCAGGTTGACTAAACCAGAACTCAGATTGGCCTGTTTTTTTTATTTTTACATGGTCCAGCCAGACCAGACTGCTCTGTACTTGCTTCATTTATTGATATAACATCACTTGTCATAGAGTTATTGTGCATGTCAGTCTGAAACTGGGCGGAGGCTCACTAGAAGCTGAATAATAAACCAAATATTAAAGAGGGAAAGCTCGCCCTTTTAGGAAAAATCAAACATGCAACGAAATGGAGGGAACATAAAAGAGTAACAAGTGTTGTTAAAGCTTGATGTTTACTGGACTTACAGATGAAAACAAGTGTTCTTATAAAATCAAAAAAGTCAAAGATCTTGAAGGAAAATTACATTTCAGGAGTTTGCAATCAACACAAACACGACGACTGGAAAAATGTCCATTTTGAAGGTGCTGCAGGAGGAAGAGTGTCATGGTCACAAGGAGCTTGAGATGATCCTCTTGAGCTTCACCACCTCCTCAGAGCTGAAGCACAGGCGTGGAGCTGGAGTCCAGCAGGAGCACCGACGAGGGGCCCGACCTCCTCTCCCTCCCCGGCCCCTCCTGGTTGTGGGAATTCACAGCGTTGGGGCATCGGGAGTCGCGCGACTTCGCATCCAGCTCGCGTTAGGTGTATATATATTGTGACAGGGCCAATGTATAGGCTATGTATTTTCCACGTATTTTCACTTCTGTGAATGGCAAACAGTTGGACAATGCGGGCCGGCGTCGAATGCTAAAGATGTTGTTCAAGGGTGTTGCAGCGTGTGGCAGATTAATGGTGGAGAGCGGTGGAAGTGATGGCCCGGAGGACCAGTCCCAGGGTGGACGTATGGGGAAGAAGCAGCTACAATATCAGCTTTGTGGAGGTGGAACGCGCTGGCTGTGACTGTTGTGTTCACAACGCTTGCCCGTGGTGCTTTCATTTCACCCGCAGCCAGCGCTTGAAGCGACTGTTCCTATAGAATCTGTACTGACTCATTAATTTAGAAGCAACCTGTAATTATGTTAGAAAAACTATGGAGCAGGTTTTACATTGATGGCACCACACTCTGTAGCCAAAGAATTCTTGTTTAAAGAATTCACCACAGCTCATCGAGATGAAGATCTAAGTTCATGGCATGGTTCCCATTAGATGAAGGCAGTGGTTCCAGCCATAACTGGTTGGGTGTAGGTGTGTGTAGGTGTAGATGTAGGAGGGGTGCAATAGAATTAAAGTCTTTAACATTCACTTTGTTCCTCTTGACTTTGCAGTTGTTGAGCTTACAGAGGCACAACTGGACCTCCAGGACCAAAATAACTCACCAGAGACACACACGGATATGATGATGTATTACAAGATATTTATGGGGACTATATATTGCTGATCTGGACTAATTTTTGTCCTTTTGGGAAAAACCAAACATGCAACGAAATGGAGGGAACATAAAAAAGTAACAAGTGTTGTTAAAGATTGATGTTTACTGGACTTACAGATGGAAACAAGTGTTCTTATAAAATCAAAAAAGATCTTGAAGGAAAATTACATTTCAGTAGTTTGCAATCAACACAAACACGACGACTGGAAAAATGTCCATTTTGAAGGTGCTGCAGGAGGAAAAGTGTCATGGTCACAAGGAGCTTGAGATGATCCTCTTGAGCTTCACCACCTCCTCAGAGGAGAGCTGAAGCACAGGCGTGGAGCTGGAGTCCAGCAGGAGCACCGACGAGGGGCCCGACCGCCTCTCCCTCCCCGGCCCCTCCTGGTTGTGGGAATCCACAGCGTTGGGGCATCGGGAGTCGCGCGACTTCGCATCTCGCTCGTCTAACAGGTCCTGGCCGGTCGCACTTTGGCGAAGGCGCCCCGGAGGCGCGGGAGGCGTGGGAGGCGTGGGAGGCGGCGGGCTCGCGTGCGGATGCGCAAAACCGGGATGGTCGGCGGGCGAGCTCCTCTGCCTCGGCCTGGCGTCCTCGCTGACCCGGGCTGCGTTTTGGAGGTTCAGGCGTACCGTCAGGTTGGTGGGCCCGTCTTCGGCTTCGGGACGCCACCTCTGCCTGGGGGCGTCCTCCGGCCTCTGCTCCCGCTCTGCGGCGGGGGGCCTGCACAGCTTCAGCCAGTTGTAAACCATCGATATCGGCACCTCGATTTCCATCTCCCCTTCCCTGTTCTGGCGAGGCGGGGCGGGCAGCGCGTGGCCTGGGGCGAGCTCGCTTACGTCCGGGTCCCTGGTTTTGTTTTCTGTCACCTCCAGAACGAAGTCCGTGTCCGGAGAACTGGGCTTGGCCCCTTCGTCCGTTCCGCCCCATGGGGCGGCGGCGCTGCTCGAGGCCGGGGCATCGTCGTTGGCGTCCTGGCCTCTCGCCGAGGCTTCAGAACCGGCCCCGCCCTCGCGGGCCTCTCGCACTCCGCCCGTTGCCACCGGGGTGCAGTGACGATTGTACAGAGGGGAGGGCTTGTTCAGGAACTTGGGGTTCTTGCTGGACAGGGGCGTGGAGAAGGAGGACGCCGGCTTGCTCTCGGGTTCCCACCTGGGCCCCCTCACGCTGAGGTTGAGGGGCTCGGTCAACCCGGAGGTGGTCTTGTAGCACTCGGCCAGATAGCGCAGGTGATCCAGGGGCTTCTGAGCTGGTGGCATTGGGCTGTAGGGGTCAAAGGTCGGCTCTGGCTGCCGAGCCGCGGGCGGTTGTGGAGGTAACGCTGAGGAGTGGTAGCAGGGGGGGTAGTGGAGCGGCATGTGGAAGGCACTGCCATACTGGTCTCTGTGGAAGGGATGTGGGTTCTGCTGGGGGGAAAAAAATCGATGCGTGAGAGGCTGAAGGGGCCGTTTTAGTAAAGTTGGGAATGGCCTGTGACCGTATGCGGGAAGAGGGTCATAAAAGGCACGGCAAGCCACAGGGTGTTTACTGCAGTCTGTTTAAACAAGCAAGAGGAGGAAGAAAGCCAACCTGATGCAGAGGCACCGATATGATCCTGCGTTTGGGGGGTACGGGCCCCTCGTTGCCGTAGCAGCTGTAGTCTGGGGAGAGGCAGTGCTTGTGCTGAAGGTGAGGCAGCGAGCTGAGCGACAGGCCCTTCAGGTGGTACTCGTAGGGCAGGAGCAGCCTGTAGGGGGGGAAAAAAATAAAGCCAGCGGCTGGATTAGGAATAATCCAGCGTTTCTGCACCAAGGGCGGCGCTGCCGTTACCTCTCGTAGTGTCTGCGGGTGCAGGTGGCTGCGCTGGTGCTGCGGGGGTTCCCCCCCAGAGTGTTGTAAACCTGCTTCCACAGCTGCTGAGCCGTCACCTGCACAGGGAGGACACGCCTCGCTTGGATTTGCTCTCTGTGTTTGTTTGATTTGCTGTGATTTAAACCTGTTAGTCGTAATTGCAATGGTAATAAAGATTTTATTACCTGTTGATATCCGCCCAACTCACTGACAGTGGTGAACATCAAATACAGGTCAACTACGAACAGGAATACACATCAGGTCAATTTCTGATCCCGATTGAAGCATTGAATTGAAATTGTAATAAAACAAGTATAAAGTGTGTTATTACTTTGCTTGAAGCCCAGATTTGGGATCCTCTCTATGGGTGAGTTTCTCTTCTTCATGTAGAGGTAAAGATCTTTCAGGAACAGTTTCTCTGCCTCTGAGGTCTCCACCACACGCTCACTGCCAGTCCACTCCTTGAATGCACCAGGCACCCTCTCTCTATGACCCTAAAAGAAAAAAAAGTACATATCTTGACTATTTTCCTATATATAAGATTACTATATTACTATTTCATGTATGTATATATGTATATACGTATATATACACACACACGCATTTACATGTATATATATATATATATATACATATATATATCGACATGTTTATTATATCTATAAGACATTATGTATATTATATTATATTATATTATATTATATTATATTATATTATGTTATACATCATACGGACATCCATAAGACATTATCTGAAAATTACATCAGTGCATCTTTTCATCCCCCCTGCACTGTTGGAAAAATAGAAAACTACTTACCATCTATATTAAATAAAAGCTGGAGCTTAAAAAAAACAACAAAACCCCAAAACAACAAAAACCGTTCACGTCTTTAAATCTAACAGATAAGCATCATCCTCAGGTTAAAGGCAGTCTAGATAAAAATTAAAAAAACAAAACAACAGCTGGTATTGGAGCTCACCTGTGCTTCCATTGAGAATATTTTCATATTATAGCATCACACTGGATCAGAACACACGTTCAGGCAGAAGACAACCTGCTGTTACTCCGGAGGGTTCTGAAATCAGTGTGTTGATGTTGGAGGCAGCCTATTCCTTCCTTCATCTAACGCCAGACCGGTCGGACCTGCTCCTGAGGCATTCGCAGTTATGGTGACCATAAAATTGTAGCGCGACAACTGGTATTATGCCATTGTAAAAGCCGGCTAACAGGAAGTCGCGCTCAGACGGCTCAAATAAACAAACGATCAGCTCGGCTGTGTTTGTTTTAGCTCGGGGTAAAATCAATAAGTCAATACTTCGTCCTGCAGCCAAACTGGCTGTCAGCACACATTGGCTTTCTTGTTAGCCCTAATTCAGCAGGTATAATAAAGCAGTGCAACGGATGTAGCGTATTTCATATTGTCCTCAATTTAGCTGCTCGTCCTTCAGCCGTAGTTATACAGACAGGCCAGCATTCCTGAGGCCACATGCTTATTATTTACTGATTTGTGCACTTGTCTCTTGCAGTAGAAATAATTGCAGACGCAACGCGTTGGCTGTTTATTGTCAGCCTCCACAGAAACAATCGGCACTTAAGACTAAATCCCATAATAACCGTTGAGTGAAGGAAAGTTGTTGGTACAGCTGCGCATTGTTGTTGTCTGTCGGTATTTGGCTGAACATTTCTGTACCGGTTGTGTCAGAGACAGCCAGCCGGAGCCTGTGAGGCCAGCGTGGAACCTGCCCTGAAGAGAAGGGCGCAAACCCGTCACCGCAGCCAATTTGAATCCACCATCCCGAACGCTCCCGGTTCATATTCACACATGCATGTGGAATTGTCGCTGTCACGGGCGTAGCTCAGACCAGGAAAGGGTGACGGACAGACGGACAGAGACGGGGGGGGGGCTGTGAACCAGCAGGTCCAGCGTGCAGCTCATCTTCATGGATGACCCCTGGGACTCCCAAGCCGAAATGACTTGAAGCTACCTGACAATTACATCATCCCGAGTGGCTGCTGCTCCCCGTCCCTGATTACACCTCGGAGTTCCAACAGGACTTAGTCACTCCCTCTCTCTCTCTCTTTCTGTGCGGGTGGGCGATAATGCCGACTTCCCACTACGAATCCGCGGCAACAGTCAAACTTTGCAGGGGAACTCGTGGAACTGGCCTCTTGGGTGAACGGTGCTCAGACACGGCCCAAGGGGATAGGCTCCTTCCCAGCAATGGAAAGGAAACGCAGACTGTGTCATTTTTCCGATTTGAAAGTATACAGTCTGACGAAACCGTTTGAAACCAGGAAAGGCAACAGGGATTGTTTTTTTTTTTCTTTTTCCAGCACTGGAGGTGAACATCCTCATACCCTGAGACAGGTCAAACAGCATCTCTGTCATTATCTTTTCATCAGCGGTGCGTGATTTTGCTGAACACTCCCTTAACGATACGTGGAATGCAGAAGAATTGAGGCGCGTGATAACATTCCAAGATCAAGTTCCACACAAAAACAAAACGAGGGGTTATAAACAAGACGCCAAGAATAACACTTGTGATAACAGATGACCGAGCGTGACGCCATTAACAACCAATCTCTTTCACAAAAGGATATTAAAGCGTTCGTATTTGCATATTAAATAGTTTGTGAATGTGCAACACGGTTGGCGAGGGTTTCGAGATCTGCGTAGCTGATGTTAAAGCCCCATCGAGATGCCAAAAAGACGTCAGAGGTTTGAGGGAGCAGCCCCTGCAGATTCCACAACTATCAGACTTGAATGCATTTTTTCTTACCCGCGTTCGCTGAAGTTCAAAAGCATCAAAAGAACAATAGGACCTGACATTCACCTTACATTCTTCCACTTCACACACCGCAAGTCTGAAAACTGAAATCTGGTAGTGGTACTGCCAGCATATTACCAGTAATACACTGGAAATCATGCAGGAGGGTGTTAAAGGCAGCAAAGGGAGATGCTCTAGATGTGCATTAACATTCTAAAGTGTGCATTTATTGATGTGTGAGTGTGTTTTTTGTTAATATGCCATGGTATGAGAATAATTCCTCCTATGAGTTCATTCGAAGCACGCTGTTTTAAAAACAAAACTCCACAGAAGCTCCAGATGTGATGGTGTTGCAGGATCGACTTAAGTCAGACGAACCACCATTTGTCCTCCTAATGGGTCCTGCATATCTTAAAATCAACATGCTCGCATTCACTCCTAATCTGTAATGGCTGTGGAACTGGTTCTCACTCATATCTGACAGATCTCCAAAAATTGACATTATTCCCCATCGGCCTAAAGAAAGTTACAAAGGAATGTAGATGCAGTTGACTTGGGGCTGAAACCCCCTGAACTCATGACTCATCACACCAAACAGGTGTCGTTATGTGTTTTTCTCAGAGCCCTAAATAGTGCAACACAATCTGCTAAAAAGAAGTAAAAAAAAAAAAGTAAAAATTGAAGATACAATGTAGTAAAAAATAGAAGCTACCAACAGTATTTCAGCTAAAAAGCAGATCAAAAGCCTACAGGCATTTTCTTTTCTTTTTTTCTTGTTGTCATACCTTTGTCAGGTGTGGCCTGTCTGTGTAATAATCAAAAAGTGTATTTCATCAGAATTAATGAACAAATGAGTAACAATATTGTTTCGCAGTGAGTTTTTTTTTTTTTTTTTTAAACGCAGAATTTTTGAGTCAACACTTCATCAGCACACAATCCCTCAGGTTGGGAAAGCTGAGAGTGATGCGTGAGCAACAGTGAGAGGGAGTGAGGCCTCCCAGGGCAGCTGCAGGGCCTTGAGGGCCACAGGCCAGGCAGTGACACAGATCACGCTGTTGGGAAACTTTGACGTTTATTGACTGGAGTCGGATCATTCATCAAACACCTGCACATGAGGTTATTTTTGAACTCATTAAATGTGACACATGAGTGAAATATCTATTTCCCGTAATACTTGGTAGTGACTCACAACAATTATTTCAGGAATAGGTTCCCTTTAAAAAAATAAGACTCATTGGTGTGGTGTGTCACTTCACCACGCGGCGGCGCTGTGGATCAACCTTTTCCATCCGACCTTCAGCGGATTGTCAAACAAGTCCAGTCCTAAAATGGCACATATCCACGCTTAACACGCAACCTTGACCGATTGCCACTGTCTTTTTTCTTTGCCGTGACAACTGTGAGGTAGATGAGAGTTTGTGGAGAGAAATGGTCGCAGTGACTCTGGGTATATTTGGGGAACTGCTGCAAAGGTCACGCCAAAGAGGAACTCCAAATGTCAAATAGCCGTCTCTGAAGTTTAAACCTTTGTAAGAATTGACAGATTCTTTGCCGGACTCCATAAAAACAAACAAAACAAAAAAAAAAAGAAAAAGAAAGTCATTATCGACATCTAGGCACGCACTTTCTGCCCGCCTGGTCCTAATTGAGCATTAATGGACCTCTGCTTCAGCGATGAGTGAGTTGGTGTGCTTGTTGTGCGACGGTGTCATTTGGAGCAAACACCCATGACCTTTTGTCCCACTGAACGTCCTTTCAGAGTGTAACTGAGTTCCCAGCAGTGACAAACAAACCGCGGGGACTAAAAAGGGCCACGCTCACAGTTCTTAGTGGACTGAAAATGTCCCCATTTGCATGTCGTCGTCACCGGATGCACCGATAAAGGAGGGTTCTAACCTTATAATCCCCCGTAGCTGGCGCATTAGCTAATGCTACGGCCACACCACAGCTTGCATATAAGGTTGAACAGAAAGGGAGACAATCGTGGCTCTATGTGGAAATTCCAGGGCACGTACTGTATAATAGGTGAGGTGTTGCGCCAAAGCCATGCAGCAGCCCCTCCCTGCATTAGTGCTTTACAAACAATAGATATCACAGTCCATCTCTCATCAGGAGGATAGAGAAAGACACAAACTGAAGAGCGCGCTGTTTTCCGGCAGCACTTGAGAACAATCGCTGGCTGTCAGAGTATTTTTAAGTAGCACACGTCGTCCTGGAAAGGTGCACTGAAGCGGAGACAGTTAACAGCATTTCTGTGAGCCTTTCTATAATAATGTGTGCAAATGCATAAAATGCTCTGGCAAGAACCTGAAAAGTCTTTGCTTTTAGAAGGTGCCCGTGTTAGATATATTTTTTTTTTTACCACGCTAGTTTCAGTGCAGTGTGCAAGAGAAATTTTAACCTTCTGTAATCGCAGGAAACGTCTGTATCGGAATGACCTTAATTTTCCCGCACGCTCAAAATCGTTTTCACACGAGCTCCCGGTTTGGAAAATTGGGTCAAATGACTAGCTGCTCCAGCCTGCTCATTATGCTGCCTGCTACTCCGAAAAGGTTAAAGAAAAAGAGGAACGGTGCAACCTGATTGGCTGTTGGACACTTACTGGGCCGGCTATCTCAGTGAGACCTCAGAGCTAAAAGGGTTTCAGCAGTGAAACAATGTTACTTCATAAGTTTGCAGGCCTTCTTAATTAAATATGGAGTACTATGTTCCTGAATGTTCAACTCTGACTCTTGGAAGGGCTGCACAGTTATTTCGAAGCTCTGAGACCATTTCCAGCAGATCATTTGGTTTCGATTGGCCGCGTGGGGCCAGAGCCCCCGCCCAGATTTCCCACTGATCCAGAGGGAGGCCCAGTCACCAGCCCCACCCCCAGGTGCAGGAAGACACGCTCGTCATGGCCGATGTTGCACCTGGAGTCCTGACGAGCGCGGCCAAGTCACGAGAGACCTTTACCTCGCTGGCAGCCGCCGTCAGGCCTCCGGGTGAAAGACGCTGACCGCAGAGGTCAGCGCGGAGGTCACACTCAGAGACAGTGGGAGAGAAAGATGGTGGTCTGGCATTGACGGCTGGATCCGCTTGACTGCCGAACTGGAGTAGACGATCAGCAGACAGGAGTAAACCGTGTGGTTGTGAGGTGGGGGCAGAGCGATGAGCCCTGGAAACTGTGAGTAATTGATCTCTACGTACGGGGGTTCCACACGGGTGTGTTTTGGGTACGCTTTAGCTCCACCACAAAAGGGTTCTTATAGCTCACACGTGACCAAAATAGCAAAGCAACCTTGACTTCCTGTCGCTGTTTCCATGTGTGTTGTCATGACAGTGGTGGTTAATGTGAGTGTGGGTGGGGTCATGTGTTGTTTTAGCCTGCTCTTATCTCTGCTTTACGGCTCCAAGCTGCCATCTAATGCATGCAATAGTCAGCGAATTAGCTTTTCCTCTGAAATCATGGTTCAATTTGCTGTCAACAATCATTTGAATCGATCACCGAGTCTCACTAAACCTCTCCTGGCTGAGCAGCTGGTTCAGCTTCTGAACAGTAGAAACCAGAGAAAGCGGGTTGGGTTGACTTGAACCTCTAAAGATGGCGAAAAACACAAATGTGGCCGCGCCCCGATGCACGTATCTCGGGTCAGTATACCATTAGACTGCCACAGCAAGTCCACTTTGTTACTGGTACGGCAGCATTTCTCTGGGCGAAACAGTCCCAGACTGGCTCTGCAGTCAGTAATTGTGGTTTCAGGAAAGTGCTGTTGGGATATCAGCTCTGACACAAATTAAATTGGAGGGATGAAAAGATTCAGTCCCGTTTTTTTCCCCCTTCTTTGAAGAGAGAGGGAAGCTGCTCTGATGCCACACTCGTGGTAGTCTCACTTGTATCACACCTTAATCATGTCAGGGCTGGAGTTATCTCATTATAACAGCTTAGTTTTCCAGCACCGGTGTGTGTTGGCGAAGGACAGACTCATTATTAAGGCAATAGAGAGGAGAGCCAGAGTGAACCAAGCGCAGCTTTGTAGTGCCGCTGCCTTTGACAGAAGTTACCGAGATGGAGGATCAACTCATTTTCCTTTCAATTAAAGACCACATCCTACCAGAGGAGGAGTCGCGCCGAGGCACGCGTGCGCGTTGGTCCTGACGAACAGAGCGCGGTAAGTAATGCGCTCTCGCACGGCAGCCCGTTTTCAATACAAATGCCTCCCCGTTACAAAGATGGAGGCTCTGAACAAACGTGGAAGAAAGGGACGCTCCTTCTCATCAAATAATCCCTGATTGGGTGTCATGATAGGGCGCAATAGGTAGCCCTCAGGCAGCACTTCAGATTCAATTTAAATGCCGTCATGTTGATAATGGATGTACGTGTAAATTGCTGGTGGCCATGTGCGGACGCGCACTTTCTATGAAACGGTCGCTCGCTGTCAGGATGTCTCAAGTTTTACATTAGGCCTCATTATCGACAGGTTTGGAGTCAGAGTGGGATTGCAAATGCAATTCCAGTCCGTGCGAAGTCTGCATGTTCTCCCTGTGTCTCCGTCAGAGAAGCTGAGTGCCCCCCACCCTGAGAACCGCCCTGTTGGACACACTGAGACAATGGACATAGATGGTCTTCAGTGAAGCATATCAATTCAGACAGTGGTTGAGGACAGTAACAGTGACCTGTGTGACTCATTTTCTCTCAGATTATAAAGTATGATGCTGGTATTAATCCAGATAAAGGAAGCAGGAAATAAAGCACAAACTTTGCTGTTTGCTTCAAGATGTTTTCATCTTGTTTACTTGTTCAACTGTGGGTGTGTGAATGTGTGTTGGTGTGTGTGTTTGTTTGGGAGTTAGAAGAGCATTTGTGTTATCATTATCTCAGAGTGCACTATAATTAAGCTCCTCTCCTGCCTTGCTCAGCAAATGAGTGAGATGGGAACGGCCAGATGAACGCTGGTGGTTTATCTCAGAGGTTAGTTTAAATCGCCCTGACTCGCACTTTTGGGCCCGATACACAGATCCTGACGGCGAGGGCAAACAAACGAGTGTGAATGATAAATGGCTGCACAGCAAGGTCAGTATTTGGCCCAGGTGTGGCCACGCTTAGTCCGTTCATCTTAAAACTGAACCTCTCAACTGTTCGCCTGAGTGTATTGCGTCTCGTCTGATGGTCAGAAAATGCCTTGTGGGTTGAGTTTGAAGACCCCCACACGTCTGTGGCAGTGCACTCGGCAGTGCAAATCTGTTCATAAATGGATGGGCTTGAAAGCCAACGGTAGTGCTAAAATTATCCCTGAAACAATCTTCCTATTCACAGCACCGCAGAGCATGTAAAGCTTTTACAGGGGTTAATGGATCCTCCTGCCTGTGCTGATCATAAAAATGAATTCAGCGCAAATAAATAACTAAACCTCCTAGAAGACCGGGGGAGAGTTTCATGTTTTGAATCCTGGGTGTCATATTTTACATATGTTTTTCTCATTTTGCCTCTTTAAAAAGACTTCAAATTTTAGATGCACAATGTGAGAAGGGGGCATCAGAAGAAGCATAGGTGAGCATGTATAAGCTCATTATTTACTCTGGCCTCTCCCTCTGAATAAAAATGGCTTTTTATTATCTGGCGGCTGGATAAAATATTTCCGCTAATGCCAGGAGGTGCTCAGCAAGTGTGGACACAGTCGGGAAAGCAGGGCCACATTAGCATAGCATCAATGTCCAGCTCAAATCCCCGAGTAGGGATAATAAGTATTCCGACTGTCAATTTGGTGCGATACTGAGAATCTAAACTAAATAAGTCTGCTAATATCACCAATCAGACGTGTTCGTATTGCTGCAGACGCTCTTGAATGCAAATGCAACTTTGCAGCCCGCAGAGCTAAATTATAAATGAACAAAGGCCTGAGCGAGTCCACACTATTCCTGTTTCCATGAGCAGACCCACAACCTGGTAAGATCGAGACCCCAGGAACGTGGTACAACTTTTACACATCCAATTTGTTTTGTCTGAGAGTCTTCTGCTGCTACATGTTTTTGTTTGTCTTCCACTCCCTTCTGTTTCCTGTAAAAATGAATAATCCGATTATTCCAGGAATCGGATCGTGATGGGATGATTATGGCCATGTGATCGGGCTCAGTGACACCAGGGCAGATCTGGTTATTTGTGAAGGGTTGGGGTTTGGATTATAAGCAAAAGTGGGATTTTCACCAGCAAGAAGTTACTGTGAGTAAAGTTAGGAATCTGTGTAAAACATCTGTTTCTGTGGCAACAGAACAACACCGCTTTGCTTTGATATGGAAAACAGTTTTAGGGAGGCTGGGTGGTTCTATAGCTGCCATATGCTTGTTTATGCACCATCCTTTCCCTACCTTATGTGGGGGACCCTTACCTGATCCCACCCTCTTCATATGGAAAAATAAACCACCTCCTCGTGCAGCTTTGAGGTTGGTCCTGGCTACCGCTCCACATTTCATTAAAATCTAATTTTGTAGTTAACAATATCAAATAGGACCAAATCCAGAAATTGCTAGCAGCATGAATGTATGAAGAGGAGTAATATGACAGTCATAAAAATCCACCCTTATCTGAAGAGAGAGAAAACTGTTAAAATCCCAGAGTTGAATGTCCTCCAGCTGATTCGATATGCCGGCCCACACGTTCTGAGATGTATCTCATGCATATACAGGCCTATAATGTCTGTTTGAGCTTTCAGAGCCGACTAATGAGACCACTGGAGTTCCGTCCACAGTGTGTACTCTTTAGGAGGCGGAACCCATCCGGCACTGCTGCAGGGCCATTTCCTGTTCGTGCGGCAGAATAACGCTTCAAACTGCAGCATTAACTTTGTACGTTGTGGTGTAAAGCGCTCATTCCCTGCTCGTTGTAGCTGACTGCTTGGCAGACTTGATGGATTTATCAGTTGCCCATTGAACTGACTTCAAATTAAGTTCCAAAAGACTTTGGCGCAATGGATAAATTATATTTATAAGTATATGTCTACCTTTGAGTGTGTTTGTCACGCCAGCTCCACACGGCATCATTATGCAGTCCCTCCACATGCTACAATCATACACATTTGCTTGATGGCTTCGGATTTTTTGGAAGTTCAACTGCTGAAAGAAAGAGCACGCTGACCTTTTAACAGAACATGCTGATATTAGTCGATTACTATTCAGGAACAGCCAGAATAGAGGAAAAATATGATACATCAGCATGCAGGACCACACTGCTAAAGGTTAAACAAACAAGGAAACCGCCGACTGTGGTTTCCAGACTCGAAGCCCCGAGCAGCCGCCTTTGTGGCGTTCACCTGATCGGATGTGGCGTTACGCCACCTTTTGATTCTGTTTGCGTCGTCGCTAATTTCAGCTGATTGCAGCGAGGTCCGGGCACATCGGCATGGAAAAACCTTTGGCTCCAAACGTGTTTTCCCTCCAGCGGCTGTGTCAGGACGAATTTAGCCACCGTTGGGTCTCGAGTTAGGAAGCACTGAAAGTTCCTCTACAGCCAGTCGCCCCAGCGACCCTTCGTTAACCCCTTCAGGTTCATCTCGTGTCTTTATTGCTGTTTAACAGCATTTAGCACCACTCTTTTAACCCTCAACAGCTCTGACGTGTTTGATGTCTGCCTTGGGTCTCATATTCTGCAGACGTTTCCTTTGGAAAACTACGACAGAATGGCCATTTGCAGTAAAGGATATGAGGTTTTAATCCTAGCTTCCCTCTAGTGTTTGACAAATACTCAGTTCCTTGTGTTGTTGCAACAGTTCTGCACAAAGACAATGAAATATTGTGAGCCATGAGCTGAAGTTTCCCACATTAACAAGCAGAGTATCGATAATTGTCACAGCCGAGTCAATGATTGAAAAGAAAACATCTAATTAACATGTTTTGTTCGCCATCAGAGTCCCAGCAGGAGTGAAAATATGATGCGCCGTTTCAGTGAGACAAAGAAGAACTCGACATGATTGCTAATAAGTCATTTTAATTATATTTGGTGTTCAGGCAGTGAATCTAATCCCCAACAACACGGATGGCGAGCATCCACGGACATTTTTCTGATTCACAGCGGTGCATAGAGCCGGAAACGGTGGACAGCTTGTCAATCATGGCAGGGAACCTGCTCCAGGTTCATTTTTATTTTAAAGCTTTCTCCCTGAATGAAGTGGAGAACGAGAATGCGGCATTCTATAGATTCGCCCTTTCACGGCTGCTGCAGACCCTCCTCGGAGCTCCGCTGCTGTATATGATGATGTCTGGATGTTTACTGTTCCCGTCGTCATTTTGGTGCTCGCCCGAGCGTCTCGGCGTACAACGTGAGCGCTGCCGCTCGGCAGGCGTCTGGAAATACCTGCAGACTCTGCCCTTAAGATATTTGCTTTTATTGACTCTGTGGGAGTTTCCGAGTTCGAGATTCTGGTTTTATTTTCTGTTTTCATTTTCCATCCAGAAGCGAACCCTAAAAAACGGATTTATATATTTATTCCGCCCTTAAAGCACCAACTGTCTGTTATAAATCTGTCATCCCGGTGAAAATGTTTAGAAAAGTTCCAAAATTCCAACAAGATAACTTTTATTTATTCCCAAAAAAATTGATGTTTTCCTTTTCACCGTATGAATAAAATCACTTGTATAAATAGTAGCACAAAAGCTATCATGCAACTATAAATAACAGCGTAGGAGTGATCAGACCTCTGCGTAGGGTTACTGTAGGGAGCAGGTAGTGACGCGTCACTCACAGTAGTCATAACAATAATGGGCCTGTCAGTCTTCCCTGTCATAACAGCTGCCACCACGCTGACGAGACGAGGTAGAAACATCGATCAACTCAATCTGCACGCCCAAACGACCAAGGTCTGAGCCGGAGAATATCGCCAAAGCGATCAGGCCTTTGGAAAACTTTCCCCCCTCTGCTGTGACCCAATCTTGGGAGAATTGCTCTTCATTATTGTTATTGTCATTGTGAGCGACCCCTCCTCTGCCTCACTTTACGCCCCGCTGTTTTTAGTGTGGGGAAAACGCCAAACATTGTAATTAGAGGCCGCTGCGGTTCATAAAAGTCAATGAAATGACCAAATTCAGGGCCAGAGGAAAAGCCAACAAAGGCAAAATAATCACAGAAACATCACGCTAGGATGCTAGGGATGCTTTTAAAGGTTGTGGAGGCTTTTAGAGGTTGTGGTTATGCAGCAATGCACCATTTTCATTGAGATGCTGCCTCTCAGCTGGAAATTTACATAATCTACAATAACGAGGGTCTTTTGTATAGAAATGCTCAAAAGCGCCATCTTTTCTATCCAGGTGGTACATCAGCCCTGGCTCACACTCAACCATTGAGGGGATGATTGAAATCAGAGCACAGACAAATCCGATCCTGTCTAGTGGGTCTCGGGGTCAGCTGGCCTGTTTACCCGCATGAGTAGCAGCGGAACAGAACCTTCACCCTTATTTGTGAGGAGCGTTGGTGAGGAAAACTTGCTGCTGGTGGGCAAAATCAGGCATCCGGTCAACCTAATCCCTCCAACTGACCACTAGGGGGACTAATAAAAACACCTCTGGTGGTGGCAGAGGCGCTCTAACGGGGCCACTTAAACACTCAATGGGTTGGCTTTCTTTCTTACAGACCCAGAAATGTGTTTTAGGAGTCTTGATCCAACATGTTTCAAACTCTTCTTTATTTATACAGCATCTGTTACAATCAAATTTGTCTGTAGGCCTGGCCCTCAACCAGCAACAGTGGCAAGGAAAAACTCTTAACGGGAGGAAACCTTGAGCAGGAACAATGGTGGGCTGGATAAAGGAGTAAGAGGAGGGGAAGGACAGAAACATTTGATGTCCCACCTTTTTTTTTTTTTTTTTTTTTCATGTGACTCTTAAAAAAGCGACTGCAATGGCAGAGAACTCTCCAGATGTGGGTGGGGATAGATCGCTGCGCAGTTCTGTGCCTTTATCAGTGTTTCATATAACAAAACAAGAAAAATAAGGAGGTTGATGAACAGTAATGTTAAATTTCAACGCTTTAATCGATGGCTGAAGTTGGACGTCCAGCTGGCAGGTGCTCTGCTGTTAATCACGCTGGCATGGCTGATAACTCTCCGCAAAGAGCATCTGCCCAGTGTTATCCCACTGGTTCCATCTAATGCCCTGCTCATCAAAACACATGTCAAAATAGCAGAGGAACCGACTAAAGGCCTGTAATTACTGGCTTTTATCAACAGTCCAGTGGCCGTCTCTCGGCCTCCTCACGAGCCACGACGTGTCCCCATCAACAGACACTTTGTATGCGGCGGCGTGTCACGCCGCTCCTGTAAATCTACTGGAATCTGCTCGCGCAGACTTAAACGAAAACGGGCGCCGCACTTCTTTTTCATTCCCCGAGTCGCATAAACCGCCGATAATGGCTGGTCTGTCCTTTGCTTCCTCCGCTCCCGCTTTACTGTTATGTTGCTTTCGGCCATTAAAGTCTGCTGCAAATCATGATGGCGTCTGCAATTAAAATAAAAGTCACGCTAAGCGTCAGAAGGGTGGAAGGGTGCCAAACCGTTCAGCGGGTAGTCAAATAAACGTCCGGCATTCTATCACTTTTGGCGTCGTTCTGAAATATTGCTGCGGCAGATTTGTGGGACTGATGAATGTGTGATGATGGGAAAGGGATTAGTGTAGGGAAAAAAAAACACATCTTTGCATAGATAATTGCCAGTGGAACAAAAAAAAAAAAAAACCCCAGCAGATGTTCCACTCCAGAGATGGGAAGCCTGGTGGCGATGATAATAAAGGTAAACCTAGAAACGCGGCGGCTAAATCCATTTTTGCTCCTCCTTGTTTTTGGGCGATGGGGTTGCAGATATGTTAATTCCTTGCCGAAATTAACATAACAAACAAACGGCCCGTCAGGAGGCAGGTGTTCGCAAACTCAAGGTTTTCACTCACGAAACAGGATATTAACACGCAGACATCATCGCCCATGCGTGCGACTGCTGGCTGCCACCGCCAAGGGGAGTGCGTCGGAGAAATTCTTCTTATTTTCCCCCGTAAAGTCGTGTTTTGTTCACTGGCGAGTAATTTTCTTCGAGAAATCCGTGACTCCAATGTGAACACCAATTTCAGCAGCTCCTAATATTAAACCTTATACCTTTGAACTCCTGCAATATGGGAAATGCACTTTAAATTCCACGACTCGTTTCTGTTAAACACATTTCTGGCCAACAGGACGAGTGTTTAAAGGTTTCATTCATGTGAGCAAGAGCTGTGTTTCAATAATAGAAATGTAAGCTACCATCAATTTAAAGTGCCGGATTTAAAAATAAATGAGCGACCAACCATTTGAAGTGAATCACTTTAGACAGGAACCAGAGTGCTTTGCTTTAGACAGCACAAATCTCCACATATTTGGACGTGGACAGCACTTGTTCCGTGAAATTCAAACGCTGGCCAGGAAAGCCGACACCGCCGCCGCGGACGCTGATTTCACGGCCCTCTGCCTTTTGAACCCTCCCCGATTCCAATTACCTCGCCGAACCTGCACGGCGCGAAATGTCGACAGGGATGAATGAAAACCGGCGCCAGATTCCATCTTTAATTAATGCTAAATGCTACGACTGACGAGCGGCTCAAAGTCAAGCTTTGATAGAAATGTAAACATGAAATTGATAAAATGATTTGAATAATTTCAGTTGTGCTCTGTGATGACTGGAGACCAGCCCGGGGCGTGTCCCCGGTGGCTGGGATGCCCCCCCGATGCTAATTAGGAATAAGTGTCGGTGAACAGGAAAGATGGACGGCTGTAATATTAATAAGCTCCCTCATTAGCATGCAGGGGCAGCTCTCTTCTGTCATCAGACACCAGTGTAAATATGTGTGGGCACACACACACCTGTTGGCAGTGTGAAGGATCTCCCTGGCTCGCCGCTCTCATGTTTGCACAAACACGTTTAAATCCGCGGTCCAGTGCCAATTATATGTTTCCAGTATTTGAGGCTGGTTGTTAGCGTTTGCTGTGTAAACCCGGGGCCACTCTCTCACCTCGGTCAGATCGGAGAGGCTCCAGGAACTGTTCGGATTTTTTTCCTTCTTTTAAAGCCGATTTAACAATTCTGATAAGCCGCTGTAGTTAAAAGGTGTCCGGGGTGTTTTTTTTCCGCCGGTAACGGCTCCGCTGCGGCTCGGCCTCCACCTCGCTCGGGCGTGCACGGGTCAATCTGCCGTGATCAAATATATTCGCAGCGCAAGTGTTCTCCGGCGATGGCGGTTAACTCATGCCACGTTACGGCGGTTTGTGCACACAGTGATGGTATTTTCAGGGCTTTTCTGTGTGGAGGCTGCCTGTCCTCCCCGTGTCCTCGTGGGCTCTGTCCAGGTCTCCTCCTGCAGTCCAAAGAGATTCTGTGATGTGTTTGTAATTATACTCTAAATCGACCTTAGGTGAGTGTGAGCGATTGTCTGTCTGTCTCTGTCCAGTGTGTTCATCCCCCCCCACACCTGAGGGCACCTCCGCTCCGACCCTCCTCAGGAGAAATGGAGGATGGAGTGTTCGAATCATCCCAGCCTCTGTTTCTGTGTGAACAGGGAAAATGTTTGATTTCTGAAGCCGCAGCTACCTGCACATGTGCAAGACAGTTCATTTGACATCAGTCACACTGCCAGCTAGTGGCCGGGCATGGGAACTATGGCGTTTTCACTCGTTCCGACGTCGCTGCAGGTTTTTCCGTTTGTTGTCGTGTACATCCGCCCTGCCAAAAGGAAAGGCTTTGTGCAAAAAGTCGTGTAAATGGGGGCTCAGACGATAACCATCCAAGCGGAAATAATGGCTGAAACCACACTTTGTCTTTGACAAATGACCTCACATTCTCACCTGAATACGATCGCCACAAAACTGGCTGTGAGCGATATTGACCCGTCTGGAGGGAGCGAGACACGCTAAATGGTAACAGGAAAAAATGCAGGGCGCATTCACATCACACACAAAGGGGGGGGGTCCAAACACTTGGGCATAAATAAGCGCGCAGGCGTGAGCGGGAACTCGTATCAGTTCAGAGAGGGAAAAATTTCACGCCTGGAAACGTCATCCCCAATTCCTCACCCTTATCGCCGCATGGGAATTACTGAGTTACCGCAGCGCATCCCGACTGATGCCTGGGCCTCAAGTGTGACCTTTCAAGTAAGAAAATATAGAAAATAGATTAAAAAGAAAAATAAGATTGGATAAAATGCCCTCTTCTGCTCTGCAGCAACATTGTCGGTGCAAAGCTCTTTCTTTGCTCGGTTAAAGAGATGCTAAAGTGTTTTTTTTAATAAATTACTGAAGGCTGCATCACGTTACAGTGTTGGCCAGAAGAAAAAAGAACTTCAAAAAATCAGTTAAAAAAAAAAAAAAAACTGGAGCAGAGTACTACTGATACGATTCAGGCTGTGGAGCCCTCACCGGCAGGCGGGAGCGGAATACTAACACGTGAAATGCTTTTGAGCTCCAGGGGTCACAACCTGAGACATTTTAGCCGAGGCTCCAATCAATTCCAATTTGCCACAGCAACATCCCGCTGTCACATTTGCAAGAGCAAAATGGGAGCAAAAAGGTAGAAAAAGGGCCACACGGGCAGACAGAGCCCATTTTCAGGACCTCTGTATGTGTATTGATCACAATTCCATATGCATTTTCATTTCACGGTAATGATGATGAAGTTCAAGAGAGGCCTTGGCATTAGAGTTGAATTAAGTAGCTGACGAGGCAACAGGAGAAACAATATTTAAGAGAGTTAATAACTCCATTCCTCTGGTGTGGATATACGACACATGTCAGCAGCTCTGATACAGAAAAACAAATGTGCGGTTACATATCGGGCAGCTCCACATGATGGATGCTGGAGGTGGGGAGACCTGTTGGCAGAAAGAAAGGTTTGACGTGATGGATGAGGGGCTGCGCGGGGGGGGGGGGACTCAGCCATTCACAGATTTAAATGTTGCACCCGCAATCATCCCCGGCGGCAAACACGGCGGAGAGGGACGGCCATAGCCACGCCCTCGCGCACACTCAAACGACCCGGGGGGATCGACGTGGGTGGACAGTGCGCCCCCCCCCCCCAAACTGTCTCTTTAGGGGCGACGTTTTCCGGAAGTTCTGTCACGCCTTCCTTTTTTTCCCTCGCTAGAAAAATGTCACTCAGGTTTTCATCAGCCACTCTGATGCCGTGTCAACATTCCTGCACTGATATTGCTTTTCCCACCCCCCACCCCCCCCGCTGGGCTTCATATGTCGATCTGAAGCCGTCATGGGTCGTGGTTTGATTTTGTAGTCCAAGGCCCTCGTGCACCCTGCATGTGGCCGCTGTTTTCTCATTGTTTTCTGGATGTGGGGCATCGGGTGTATTTGTTGCCCCCTCCCTCGGACGAGGGAGGAGAAATAAAATCAGCAACTCCGCCACCAACCCTGCATCCCTGCAAGACTCCAGACTCCCACAGTCCTGCAGGATGGAGTGATGGTGAAATTTACAAACGCTTGATGAGTTCTACGCCCCAAACATGCCTGAAGGCAGGAGGTCTGCGGTTTTGTTGTTGTTCCTGCAATTAAGAGGGACATATTTGGAGGCATGTGCATAAAATATGGCATAAAATGGAAGACTTACAACAATGCGTGTTCAATAATGGACAGACTGTGGGTCGAGCTTATAAAGATAAACTGCATTTTCACAAAATGTTGCTTTAGCTTTCTTCAAAACTGCTTTTCAGACTCACACCTAATGCCACATGTTGAATTCTGTGCCACATTTTTCTTCAATTTAAAGATAATCCCCTCTGCTGGTTTCTGGAACTCTGGGGAGATACAGAAAACATAATTTGAGTGAGAGCAAAGCCCCAGATTTGTTCAAACTGGACAAACCACACGTTTCTGACCACGCTGCTGTCATTAGAATGCAATTATTTTCAGATCACAAGATGAAGTTATCAACTTGCCGCGTCCCCTGAAAGGAAATTTCCTTTTCACGTTTCCAATATACCTTTCCGTCCCTTATCGTCTTTCTATTTATTCAATAATTGTGGGCCCATGTGCCCAACCGAGGGAGTTATGAGACGTGGCAGACCACTGCCCCCTGGCTGATAAGCTCCCCCTGTAAACGGACTGATGGGTCTCATATTTCTCCTGGAACACGTTCGTCTGCTGTGCATCTCGACAGAATTGCACAGATGTCTCCTGCCTGGGCCCCCGTGTTCCCAGGTGTCCCGGCCCAGATGAGTAATGCCCGCCCCCCCCCAGGAGACGCGGGTCCACCCCAGAGTTGTCTTCCAGGTGGGCGTGTGTGGAATAAGTTCACACAGGAGGACAAGGAAGCCTTCTGTTGGGACGCATTCATGACACAAGGAAGAACTTTCCACTAGACACGTCCAACTCTTACACTGTTCGAACAATAAAAACAAAAACATTTTGGGTACCTAACATAATATTTGGGTACCTAACATAATATTTGGGTAACTAACATAATATTGCTCATGTTTTGATAGTTTGATGTGTAATATGTACACGTTGAGTGGAAGTCATGAAAAAGTCAAAGCCAACGCCAATAATTTTTGGTTATTATTAATGCTGATATTGACCTTTAATATCAATAGACCGATAATATCAGACATCTCTACTTCACAAATCAGATAATAAAGTAATAAGAAGTAATAAATGTCCTACGGCAGAGTTGTTAAATTAATAGTCAAATCTTTTATCCGTATCATGGTTTGGCAACCCTTGAAGAGTTGAGCGCTTTAAAGTCACAGTCCGACCTGGAGGTGTTGGAACTCCAGTGAAGCCATCAGGACAGCAGTTTAAACCCTATTAAATAACAAGATCACCCTGGTGAGTCCT
This sequence comes from Lagocephalus sceleratus, assembly GCA_911728415.1. Classification (NCBI taxonomy): domain Eukaryota; kingdom Metazoa; phylum Chordata; class Actinopteri; order Tetraodontiformes; family Tetraodontidae; genus Lagocephalus; species Lagocephalus sceleratus. The sequence continues at coordinate 3,450,005 of CAJVRN010000148.1, forward strand.
CCAAACTTGTTGACAATTAGAAATAAAACATGCTGTTTTTATAGGAAGAGCGGATGCTGAGAAATCACTTTATCCGTCATTGAAAGGAGTCTGGAAGCAGCTGCATCCGAGGCATCCCGCAGAAACGGTAGTTCGGTGAGGCTGCAGGGGCAGAGACCTCGGCAGGAGGGTGTAGCTGCAAAAATACTGGTTCAGAAAACTCAAGTTGTTTTTTAAAGGCCTCCATTTTTGAATAGCCCACGCTACTTACGCCACGTACTGCATAAGAAAGACAACAACGCTAAGAATAAGACATCTTTATGTGGTTCCTAAAGGAAAGGTCTAAATGTAACCCCATATTTATGTGTCCTGAACTCTCAAAATTATTAATTTTAAGAAATTTTACCCCCAAGAATGAAACTTATTGGTGTTCAAAACATGAACCAAGCCATTACGGCTTCTCCGTCCAAACTACCCGAACAAATTCCACTCTAAATTCTAAATTCCTCCTGAATACCTCCCCCGATTAAATCAAGGACCTTCCGACGACTAAACAGGCCAATTACGCGCTGTGTCGGCATCAGAGCTGTTATTGTCCCTGTGATACAGTCCTTTCCACCGGCATTAACCTTTACCGTGCCCTCTTCATTTCCCCCTTCCTCGCTTTTCATTCTCGGCCCGTCTATTCCGTCTCTCTCTAAAGGCTCTTTTCTCCATTCACTATTTCTCTCCTCCTCATGACTCAAGTCACGAGTCATTAGAAAAGCCTGACCTTCTGGGAAAGGTCTTGGGTAAGCAGTGATAAAGTAAGGTTAGCCTACTGGAGAAAGCTATACCGAAGTGCTATAATAGGCGCGGCTATAGTCCAGGGAGCCGGCTAATGGTCCTTTGCCTCAATGTGCCATTAGGCTCAAATAAAGACTGGGGGAGCTACAGGGAAGCAGCTATATAGAGACATTTGGTGATTTGATACCTGCGATATGATAGCTCTGTAAGGGTATTTGTTTCAATCGTCACCTTGGCTGCTGAGGAAATGATTATTGGTGCTACCTTTGTGAAAAATATAAAACTCAACAGGTTCATTAAGGCAGATTTTTGTCCATTTGAGGTTGAGCTTTCATGCTTTATACACTGTGCATGTGTATATTGGCTTGTAGAATTAAATTCAAATCATGTTTTTGAGCCATCATACCATGGACTACCATGGGCTGTCTAATCTAAAATATGACTGAGCACTTGTTACAGAGAATAGACAACATATACTCTTCTGCTGCATATATATGTACAGATATACTATATCACTGGTTGTTCATAGCTCTAGCTGTAATTAGCACATTAAATCTATTAGCCCTCAGCGACAGTTCAGGATCGCTCACAATTCTCTGCAAACGAGCAACCAATCACCTCAGGCGATGCCATCAAACAAGACACTTAAAAACAAGGTTGCGATGTCATGTTGCGATGTCGATATCACCCGTGTGTTCTTCCCTCCATTTCCCCCACATATCTTCTGCCCTTTGCGTCTGTGATGAATCACACCTTCGTATTCTCCATCTTCATTATTCCGCTATGCAGAAGTGGAAAATCAGACGCACTTATTGCAGCAGGGGTTACTGATCTGATTTTCTATTAAATCCGAATGGACCTATTTGAATAAAAGAAATGTTGTTGAAATGGTTTCAGTTCAAAGTGGCTGTAAACACGTTCCAGTCACTCCTCATCATCATCATCTCTCCTGTATTTACCAAAGTAATAAAACCTACTTTAACTTTAAAACCCGCAGCAAAAAATGGATGGCACCTCCAAACAGCGCTGAGCACAACTGAGGGCTCCTAGCATACCTAGCAGCTCAGTATTGGTGTCAGTTGATCGGAAAACAAACTCGACACCGAGCAGATGGCAAAATGTGCGTTAATGCTAATCAGCCGTGTCACAGCGAGCCGAATTTATGTCGACAGCCGGCTCTCAATCGAAACCAAAGATGCACGCCGGCCCCGGCGCTGTGGGAATGGTCCTCATTGTTGAATAATTATTATTGATTAGGGTAGCCTCAGCCGGCCTCCGCCCTGTTCTCAAACCTAATGAACCGCTTCATTAAAATCACCAAAAAACGCTGAGATAACCACGCCTTTTGCAGCTGTGGCAGGGAAATATGCCGCCACTGCGTCGCGCTCTCGACACGCTTTAGTGGGAAATCATCAATAAAAGAAGTGACAAAGTTGCTAATCACGTCAGACTTGTTTAATTAGCACCTTAGCTCTCGTTCTGACTGCCAGCATGCTAAATTTTCTACATCTACCTTTGCTCCATTCTGTCACCTCTGTAACCTCACACTGATCCGCACACCTCTGAAATCCGCTTTAAAACCTGCTGTAGAGACGGTCTCCTTAGCACCCCCCCCCCGCCACCCCCCAATCAATTAACCACTGTGTTGATTAATTGAATTTTGAGTTAAACCAAGCAGACCAGAGGTGGATGTTAGAGGCCCGCTCCCACGACGCTATCGATCGTGCAAGGGTTGGCTATCGTGTTGTGTCACTGCTCCAGGAGAATTTCCCTCTTGACCCCCCCCCCCCCCCACAGTTCTGTTATTCTAAGGCGGAATATTGAAAAGCTGTCCGTCACGGGAGCGCCGAGGTAAACACATTCAGCGCTGGCACGGCGAGGGGAGCAGATGGTGCCATTTTTTATTGATGGCTAACATCAACGTTATCCCGCTCTCCTATCAAAACACGGCGCTCCCGGCCCACCAGTGGGCACGGGCACGCGAGGCACAGCCGTTAAGGATAAAGGACGGGGAAATGAGCACGCGCGTGCGTCCGTCATATGAAAGAGAATCTTGGATAGGGCTCCAGACGGCCCAGGCGGCGTGTTTCAGACAAGGCAACATTTGCTACTGAGCTCATTGTTGAACCGTCAAAGGTGGAGGTGCGGACTAACGTCCAGCAGAAAAATAAATAAATAAAACGGCCAATCATCGCCCTCTTGCTGTTTGGAGTGTGCCGATATTTCATTTACGGTGGTTTTGTTTGCTGCTCAACTACGCCTCAGTTATTAGTTACAGTCGGCCCATCTGCAGCATCATAACGTGTGTCTGGGCCTCAAAGCTGAGAACAAACACACATCAATTTAATGTATAGACTGAACCGTACATCACAGCAAGCAAAACTGTAATGAAACGTCAAATTGAGGGAGTGTTTGGTACAAAAATAGATTCCTACAGGCAATTAGTGCAGAGAATACACAGATGCCAATGCAATTCAAAGACATATTAAATGTCCTCGGCTGAATATTTAAACAGCGAAATACAACAAAACTCCCCTTTCTTCTAAAATGCATTAGCTGGTGAAAAATAGAAGACCCTGGGGGCTGTGGTAATGCAGAAATTAAGTAAAAAAAGCCCGCCTGATAAGGGAGAGGGTGGCCTTGCTCCCGCTGTCAATAGCTGTGGCGTGAAGATGAGATACTCTCCACGTTAATGAAAATTACCACTCAGGGGCTGGAGGTGGGTTAATCAAGCATGCATCAAAAGCACACCAGGGCTGCGTTGGGTGGGGGCGGGGGGGTGCTTCGCGTGTATGTGGTCGACACGTGGTCCTCCGCGCCTGGATTGGCCCTCCTTCAGACGCCACACGCTCAACCCCAGACGTCCTGCAGAGACAAACGTTTGTGTAAACACACGCCTGTTTATCACAGGAGACAACCCATGCATCACCGGCCACGCTCTCCCTTATCGGAGTTGATGAATTGCAAGCTCGTCGCCTTGCCGCTTTTTCTCTTCTGTTTTTTTTTTTTTTCTCTCCTGGAATAAGCCAGCAAATGACTGAGCAAAAATATTGTCGGTGGCGTTCTCCTCCCCGGCTCTGCCCACATGATTGCTCTGGGGTTTTTATGCAAATGGGCAAAAACAGCAGAGGAGGTATGATTTTCAGCTCTCTCCCTCATTTTGGGGTCTTTTTTTTTTCTTTCTCCCCCAACCCTCGCCCAAGAGTTTGGAGCGGGATGAAATTTCCCGCCGTGGCGGGAGGTTGCACGGGCCGCCATGGCAACAAGTGAGGCTCTGGTTTCAGGACAGCATCTGAGCTATATATGCCCCCCCCCTCGGATGGGAAGTAATCGCTGCGCTCAAATGTTCTCTGGTCATTTATTATCCCACAGCTCTCTCAGCGCCTGTTAACAGTTTCACCGGAAGATATTCATCCGCCACTTAATATGAAAAAGACCAGATCAATCTTTCTGTCTTCCACACTGACTGATTGCCTTGTCTTCTATACATTAAGTGAATTAATTATGCAGTCTCGTGTCGGTTTAAACACCTGAGAGGAGAATAGGGATGAAAAAACACCCGATAAAGTCTATTTGAGGACCCCTGCCATTAATATGCATGCTGATGGATATCAAAATAATGAAGAATATGAGATTCTCGGACCTCCGGCGTGCGCCGCATGAATATCAACTCATGACGATCAAACGTTTAGTCGACGGTGTCAAGGTGGTGTAGGGTTTTTGGCATATGCATACGCGGATCCCCACATGCTTTGAAATTCATGACTGCGTTAAAGCCCCTGGATTTAATTAAACCGACTCGGGCAGGATTGGAGCAAAGAGAGGCAAACTGGGAGGGGGGCCGGTCAAAGCAGCAGGGGAACCCGCCAGCGCGCTAATGTAGCGGCGAAAATAACGATGGGGACACGGACGGTCCTCCAGGGACTGCTTCATTTGGATGTTGTGACGGAGGGAGAAGAAAGATTTAATTTAGCGACTGATTTAGCCTTCCTAATGTATGGGGAGAAGCTGTGAGTTAATCCCTTTCATATGCTGGGAAACATCGTGTTAGTTTATGATGGCCTAAAACATTTGCAGTTATCTTGCAGTGAAATGACCACAAGTCGACTTTGATCAGGGTGCAGTTTTTTTTTTTTTTTTCTTACTTTAAAATAAATTTGCATGGAAAATCTAAAATTCTGTTTTGCGGTGGTACAAAGTGTGACTGGTAAGGGAATATTTGATGTGATTAGGTCTGCAACACAAAGAAAAGTGGAAAAAAGTCAAGGGACCATCAAGAATATATATGGGGGGGGTGTGAGAACATCGGGAAACGGAACGTGAGCGAGCTCCTGGAGGAAATATCAAATGACAGCAGCACCTCTTCTCCCGAAGAACTGAATTAAGAAGAAAAGCAACTTTTTTTTTTTCCCCAGGTCAAATTTGTGTTCAGCACGTTTGCACAGTCCAGACACGGAGAACGCTAATCATCAATAATAAAACGTAAACCTGGCATTTAGTTTCTCCTCATTACGATTCCTCCATTGCTCCTGCTGACCAACAAAACAGCTACTTAGAGGTGAAGGCAGGATCTGGCTGATGGCTGATCCTTATCCCTCAAAGCTTCAGCTCTGAGATCGGCTTAGCTCGCATCGGCAGCCAACGTCGGCGTTATCGCCATCCCGCGTCGCGCAGCTCCACCTGCTTGGCTCGGGCGACGAAAAGGTCACGTTGTAATCACCGCGTTGGGAGGGACAAATTTAAGATGGAGTTGAGCATGAATCGCATGCAGGAACATCTGAATCGTGAAGGAAGTCGTGTCTGCACCGTGTTACAATTCGTCCCCCGTGCAACGATTTTATCCATCTGATTAATCGTCCAACCTTTGCGATTCATGTCCTTGTGATAATGTGTCATCAGTAATTAGTTTTGGAGCGAGGAAGTGTCAGATTCTCCCGGACAGCTGACAAACGGGCGATTTAATGAAAATGGAAAAAGAATAATCAGATGCTGGACATTCACGTGGACATTTAGACCTTTGTGGTGTCCCTTTCCTGCTTTTAAATCAGAAAAACGGAGCAATCTGAAGTTACCACTCGTGGCAGAAAAGTCGTGACGGGCTCAAAATTCCTTTTAAAAAGAAAAGGAAAAAGGGTTAGAATGAATGCATGACCTTCGACAAACTCTTCAACTTCCTGTTTAGTCATTCTCTTTAATTCATGACTCATCTTGCGTCATCACCCATGTTGCTATCACACAGGATTATGGGTAGTGCAGTTCTCTTTCCCCAGACATTGGGAAATAATTTCACATTCATACCAATTTCCCAGTGTTTTTTGGGCAAAAAGTGAATTTATCTCAGAGAAAATACCTGACATCCAAATGTAGTTCGGGTACTTTTGATGCTGGAGGATGTGTGTTGGACAAATGCAGCAGAGCCGGTGCTGGCTCACATTTTAAAAACCATATTTTCCTCGTCCTCCTCTCTCCTCTCTGTACGCCACATGTGGGAGAGGCAGGAGAGAGCCCCGTTTTTGAGGTAGAATGTCAGTCGATGTGAGTAGATCCATCAGCCAGTGTCTCCCACTGAGATACTGAGATGATGGCTGGATCTAATTGATTGATCTGTGCCTCGGCTTCCTTCTCTGACTGAATAACGGAGCGAACGTCAGAGCAAATGGCTCCGGAGAACGCACTCATGGAGCGCTCTTCCTCATCCGTTCATCCGTCAGTATTGGCTGATTGTTGCCGTCTGGTCTCTCAAGGTGATCGCCTGCTCTCCACTGTTTCCTAATAAAATGGGGATTTCAAGCTGTTAATATGATGATTTTTTTTCCCCCCTCTCCTTTACATGTCAAAGATATAAACTGTGGTTACCATGACGACACACACACACACACACACAAAACACTTCTGGCTTGCTGCAGGACTGAATTATTTGGGATGATAAAATAAATGAAAGGTGAAACTGAGGACGATCTAATCAGTTATGCAGAAGTGAAACATGCGGATTTGCTGTGTTTTCCCTTGTATCTGTGAAAACGGTGACTGTCTGCCGCGGCCGCCTTCGGATTTTTGGCTCTTCCTCACCTCTGCAGCCTTTCTGCTGCCAGGCTGCAGCTGCTCCCACAGCGCCTCTTCCAGCTTCCTGTCACGCACAGCAGAAAGCGGCTCAGCTGCCTCCTGGCCGCTCCGGGCTCTTTGTCCTCTCTTTGACAGAGTCTGCCTCTGCTGACGGGCCTTCCTGTCGACGCGGAGAGCCGCAGTGGGTCGGACCGTGGTCCAGAGGACCCCGCGCTGGCCCAGATGGCGGCGGGAGCTCCGGTGTGATCAGTGTGGATGGACCACGTGGGCCCGTGAAGCCACAACCAAAGGTTGAACCATGAGTGCAGCATGAAAGTGTCGTGACTAAAAAGCTTTTTAAACAGCTTAAATTCATGCACGACTTTGGCCGACCCCTCTGCTCTCTCACCTTTAGTCGTGGGCTTCTCTAATTCTCAGCGTGCTTCACGCTTGCTATGACAGAGGATTGTGGGTAATGCGGTTCTTTCTTCCCCAGAGCTCATGAATGATAGATAGAAATGTGTCTCATGCTGGTGGACAGTTTCACCAACCAGAACAAAAGCCCCGCTATGGTCTGAAATCATCACTGATCAATCACGAGCTCCTGGAATCATCTGACGTATGTCCTGGAAGACTTCATATGTCCCTCCCCAGGGATGGATTATGGGGTTTTGTTCTATATTCTTGCACAGCGATCATCTTGTCCTTTGTTGTTCTTTTGTTTTTATGGAATTTTACACCTGTTTGCTTTGATGCTGTGCTTTGCTGGGGGCAAAGCGAGAGGCTGATTGATGGAGGAGGTGAGGGGGATCGGAGGGGGGGCTATCCCTCCTCTGGTTTTTCAGCTCATGGCTGACAGATGAAGGAGGGTGAAAGATTTTTTTGTTCTGAGCAAAACACCCTAGTTGTGAAGCTTGAGTGGATTGGGGACCCTGCCATGCCTTTGATCTGTATGTGTGTGTATGGGGGGGGCTTTGTGCTCTCAACTGTGCGACCAAAGACTTTTTACATCAGGGATTTATTTTTTTTCTTTTTACATTTTAAACTTTGATTGCAACATGAAGTGAATTAACATAACATGTATGCACTAAAACATAGTCAAAGTCAATACATCTGTTATGACGTCAGCAGTCTTCGTTTCAAAGCCCAGGGTGTTCTCGACGCGCTCCCTCGCAAGTATGAGTCGTCTTGACGCCGCTTCCTGTTCTTTGTGTGAAAATGAGAGGAAATGGAGTGGGGGGGGGGGCAGATAATTGGTCTCGGAGGAGTCGACGTGCAATCGGAACTTTGTTCCGTAGCGTCTTTATGAAGTGCACCGCAGGTCGCCCGGCTATCAATTACGCTGGTTTGATATTTTGAACACAGACACAGGCAAGCGCACACATACACACATGCACACGCACACACACACATACATTCTTCTTTCTTTATGAGGACGTTCATAGACATGATACATTACCCAGCTCTTTGCTCTAACCATCTTATCTAACCCCTAATCCTAACCAATAATCCTAACATAAACCCGCTTCTAACCTCAACCTTCAAACCAAGTATCAAACAGTCCTTTGACATCCCAAGGACCAGCCAAGATGTCCCCACATTTCCCCACAAAATCCATTTTGCCAAAAGAATGTGTAGTTTGGAGCTCAAAATGTAGCACAACAACACACACACACACACATACAGATGAGCATGCACACACAGAGTTCATGTCTCTGTCTGTCAGCCCTTTCACACAGTATAAAGCATTAAATGGGTTTAAACGTGCCAGAGCTTTCTCTCCCACAACAACCGAGGGAGGTGGGGGGCTAGGGTTGACCCCAGGGTAAGGCGGATGCTGTAATCTATCTAATGCACATTTTTATTGATCATAGCGTCGCGCCACAATGAATGAAATAACTCCTCCAACAAAATGCCACCAGACAAGCCCCATAAGAGCTGTATGAAGTTGATAAGAGTGATTTCCGAACAGCCTGGGGGGGGATTACGCGAGGCGAAGGGGTAACCTTGGGCTCGCATGGGTCTTTTAGGGAGCGCCTCACGCCTTTTACTGTGTTGTTGAAAGAGCACCAGGCCTGCAGCGTGCATGCTAAAATTGAAGCCATATTTAATTGGATTTAATTCTATCTGGTTTGTGGACTCGAATAAACGAGCAACACTGCAGCAACATCCACCACTGTCAGAGGAAACACAGATCGATATCTCTCTTTTTTTTTTTCTTTTTTTTTTAAGCGCTGATTGGCAGATGCAACGGTCCCTGGGGAAAGTAATGTACCAATAACCCAAGACAGTTTGTCTTCACCTTTGCATGATTGTCAGAGGCCTGAGGGCAAGATCACTGCAGCGGCTTTGGCGGAATCTTCTTTTGACATTTGAGTCCAATAAAACACAACAAGGGGCGGTTCCCCGCAGACAAACTTGATTAGCAAAGTTGGGGGATCTGCAAATTTTTACAAGTCGCTCCTTTTTCTCCGGCTTCAGCCTTCCTCGCGCTGATGCAGACACATCCTGGCGGTATTAGCATACATACTGATTTACACAGAGTACCCAGAAGGCCCAATGTGCTGGGGGAGTGGGATATTCAGACTGATTATATCCCCCTGCATCCTTGATGTTGAGAAAACCCGAGCATCAACGGCTGAGACTGAGTGTCCCCGAGGTCCGCCGCGTCTGAATACTGATGATGTTACATCAGCGACAATCAGAAACTTCCTGAAATCTTTATTTGTTAGTGTGAGATCTCTTTAATAGAGTAAAGGAACGTGTTAGACATGCTTCAGTAGCTTAATATAATCTTGCTTTAATGGACAGGCTGTTACGGCGCCTCTGTGATAGCGTATTTCACAAGACATGAGACTATCTGCACGTAAGGGAAGGCTGTCGGCTTTATCTCCTCTCACATAACAGCTCGTGATTTAGTGCAGTCAGCAGCTAACCAGAGGCGGACCATCGGCGAGGGGGCGAGGAAGACCTTCAGCCTGACTTTCTCCTCCTTTGCCCTTATGTGTAGAGAATCCAGGAGGAGCAGCCGCCAGAAGTGCTGCCTGAGAGCGTGTCCCAGGGGCCTGATTAGCTCCACGGACCCCAGACCTGTCACCCAGCGGCTCCCTAAAGCTGGGGCCCGCTGCTCCTGAGTATTGGCTCTTTGTGTGACACCAAGAGCATCCGCTCCCACATAAATGCGACGCACGCGGCCTATCTTTCCCCCCGATCTCCTCTCTGCCTCCATCGGAGAGGCGAGCTGGGGAAAGATGTTTTAATTATCGATGACGGCAGGTGATGTCCGCGTGTAAGTTGCCCGACTGAACCAGAAATGCTCTTTTGAAGTGATTTGCGGCTGCGATCTTTTTCTCCTCTCCAGCGGCTGCATTTCTAACTTCCCGCGGCTAAACGAGTGCCTCTGTGAACGCTCGAATGATCCCCGCGAAGGCTCGCGTCTGCCAATGAAGACGACTGGACCTATGCTGAGCTTGACACTTTGTGTTCCGTGCGCATGGTAAATAAGCTGTGTTTACACAGCTGAACCCACCCACGCCGTGCTCCTGTGTCATTCTCCGTCTGTTTTTGTATTTTTGTTTTTTTTGTTTTTTTCTTTTCCTCCCCGTGCCGTTTTCGCCCGAAGGCCGAGAAAAGCGCTGCAGAGAGGAGCAAGGACACGTTGGTTAACTGCCTTTATCGCGTCTTCGGCATAATCACGTTGTGTTTGTGAGGGCGCGGCGGTCACAGCGGTCACAGATATCCTGCTGCGCTTGGTGTGCTGCCTCATCAAAAAAAGACACTCTCTCCCTCTCTCTCCCTCCATCCATCCATCACAAGCCTTTTACACTGCTGTGCAATGAACAAAGCAGCTCATTGCTTTGATTTAAAGGGATATTGTACAAATATCAAGAGGTGGTGGAAGCTTTCAGGGACTAATGTTACACTCTAGGAAAACAGCCTTTTATTTTTTGCTGTTATCGCTAAAGAGCGTGGCTTCCTCGCACAGCTACGACTCTACAAGGTTCCTCTTTGTAAATATTATTCACCAGTCGAGTGTTGGCAAAAGGGACATTTTGTATGACTAGAAAGCGAACGTGAATAAAAAAAAAAAAAAAAAAAAAAAGCTAAACGGCTTGAATGTAAATTTATTCCATCTAAATAGGAACACAATCTGCCCGGGGAACAACTTTAGGCAGCCATAAATCCATATTTCAGACCTGCATTATGTTGTCATCTATGGGAACCAGGCGAGGTGGCCGTGAGCCTCCTACACCATCCGGCTCTACAAGCATCGGCTTTCTTTGCCATTGTGTAAGGGTGTTCTTCAGCGCTGTCACTGACAATAAGCTACTCCCACCTCTAGATTACCACCCACTGTTGCCCATGATTGTTTAATTTACCGAAATGAGCTCGCATTATGATTATATAGTAACATGAGACACACGATCACTGCGTTTTGAGCTGCATTTGCATCTTGCATCACCGAGTGGATGCAACCAGCGCAGCTTCTCGTTCATGTAGCATTAAAGTGATTTATATTCAATTAAGAAACCATTAAAACAGAGACTGGTTTGTTGCAAACCATTGGTTCAATAAATTATGGTATGCTTTTCTTATGCTATTGATTGCTGTGATTGATCTATGAGGAGCTCGCCCCACAGTTGAATTAGACACCCTATACATTGATTTACTTTCTTGTCTTTTGGAAGAATGATGGCAGCTTTTGGGAAAATTCCCCTCCTCGTCGCCTCAGAGCCGACAGGGACAATGGCGGATTGTGAAGTGAGGCCAATTATCCCAGTATCAGCGCGCGCATGCGGTATATTTAACGAGCACTTGTAGCTGAATGACAAGAATAGCTGTTTTTCACTCTCTGCTGCTATTCTGGCCATTTTTCCAACCTGTGACTCCCCTCAGTTTCTTAAAAAGAATCACGACACTGCCTCATCCTGAGGCTATAAATGTAAATTCACCTCATAAACGGCTAAACCTGTTCGCAATAGCAGTAAATGCTAATTAATTTACAAGCTCATCATGGTATACACACTAAACATGCCCTAATGTGAATGCCGCCATCACCATTTTTTTTTTTTTATGGCTGTTGGAATCAAGTGAGTTTATCATCAATACGGCTTTTATGGTTATAATTAGTGAGAAAACAAAGGCAGGTGCACCAGATTGGCATTGGCTGCACCCTTTTCTGGACTCCGAGGGTTCAGAATGCAGAGATTTTTGTTTTTTTCCGCTGTATTTTGCTCTGCATGTCTCTGTATGTTTGTAAATGCATCTCAGGCTGGACCAGAACGCACGTCTCCAACATTCACCATTCAGCTAAGTGGAATGGTGAATGTTGAGATGCTCATTTGGTTTGTTGTGAGGCACGAGGGCGCTGCTGCCCACTCAGCAAAGTATAGGTGTCATTTTCATAAAAACGGGCTTCTTTTTTTCGTTGGTTTCGAGAGATTCAGTCATGGGAGCGAATGACTGGCATTCCCTTTTTTTTTCTGGCTGAGGCACTGGGAAGACTCTGAGAGACAGAGAGAGAGAGAGAAACATAAAACACAAACACAGACGATACACAATGGTGTTGCAGTACTCGTTCCCATTTCAATCTAAAGCAGAAATAAGGTGTGATATTTGTGCCTGTCACTCACAGCGCCTGTGAGCTGGTGGCCGGGCGGCTCGGTGGCGGTGAACTTTTCATCTCGCTGTCGAGAACGCTGGGTCGTAACCCGCAGCTTTCTTTTCCTGTTTTGTATTTCTGTCACATAATTTCAGTACAGGCGCTCAGGCTCGGGGGTTCCACTCTGCCCGATGGGTCGAGAAGGGAAAACTGGAGCAGCCATGGAGGCTCCATTGGTTTTATTGGCACGAGCTGGACCCCTCCCAATCGCCCTTTTCTTTCCTTTGTTTTTTTGGTGATTAATATATTCAACTGTTATCTAAATTTGATAATATGTTTTCATAGTAACAATAGGGGACTCAGTTTTACTGCTCTCGTGTATTTAATTGTTAAGGAGAAGACATTTTTAGGGTTATATATAGTTTCCAGTGTTAGAGGACAGCGTTGTTGGCGGTGGAAAGAAAAATCGAGCTGATTCTTTATCATTTTTAAGGCTGATATATCACCCATGATGCAGATCTCCCCACATTTTTTACACATGAGGTTCACAACCTGCTTATTTCCTCTTGTTAAGAATAACTTTGAGACACAGGCAATATATTTTCTTGATCTGTGGGAGGTGAACAAAGATAAGGAAGTCTCAAGGCAAAAGAATGGTTCATCAGCATCAAACAAAGCGAATTTCTAATTCAGCTTTTGGTGATTTCGACATTTACTGTTTGGACTGCACCAACACTCGTTTGTTGGAAGAGCTGGGAATCAAAGATAAAACCCTCTGATGAAACAGCCCCACACAAATGTAATGGTTTTTGTACAAAGTGTCGCACGTATCTGAACTCCCCTGAGCTTTTCCCGGAAAAACAACATAAAAAGAGTCAACTTCCTTTTGCTGAATCCTCTTATAACTCGGGAGAACAAGTGGATCGCTGCTGCTGCTGTTACAAATATTACCGCTTGTCTCATTTCGGGCAACAACAACAGCAACATTTTTTGGGTTTTGTTTTGATGTTGGAAAAAAAAAAGAGAAACCAACAGCTGGGTCGATCACGGTCTGAGAGGTGGGTCAGCAGCCTCGAGGCCACTCCAAAAATGCACTGCTGCATTTATGGTTCCCTTCAGAAGTATTATCTGGTAGTTAACCTTGTCTGACAGCGTGACCCGGGCAAGAACTCCAGGAAATGGACCACTAGTTTTGGTCAATAGGGTAATTATGTCAGCAGAGGTCACGCTTCAATTATTTAAATGAAAAAAAAAAAAAACCCAAAAGTGCATCTCATTCTAAACAAGATCAGACGTTCCAACATTGGCTCGGCGGATGGAATTCTCATGGCTGTCAATTGAGTGATGCATTTACATAATTTAATCTTCACCCACCATTACATTTGTCATAGCAGTCAGAGTTTTTTATAGCACATTGACCTGATGGAGTGATAAAATATTAAAAGTTATGTGTTTACGATGAATCCGTTATTCATAGCAATCATGCACAGAGAGGAAGTCACGCGCGTGTGAGGATGATGAAGGGGACCAGTCGGCTCTTTGACGTATTCTTGTCAGAAACGAGATGACGGTCCACCAAGCATTGGAAGTCAACACAACAGCGATTACACAAAAATCCTGTGAAGGGTTTGTTTGGAGAGCAGCTGAAAAAGCAGAAATGTGTTTTGTTGAAATTCTGACATTTTAATTAAATCTCAAAGCTAAAAATCACATTGTTTTTAATAAGCAAAAAAAACCCCCACAAAGTTTGGGGCCTTTCTTTGTTCACTCCTTGTTCTTAATCGACAATTTTCAGCAGCTGTTATAAAGTTTAAGAAAAGGTGATGAAAGACGATGCCTCGTCAGAAGGTGAAAACCAGCGAACTGGTAAAGTGTTGGACATTAATACAGCAACAATAATTAGCACTTTATAAACCAGTGCTGAGAGGCCAGTTCACTGAGCTGTTATTGGTTAATTTAGCTGATGAGGCGCTTTGGCTTAAGTGCCTGCAGTAGATGACTGTTTCACCTTCTCTTCAAAACGCGACAGTGGAACTTTTAATTTCATTCCGTCTGCAATGAAAATCCCATTTTTGACATTTAAAAAAAAAAAAGTCTCTGTGGTGACTTTATGTGACAAGAAATCCTACATTGGATATAATCTTTACCTTGTTCCTGCAGTCGACCAGTGACCATCTCCAAAGGTCAGGCCAATCGATGCGGGAAGATGGCGTCGGAATATGGTGCAACCGAGAAGATTCGCACTGTTGGAAAAGTTAACATTTACTAAAGTATCAATTTTAGCCGTCTAGTGCAATTTTTGTTACTTTCCATTTTGTGGAATAACTAATTTTAACAGAACAGTGAGGAAGAAAAGGTTTTGTCATACTGGGATGTTTGCAGAGATAAAATAAGACTTTTTGTAAAATGGTTAGAGCAGATAAACTATGCAAGCTTCACAGCAAGATGAACACACAGGCTGTGATTGAAAGGTAGAAGTCGCGTTACAAACCAAACACAAGGGGGAAAAGGGAGCGACAACAGAACAACAGCAGCGGAGGGAAAAGAGAAAAATGGAAAAAGGTCCGGATGAATTATTTTCAGACAGGCAGCTCGCGCTCGTCTCCTCTATCAGGATTGAAACGGCAATGTTTACAGCTGTCAGGAGGCTGAGATGAAACACCGAGATAATGATGCACGGAGGAAAGGGTGGCAGCATCAGAGCAAGTAGTTCTCACGTTACTTCATCTTACTCCACATTGGAACTTGGAACACAGTGTCCATGTCTTCTTTATTTTGGTTTTGTAATGGGAGACATCAATGTTTGGTGAGATAAAGACAATCCAACTAACGCTAACGTTCCCTGACGTTTCCTAACTGTTCCCTGTGTGATCCATTCCAAACTTGCGCAGGAAAGTGATATAATTCCATCTCAAAGTGCAGCGTGGGATATTTGGTGGCACCTAGTGGTGCAGACAGCAAATGCAAAATTGATCTAAATCCTTCCAGTTTCACTATTGTTGTTAATTATTATTATTATTATTATTATTAGAAATTGTACCCATAGTAGGGAAAAACACATGGTTTAAAATATGCAACAGTTGCTGCAACATTATTGAAGTTTTTATTGAAATAACACGGATGCTTGCACCCATATTTATTATAAACGCGACTTTAAATACGTATTTCATATTCGTAACCAGCCCAGAAATCCCTTTGAATTAATTGGAAAATTTGAAAAAATTCAAAATGTATGTAGCCAACGGAGGACACGTGGTCGCGATGCGCAAGATCCATAATTGATAATTGATTGCGCACTGGGTAGAGGCGCGCGCTTTGATGGCATCTCAACAGGTCCTCTCTTTCCATCTCTCTCTCTCTCTCTTTCTCTCCCTCTTTCTCTCTCACCCTCTCTCTTACTCTCTCTCTCTCTGTCTCTCTCTCTCCATCCCTCCCTCTCTCCCGTTCGTGCGCTCACGGATCTGCGCCACTCTCCTTGAGCTCCCTCCTCACGGCCGTTCGGGGAGGTGACGGCTCCTCTGCGCTCCGCTCCGCTCCTCTCCTCTCCCCTCCTCTCCTCTCCTCTCCTCCGCTCTTCTCTCCTCTCCTGGCGGACACTAACCACCGCAGCGGCCGGACGGAAACGCGTTTCTTCAGGTGCCTCCAAGTGGGCCGATGTTCGAGAGCCGCGGCCGCTTCCCCCAGTCCAGCCGGGGAGGCGCAGCAGCAGAGCAGTGATGGGACAGTTTTCGGGAGGATGCTTCGTGAGTTTCGGCGTCCTTTTGCTTCTCGCTTCGCAAGTCCCGACTCCCTTTGCAAGAGGTACGCACACGCACGGCGCGCACGCACGCCCTTTGCTCTGAAAAGTGATTGTGATGCGTTTTCGGGCAAAGTTTGACAGTAAATGTCAGCTTTTATTTGATTTTTGTCCAGTTAAATAGAATCTGAGGTAAGTTTCCTTTAATGGATCAACTTTGATTACTCCCTGTTCAGTCAAATGCTTTTTAAAAATGATTGTTTCACATATTAGGAGCCGAGTCTGGCTGCTAAGATATTTAATCAACACTGGTTGCTTGGAAGGCTTGGGTTGTTTTATTTTTAATTCCTTGGATGCACACTGCGTGGCAATGCAAGCTAATTCAACGAAAAGATGCTTCACTGACCCAAGCAACATTTTTTCTCCTTCACAAATATGAGTATTTTTTAAATTTATTTATTTATTTTTCGGAAAAAGCCTCCGTCACACATCCCAGAATATTTCCATTTTGCTGTGTGAACGGGTCACATTGGAATCGTTCCCCTTTGCTCCGGTGCATCCGTCCTGACCTATTGACATCCATTTAGCTCACATGCTAGTGTTACAGAGGTGCATTTGCAAGTCAATTAGTCAAGTAGCCGGGAGGTGTTCATTCCCGCGTTCATTTTTTTTCCCCCTTTTTTTCTGAAATTAACTTCATCTTGGATATTTGCATAGCATAAATATTAGATCAAGCCCTTTGTGTCTTCAGGGGTAACTTCTGCATGGGATCCCGCTATTTGTCATTCCTATAACATTATCCTGAAAGCATTTGAGAGCAACCTTTCAATACTGCATGCGGCGTGCATTATATTTATATGACCAGCATTTCCTCTGAGGTTATCTCTCCACGTGGACTGTTGCATGAAGGCAGCTGCCTCCGGTGTGTTTGCGGATGCATGAAAGTGAAATGTGCCTTTGAATGCAATATAGGCTGAATAGGTTTGGGTTGTTATACAACTTGCAGGATTTAGTGCGGCCTGCTTGGGCGACAGCTGTCAGCCAAGCAGCCAAATAAATATTTATGCGCCTCAATAGCATCAGTGTCAACAGTCAAATACTTTATGCAGGGCTGAAATGAGATGAAACCGAAAAGGCAGACTGCACGGAAAAAAAAATAAAAATGGACTGAATAATGTAAATCCAACCCCCCTCACCCACATTCCAGCCCCTGCTGCTGATGGTATGATTAAAGCAGCATGGTATGCTTCAGTTGGTATCCAGGTTTCACTTCCTGGTTTCCTTTTTATCCGGATTTTTAAATTGTGACGCACTCTGACATCGCCCCCTGCACTTGTCAGTTGCTTCGGAGAAACACTCCAATTGCGCGGCTGTCATAAAGGGGAAGTGTGGGGGGGTGGGGGTGTAGCGTGGGGCTTTTATCGCCCACTCTGGAGGAGTGACGCTGACACATCCTTGTCCATCCTGTCTTGCTCTGCTTCTCCCAGTGTCTCCCACCAGTTCCCTCACATGTTTTCTTCATGGTGGATTTCGGCCCATCATTTTGGATTATTTTTCCCCGGTTTGACTGATTTCATCCAGTAATGGCTGGCTGTTTTACTGGCACCAGGTGTTTACAGACCCTCAGAGCGGAAGAACAAACCATATAATCTGGATTTCTTCTTTATTGACACCTGAAAACCTGCACTCTCTGTTTTCTTTATTGCCTTTTGCAGCCGCGAGTGCAGTTAGACAGCTTCCTCACTTGACTTGCTGACAAATTGAGTCAAATATAATAAAAACATGTCAGTGTTTGTCATAAATCGCAGTAAAATAGGGTATTATTACTTCTTTTTGGAGTTGGTCAGAGATGATGCCACAGAAATGATACTAAGTTGTTTACTGGCACTCATATCTGCATTACTGAGCATCTTAGATATAAAAGCACTAAATAATTAAGAGTGGTGTGGATTCTCATGCTGTGGTTGGTGACAGAGAAGAACACCTGAGGTCTTTCATTAAATACAGCCAAATGTGAACCATTAGTTGGGTCTTAATTGTTCACTTAAGGTGGTGGAATTGGGGTTAAATCAATAAATGTAGCTGACGGTGACACCGACACAACACATTAGTAAAACCATCTGGTCAGCCTGGACCAAACCTGCTCAGTATTCACATGCAAAGCAGAAAAAAACAAAAAAAACAAAAACCCTCAGCTTATTAGAAAAAAGCCTGACTGAGCTTCTGATGATTATACAGCAGGTCAGGAAGGACAAATGCAGCTTTCACCTTCCCGCATCTGAATTATCATCCACAATGTCAAGAAAGAACAGCAGAGACAACAAGCACAACTGCGGGGCTACAAGGTGATAACGCTCTTCACCAGTTTGTTTCAATTTAGGAACTGGGGTTTAATCAGCTTTGACAGGCCCTGAGTGACTGGGAGCTGCAGCCTGAGCCTCCCGCTGCCAGCGACATGCATCCATGGCACGCTAAAAAAAGTTAGAGAAGAAAAAAAAAAAAAAAAAAAACACACTACAAAGACTCAAACAGTGAGAGAGGAGGTTAACCCCCCCCCCCGCCCCCATGTTTTATTTATCCCCATAAAAATGACTGCCAGACTCATCCTCAAGCCGCAGCTTTGATTCAACATTTCACACAAGATGAATTCCCTCCCACCGCCTGGCTGTCCACATTTGTTTCCCGTTCTTTCGGCGGACACGCCGCGGTCACTTCGCCCGGATTCACTCCTGCATTATTCAAAGGGAACCCATCCCCCCCCCCACCAGCCCCCCAACCCCCACCTCACCCCACATCAACACCTCCCCCCCGCCTTCCCAAACAGGAAGTGAGGAAAGTCGGCCCAGAAGTAACAAACAAAGTGGATTTGGAATGGGAGTTAACCCCGCTAATTGCGGCGATAAAGCGGGATAAGACAGAACGGCGGCGCCGAGCAGAGGGCTATTGTCTTATTGTCTGCGGGATATTGAGAATATGCTCGGATGATAAGCTTTTGTACACGGCGCTCTCAGGAGACAAACGATTGATTATCCGCCGCAATAGCCAAACAATGCTTTCATTATGCGCCTTTCACTGCAACTTCACAGGCTTCTTCTGTAATCTACAAGCCAAGTGTCCACATTTTTTTTGGACATTTCTGATTGGGTCCCCTGGGTTTCCAGGCGCTGTCACATTGGCTGATACCATCCAGATTTATGCAGCTGGTTAAACAAGAGGCCCAGTTAATTATTGAACTTATGCCTCCGTTCCTGGTGGTGGTGGTGGTGGTGGTGGGGGGGAGCGTTGGTATGCTGACAGCATCCTGCCCGTCTCCATTCAAGCAGGTCTCCAACGCCATTAAGTCAGAAAGCGAGACGGTCGGGATAAAAACGTACGCATTAGGTGGTTTTTAATGAAAACACACCCAGGTGACGCCGATTCATCAACTCGGCTCTGAAATAAAAGCAGCTCCAGCCCCCAATAAAGGCAACTCTGGGCCCGCCCGGCGCTGAACGGCTTCGGTAATAAGTCACGGTCCGGGTTCCAGGAATGATGGGGCGTGTCACGGCGCGGCTTCGCCTCTCAACAGCCTTGAAGAGCGCTGTTCGATAAGAGCCGCGGCTGCCGTCGTGCGCTTTCTAATAACAATGAGAGGGAAAGCCTTGGAAATAACTGCTCATTCACATTGCACCATTTGATGCCTCGTTGACCAACTCAAGGGCGTCGTCCACAAAGGTGCGATTCGCCATTCATCCCGGCGGCCGGCTGAAGGAACCCGCGTTGCACCTCCGCCGCTTCCTGAATGCCAAGCCGACGACTCCCAGTTCCGCCCTCGTTTTCGAGGTTCTTCAGGATCCAGAGGATCCAGAGGAGAGCCCGATCCCGGGGTCACGGCCCAGAGCGCCGAGGCATATGGCGTTGGCGGTGACAGCCGCGGCGGTTTGTCACCAACAGCGAGCACCTGTCACGGCGCTCCCTGAAGGATTCATTTGAAGGGTAATCAAACGCAAATACATATTTAATGAATTCTGCGTTAAAGTAGGACAAACTAGTGTTTGCTCATGAGCACCGCGTGCCGCATGCCGATGGGAACGTTACCCTGCATCTGTTGTGTGAGAAAATCTGTCCAAACTTCCCATAAATAAACACATGCAGACATCTTTGCTTTAACATTGATTGTTTCATCCTATCCCACCATAAAACCGATGTGTGCTACATAATGTGATGTAGTGCTACATAAAAACGACAAAAGCTAGTTTTTCCATGGAGGCGATTTGAGGTGGAGGCGGAGGTTGATTTTTTTTTTTTTTTTTTTTTGGATCTGTGCGTTTTAATGCACGACTTGGCATGTTGTGACGTCATCCCACCACTGTCATCCTGACATTCCAGCCTACGCGCAAGGTACAGATTCCCTTAATACTGCTGATGCAGTTACACCTTTTTGCACATATTTTATCAGGTCTGCTGTACTTGAAGCGAACCGGCTCCTTGGCTTTCATACTCAAGCGTCAATGAAATGCTGCAAAAAAACTAGTCACCGTTGTGTTGGGTCTGTGGATGGGTCGTCGTGAGTGGGCGTGACGCGTCGGGGGCTGCTGTCGATGCTCGGACTCCACCAGTACCGACCCCCCCCCCCGCCCACCGCCGTTTCGCTCCACGTGGCCTTGTGACGCCTCACACACACAGAGGGTGTGAAATGAACAAACAAAACGACCCGGCCCTTCCGAGTCGTTCCTCTAATCCTCGCCGCTGACACTGGTTAATGACTTGAACATTTGAATTTGAATGTTTATCCATAAGCATGGGCGTGTGTGTGTGCTCTGCCGCTCTGCGAGCGCCGCGGCAAGGTTATGCATGCGTGACTTTGATGAGGTTCCCCTTCAGCCAAGGACTCCCCTTTGTCATTAAGACAGATAACATCTATGCCGCACATCGATGTGGCTACATTCATTTAAAGACTACTTTTGTTTCACCTCACAGCCGACAACACAATCAATAAATAGCTGTGCCTCTTTCTACTTCATTTCATCTGAGGTGATTTAGACCAAGCGAAGCGCGGAGCCGGAGACAACGGCGCATTTATAAAGGCCGCGTGTCCATTATTCAGGCCCCAAAGAAGAAAACGCCGACGTTATTCTACATTTTAATGATTGTCATTTCTTTTCACCACACGCCGACAAAAACTGACGCTGCGTTTTTGTTTTTTTTGTTTCTCGCCTCCCCCTCCCCCAACCTCAATCGCTGTACGTTTCAGCCTCATCTGTGATTCAGCTACCAGGAATTCATCCAGTTTCCTGCTTTCCTACACTCATCAGAAACTATTGAAGACACGCCAGGCGGGTTTGCGTTGTCTTTTCGTCGCTTACTCTGAAACGTCTCCGTTCCCCCCTTGCCGCTGTCACGCCGGTGATCGCATTTCCATATTTAAATCTTATTGCACGTTTGAAAAGTGCAATTATCTCGTTTCTAATCCTCTCCGCTGTGCCACACTTTATGCTCTTATTTCCATTTATTTCGATCAACTCCTCTGAATTTGACTTTTAATAGTTTGCAGCCGTTCGCGTAGCCGCCGACAGGCCGTCCTCCCAGCCGCGGTTATTGTCCGTTCGGCAAACTCGCGGTGATGAATAGGTTTCCCCAGCGGCGTGGCGGCGTTGTCAAAACTCGCGCCGTTGATTTAAAATATTATGCATTAGCCTGAGATATGTAGAGCATTTCTGCCGCGTGACTATTGCAATTGTCAACCTGTCATGGTCTCCGACCGGAGCGTACACATGTAATGACAAGATCCCCATTCAAAGCACTGAGATGTAGAAGCGTCTGAAATTGAAATGTCAGTCTGAAACGAGCACGCCTTGAATTAGAATGCAGGGACGGTCGACCATAGGCTCGCGTGCGCGCGGCGTCTTCGATTGCGTTCAAGTTTACGGGAAGCGGAGTCGGGGAATCCTGAGGTCAACCAAAATAAGATCCGCCTCCGGCCTCTCCGTGTTATCTCCCGATCTGCTAATGTGCATCTGTCCTCTATATGTGGGGGGGTTTATAGCTTTTATCCAAAACAAGTCCGATAAAACAAGAGGCTCAAACCCAATTACCCAGTCGGCACTCCTGAGTCATCTCCCATTTGTTCCAGCCGTTTTCTCCACTGTCTGCTCCCCTTTATCTCGCCTTGTATGGTTTCCTCAAAGACAAGCTCGGCCGATGGTGATCTGTAGGTGAAGAGGAATTAAGCAATAGAAAAAAAAACAAGAAGAAAGAGAGAGAGAGAGAGAGAGAGAGAGCTAATCGATGCTGAGCGCCGTACGCGGAGACTCGCCCGCCTCGCTCGGTGTAATCTTCATGTGGCTGTGAAGTTTGTGTGCGCCGAGGTTCTGAGGGGACCAATTAAGGAGCGGCGGGGCAGGGGCCTGAACTGCTGGCTCTCCAAATAGCCCGGAGGCAGGAGTGCTCCTCATCCATAGTCCGTCAATAACGGTGGCCTCCTCCCGACCAATAAATGATGGCACAGATGGAGCTTTAGCCTCGCGCTCCAGAGGAACACTTGTTTGTGCGCCGCCGCGGATATTCTCCGTCGGGCCTCACGAGACCGACGCTCCCACAACAGGAGCGAACAGAAGGCGGTAATTGTCATGACCGACCTCGCGCGACCGTAAAAGCCGAAGATGGCTATCTGCCGCAGCCCGGGCGGACAGGGGACGCCATTGTTGTCGGCCGGTGGGGGGGGGATCGCCTGCGAGCTGCGAACCTCGCGTCTCCATGCCGGGCTTTTTATGAAGCTCATGTATTCATAATGCAAATGCTCTTCATCTGTTCCCAGATAAGGAGTAGCTCCTTCGGAATCAGCGAGGCCGAAGGAAGGGGGCAGCAACAGATGCAGCCCAGAGTCTTGTCACTTCCAGTCCACCTAACCAAACCAGTTCCTCTTCCCCCTTCCTGTTCCGAGCACAGAACGAGAATATAAATGAGAAGCTCGACTAGTGGGGAGGATTTACTGAGTCTGTCAGGAGCTCTGTTGTATCCTTGAGGAGGCCAAGGCTTTCTTACAGAGCTGTTGTCTTAAGTAGACATTACGTGTTATCCATCATGTCTCATCATCCTTATTAAGCTGCATGCCAGCGTTATTGTTCCTCATGCAGCCTCATGCTCGCTGGGAGCACCAGTTGGATTGTAGCGTGGCAGGAAATGGAGAATATTAAGAGCCTGTGGTATAATGTTACATCTGGAGTCAGTCAGTGAGGATTAATTGGGAACGCACATGGTGTCGGCTGTGAGGAATTATTAAGTAAACCAAGCTCTCAGCAATGTCGGAACAAGTTGGAAGACACATAATCTTGGATTACTGTGACTGTTTTTTTAATAAAATGGATACGTTGAAGAATAAAAAGTAGTATATGCATACATATCTACATATACATCGACATATACGCAGATTTATACATATATATCTGGGTGTATGTAGATGTATGTGTTCAGATTTTGATAATAAATTTAATTTGAATGGTTGCAGATGAGAAAATTATTTTTGTGAGGATGAAGCAGCCCTTAACAGATGAAATGACTAATCTAAGGAAATGGTGGAATTACCTGTCCGAGTTCACTTTAACAGTAATGGCTGATCCTCTCTTGATTTGATTGGTTTGCTCGTTGGTGTCAGTGTAATTATACCTGCGACAGACCTTCCTGAGAGAAACCTTGGCTGAAACAAACTCGTTTTCCCCCGGAGCTGCGGCAGATGACGTCCAGGACGGCTGACGGGTGTGGACGTGAAAAGTGCAGACCTGTTTTTCTTCCTCTCAGACCCCACCAATGGTGAAAACTGCTGCGGCTGGTTTCTCCAACCCCTCCCCACCTCATCGCCTTTGAACAGCAGCCGATCAATGGCTTCCCTGAACCGACCACTTCTTACCTCAATTTACCTCATTGCAGCTCATTGAAGTAGCTCACAAGTTAAATATGTCTCCTTCATGACTGTTTCTGCACTTTAAAGTGATTTTTGTGTGTGATCAGGGCACAACTACTCATTTATTTAACAGACAGCATCTGTATCTGCTCCATCTGTTTCCTTTGGCCCTCGCTGCTTCGAGGTTGACACTCAGATGAGGATTCACTTTCTCTTTTATTTATGTTGATGACCTGCTTCTGAGATTCAACAGCCGTTGAGTCGGTGGGTGGTCCACCTCGGTACCTTTTGGTGATAAAGTACAGTCTGACAGCTGAGGCGGGGGTCATGGATGTATATATGACGATGCTCCATCATCCGAGTCTGTGTCAGTGTCTGGCAACGGTTTCTAAAAGTCTCCCAGATTAGGAGGCCTGATTTTATCAGATTTCTGGAGGTTCTAGTTTAAAAGTCACCTCAGACCCTTTTGGGAGGCAAAGGCCCGGCTCTCACCGATAACCTTATTTTTATGGGCAGTCTGTTCAATTATTCAAAGACTGCCTGCTTGGGAAAATATTAAAAGGGTTACAAGTGGGTAGGTGGGTCTCTCTCTCTCTCTCTCTCTCTCTCTCTCTCTCTCTCTCTCTCTCTCTCTCTCTCTTTTCTCTCTCTCTCTCTGTCTCACACTCACACACACACACACAGGTACACAAAGGATAAACATTGTAATACTATAATGCAACTATAATACACTATAATACTATAATGCAACTAAAATATACTATAATACAACTCTACAATGCGAACTATGGATTGTAGGAACAAGATTAAAGCATCTTGTCTAAGGACAAGATGCTTTAATCTTAATAACATAAGTTCACTGTGACTTTTGTGTTATTTTCGGAGGGTGTTTTCACATGTCACACGCAGTTCTGTGTTATGGCGGCACCACCACCCTTGAAACACTCTGCTTTCTCCTCAAAGTGAAATGAAAGTCACTGCAGTGTGGCAGTTTTCACTGTTTTCTTATTGCCAGTATTTTACCGGCCACTGGAGACCACATGCTATTTAATGAAAAGTGTCTGGAATCATATTTAGGAGTGGTGGTTAATTGCCTCTGAAACCCCAGTGAACCCCTCCAGAATTAACTGTAGCTATAAAAACTGGGAACAGAACTACAGAAAAGTGATTAGCGCTCTAATTGACAAAATAAGTGACTGCACTTCCCTTATTGACCTGTTGAAGTCCTTCGTTATAAATAAACCCAATTTCCTTTTCTTCAAATACTAATGTTCTTTTAAGACTTTAAAGAGTAATAATGCACAAACTTGGAGGATTGCAGCGAAGGCCACTGCAAACGGCAACACAAAAGACACGTTAACACTAACAAGTGGCCCATTTTGCCTTTTCTGATTGACCCAAAGTTACTGGAAAAGTGCTGCAGCTCAAGTATCATTTAAAACCAGGAAGAACTCTTGATGTGAAGAGGAGAGAAATTGTTCTCTCCTCTGATGCGGTTGGCCCACCTGGAGAGCTGACATTATGTCAGACATGGTTAAAAAAAACCCCAGAAAGCTAAAGAGGCGGCGATTAATCCAACTCGTCATGCGTCCGCTTCGTGGCGGGTTTATTTTACGTAGAAGCTGATGCGTAGCGAGCGTGCATTAACCTTTTGGGCGCACACTAAGAATAAACAATTCAATAAAGCACTTTTGATGGCTGGCGGCCGCCGCTACCTGGACACGCAGACAGCGCATCAGTGTGGAAAGGTCACTTGTCCCAAACATATTGGTAATTGGGCCTTAAAATATCACCTGCCATGTTTTCTCCATTTAAGATGTTCTGGAATCCGTGAACCTGCGCACACGTCCGATGGTGTTTTGTATTCTGTGGGAAGGCAATTATGTCACGGTCAGCCAAATAACAGTGTAGGCTGAGCTAAGATGTGACTGTGAGCTCTAAATTATATACTGTCCCCTCTTAGCCCATTTTTGCTGTTGTATTGAATCTAATGAGATACTGCACCACCTAAAGCAAATATAGGAATAAATACAAAGTGTAACAGTCTTTCATTTTCTGTTGCGTCTAAACTTATTTGAAAGAGTGCAAGGGTAATCTTCTGTGCATGTTTTCATAGTCTGGTTGCCGAGGAAGGACACTCATATAATTTGTGAAACAGCCAACAGATGGAAAATGAGCTACTTTGTTCAGAGGACAGGATGTTGGGCGGGACTATAAAACATCTACGTGTCCAGATATCAAACTCGACGCATGGGCCCCGCCGAGGTACTTGCAGAGGAATCCCCGGCTAACACGGCTTCACGACGCTGCGGCACTTTAATTTGAAGTGAAGACTCCTTCCTGCAGCGTGTACAAATAGCTTCATGTTGACTGGTCGTTTGGGGCTGTTTTCTGCTCAAACTGGCCCCAGAGCCAGTGTGTTGCTTGGCGTGGTTGAAAGGAATTGTGGGATTTTGATTCCGCTAAATATTTCATTACATTTAATCATGCACATAATTAATCCAGAATCATTTAGGCAGCCTCGAAAATGATAGAAATACACCGTTGAATCACCAACATAGCAAACATCTATTGGGGGGGGTAACTATGCAGAAAAAAATTCCCCTTGAAAACATTAATTTGAAGATTTAATGAATTGATTTGGGCTTTTTCAAGTATAGATTTGAGTCATTAGATACCTTTTGATGGTACTCAGCCGCGTGGAGGTGGGAAGTAGCTGCTCAGTCAGAAATGCCAGCACCGCTGAGACTCGTCTGGCTCTGATCTGCATGGAGGCCATGCATCGATTTGATATGTTCCTCTGCCCCAGCACCAACTCCACGAGTCTGCTTCCCACTGCCGGCTGATGGTGCCGAAGACCAGCTGCCCTCCTCAGCTCAGCTCTCCTCTCTCGCCTCGTTTTTGTGAGGATGAGTAAGGGCTCTCCCCTCCAGGCATGTGACTCCCAGCCCTCTGCACCTCTCTGCTTACTCTGCCTTGCCTCCCTCTCGAGCTGTTTCTTTTTTTAAAAACAACGTTGTCAAAGTTCATCTTCCTCCTCTGAAGGCGGCCTGCGCTTTGTCTTAATTTGGGCGGCGGTGTTTTGAAGAACCGCAAAGAGCAGGGGGCAGGCTTTGTACGTTTGCGCGACCCACACCTACACCAGCGAGCAAATGATCAGTTTGACACCTTTGTTCATTAGTTTACTTCCCTTCAAGGGTCAGGGAGACGAACGGAATGAGGTGCGATCATAAAAGTCCGTGTCAGCAGCGTTGTGAAATGGAAATATTTTCCCTGCCGTTGATATTAGAATGGTATATCTTCACTTTAATTTCCAGTCAGTAATTTCCTGGCCTTATCAGCAGTCTCATGACCTTTAAAGCAGGCTGAATAATATCGTTTCTCATCGCAGCCTCTGACAGGATAACCAGCACAGCACGTGTCTTTGAACTCGGGTAATCAATATGAAAGAGAAATTAAAGTGAGTGACTACTCTGAATAAATTATTACAGAATAGATTGGCGCTCAAAATAGTGGAATTCTACATTTGGACTCAAAAGTCTGCGGGGGTGAACACGGCGATTGCTTCCATCGCGCGTTAATTAAAAGAAACAACAAATTAGCAGGTAAATACAATCGCTGCCTGCTTGTTGTTCGCCTATGCACATCAATCACGCAGCTCTCTCCAGATGCACGGCCGACAAGAGCGTCCCTCGCATGGCGCGGCTCAATCAGCGCGCTGGCGGTAGGGCTTCGGCGGGCCAAATATGGATCCAGCTGCAAAGAAAACCACAGATTATGACTGATGGCGGGCCTGCAGACTCCTTTAACCTGAGCGCGGGAAAGATCCGACCAGATTTGGCCTTCATTTGTCACAAGTCCACTTAAGCGCCATTGCTCTGTTCCACTCCGGATGAAAACCTGCCGAAGCTAAAGTAAAAATATTGCGGTGTAATGGAGGGAAATGGCGGAGAGGAAGGTACTGACGTGACGCATTTGTTAGTGTGACATTCAGCACGGAGACTTTCATTTCCATCTGACCGACAAGAGACCCATTCAACCTTTCTGGGGAAAAAAAAAAAGACATTGTGACATATTCGCTCTCTCATGGAGACTGTCATTTAGCTACAGGGCAAGTGATAAAGCTAAACAAATGACCTGCACTTCCTGCAAATATCTGAGAGAAGGTCACTCCGGTATTTATATATTTCTTTTTCCAAATGAAACACCGCTCAGCCTTCAGCACACAAAGGTAGCGCTGGTATTAGCGGCCGCTTTAAAGGCCTGAGCTCCAATCTGAGAAATCTTTATCAGAAAATTCATTTCTTGGCCGACTGTCAGATAAACGCCCGTGCTTAGATGCTGCGTACCCGGTGTGGAAAAGTATTTAACCATTCAGATCCACCTCCCGCCATTATTCAGTTGCCTTTCTCTTAGATGAATTTGAATTAGAAAGTCTTAAAACGGTATAAAAATTCAATAACCCAGTTGTGCAACCATTAGTTCTGCTCTAAAACATCTCTTGGAGTTAATTTAAGCGATTAATCATGACACCGAGCTAGTGTTTAGCCTTGATAACACTAGCATGCAAGGAATTGTTTTTGCATTTAATAAAAAAAGAAAAAAAAGAAACTGGACTCAAATCTGTTTTTATTGACTAGTCACCGAGTGAGTGTAGCATTAAATCTGCTGTGCGGCTGCTTAGCGAGGCGATCGCATTTAAAATGCTTATCGTTGCAAGCACGCTCCGTGATGAGGAAATACTGCTTTCATTTCTGTTTTTCTGTAATTGGGCCGTATTAGGCCTGAGTGTTCCCAGTGAAATGCAGAACTGGGAATTTGCTGACATTAATGAAAGAAAATGACAAAAACCAACATCCTCTGAAGTCCTCTGAACCTGAAATGACTAAATCCAGTTGTGTTCTTGCATCTTGCGGCGCTGCTAATCAGGTTTATGTTATTTTTACATCCACGTTGCGCCGCTGCAAGTGTGACAATGGTAATGAGCAAAGACTGTTTGGAAAGGTGCACAGTAAATTAACTCTCCCTGCCTTTAACCCTTGTCTTTCCACCACCCACCACGCTAACTTGTTATCTTCATGCCTCTGGGGGTGTCATAACCTTCTGCCGCGATAACCGCCAACTCCTACGGCTGACTCTGATATGAAAATATAATATGATAACATGAAACCTATTTTTAATTAACTGCCTGCAGTCATTGCACCTTTGAAGGGGGTCAGAGTGTTACCCTGATGTGAAGTGAACTTCTGGAATCAGGGTGCTTAAAACGATGCAAAGCTCCAGCCTTGGTTTCCATGTTTAATGCATCCGTGGTGTGCGGTGACGCGTTGGTTTAGGTTCGGTGTCAGAGACGTGATATGATGCCGTTTAACCGGCCTAATGGAGACCACGTCGGCTCGTTTGTAGTGAGGTCGCGCTCGCACGCGAACGCGGCGGTGAAAATGTGACGACACTCCCGAGACGCGATGTATTCGGAGCACCTGGGAAACGTCCGTGGCGATACCACTGGCTCCCCTTCGCGCGTTGCATCAGAAGTGATCCGACAAATTTCAGCACCGACCACTCTGGGCTAGAATTACCCACAGAAAGAGGTTAATGTTTTGTCAATTGCATCTTTTTTGCCTGAATGTGTTCTGTTGTTTTCATCACCCGGATGACGTGACGCGTGACAAAAGAAACCAAACAAAAACCAGCACGGAAGCTGTAAAATTGTGACCATTTTGTCTGAAAGCCACGCGTTGGCAGCGTTTCCCTCTCCATCATGCCTGCTCATGAAAGCAACAGACTGGCCCGGCCTCACCAAGAACAAAGGCGACGTGTAGCGCGATTAAAAAAGAATAAATACAAACACGGCTCAAATCCAGCGGAATAACCACGAGGAGCCCATCCAGGGGTTTAAAATTTGATATTGAGTCAGCAACGCGATCGGCTGTTTTTCCTCCCGTTGTTATGAAACAGCGGCTGCATAAATTATTCACGCAGGCGTACCGAGGAACCTCAGCGAGCACATCATTCCTGCTGATGCATGAAGAAGTGAAACAGACACTCTTCATTCTTTACACCTACAACTGCTGAGTGCACTTAACTCTTGTTAAAGCACAGTTAGTGTAAAATCTCCTCTATAGTTGGTGTAACAGAGAAGTAAACAGGCGCAGCGCCTTTAAAAGAGACGCGATAACAAGCTAATGGCAGCGAGGAGCCATTGAAGCAAGACTTTCATGTAACTTTCCTCGTGGAGATAGACCGTCTTCATTCGGGCTACGCTGCTCCCCAGCTAAAGTGTTATCAGGATAATGGAATTTGGACACACCGTGAGATTTAAAGGGATGTCAGATATCAAAGAGTTTGGCGGGAATGCGGGGAAGCGGGAATCTGACTTTGTAAGAGAGGAATTAGGGCTTAGGTGTGTGAGGTTTTTACACAAACCTCCCCGGTAATTGGAGTGTCAGCGCGCAGAAGGAAAAGAAAAACACATGAAACACACATTCGAGTTTGTTTCTTCCACTGAAATGGAGGCGACGCTCCAAAAGGTAATTACATTTTTGTATCAAAGAACAAGCAGCAGTTGGAGCTCAAGGCCCAGAAAATAGTCCGGACCACTGCTCATTACCACAGAGGAGGAGTGAGCATCTTCCTTGCACTCTTGTGTATGTGTGTCTGTGTCTGTGTGTGTAGGTGTGTGTGTGTGTGGGGTCTGTATAATTTGCTTTGCATACTAGTTGAGGACTGGCCTTCCAGCGGGGGGGGTTTACGTGAAGGAAAAGCCATCTATTCGGCAGCTGTGGGTCCTGGTTTTAAAAATGTACAGTCCGTGTTGGACTCATCTTTTTCAAGTCAATGATGGCTGCAGTGAGGCGGAGGGGAGGGATGAAGGGATTCTTCAAGGATTTTATTGATCTGGGGACAGCTGTGCTGCTCTTTATTCATTACTTCATAGAGAAAATGTCTGTTTGGTGGTTTGGACCCTCTCCGGACTGGTTTATCCAGCGCGGCTACACTCCCCACTGTATGCTGGATACACTGGATGGAGGTTGTGAGACAACAGATAATCCTGACATTATTTAAATCCCCCCTTCAACCATCAATTATGCCCCATTTTGAAATAGAACGACGGCTGGAGGGATCTATTCCATCTGAATATAGAATATATTCATATGCATTCACATTATATTTAATCAAAGCCATCATTGCTCCTGGAGGACACCAAATCTAGATCATAATTGTGTCCTTTTATATTTGACCACTTGTGTACGGAGGCCCAATAACCTCCGTTGGCAGGAGTGCTGTTTGAGCAGTGTCAGGGGTAATCAAGTGTTCTATTTTCTCACTCATCACTTAGTGAAAGTGGGCCACTAGCTCCCTGACTGGACACACACAAAACACACACACACACACACACACACACACACACACACACACACACACACACACACACACACACACACAGAGCAATGTATGTGATGTTATGATGTTAGCGTTACATCTTCTGGTGATGTAATGACGAGTGTTGACTGCCACATCAGATAAGCTGTGACCAAGTTGTTGAGACATATTTATTAGAGCTGTCAAAATTAACACGTTTATCAGTTGAATCAATTTGCATGGTTAATTAGATTGTTTTTAAAAGATGAACACATGTGCAGCTCGTGGTAGGATGGGAGCGCTGATGCTGTTCGTAGATGAAACTGTCCAGTTTTTCTAAAGGGCAGACTGCTCTGCTCAATTTTAGATGTTGTGGTCACAGCTTAAATGACAGAAAGGGGGACTTAGTGTCAGTTATTTTGTCTTTGACTTGTTGTTTAATTCAGCACTGGCTCCATTTAAAGGGTCAGTCTAGAGTGGCTCATCAATTTTAAAACAAAGTAAAGCAAAAGAGGAAATTACAGACACAATTTGTAGTGACTATTCTAAAATGTAGAAGGCCTCAAATCTGGGTTAGAATTGAGTCCAGTTAGTTTGCATAGTTAATATCCATCAGCTGCAGCGCTTTGGATTTGGAGGAAAAATACTGAGAAGTCCTCAGAAAATGACACGAGCACAAACTTGTGTGTGTCACTGGAGGATTCTCCACCAGTGGAGCTTTTAGTATCTCCTCTTTCCCATTTGCTGTACGCTGGCCTCCTTTTATTGTCCCAGCAAGTCTTGAAACTGCTCCCTGCCTTCCTCAAGGGTTTGTAGGCCTCTCTGGTGAAAAAGAACACATTCAATAATTAAATAAATAAAAGCTGCCTCATGTTTTATGAATGGCATACCCTTCTCAACTTGGTAGCAAAGCATATTCTGCTGTTGTGGGAAATGGGAAAAGGCCGGAGGAGATTCCACACCAGGCAGCAGCGCTGGTGTTGACATCAGAGTGCGGATTCGCCCTCCAGAACCGATCTGAATCTGTTGTGAAAACTCTTCCGCCCAGGCAAAGACGCACAGTAGCTTGTGTTAGTCTGAGTTCTAGTCAAGTTTAACTCGCTGTGCTTTACTTCTCAGCTTAACTGGACTGCTGTCTTTCTCCCAGTAGACCCGCGTGGCCTTTACCTTTTAACCAACGGTGCCACAAACAATATTGAGCTGACAGGTTTGTACACGGCGCACTTCCTGTCCACTCTACATTTTGCACAGATGAGATTTTTTATTGCCATATTTTGTCATTTTGAATGTCAACAGTCATGCTCGGCTTTTTTGATCTTTTCCCTGCGTAGAAAAATACATCATCAATCTGTTTTTCTCGTCAATATCGTGCAGTATAAAAGATTGTAGATTAAAATGATAGATACAAATAAATGAGAAGCCTGTCTGTCAACGTGAAGGACGATAAAAACATCCTCTTCCTCCATCTGCTCCCTCATCCAGCAGTACTTTTTTTTTTTTTTTTTCTCATTTGTTTGAGAACTTTTGCTCTCCCAGGCGCGCTTCTCTAACCAAACACTGCGTTTTGACCTTGAGGAGATACAGAGTCACCTCTCAATCCATTCCGTCCATTAATCATGTTTCCCAGCTGAGCCGCACAGACGTGAAGGAGCTGCGCGGATGGCAAACGCAGTTTATTGTTGGTTAACGGAGGTCTGGGGCCCAGAGCTGGAGATGTGGCCGACAGCGTCAAGCAGCCGATCATTAATATCTGCCTGCCTATTGGTCTGCTCGGCCCTCATCCCTGCTGGTCCACTCTGATGAAGAATTATTGAGTGGAGGGACACAAACCCCAGGGTTGTGTCTCAGCAGCCTGCTGACGTGCTGTGAAAATGAGATGGGGGGGGGGGGGTTGTTTGAACGAAGAGAAGGTTGGAACGAATGCACAGAGTTTGCGTGCAGGTGAAATTGTTTTCTATCTACTGAGCTGGAAAACATCTCCGAGAATATGTGTGGGAGGTTCAGGACAAATGTGAAACAGTAATGCCTGGAACTACAGCAGTGAGGGGGCCCGGGTGGTGGGTGTGTGACCTCCCGATCAGGAGAAACGCAGCGCTCCGTCGTCGACTCCATCCTTCATTATCAGGTTTCAATTAAACTTTTGAGTGTAAATGTGTCTTGACATCAGTGGAATTACAAAAAAAAAAAAAAAAATAAATAATAATAATATAGAAAATGTAGCCAGTGTCAGCCACAGAAGTGACGCAGTTGAATAAATCTAATAAAAGTGGTGAAAAACACGACCTTCTTTTTTTAAAAACCCAGGATCAAACAGCAGTTCCAGCTCTGCTCAGAGGATTCATGTTATTAAACGCATCGTACTGTACCGCTGCAGCTTTTGCCGTGTTTTCGCTCTCGGCGTGTACCTCACTTTAGTTCCCGACGTCTCGTTTCACTTCCCTTTTGTGCTTCTCTCCTCGCAGAAATGTTTTTTGCCTCTTTTATGTTCGGTTCCTCATCACAGTTTTGGGTAATGCGGCGTATCTCCGGTAATTACGGCACCTTCAAACGAGCGAGGGGTAAGGTTGAACAAAAGACATGGCACTTAGGGAAGAGTTGCTGGAAATATCTCTTCCCACTTTTAAAGTCTCGACGTTGCGCCTAAGCGGTACATCAGGATCGCGGCGTGCACGTGAGCAGGAGTTGCACGATTGGGATATGTGCCTGCTGCGATTGGTTTCCACTACGGTCTCCTTGATGGAAGTCTGACTGCGGGCTGGAGTGGAGAACACCGGCCTCCCAGCCAGGATGGCGGCGTCCGATTGGTCGACTCGTCGGCAGAAGAAGGTTAATGGCCGCATTAACTGGCGTGAGCGCAGAGCTCTCCAGAGGAACCGCTGTTACCTGCGCCTGCCATGCTGACTCTGTAACAAGCACACGAAGGGCACTCCGACATGCTTGTGCGCCCCGCGGATCTCGCTGTCGCATGTGCTGCGGGAGACTCCGGCTTCGCCCATTCATCACCCTCTACCACTGTTACCTGATTAAATCCATGTCGCCCGGCGCTACCTTACTGGATTGGGTGCAAACAGGAAGGAACATGTGCACATTAATAAAAAGCCAGCTAGAAGGCTCCTCCATGGCGCCGTGAGGGGTTGAACTCACTGGATCTCTGGTGTTGTTTGTTTGTTGGCGAACCAAATCAATGAGGGCACTGCAGTTTAAGCCAAGATTGGAAAATACTGAACCGGGCTCGGTGGGTTCGGTCAGCTCGAGCAAATAAAGCCAAATGCAGTTTTAAAGTAGGTGTGAAGCAACTACTTTTTTTTTCCCCCTGTCCCGAAATGTGTTACCTACAAAGGTTACCTCAACGTGTGTTCACAATATCCTAATGTGAATTTAACAAATAGAATAAAAATTCAAACATCCCACAAGTCTTAATCCAGCGTGTGGGATAGAAAGGGTCTCCATCGGGACCACCGTGATAACTGCTGAGGCTGCTCTTGAAGAGAGTCACCTCCAGTATTGTTCTCCTCCGCGCCATTTGTATAAACAGGTATTGATCCAACAGGAAAGAGTGGCACAAGTCAGCAACTTTATCTACAGCTAAAAAGAAATGAAATTACTTCTCTGTTTTTTTTTTTTTTGATGGATGCACCTGTCACACAAAAAGAATAACATGCCTGCAGCACCAGCAGCAGCCCAGTAATGACCGAGAGAGCAGGTCTACTCTGTAATGTAACTGGGTGTTAAAACCCTCAGACCCAGCACATTCAGCACCAGCTATTTACATAAAAAAGAGTTTGCCTGACATGCTTAGAGGTTCTTAATTTGTCCCTTTTTGGCTCCCGCACCTCCGCATTCCTTTAATGTTGCCTAGTTAAAGTCCTGGTGATCGAAATATAATTCCCTGGTGCAGGGAAGGCTTGAGCAGCAGCCCTTAGTCTAAGAGTGCTAATGAGATCCCAGAGAGCTCCTTTTTATAATGAAACATCTTTGCAGCCAATTGTCCATCACTAATAATCATATGGTAATAACATAGAAAAAAAAAACCCTGCACTGAGGAATAGAGCTACACTTGTTTATTTAAGTAGACCATCCTACGCAGCCAGAGACAATCAGATTAATTTGCCACAAGATGGTAATAAGAACAATGCAACAAAGGTTTAAGTGAATGAAAATAACGAGGGGCTTCAAGGAAAAAAAGACGAGGGGGGGGGGTGGAGATCAGCCGCATGACCGACTTCCTTATTTATTAATAAATAATGAAAGGGCGAAATCAAGTGGAATCAAGTGGAATTGGGATGAGAGATCAATCACGTGATGATGCAGAGGACATTAACGGCCCCATCTAATGTCATTTAAAAGCAGTTGCTAATAAATGGACTCGGTTCTTTTTCCTCATTTTCAGCAGATTCAGAGGACTTAATAAAGAAAAACAAACAAGCTCTAAAATCCCTCTCTGTGTGCACGCGTGTGTGTGCATATGAGTGTGTATTACCTTTGTTGCACACTCAAAATGCAATTTTGTCTTCAAAGTGTAATCACAGTCGCAGGAACATTGCATCACCCGAGTCTCTCTGAAAACGCTCATGAGTATTCAGCCACAGACATGAATGCCATTAAATTTTTGAAAAATTAAAGATATCAAGGACAAGACCCCACCCCCCGCCCCCCATAACCCCCCCCTCCCCATCCCCAGCGTTTTAGAATTCCATCTACGCACTGGCAAGGACAAGCTAACCAATTCTGAGCAGAAGGTACATGGCTCTGCGTGT
Organism: Lagocephalus sceleratus; assembly: GCA_911728415.1. NCBI lineage: Eukaryota > Metazoa > Chordata > Actinopteri > Tetraodontiformes > Tetraodontidae > Lagocephalus > Lagocephalus sceleratus. Next base: position 3,486,148 of record CAJVRN010000148.1, read on the forward strand.
CCTTCATCATGGCTGATTATTTGTTCCGCTCTCAACAAGGTTGGGACAGGGACCCTCAGCCACCGAGGCTCCTGCTTATTTTATAGTTGGAAGAAAACAACGATGCAAACAATGTCTATCCGTTGCAAAAGGTGGGGAGGGTTTAGGATTTTAGAACGCCAAGATTAAAGGAAGGAATAATGCAGCAGGAGGCCACGGTGTCCAGAATGATCCAAACATCCACTTAATGCCAGGTGTGAGCGCCCCCTATTGGATGAAGCCGTCAATGCCTCCTGACCCAAACGGCGAGCACAACAAACAAACGCGCTGCTCATTAAAGGAGCAGTAACCATTATCGGGCCGCTAACCGAGCCGTACGACCTTCAGCCGTCTCTGGGTAAAAGCTCTCACCCCGTCATTATAATCCAGCAGTTCGGATTCACCGCCATCTGTGGCGAGGAGCTGGAAGCCCTCTGGGTCGCATCGCCTCTTGCTATAATCTCTATGTGTGGCGGAAAGCACCTTTACTGTGCCTAAAAAGCTTCGTATGCCCGGCCGTCTTCAGGCAGTGCCGATTTTTGAACTCGCACTTTTAATCATAGGGCTTTTTGAGCAGACCCGATCATCCACAAATGTAAATGTAACTGACAGGAAGGCTCGGAATAACAGCGGAGAGGCAGTTCTGATGAGATGTCTGGAGTGTCGTGCGCACTTGTGCTTCCTGTACACGGGCGTGTTTACATTCCATTTGACACTTGGACACTTCAAGCGTCAGTCTGTTCTGTTTTTCGGTTGAGCACAAGCGGCTCGTTTGTGGAATGTTAACTGCTTTTTCATCGACTTTCATGACTTTGAGAGTTGGAATCCGCTATCTGTATTTTGTTAGACATACTGTAATTTGCATAGATCGCTATCTTAACGCTGCATCTTATTGACGGATGTTTATCTTGTCCTTGCAAGTCTTTAAAGTGTTCCTTGAAGCGAGCTCCAGCTAATAAAGCTGAATAATACAGGCGTGCTGCGCAGTGGGGAGGTTGTGTGACGACTTTACAACTTTATTACTGAAATTAAAAAAAAAAATGTGCGTCCTCTGTTTCTGTTGTTTTTCTGTCGCTAACGTGGACACAGCGGATCACGCCACCAACGTCGTGATTCGGTGCCTAATTAAGTGCGGAATTAAGTCTTTGGGCTGAAAAACTAGCCACAAACCCAAATTTATACCCCACTGTTTACCCGACACAGCCTGTTGTTCGGTCTTCCAACACATCAGCACTGCAATAGCTGTTCATGCGTGGGACTAAACTGCAGCGGAGCACACACTGTCATCCACGACCTTTAAGCACAACAGGCAATTTAACCACTTAAGTATAAATGTGAGCTGACCAGCTTATTATGTCATAATTGTGTTGTTCCTGTCACACGTTGAGACTGAAGTCGACGACCTCATCAGTTGCAAGCACGACTCCACAAACGCGTGTACTCGCCATATTCCACGCAAAATTAATATAATGACCGCGAGCAGGCGACCCATCCAGGTGCTCCCAGCACATGTCAGCCGGGATGGCCTGTGACCCGTGCATAGGACGAATAAGGGGAGATAATGGATGGAAGGGGGGGCGTGTGCACGTGTGCTGTAAATTATTGCGATAATGCATTCAGTCACACAGCACAAGCACAGGCTGCCCCCCCCTCCCCCACATCCCACGGAGGGAGATTCTGGGAAACTGGTGGGTTACAGTGTGGACCCGTGCCCACCTGACTCAAAATATAATCTCGCGGGTTCTACAGCAGCTGTCAGCAGCCGGGCTCGGTCGCTGCCAGTTTCCATCTCGGGTGGTGGTGCGAGGCTGAAACCTGTTTAACATGCGTGTATCCGGGTCCCTGTCGGGAATAATTCCCTGATTAGTCTTCATATTCCTGTTGACCGATCCTTGCTCCCGTGCGACCCACTCGGACTTTGTGAGTCAGGAATCCCAGCATCCGAGCGGAGCACAGCAGTGATGGATGCAGGTACCAGCATAGCATATGCACTCGGACCTGCTGGTGTATGCGCAGAGCTGTAAGTTCAAGCGCGGGTCAGCGTGTCTCCCTGAATCTGTCCGAGCCTCCGTTGTTCTCATTACGCTCCGCGTCCCGCTGCAGCGCTGCAACAAATCATTAGGCATTATCTCAGCTTCCCGAACAGGAATAATATTGCTCCAGCACACGGGCCGGGCCGGGACCTTTACAGCGACCGACGCTTGATGCGAACGCAGCTCTTTCCTCTGTCGCCCATGTCAAAACATCAGCCCGACTCCGCGTGATGGATGCGATAAAGCCAGCGCAATAATTACATCGATTTTCTCCGCGATGCCCTTAAACTCAGTCAATTTCATGCAAGCGTCCATCAATCTCTGTATATTCAAGATGCTTTCTTCAGTGTAATTATCTCTGTCAGGAGCTAATGATTGTTAGCCTTCCAAAGGGTTACGGGTGTAATTATTTGTTCATAATGGCAAACCTATGGCGGAGTTGCTGTCAGTTGTCGCTCGACCGAATAAATCTTAGCGATCTGTTGCATAAAGTTAATTTTGATGGCATTTTCACCCCCTAGTTTTTGCGGGAATCTGGAGGCAGATCGAGACTCTGAGAAGTCTTGAAGGGTGGAATTGAATCAGGAGTATTGTGGGTGACAGGGGCCCTAAGGCTGCATGACACCTGACACGTTTCATCTGCGGCAGCGCCTCGTTCCCCCGCCGCAGTCCTCCAGCGACACGGAAATAGAAATAACGACATGTCGCAAAAGAAAGGAATGATGCAGACCCGGCAGCCCCGACACGGGCCGGGTACCAGAACAGAGCAGAAAGTAGCCGTTTCGCCTCGGATCTGCCCGTATCACTGATTCAAAGACGACCCCAAATCCATTACAAGCCAATTATATGCGCCGAGCCAGGGATGGGGCTGGTCACTCGCTCGTGAACTCCAGTGCTTAATCCACAAAGAGGAGCTAATAGGAAATTTGAAAATAGAATCCACACTCGAGTAACTTTGGAGGGATTTGGCTGGATTAATGAACTGTCAGGCTCACTGTCAACATGCAGGAGAGCGCAATCCTTTACCAGTCGGACTCCTTCTAGTCTCTCTGCTTCTAGTCTCTCACTACATTTCTCATTTACACAGCGGGTCTTTCAAGTGACACGTTTTCATCCTCGTGAGCAGGATGCCATCAAGAGTGAAAACGACTGCTATACCACCTGCGTTTAATCTGTCTGCGCTAATGTTTCCACGCTTTTAACAGTCTGCACGTGTCATCCGTCATATACATGCAGACAAAGGCCCGCGCGCACGCGCGCGCACACACACACGCGCGCGAACGCTGGCAGAGGGCAGCCTACTGTTCTCTCATGAGTGAACAGCCTAAATGAGCTTCCTCTCCTGAAGCAAAGGCAATGTCTGCTCCAGTCTGAGGGGACACGCACTGCAATCACAGAGGCTACCAGTCAAACTCGGTGAGCTTAAAGGAAGTGGGAGAGGAGAGGATAAGAGGGTTGGAAGAGAGGAGGTGGCGAGCTAAAAGGGACAATGAGTGTCTCCTGTTTGACAGCCGCACTCACAAACAGATGGGGGAAACACTCACAGGGATGAAGTCCGTGATTGCTATGCAACCGCGCCGATATGAGATCATAACAAAGGAGTGCAGCGAAATGATTGAATTGGAGATACTTATCCAAACAGATCAAATCCCACGCCGCAATTGTTGCGTCGTTTGGAGGCAGTCGTGGTGGGAAAACGGGGGAAGGCTGCACCTCTGAAAATGATCAAATCTGAGGCAACGCGTTTCATTCCAGATGTAAATTTAAATTGAGCGGCAAATGCTCGCGGCGAACCTCGATAACATCGTAACGGCGTGGTCACACACGCAGCGGTGGAGCTCCGCTCTGAACAGGACCCATGGCTAAATTATAAATGACGGCACAGAGAGATGAACCGAAGAGGCTTTAAGTCGAATTACACAACAAATCAGTATCGTCACAACTCCAGAGGTAATTCAATTTTAACACCAAAAGTCCATGTGGCAGGCTGAGTTAAGGATTTGTGTGGGCGTGTATACCGTAGGAGCACAGAGGAATCAGAATATGAATTTTTTTTTGGGAGGGGGGGAGATACCATTTTACCCGTGCCTTGTGTGATAATGGACCAACTCAGGGGTGGGATTTATAAAGTCTAGCCACAGTCCAAGGAAATAAGTCTCCTGTCATGCTTGTTTCTGACGATTGTTTCTGTGTTGAGCTTGTTTGACAAATGCACCACATACTCGCTCGGCTTTCTTCTTCCTTTCCCTGCCTCTGGCTTCAACATGGGAAACTGGAGCAATAAGAGGCAGCGGCTGACAGCCGGCTGCACCACAACAACAGCGCCGCACTAGATGAATGTTGCTCAGTCGCTTTGCTGGAGGAGCTGTCCGGCTGGCTGAGAAGAACGAAATCAGCGAAGAAACACAAAAGGAGATGCCGTAGCATGGTGTTAGTGTTTGCCTTGGGCACCAAATGCAACTAATACCGCAAACAAAATCCCATTCACTTCCCTCCTCTTTTTGTTGGCAGTGCCATTCAGGCCCAGAGAGCAACACACACGCGTGCACACACACACACAGACACAGCCAGACAAACCTAAAAGATCTAACGCTGGCAACAGCAACAGTATTTTAGCGTTTGCCTGCTCGCGTGCAGTTGATGTCTGTAATAAACACCAAGCGTGCTCCAAACAGCAGAAGCAAAATGGAGCACTTAGCAGAAATCATAGATTTGCCTTAGATATTACCCAGTGTGTTTGAATAATTTAGAATTGGCTGCGAATCAGCATCGGAGCATAACAGCAGTGAGCCATTATCGAAATAGCCACGAGCACTGCAGCTGTTAATGCAGGGAATCAGTAGCCACATCATCTCACCTCCATTATCACCAGCGTCCCCGCCATTAAAAATCCCCCCTTCCTTTCTTTCACCTTCTCTGACACGTGATCGGCTGCTTCTCATTTCCATTTTATTTTATTTATGGACCATTATATTCCTCTTTTTTGTCAGCTCTCTTAACCTCCAAACCCTCTTTTACAGCGTGTTAATTGTAGGGCAGCGCTGGGACTTTTATCCCGTCAGCCGCCAATCTGTTCTTGCGTCCCTAACAAGGAGGAAGCAGCGGAACAAAGGACTGCGCGACGTATGGAGGGGCCATTTTAGTCCATGTGGCTCTATTAAAGCAATAAGAAATGTGTTGTGATAATCTGACAGGAAGGAGAGGACGCAAAGCCCACCGTGTCCACACCACATTAACTGCTACATCCTCGGCTTTATCATCGATTTCTGCTCAGTCGTGATCTATGTCTCTCCGCTCACTATCCAGCCGTCTATCTATCTATTAGTGGCACTGGGGACGCTGTGCGTGTGTGTGCGCGTGTGTGTGTGTATGTATGTGTGTGAGTCCCTCTTTTCTCACCCAACAACAAAGATGCCACATTTTAATAAAGAGGTTAAATCCGAAATTGCGACACTTTATCTTAATAGCGATCTGGACCAATGTGGACAAATGAAACCGAGCTCGGGTCAATAATGAAGTCTCTTTTCCGTCTCTCCTGGGAGTGCTGCGTGCCTCGACACTTCACCGCTCGGCCGAGATAGAATGATGAAGGGGCTGATTTTCGTGATGTGAGGATGGTAAAGAAAAAGAGAACAAAAACGAGTCAATTTCTGCGGGTATTACTTCAGTAGAGCATAAATCCTGATGGATGCAGTACTACTACAACTTTATGCTACTACTGGGACAACAAAAGAGATTAGGACACATCTGTCCAACAAAGACGGGTCTGTCCAACATTTTTTTTTCCCCCCTCAAAAAGTTGGATTATTGCGAGAGTAATGAGTTGCAGTGGCCACACAGAAGCCAAACATGTAATTAAAACAGACTTTTGATGTGTTGTCACAGAACGTTTGAAGATACATCGCCCTTCTCCCGCTGAAGTTTCCTGACGTTGCTCCCCAAAAAGAGATAAATATGAAATACGAGAGCTTTCAGTACTGCTTAGGCCCGCAAAATAAGTCAATTAGTCACGGCAGGCGGCGGTGGAATGGAGATTGTGCATGATGGTCTTAACGAGGTCCGCGTAGGACAAGCGTCGGACAGCTCGTTAGATTAATCCCCGGGGTCTGCTGGGAGTGGAATGAGGCGTTTGTGGGTGTGACCTGCTTATGTCCTACACATTACACATGACGCACGCAAAGTTGCGTAACCCGTGGCTGCGCTCCAAATGGGCTGCGGAGAAGATTTGGGATCAAAGTTCCTCTCTGGGCGTTCAGCTTCCAAGAGCTGTTTCCTTCACTGTCTTCCACGTCTCGTTCCACCCTGTAAATGATGGCCCCTACAACCACAAAAGCATGTTCCCTATTCAGATCCCGTGTTTTTCTGCCCGCTCACACACGTCTACATGAATGCAAGCCCGTGTTTTTTTTGTTGTTTTTTTTTTTTTCTTTTTTGCAGCGTTTGCACCGGTTTACACGCGTGCACGCGCTGCGCAGGCGAGCGGTAAACCCTTCTTTGTCTCGTCGGAGAACAAAAACGCTATTTGCCAGCCTCATATCGCACCTGTCCTAAATCACAGATCCCATCTCGCTCTCCGGCCCCTCTGTGCCTTATGAATATCAAAGCCGCCAACGTACTCTGAGCGATCAGCCCCGTCCAATCCGTCTCAATCCGCCCGGTATGAAAGAAAACAAGCTTCCTTTCTTTTTAGACACGAACAGAATGCGCTGGTGAGCAATTTAGCCCTCATTTCCAATCATACCAGGGACCTATAAATTGCCCTTGGGAGCAATTTTTGACCTCCCCGTGCTTCCTGCTCTTTGTCGGTGTTTTTACTGTAAATCACTGCGTAACCCTGGGTGACGGCTGGCCCTCTGTGGCACAGTTTACCCAGTACACCCCTAACAACCCTGCGCAGAGCTGTTCTCGGTAACAGAGGTTTGCGCATGAACTATATACAAGTAGCTTGATGATGGGTGTATCGTCACCCATACAAGGTGGAGACTGGGGCTAATTTCAGTGTTGGAAGCGTGAAGTCACACGTTCTTTGCAGGGCTGATATGAACCCCGCGTTCACAGCTAAGATGGTGGCTGCGGCACAGGCGATCGATTGATATGTCGGCGGTCTCTTCTCGTCACGTGGCTCCTGCTCCCTTCACGTTGGAGCGTCCTTGAGCAAGACACTGAAGCCTGAATTCCCGCCGAAGCTCTGTCTTCAGTGCAAGCATGCGTGAATGGTTACTCCTCTGCAAAGGAAGGATGACCAGGAAAAAAATGCCACGGAAACGCAGTCCTTTACCCATTTACCATATCTGAACATGACAGTAGGAGTCCTTCACTGTTGGCTTCCTGTCCACGCCGATGCATTCTGACAACTCCTGTCTGGTCCGCGTCTTGAGGCAGAGTAACCGAATCCACACAACAAACCCGAGCCTTCCCATCACGGCTGCGGAGTCCTGTCACCCAGGTGTTAACATCTAAATATAAGCAGCACGGCGCTGCCACAGCCGTTACGGCGGGAAACACGGCATTAATAGAGGAAAGGTCAAAGCGATCGGCCGAGAGACGTAAAGCTGCCCCGCAACAGCATGAACAGCATGAAGACGTGAGCCGGACTGTTGAGACTGGCGAGCCAGCGCCGTTTGTTTTTCCGGGGCGCCGACATTATCTAGTTGAGTGATAGAGGTGGCCTTGATCAGCTCCCTCCGGCATACTACAGTATATCAGATGTCACGCCGCTGCAAAAACCATCAAGCCCTCACAGGCCTGGGATGCACATATTTACCATGGTAAATGGTGCCGCAGCAGTAAATACTCCTGTTTTTCACTGACCGTCAGCACGCACAACCGCATGATGCATTGTCCTCTGCATGCGCCTGGCGATTGCTAACTGATCATATCTGGGAAAAAATGAGCGGGGCTCCTTGAGTGAAATGCTCTGCAGGCAAATTCAGGTTGGGAAAGTCAGCCCATTTCCTAGCCTCCCCCTCCTCCCTTTATAGTTTCCAGTCATTCAGCTGAAGGTATTTGAATTGGACGAATTCATCAAGTCAATCGGAATCAGCTCCGGGTCTGATTTTGTGGGGTGGGGGGTGGGGGTAAAGACCCGTCATGAAGGAGAGGATGAAGCAGCTCGCTGAACAGAGAACGGTCTTAGAAAGATGATTGCAGGGTTGGAGGGACAGGGGTGGGAAATATGTTGGCCCATTAATTAATCTAATAGTTTTCATGGGACAAAGAGTGCAGAACTCGGCTGGCTGCATAATGAGAGCCTGGAACAAAGTCATTCACAGCATCCCATTTAACATTATATGAGTTCAGGCTGAATATGAGAGGAGCCAGTACGCAAAGTGGGAAAAAAATCAAAGGACCTCAACTTACCTCCTGATGTTTTGTGTTTAATTAAATATTGATTAAATTATTTTTCTGCTAAATCCTTAAAAAGATATTCTATTTATTCAGTGGAATTTTTTTTTTTTTTTTTTTTCCAAAAAGACAGTACGTCTTAATGGAGTTCAGTTATTAAGCAGCCCCGAGTACTTCATATTGAATTTGGAAAATTAATTGTCAGCAGATTTGATTGGTTGAAATTGCATTTAGAGAACGATAGCGCGGCGCGATTGGAGAATATGGGTGATATCACAGCTCAGTGGTGCGGCACAGTTTGGGAAACAGCTGAGACCTTATTGAATTTTAATTCAAGGGATCTGCGTTGCATATGGTACGGGGGAATGGGAGTGGAACACCATCTGGGTGTAGTAATTTACCTTTGCAATTTTCAGATTTGGTGCGATGAGTTTAATCTTGAGGATTCTTTATTGCGCATTCACAAGTACACAGATCCGTGCTCTCTTAAAGAGAGTCAGGGAATGTTGTTTTCCTCACAGGGGACTGTTTAAGGGCTGTGTAGGCAGCAGAATTCTTGTATGTTTTGTTCCACGGTCAATAGAAGTGTTTAGCCAAACATGCTTCACGTTAATTATCAGGCTCATGTGGCTCATCTGATAGTTTAAGTCACAACACAATGTTGTTAAAGGTATCCAGCTAATTAAAAAGAAGTTGCTATATTCAAGAATGGAGTTGGATCAAGTGAGTTTATCTGAGCACTTGAACATTATAATTACGCAAGTGACCTGAGGTTGCTGCGGAAAATTGACTATTAAATTGTGTGACATTGGGAAGAATTCACATTTCTTGAGATGTGAACGGAAAACAACCTCTTAGTTGTGCATTTATGATCAACTAAGTCAACAAATATAATTTGGAACCACTCGCACAACTCCCCCAAAAAGAGCATGAGCATTCCTGTCTTGGCCACTAGAAAGAAAGTTAATTTGCCGCTTTGAACGATGATGTTGTAAATCCGGCCTTGAAAGAGAAGCTACTCGTACAGTTATGAAAGAAGCCACCAAAGCGCAGGAGAAAATATTTCCTCCAGCAAATGACCTTTCAAGTGGAGTTCAAGGAGGTGGAATTTGAGCAAGGGTCTTTTTAAGGAGGTGACGGATCGATCCACTACCATATTTAGAAAATATCCTCACCGCTGATCAGCGCTGACATTTTAGGAAGCCGTTGAGGAAGCCGGGGTCGGGTAAATGGAACCTTATAGGCGCGTAAATGTCAGTTAATAATGCCAGAGAGAATCCGGCTGGACATATTTTACTTTGTTATATTCACAGCTATCTTTGTTTTATTGCTCAGATGGATTGTAAAGCAAAGCCATCGGGACAGTAAAGGATTTATTTCAGTCAAAAACAGGTTCATGTTCTCCGTTGGCATGCTGGATTAGCTCTGGGTTGCTAACGTGGTAGCTCGCTATTGACCGTTTTCATCTTTATTTTGAGGATATTTTGAGGGTGAGGGCACGACAGTCCTTTCAGGTGTGGTTAGACCAGTTCTGTGCCTAATCCACGCCGACACATATGGCACGGGACATCTCAGCGCTCACAGGCAAGCGAATCCCAAAGATTCCGTGGAGTGGGATGACCAACCTACGTTGGAAGTCAGCCTGTCACTCTGAATCTGTGTCTCCCAGACAGCGGCTATATGAAAAAAGAATAAAAAGCGTTCCAGTAATATTGGGTCACAGATGGATCCAGGAAGTGCAGGTATCAGCAAAGTCTTCATAAACCTGTCGATGCAGACACATTTTGTAGATTTCTTGTGCACTTGATGGTCTGTTCTGCAGAGAATTTAATCACACAGCGCTAACCATATTATAGTTTATAACAGTTTTCGAGCCACAGTCTCAAATACAGGAATCCTATCAGCTGTGCAGCTCCGCCTACTTTTATTGGAGCCTTTGCCCGCAGGCAGCGATGCGGTTGTAGGTGCATCAGTATTAACACCAGTATGGAGAGCGAGTCCTGTGCTGTAAATCCACTCAGTAAAAGCACACCTGTTAGTTTTTTACAGCGTCGCTAACCTTCTGTCAGCGGGGACGGGCCAGTAAACGCGGGAGGGCGGCGGCGTCAGCGGTTCTGAGACGTTTCCGGATACGTAATTATCGTAAAGCCGGAGCGCGGCCTCCTCGGGTCCAAGCGCTGGATGAGCTCCCCCACCATCCCTATGTTTGATTTATGAGAGCCCAGCACGACTGTCCCGGCCTCGGCGAGAGGAAGCGTGCCGGAATTGTTTCTGCAAAACGAAAACAAAAAAAAAAAAAAACAACCCGAGATTGTTTGTGCACGGAGTCGTGGCTAATTAATCATTTACATAAAGCTCAGGACTTGCTGCATACTCACATTTGAGGACATACGGCAGCAGACAGGCTCAGTGTGCATCCATAGATGCAGCTTTATGAATTGACTCCTATCATGTTGTCATGTGTTAGAAGGTTTTAACTTACTCATCGTATCAAATCACTCACTGGTTATTTCAATCATCCTTAATTTATCAAGGATTTTGTAAAAAATCACACACGCTGCTCCCCTCCTGACTATCAAAGTGGAGCTGAACTATCGGTAAACCGGTGGATAATTCCATATCTGCCATATCAATGTGTCCATCAACATTTATTTCACCTACATAATACCGAGGAAAATGAAGAGAGCCACATTTACCCGAGCAAAGGAATCCCGGGAGAAAGACGGAGGTCTGTGAAAGAAAACGAGAGTGCGATGGAAAACGGAAATGTGTGTGAGAAAGAATGGGAGCGAGTGAGAGGTAATGAATAGCAAATCAGCCTCTTTATAAAAGTCCTGCTTTCAGTGTTCAATCAGAGGGTAGACTGGATTGGCAATTTTCGTGTCACACAATAGAGCAAGTCCACGTGGAGCCCGGCTGTGGTGCGGAGAGGTTGGGAGACACATAAAAGAAAACCAGATGAAGATAAAGAGGGGACTCGCCGGTCCCCAGTCCAGCAGTCAGGAGGGCTGCCCTTTCTCCAAGGCCTTGAGAAAACATGTCTTTAGAAATTGACTTTAAAGCCATGTTACATGCGAGGAAAGGGGGAAACGGCCACTGATCAGTGGACTGCCGGTACTTAAACACTCGCCCGTGACACCAGCGAAGTGTTTACGCGTTAGCGCCTCCTCAGTTCGGGCGGTGATGCCTCACGTCCTTTTATTCCTTCCGCACCCAACGGCCAACGTTCCACTTCTCTTTTAAGGTAATTGCCGTCGCGTGACGTGTCGGAAGAAATTGAAACAGTGGCTCATTAAGAGCGAAACCCAGTGTGAGTGGAGTGGGGGTGGGGGGGGGGAGTCAACCAATTTGGTCCAGCCTGATGAGACATTTGATCACAGCCACTTGAGCATTTCTGCAATTAATTTTGGCACAATTTTCCCTCTTTCAAACGGCAGCCGTTACATTAAAGCCGGTAAACAAAAAGCGTCCTAATTGCTTTCCTAAATTGAGATTAAGTGCCACGAACAAAGGGACGGCTTTGTTCGCTTACCACAACCTGAATTCAAAAAACGTGCACGCGCGCGGGGGGTGCTTGCGCCCGTATGTGCACGAGTGGCGGCCTCCGTGTGACAGGCAGCATGGCAAGCATCAAAGAGGAGTCTCGGGACAAATAATTACTCCCGACAGCGGCGGGGCTGGATCCAGATGGACTTGGCAGAGCCATGCGGAAACCAGCTGCCAGTGTACACAAGTCATACCTGCCTCGCTTATCGCCGGGACAACCGGCCCCTGAAAGAGCAACATTTCCGTCCGCATTAAATCTCCGCTAGCCGGCCAGCAATCCAGCTCAGCACACACGGCTAATGCTGGCTTTGGCTCCAGACTGGGAAAACAGAATTAGGAGAAAATGGAGCAAACGCAGGACGGGCTGGGGCGGAAATAGTGCAGCAGCACACAATCTCTGTTTTCTTCTGAGAGTCAGAAGTCACTTGCTGCTCTCAGACTCTTCTCAACATATTCCCTCAACCAAACAGGACACTTTTCAAGCTGGGAAAGCTTTTATCCTATTACTGAGCACTTAAAGACTCAAGGTGCACATCTTTTCGACAATGTTAGCAATTTCTCTTAGTTTGATATTTTTTTTCCCCTGACATTTCTCTATCTGTCCATCTATCTATCCATCTATTACCTATCTATCCATCTATCTATAGATCTATCCATCTATCTATCCCTCCATCTATATTTAATCTTTTCTACATAAACCTCATTAATAAACGCGTCCTGCAGCGCGCGCCGTTCTTTGCACGGCACATTTAATTGCCTGGCCTCTTGGGCTTTGCACATTGCTTTTTCCTTTGTACATCACATGCTCATTTTTGTGTTGACCACATGTTTCTGTCCTCTTTCTGCTATCAGTTGGCCCCACACGGATCAATGCATCACACGTGCATGCTCACACACACACACACACATACATGCATGCACCAGGCTTCCATCTGATCCACATCCTCACATGTATGGCAGAAATGATTAATTTGCTCCACGTATAGTTCATATATCATGTTAATTCCTATCTAAAGTTTGTTGACTCATTTATAAAAAAAACTCACACATGCGAGTCTTTAAGTAATCTATTTGCATTGACTAAAGTTAAACATCAGGCTGTAATGTGATCAGCCGCCTGTCTCTAGAGCTCATTTGCATTATTCAAGATGTATTAATTTTAGAATATGTGTCCCCAGTTTTGATTTCTTGCCCTCCGATGAGCATTATCTGGAGAAGTGAGCCCGTGGCAATGGAGACTGAGTGATAATAGATTAGAAAAGTAGAAGACACATGAATTTCCAGCTCTTGCATTATGATAATAACCAAGGGATCAAAATGCATTTCAAACTGTTTGAAGATCAAAGCTGTGACTTTATCGACAAACCAAAGTTGAAAACAGCCAGAAACGGAACCAAGGACAGCCAGGCGCCATAGTTTACTTTCTAAACCAGAATCTCAAGTTTAAACGCTTCAAAATAACCGTCTCAATTCCGTTTTGCAAAACTCCAGCTGATCTAATAACCCATGAACACCATAGGCTGCTGACAGCTTCCTGGCTGGTGCTGTTGATGAAAATAATATATTTTAATTAAGGAAAGTCAGCTCATAAAGCACAGCGCTGAAACAGGCAGAGCAGAGTGTGAAAGCCGGAGAAAAATGAGCCCGTCAGTGTTGTCGCCGGCTATGCTAAAAAGAAAGACCCGTTGTTTTTGCTTTTGCAATCTCGAACACTCGAGCAAGAAAAGGAGAGTCTCGCCCCACAAAAGAAATCAATGTGCTGCTCGAGAAGGCAACAAAGGCATTCGCAAAGGGACGAGGACAGGTGTTTCCTTTGTCTGCTCCTTATTGCACTGAGACTACATTTTCTCTGATTATTTTCTCTGATTATTTGCGAGTGTTGGTGGGAGCTGTGTCCGAGTGGTTAGCGTTGGTGCTGAGCCTTGGTCTGCAGCTCTTTCCTCCCTCCATGAGCAGGGGAGCGTCCTCGAATGACGAAGCCTAAGACGTAATGCATTTCCCCGTGTCTTGAAGTGTAGTTTTATTCATTTATTTTACTATAAATGCTCGGAAGGCCAGGCGGTTATGGCTATTTTGTCTGCAATTAACACTCCCATGCAGTGTTAATGAAACATTTCAGCGAATTAAAGGGGATGGATGATGTTTTAATTACCTCCAAATTTATCCCAACAATGTCGGCAAATGCGAGCCGCCTGAGTTACGACCTCGCTTGGCTCATTACTTAGAAGAGCTCATGTGGTGAAACGGGACACCTCTGTTTGTCCTTCCCTCCATCTGTGGACGCGCGGGGTCTGCGCCCGTGGCTGACCCTCACATTGGCCGTTCCATATTGATCTCTGCTCCTGCGCCCCCCCCCCCACACACACACACACACACACACACACCCCCGCTTTGTTTCTGAGAGCGGCAGCATGTGGCGGCGGCCCCCGTGGCCGGTGGTCGTGGCGACGAGGCTAGGCTTTTGGCTCCGGGTCTAAGCCCCGGACCGGACCTCTTCCGGCGAAGATCACACAGCACAGCCGACAGCGACGCTCATTACCTTTCATGTTACGTCTCCGTCATTATTTCACCCCCCCTCCTTCCCCGCCTTCGCTCACACCGCCCTTTTGTCGTATCTCTGCCCCGCCGGGCCCTCCGCCCTCACCCCGTCCACTGTCTCGCTGGCATTGTTATCCTTGGCACCTGAGAGATAAAGTCACTCCTGATGAGCGATGACGCGCCTGCATGCAGGAACGAGCTGCCATTTGTAATGATGCAGACGTGCCGCGCGCCTTCACGCGGTCCTCAAGGCTGTGTTGCCGCACGGCCGTATCGGGCGAGAGCAGCGATATTACCGAGCACATCATAAAAGACCTTGTAAGTATAAAAAAAAAGAACAAGTGTACTTAAAAGCGGGAGGGACCTTGAAATAGCCGTTTCTTTAAGATGCACAAATTGAAGTTCTATCAGGTGCAAGAGGAGGGCGCCCGGGCTGAGATCGGAGGGCCGCGGTATTTATTTGTTTATTATTTTGGAAGAGCTGTTTGTGATTCCGCAGCGACTGGACCAGATAATGAGCAGCTGTGAGCGCCACTTTTTGGCTTTTCGGGGACCTCATTGGCTCACTGCAAAGATCTCATTATGGCACTTTACAGGTGTGTGTCCCCCCCCACTCCCCCTTTTTTGAGGGTCGCCCATTGGCCTGATGTGACACGCTGGCCCCTGGCGAATGTCTGCGACTCGTGAGCCGGCGGGCTCTGGGGAGATGGGGTCGCCAGCCGGGCGCAGAGGGCGGCTAGCTCGTAAAACGTCGTATCCGCGAAACACAAGCAGCAGAAACTCAATTAGCATTAAATATATATAGACTAAATGCCGAAAGAGGCGTTGCAGTTTTCTTTTGGCGTTCGGCCTCACGCTGCGGCGTTGGCCTTAATTGTTTGTCTGCAGCCTCATTAGTCACACCGTACAGGAGCGTTATTGCTGCAAGTTAATGACCTGCCTCAAGCTGTTAATTTGATTTGATTGCTGCTTTTGATCACCTCTGTCACTGCAGCGTATGAATGGATGAAACCGCCATAGGAGGGGAGAAAAGGTCCGCTGTTCTGCCTTAATGGGCTGTAATAAGTGTTCATTGGCTGGAACGTGTTGTTTATTTAATGGAAAAGGAGAATCTGGATTTCATTCCTCCAAAGGATGAGGAGTCCGGAACGCTCGTCTTCATCGCAAGCCGGCAGAAATGGGAGAGGGAATTCGCCTTGCACGGATTAGCATAAACACGTCCTTAAAAAGTGCTTTTGTTTCGCACTTTCCCTCCAGTGAGTGATGGCCTATATTCTTCCACTGATTGCAATCTGAACCAACCGCTACACAGCGAATGTTAATGGTTCGGCTTTGATTCACTTAACGCAGTTAGATCTTTGCTTTTTAAAGCGCCGGAAGGAGGCCGAACGCCGGAGAACTGACAGTGTTATTGACAGGCTTGTTTACGGCGAAAAGGTTTCGGAGCGCTTCAGAGCGCCCTGAAGATGAATGATGGAGCCTCTGCAGCAGGAAAACTCTTTCTTTTCTCTAATTTGGCGTGCACACTTTTGTGTAATTTTGGAGCGTCCTCATCATTCACAATCTTTCAAACGTGTCTCTCCCAGGATTCATAAATGCGTCTTTGTTGCTATTCTATTGATCCGGATTCAATGTAATTGATCATCAGGGAGATACTTAAGACTTCTTTGTCTTTAAACTTCTCTCGGCAATTCAACCGTATCTGCACCTCGATTTTTTTTTTTTCCCATTAAACACAGTTTTCTCTTCGGGGATCTATTGCGATCAAGAAAGAGATGGAAATATTCGGTTTGCACGGCGTCGTGATAAAACGGGAAACTCGAGATGAAAGGAGTCGTGTCAGAAGATTAAAGTGGTAAACGTTAGCTTAGCCTTTGACATCAACCCCTAATGAATTGGTTATGGTTTTGTTAGTTTTGCTCTTTCAGCTAGCTTTGTTTTCCCAAACCCAATGCAATGATCAAAAGGTCTGAGCCTAAAACAGTACAAAAGAAACAAGAACTACAGCAAACGGTCTTAAATACACTTTTTACTTTGTTCACTGACTCACACTGGAGTCTTTTGCGCTCTAATCTCCTGTTTTCTGTTTCTTCAGCTCCTTCAGGAGTGCAGGGGCTTTTATTTTTTACTGAAATTATCCACGAAAAACTTTACCCTGACCCCAAACTTTCCCCTGAAAATAGCACCCCCGAGCACTTCTTTTCAGATATAAGGCGCAGCATTTCCATACGGCACAGCTACAAACTTGTTTATTTCATTCCTACAGGCTTCACTTTCCGTGTTTTGATCATTTGGAAAATGGAGCAGGAGAGGAGCTTCTGGATGACGAGGTCCAGGCTCATTTTAGCGCCTTTGTGGAGGAAGAGTTTCAGCAGGACAGCTGAAGTTTGTGGACGTATAACAAGCTGAGGGGGGGATACATGTACAACATGCTGAAACTAATTTAAGAACCACAACAGTCGCAGTGGGCCCGACCCCCCCCACCCCATAATTTGTCAGACTAATTTCAATATGCTTTCGAGAACTTTGAGGTGCGGTGGGATTTTTTTTAAAGTCCTGGTCATCAAAGTTCCGGGTGGAAAAGCAGCTACAGCATCCCTGTGATACTGATCCTAATGATCCAGGAAGGGGAACACACAGAAGGTCCAATTTGAATTTTTCACACCTTTTTCTTTTTTTCCACGCTCAGAGGCAACGCATCCTGCCAAACGTATTTACATTCGCTAATTAGACCGATGACGGGACAAGCGCGAAGCCATGTGTTTTCTTTTCCTCTATACCAATAAAGCAGTTCTGTAAAGCGCAAACTACAGGATCCATAGATACATCAGGGACAGAGGAGCTTTGATGAAAGACATCTTCCCTGTGGAAAACTTCAGGCTCACGGGAGAATTGCAGAAGGGAAATTGATTGACCTGAAGTGTTTCTTTTAATATTCTGGAGGGCTGTAATTACAACCCTGAGAAGCAGATAATGATGCTGCAAGTCTGGAGTGCAGGAGGAGGAGAAAATAAAATCCCGCCACATCCACCTCTCAGAGAGGACGGGCGCAGCGGCGGGGCCCTCGTTGGCCCGTGTTTGCGGGCCTGAAAAGCGGCAGGAAGTGATTCCTCTCCTCCAGCCCGCTTCATTCCCCTCTGCTGCTCTGCCCTCCTCCGCCCCCGTCTGTCTTCCTCCCTCATTCTCCTTCCTGTCTCACACCATTCCGGGTTACTCAGGGCAATTACAATCCAACATGACAAAATGGAGATGATTGCCATGTCACAGGATCAATTGAAATGTAATGGCTCTTGAAAAACTGCCTCCGTGTGTGCCTGCATGTGCGTGTGCCCACATGTGTATGTGTGTGTGTGGTCACTCCAGTGTGTGTTTTGTTGTTCTAACAGTATATGACATCTGCCTAGCACAGTGCGCTCTCTTTCTGGGTGAATCATCCTGGCACTTGGGGGTAATTCGCCCTAGCAGAAGAAGCCCCCTCTCTCCTCCTCACGCTCTCGCCCTCCCCTCCGTTACTCCCACGTTCCCCCGCACTCGACGCCTGCTCTCGGACCCATGAGTGGGATTTCGCCCCGCTTCCCAGCACACCTCTCTCTCGCGCGCTTTCGGAGGATAACAACAGGAACGGTGCTCCGTTTTTTTTTGTTTTGTTTTTTTTCTTCTCTCCTCCCCTTCCTACAGCAGATGGTCTGAGATTTGGGAAGCGGAGACGGCCTAGCAGAACATCAAAACCAATTTTGTTCTCATTTGAAACAAATCTTTACTGGTCCCCCGATTGCGTTTTCCGAAAACGCGCTCCCACCGCGGCTCGGTCAACGCGCGGGGGTCTCCATCACTGCCAGTGTTACGCATCCTTTGTCTCAGCTTTAATTACAGCGTAGCTGGCTAAGCCACATACAGACGGCTGCCCCCCAGCTGCATGCTGATCAATAAATGGACAGATTCCAAAGCTTTGTGCAAATAATACCGCCAGGAAGCGGTGGCAGAGAGAGGAATTAGGAGGAGTTTGTGCTGAAACTACCACAATCAGTGAAATGAATGAGATCCTTAATAATTTAAGTTGTATTAAATGAGTGTTCTTGCTGCCGAGGGTCATAAAATCCTTCCTCGTTGCCATTCAGAGCAGAGACTTTTTTGTTTTTCCAAAACTTGTATCCTGATATTCAGGTACAAACACAGCCGCTTTCAGGGCGACACAGAAATACTTGCGGTGGCGGAGTGCATCATTACTGTACCCAATGTGGTGTGTGTGTGTGGGTGGGTGGGGGGATTGAGGAATATGAAGTGCGTGAGACTGCAAAGAGAGAAGCGCTATGGAAGATTTGTGAGGACAGAGGGCTATATAGAGGCAGATGATTGGGGAAGATGGATAGGAAAAGAGACTTGGGGAAAAAAGGTGGTGATTTAAAGAGGGGTTGGGAGAGAGGGAGGAATAAAGGGTTGGGAGAGAGGGAGGAATAAAGCTGAAAAGCAGTAAGGTGGGGGGGCGAAGGAGTCTGTGACAGGAATAGTACAGAGGAGGTGTCCCCGTCAAGGGTGTCTCACAGAGACGCCATAAAACACTTATTCTGCCGACTGTCACGGCACAGACCCGATCCGGCAAATAGAGCCATGAGACCACCACTCACACAGAGAAGACACGCTGACACATTAGCGCCCCCCACCCCCGTGTTGGTTTTCAGACTCCACGCCAAAGGGACGCCGGTGTGTTTACTTCAACAGGACGCAACAAATAAACCAGATGAATTCATTTATTTAGCATGACAGCAAGTCTTTTGCACCCCCCCTCCCTTTTTTTCCCTCTCTTTTTCCGTCCATATTTCCCCCCCTTCGTGCAGGATTTAGTGCTGTTAGTGCGGTTCCAGGGCCAGATCTAGATCTTCCTGCCGGTCTGAACATTATTGCGGGCTGTAAATAACCCCGTCGCTCACGAACACGGCCTGTGGCCCGAGCAGCGACATTTCCCTTGATGCATTAAAAAGGGAAGAGGACCTGAAAATGCTAAGTGTTGCACTTGTCCCTCATATTCCGGCACACAGAACCTCCATTATCACGCAGCGCTGCGGCGGAAAAGTCACGGAACTCAGCGGCATAATGAACAGCGTGGGGTCCCGCTGCAGTCGGGATTATTCATTTTCATCAATGAGCTTGTACTTTGCGGGCTCTAAACCAAACAGCTTTGTCAGACACCAAAATTTAATTTCCCCCTCGTAGGTCGATGCAGTAATAATAATGCGTCGCGCAGTAGCACTCAGTAAGGCTGTCCGATCAATTAGTCGGTCCATTTGGCTTTATGTATACTTCTGGTGGATTGTTTTTTAAAATGTCAGAGAAACAAAAGCCGGAGCTAAATTAAAACACATCAGTGGAATACTGGGAGATGGAGACACCCCCCCCCCCCCATGGACCCAGATTCAGTTGGAATCGTGGCGCCTTTTGCAGTTTATGCCTCAGAAGGCCAGTTAGCTGCAGTCAGATAATGGAATCCAGACTAACTGGCCTAACCTGCCATGTAAGTAATAGCTACATAACTTTCTTGAACTGAATTACGAGGAACACGGAGTCTTGGCTCGAGCTCCATGCACATTATACCCTAACTGCACTGTTGCTGACTTTTCTCACCCTGCAGCCAAGCCCCGAACAAGAAAACATTCTATAGTGTAGTCAGTAATTAATTACTCAGCGATGTATTGATTATACGTAACTTTGAAGGACTTTTAATGACCTAAGACACAAAGAATTAAATTGGAACAGAAGTGAGTCAAACTAATAAGCATTTTTCCTCTAAATGCTAATATACTGTTAACTTCCCCATTTATTTCACACAGACGGGAGTAACAGTTTTATAAACACGACTATACTTTACTTCTGAAAGGCCGGTCGTGCAGGGCGGGGTAGTATGGCGCCATAAAAATGCCACCCGTCGGTTTCTAACTTGGTTTTGTAGTCTGCTAAGGCAAAACGGCGCGCACGTCTTCGCGTGCGGCCGCAGCACAACAACGCGCACGTCCGCGCAGACATGCAGACAGCAGCCGGGCGGCGCTAATGAAGACGCCGCGGCTCGAGCCATCCGCCCAGCGGGGTCGGGCAAAGGTCGACGAAGCAGCAGAAGCGCCGCTCGGCTCGACGCTCCTAATTGCCGTGTTTGACATGATGTTGGGAGCGTGTGACAGTCCTCCCACTCAGAGCCCCCCCACCCCCACCCCTTTTTTTTTTAATGACAGGCCAGTGCACGTGAGTTACCAGATGTTGCTGTTTGTTAATGAGAACTCTTTAAAGATGCGCGCGCGTCTGGCCCTCGACGTGCGCTCATAAATAATGAATCATCGCGGTTGATTACGAGGCGGCCCATCTCGATAGGTTTCAAATCCAGCTGATCCAGATGCTGAGTTGCACAGGTCATTCTGTAGGCGCACCAGGCGTCTCCCCACAGTCCGTCCTCTCTTTGTGGTATTTTTACTTGGACATGAGCTAAATAAGGAGTACCAGTCGCAATATTGCGGGTTGTTGACGACAGCGCTGAATGTTTCATGACGCGCGTACATCTATCCATGTTGCATTCTGACATTTTTAATATTTCAAAGGCTCCGGAGCGCAAGCAGAACTTGAACTTTAGCAGATCTCCTGTGTGTCCTGTCTGCTTCAGCCCCGGCACAATTTAGTCACTTAACAGGCGGGGCGGCTGACAGAAGGTGGAGTCCGTAAGTGGATTGCCGGCACCCTAAAGCCGATTTATCTGATAGATGTTCGGACCTGGTCCGTCAGCCTGACCTCTGGGGCAAACTGTAAATTAGATTTTTTTTTCCCCCCCCCACCTCCCAGCGCAGAGCTGCCCTGTATTGCCACCTCCGTCCGTCACCGTAAGCGCCGTCTCCAGCGGAGGAATCTATTGGTATACAGATATTATGAAGTCCACAATAATGCATCTTATAGCTCCAGAGAGCAGGCGCTGTCGTGGCCGGTGTTATCCCATTATGCCATAAAACAACAGGAGACAATGGAGACAAAGGAGGTGGGATGTGAGGGATTGATGGCACGGCGGCGGAGCGGGCCTGGCCAAGAACGCCGCGTCGAGCACACCGGCGGCCGCGCATTGATTTAATCGCCTGAACGAACGCGGGGCCGTTTTCTCACCTGAGTGCAACGCTCCGGTAAACCCGCAGTGAACCCGAAAGTGGGCCGGCACGGAGCGGAAGGGCGGGGCCGAGCGTCAGAAGATACTAAGACAGCGGTTTCAGGGCCGCTAACAAGCACCTAAATCCACCAGAGGGGCCTCGACTATTGATTTCTATTGGCGGAGGGGAGAGCTCATGCAACTGGATCCTTTCTATCCAATGGATTTCTGCTCGGAGAGCCGCGGAGATCCCTCTGGCTGACATGCCATTGATCGAGCTAAAGAGATTTCTGAACGATGAATATTCAGATTTCAGTCATTTTTATCCGGGTCAGCTAACCAGGTGAGAAGCGGCTGTTTGTCTAAGTTTGATAGATACTTTTAAATCGGCGGGATTAAGCTGCGGTCCAATGTTTATGCATTGCTGAGGGAAATTGATATTGATCCCGGAGCTTCTCCTGTCAGGCCTCCTCTTATTTCCCTCTGCCCTGCATAGTCTGCTGCCCCGGACCACAAATGTCAAAAATAATCTTTAATTAAAATTAAGTTTTGCCCATGAATAATATTAAAATTTAAATTATTTTTTTTCCCCTCTCTCTCCTGACATTCATCCAGCTCGCAATGCATTATGGGATCAGTCAATTTTCGGGATTAGCCGTAATCCCCGCATTTGGCAAACGCCTTCGTTAATTGAAGAACGTGTTCAGAGGAGTCGACGCAACTTCTGCTGACTTGCTCTGCGACCAGAGTGTGTGTGCGCGCGGACTGGGCCCTCTGATCAATAATCCAAGTCATAGTTATTCCTCACCTGAGGTATCCATCTGCGCATTATGCGCACGTACGCGCCAGGCGAGCTGCATAAAGAGGAAGGCCTCGGATTCTGCTCGTGTTCTTCAGATTGAGTGGCAGCTTTTCCTTGACCTCCCGCGACTCTCCTGTAATTCCGTATGCTGCTACAGCTCTCAGGTCTCCGTTACACCATGCAGGACAATCAGTGCAATATTAGCACAGCACTGTGATCACACCGGGCCCTGCTTTTAGACCGGATACCCCTGCCACGCTTAATCGCGTGGATCGACTCGGCTTCCTCGCGCCAGTTATCGTCTGCCGGCCTTCGGTGTGGATGTATTTTTAATGTGGAATCAGAGGTTTTCTTTAAGGATCAAAAGCAATCAACTGCGTTGGCAGCAAATGATGGGATTCGCGCTTTTGTGCTCTTTGCTCAAACATCACTGAAATATTGATCCATTCTGGGGAAGAGCGCGCTACATGCACATAATCTATACTTGATATATATATTATATACATCCGCATGTGCTCATCATCTTACGCATGCTGACTCTTGTCGGTTTCCCCCCCAACCCAGTGGGTAAATGTTGTAATCTTGCGGATGCACGGAGATGCAGAGTTTGAGTCTGTTCGGGAAATGTTATTGTCTCTAGACAAGGAGCTGGTTTCAGTGGTTTTAAAGGTGTTAGCGTGGTTCTTTGATGTCTAAATGGAATGTTAATAACGCGCTTTGGTGGAACAAAACCAAGCGCAGCAGTTTCTCAGTCCTACTCGGAGCGGCCGCTTTGCCTGCCTTTCCCTCTAAGTCCTAACGAGCGACTGTCGGCTCCACCCACAGAGTCTCTGCCCCGCCCAGCTCTTCTGTCGGCTGTACCCAGCACAAGGCCGAGCTTAGTCAAATCCCCCCAAGTGTCCCAACAGAAGTGCAAGACAGACTGTTTTGATGCAGATTACAGCAGTTTACTCAACATTGAAGTAGTTGTTGAAGCTGATATTTACGGGGTGGGCAGCCACTCTGGATATGCAAATATGTAGATTAAAGCACGGAAAAAAACATTTGCATAAAATGTCCCCTTTAAAGTGTAACAACAGTCCAGGATCAGTGTTCATCACATTGAAGCGACTGAATTTCATATGCTGTGCTGCTGAAACAGCCTCAGCTGCGCACTACCTGAGAGTCTACCTGTCTTCTCCCGTTTGTCAGCAGCATTCGTGTGTTGGCCGCGAATAATCAGGTTGCGTAATGGCCGTAAGGCGGCGAGCGTAGCCCACCGTACCCGCTCCGCAGCCCCCGCTCGTTCATCAGGGCTTGTACGACAACAACGAGACCGTGTCGACACGCTTTTGCCATGTCCGTCTGAGCTTGACAAATGAGGGCGTTCAGCCTTAAAGACTTTGCACCTCATGCAGCGTCTTTAAAGATTCATTTGGCATCTTTTGGCACATTACACCAAGACACTTGAAATGGGACGTTGTTCATCAGGGGGCGAAGCGAAGCCGAGCCGGAGTTGACAGTTGAGCTTATTAGATACAAGCAGGATGCATGCTGTGATTTAAATATGACCTTTACCTCAACTTTGTTCTCTTGTTTATTATTCATGCTCTCCCCATCACAAGCTGTTTACCGCAGAGCTTTTTCGCCCACCACTCAGGTTTCATTACTGGGGCGGTTAAGAGTAACGTTTGAAGACCTCCGCTGGGACAGGAGATGCAGGGCAGTCTGGACTTTGAACCGCCGTCCCCGCTCGCTGCGGAGGAATCACAGGCCTTAGGTGTTAGAGCAGCACTCAGCCAGAGAGGAGGTGCTGGAAATTTTACTTTGTTGCATTTTTTAAAGGGAACCAGACACGGCTCTTTTTGATAGACGGGAGTGTGCCGGGGGACACGGAAAAGCACTGTGCAGGTGTTTGATTGTGATGAATTTTAAATGCCAATGAGACCTCCGACCGCTTCCTTGAAACCTATAGTGCCATTAAGTCTTCCATTTACTGTGAGCCGACTGTTGCGGGCAACTTTTCAGCTCTGTACTGTATATACCTGCGACGCTGAAGCTCAAAGTGAGGCTGACGTTAAAGGCGCCGGACAATGGCTATCGCAATTGACAGTTGGATTTCGGCTTCGCAGAACACGTTTCATTATGCGGACGCTGACAGCAAATTAGCTCTCATACATCACAATCCACATACTGCGCACAGAGGACCCCGGCGGTGCTCCTCAGGGATGTAAACCGAGCACCTTGCTGTGCATAAAGTGCAAACCCACCGCCGTAAGTCACGGCATAATTGCGTGGACAGAAACATTCTAATCACGACTGAGTTGTTGATGTGCACGAGTGAGGCTTTCTCACTGCATGAAAACATTAGCAGAGAGAAGCTAAAGATGAAACATTTACAGCAGACCATGTAGTCATTTATTCATTCTTTGCTTTTGTAATTGAGTCACTGGCCTTATTTTGGTCCCTGTTGAAACGCCGTAGAAGCAACAAGGGGGGAGGAAGAGGAGTGTGAGAGGCTAATTTTCTGGAGTTTGACTTATTTATCAAGCGCCTCTACAAAGTGCACTCATATTAGAGTGAGCTGTCAGGCCGGCCGTGTGATTGCAGCTGGAGTCCGTGCATGCCGCACAATGCCTTTAATTATGTTGCTGTCTCCTCCATGTCAGAAAAGACAAAATGGATCAAAGGCTATACTGGAAAGAGTAAGTAAGCAATTAACTTCTTTTGTCTGCAATCACTGTCAGTCACAGGCGCTCTAAACTGCAGCCGGCCTGGACAAGCAGAATGAATAATGTTGCAGGAGGTAATGACGCCGCTGCATAATACACATCCACCTACTTCAGGCCCGTTCCTGCATCAAATCTGCCAGGCTTTTACCCCCCCCCCCAACACTGTTTACTCTTTAATTGCGCTTTTGATAAATGCCTCTGGTTTATAAATTGTTTACAAGCTTTCATTCAGGTGTTCAGGAATGCATGAGCGCACACATCACTTGTGTCAGCCTGGTAATACGCATAATCTATTATAGATTTCATAATAAAGATGTGATTTGATAAAGTTCCACATAATGCCGTGATGCCCATTTTCACCATCCATCATCCGTGTTCCTGATGTCTCCGACGATCAGGAGTCGCGTCCTGTAAGTTCCAACGTGCTGAATATGAAAGCCGCAGACAAACATTCAGCTCTTTTCTTCTCCTGATTTGATTTTTTTTTTTTTTTTTTTTGGGGGGGTGGGGTAACTTTGAAAATTCAGGCAACCCACTTTCACTTTGGAATGTTTACTCTTTGATTATCGGCAGAGCTGAGGGAAGCACTTTTCTTTTTCTTTTTTTTTTTTTTTCTCACATCTTCCAGAGTTGGCAAAGCTGTCACATCAGCGGCGGGGACGCACCCACTGCCGGGGTGTTTGTGGGTGACGCACTGTCAGAGATGAGGCGCACACACACGCGCGCCGGGTGGTCCCTGATATACTCGTTTTGTCTCCTTGACTCAGTGTTGACAAAAAAGCGCTGAAATGCAACAGAAATCATCCAAGATTACTTTGATGCCTTCTGAGATAATACAAGAGTTGTTATAGTTGTAATAGACTTATGTACCTGAACGCCATGTATTCAACCTTCCCTTTATTGAACTGATCAATCCAATCAATGAAAAACAACACAATCCTTTTCACTAGGGTTCAGATAATTAAAATATGTCACTTTTCGCCGCGATCAGCAAGTAAAATCCGTTGTGTTGCCTGAGTGATTAAATCTAGCGTAAAACATACAAGCCCATCTTAATTTATTCTCATCACATCTGTCGGGAAAAAAAAAGAGTGCGGAATCTGTGCAAAATTAAAGCGCATATAAGAGAGAGCGAGTTTAATTCCCTGTCTGTCAAACAACACTCTGGGAACCATAAAACTGAGATAATTAAGCATGTTAACAAATATTTAACGACACACGGGTCCTCACTCAGCCTCTGCATCCCATTAGAGCCGTCAAACTCCTGCTTTTGTTTAGCCTCTCCTCTTCCTCTTTGTTTCTAAAAGCGCACCCCCCCCCCCCGCTGAAGTCCTTTGGTCTCCTCCAGCTTGCAAAAGGAGCAGGAAGATCTCACGCCTTCTATGAGTCCATAAACCGTTGCAAATGTATAAAACTGCCTTTGAGGAGGCCACGTGAGCGTTCAAGGTCTCTGCAGTCAGGCAGCGATGCCACTGACATGTTTGATTAGCAGAAATGCTTCATTCACCATGAATAATTTAAGGCAAGTACGTGAAAACACCATGTATATTGGATACATGGAATCCATAACTGCGGAGATTGAGTCTGTTTGTAATGTTTACGTGCTCCGCCAGTGTGCCTTGCCTCCTTTACAGCAGTAATAAAGATGGAACAGCCTCACGTGTGCTCGCCAAAGCCCCGTCGCTGATATCTGGATGGAGGAGCCTGTGTGTCGTGCTCCGCCGCCACTATTTTCCTCCATCTAGGTGTACTTACAACAGCAGCAGCCCCCCCCCCACAACCACCACCACCTCACCCTCCCGCCGTGTTGGAGGAGCTGCCGTCTCACCGATAAGGCTTTGTAGCGAGCGGCTTCTGCTCATCGACAACAACAACATGTTGCCTGAGACAGATTTCCTGAAATGTATGGAAATAATTAACAAAGCGCCGCCGCCGCCACAGCAAACATTTGTCCATTCCTGTTTGGCTTGGACAGCAGCTGGCATCTGCTGTGTTTGTCTGGGAAAAGTTTCAGTTGTGGCACGCTCGCACACACACACACACACACACACACACACACACACACACACAAAAAACACACGCACGCACATGCGCGTGTTGTGTGTGTACAAGCCAGTTGTGTCCTGACAGATGCGAGATTGCCATCAATATTTGAAGAAAGCACCACGGCATCTTCTTCTTCTGAGGCCACGCCGGTTTAAAGACTCCGAGGCGAAGCGGGGCGACGCGGGGCCCGTGCGATCCGAGGGCTTTCGCTTTGGGGCGGAGGGTTTTAGGGCCCCGCGTGTTCCTGCAGCACCACTGCAGTCAGAAAGCAAACAGGGACAGCGTATGTGAAATATTAAACCTTCATGTTTCATTTAGGAGCAGATTTTAGTGCAGGTTTGGATGGCAGCGTATTAATCGCCCAGAGGTTCTGGAGTGCATCACTTTTGTTCACTAAGCAGCTGATCACCTGTCAGGCTGGCGTGGGCACCTCCAGCAGGAGCAGCTGGAGTGCTTTCAGAGCGCCAGACACAACCTGCCTTTCGCTAGCTCCCGCCATTCTCGCCACCTTTCGGCCGAGAGATCAAGAAATATTATTCCTGTCTATCTTTCCCCGCGGAGAAGATGTCATTCAGGGATCTCTGCGGGGACTCCGGAGGCGAGTGTCGAGGCTGCGCGTGGCAGACGCAATGATCGTCCGCCGCTCCAGACTCTCGAGGAGCGCAGTCCTCGCCGGTTTTTAAGACTTTTCTTGAAATCATGAGCAGGGTTTTTTTTTTTTTCTTTTTTTTTTTTCCATCTTCCAGCACTGCACGCGGTTTATCTGAGCAGATGCTCCCCCGGTGGTTCTTGCTATCTTCAACACCCACCTATCATCTGCTTCACCAGTTTCCCTACTCCTCCATCTCCTATGCTAGCTTCACCTCTGATCCTCAATCTAGACCATCCATCTGCTGCGCAGAGATCGGCAGAAACACTTCTCACCGGGCATGTATAATTAATGCACTGACCATTGCCAAGCTGTGTTTATTCACATGCTAACACCGCCACATTAGTCTGAAATTCAGCCGCGATACAAAGACTAAAATCCACAACCGCTTCCCATTCTTCAGCAAACAATGCAGCATATCTGTAAACCAATTATGAAATGTAAACACGCCAAGGCAGTTAACAAACAATTGTGCCATTCTCTCACTCTCTCTCTCCCGGTATAATAAAAAAAAACCTTGAATCAATTACCGGCTTGGTTTGGGAATTTGCAGCTGCTTCTGCCTACGGTTTCCATTTAAGTTAAATGGCACTGATTAGCTCGACATTTAAAGATCACTCATTTATTAAGATCTAACGCGGTGAAATCGCTACAGCTATACGTCTAATGTCAGACCTTACTGAATAATACATGACAAAACATTTACAGCCCAGATTAATAAAAGTGTTTGCTCTTTCTGCACGTGGCTGCAGAGCGGTGCTAGCCGCTTACCTCCGAACTCGGAGATCGCTCATGCACCACTTGGGCTGTGGTATTTAAAGCCAGCGCATCCTAATGAACATGACTCATTAAGAACAAATGGCAGGTTCGGAAGGGATACAATTAAGAAGAACCATAATTAAATTTGCAAAGTCTACAAAGTGGCGGCGTTTTGAAAGTGCGGGTCATTTGTTTCCATTAGAACTCTTTCAAGCGCAGGCAGTGGTGATTAGTGCGAGCTTTTCAACAGAGAGATTCAGATTCCGCTCTTTGAAATGCGACCGATTTCAGGTCGCGAGCCAGATATTTTGCTAATTAATCGAATGGAACCGAAGGAGGTGATTGTGCGAAATCTGACGCAAATGAGGGGGGAGAAAAAAAAAAAGTTTTGAATTGTGTCTCGTGTGTTGGAGGTTTTGAAAAGGAGCCACAATGGTTTCCCGTAACGCTGAGGCAGAGGCAGGAGGTTCGGGTTCCAAAGCCGGCAGCCCACACAATATATTCCGTATCCCAGCAGGCGGAATTCAAAGTGTTTGTGCAGGTAGTATTGTCAGATTGAAGCCAAAAATTTGGTGGTAGTCTGAGGCTGGGTGAGCCGCTGTGACGGCGCCGCGAGCAGACTAAAGCGAAGCGTGTCCGCGGTAACGAGACGAGACGAGGGCGAAGACAGCCCGTCATGTAAAAACAATAACGATAATCACGAAGAATGTTGTGGCTGCAGCACTTGACTGGAAGTTTCGGAGGCAAAGGCTTCCGTCGGCGGCGTCTGATCTTCTGCTGTCGTCTCCCGGCACGGCTGACATTAGCAGACAGCTGGATCCTACCATTGCTCTCGTTTCCAGGCCTTGATTGTCAGCCCCGTTTAATTTATATTCCTGTCTGCGAAGCCCAAATACTGCCAAACAGAGCCAGTGGTAGTGCTGCTGTTTTCACTTTCAGAACAAAGCTCCGCTGAAAAACAGCTATTTTTCTGTTCCTTCGATCCTTATACCTGCAAAAGAATTGAGTGTTTGCCACAGCACTACATAGACTGCTGATGTATTTACATTTAGATGAGCTTTATTAATGTTATTAATATCCAGAGTAGGAGAGATAACATTGGAGCATCCTGGTCACCTTGGAGATAAAACAGCAGATTGTAGCTCAGGGGGTCTCTTTTCTTTTGAAGGCGATATCTGTCCAATGTGTGGTGATTTGATGAGTCGGGGTGAGGCTGTGTCGACCGCTGTGCGCCGGGAGTGCTGAGCAGAGCACGGCCCCCCTCCCGCTGCTCCTGGCAGAGGCACATTTGGACGCTCTGTGAACATGAAATGAGCCTCTCCACCCTGCACTTTGAACTCGCACCCCCCCCAGATGAGTGTAAGACAGTCTCCCCTTGTGTCCAGAAGCCGGTTATCTCCGCGGGATCGGACACGTTGAGAAAGAAAGCAGCAGTTTGTCCGCGGACTTGGCCGACACCTGGCTGGCTGCTCCCTCCTGTCTGTGCGCCGGAGCAGCGCTTATCTTTCTCAGCGTGGCACAGCCTCAGCTACAAGCAAATTAGCGCAGTCAACAAGGCTTTCCGTCTCCCTCAGTTCTCTGAGATTTCCACTAAATGCTGCAAGAGCACTGGGCTGACAGGGGGAGACCGCAGAAGACGCTGGAAGCTGCACTTGAGGAAATAAACTCTCCAGGAATGTTCCCCTTCAGGTTGCAAGCATGCAGATGTGAGCAGAGCTCGTCTGCATACCCACAACAGAAGGTGTAACGCAAGCCCGAGGCCGTAATTTAAAGGAGGACGCATGTTTGCGCCGGACTGAAGCCTCGGCTGCAGATCACCGTGAGAGCCCACGGGTCCACCGAGAAACACTAGAACAAACACCAATAAAGCAAGCCCCCAGTCAGAGCCCCGAGATGAGACGGAAAGGCAAATAGAGACGCTACAGAGTTCCAAACGCTCCAGCATCACATCCCCACGTTGTCGTCTGAGTCTTTCTTTTAAGCGGGGGCCAAAAGAGATCCACGACCTCGCTATTCTTGTCACCAGTCACTGTCAATCTTAATTATTTATGCCTTTCATTTTCAGTCACCAGGCTCGTAACAGCCAATCGGTGAGCCGGTATGCTGCACTGGAATGTTGCGATACCTTTGAGTAATGATTTTTCTCAGTAACAAATGAAATAATTTCGGAACAGCTGCCTAAATGATACTCTTGTGCATCATTCTTGTCAATAAATCCCAAGAAATTGGATATGGTACCGCATTCCTTGTGTAACCTGCATCGATTCCGAGGTGCGCTCAATTGGCATTATGATTTTTTAATGTCAGGGGCCAAGTATTATCACGAGATCTCGTTTAATTACTTGCAAACAAGTGTGTTATTTATGAAGGTTATGTGCAGAATTGAGTGAGACATTATAGATCCACAAAGAGTAACTGTGCTTCGTACGTCTGACGTCCTGAGGTGAATATGACATCGCTGGTGGAAAAACAGCAGAGCTATTGACAAATGAGTCAGGACACAGAAGGCTGCGGAATTCTTTGACGACTGTTTGTTTGTGGCTTCCCGCTCCCATCTATCAGCGCCTGAATGCGCGCTCACGTCTGCGCTTTGCATTCGTCTGAACACAAACGCAGCATGTCGGCGCTCTGTATGCAAAACAAATTGAAGCACTCCGAACAAGAAAAGCTTGCCTGGGGCGAGTAATTTTGAAATTAAAGGCATGCCTCCTCGCTCAGCTTTTAGTTCCAGGAACCAGGAAGGGTACAGGAAAGTGCCGCGCGGCAGAGAAAAGGAACGGCGCGCGAGTGCTGTGATTTTCAATCGCTCAGTCTGGTTTTTATTTTTTTTATTTATTTTTTTTTTTTTATCTTTCCCCCTCAATCAGACGACATCCAGCAGGAAAGGTGGGAGGATTAGAGGAGCTCCAGAGCAGGGAGAGAGGAGGAGAGTGGGTTCTCTAATCCTGATGGGGTTTTTAGAGGAACCACCATCGCCGTGGAGAGGCTCCCAGTGTGCATTGAGGATCAACCGGGGGTGCGCACGGGACAGTTTGCTTTGCTAAACCCTTTACACGTGCATGGAAGAGACTCCAGCAAACTAGGGGGATTAGTCAGAGTGTAATTACACTTGCAGGGCTTCAGAGGAAGCCAAACATGTGCTGCCTGGAACACACCTCAGTTCAGCGCCGTGCTGTTATCCTGTTGTTCTCATTAACTGCTCCATAACTGAATTAGCTCTTCATCCAACACCGACATGCAAAGTCAGAATCTGACTAAGCTATTGTCTTTGCTGAGATCTGAAACTCTGATTATGAGAATTGTCAAAAGTGTGTAAACTGCTCAGTTCTGCCATCCTTGCCGCCATTTGGCGCCTATTGTCAACCGCTGATTATTTCCTTCCTCCGAGAATTGCCCACAAATGAAACCTACACTTTTCGAAAACTGGACAGGCAATTACGTACTCTCTGATTAGAATGTTACTAAATCAGCCACACAGTGTGTAATACATACAGTTTATAAATGATTGCGCTGCAACATTGATCTCTAAAAGATTTCCTTCAAACAGCAAATGAAAATGCCCCCTCACTTCCTGCAAAATCCTTATTTATCCATCCTTATTTTCTTTTAACTCCCGTCTATGACAGTCCCCGACATGTAAACGCTGTTTTTTTAAAGCGGATGCAGAAAATGGACTGTGGGATATTGCTGCTCAGCTGGATTATTTCTCAAACTTTGTTCTACAGCAATTTGTTGTGAGTGCAACGTCTCTCTAAGGAGTAATGGCCGCTATTTGGGTCTAGTTTTGTAGCCAGAGACGATGAATGATAGCACAAGGAAAGGGAAGACAAAGAGCAGTCTGGAAAGAATTTATGTGTGTGTGTGTGTGTGTGTGTGTGTGTGTGTGTGCGTGCGTGGTGGATATATGTGTTGAAGACTACGGAGCTAAACTGCAAGTTTCTTTGAGAGGGGGAAAAAATGGGAAATGGCTTGAACCTGATATATGGCCGTAATGACTTATTGATTTCCTTTATTTATTTATTTTTTTGTTCCTCTCATTTGACTCCAGTTTGACTCTAAAATATCTCCATCTTTCAGGTCCCCGGGGTGAGACCCAGCAGCACGGCCACACCGTTACCCTGCCCCGGTTTCTGGAGGAGCCCGTGGACGCTTACATCATCAAGAGCAATCCCATCAAGCTCCGTTGTCAAGCGCGTCCGGCTCTTCAAATCTTCTTCAAATGCAACGGCGAGTGGGTCCACCAGAGCCAGCACATGTCTCAGGAGCACACTGACCTGCAGACAGGTACAGCAGAAATAGATTTTTATGTAGGGCAGGGTTAAGGAAACTGATAGAATGCTGCGTGGTGGCAGTCAATGCATCAATTTTCTGTAAATTGCAGCTCATTCCAGGGTTTTTTTTTCTCAATTAGATGTTTAAAACGGGCCCTTTTTTTCTGTAATAAGCTTCTTGGTGCGAAACATTGCAGGTGTTGGGATTACATTACGGATTACATACAGTATTTCTATGATTGGCTGCAATTAGCCTCCTTGGCTGGAGCACAGGCTGTATAGATATTTACATTCCACACATACTGCAGACACGCCAAATCTCCTACCCTCGGGTTGATGTAAGGGACGTGATGGCTGTGTGCGTCCAAGTGAACTTTGCAGATGGCTGTGCAACAGAGCCTGCAGTGATGTGAATACAAGGCCGACGTCTCCAGCCTGTGAGTCATGTCATACATGTAACGAAGCCAACATTGTCAGGCCACAGAAGGCACCGGCATGTTTGGCTTTGGTCTGATGCAACCTGCTGAAATGCAATTTTTGTTGTTTTCGAAACACAAGGAAGGCCTGAAAATGATCCTTATTTTAGAAATCTCTTTTATATGTTTTTGTTCCATTGCATCAACTCCCCGGTGGTCTCTTACGCCATGAATTCAGTTGCTTATATCGCACATGTGAAAGGGAAAGTAAAGCAGTGGCCTGTTGAAACTGTTGAATTCAGAGCTGGACAATATTTAGAATGTGGTGTTCCGGTTTTTACTGCGACTGTCAGGTGAAAAACACAAAACCGTATGTCATAATTATGTCCCAGGTCTGCACAACTCCTCGCTTGAAGCCCGGATTTGTCGTTATTGAATCCCCAGCACTGGTGTCACACATGGCACACAACACCAATCAATCTCCCCCCAGAGTTAACAATGGACCTCTAAAATTTTACGACCTCCAGTCTGGATTCGTAGTACTCCGCTCCCATCTGGCTCTTTATAGCCGTTTGTATCCGTTTCCGCCGGGACAGAAGCGGGAAAAGAATACAGAAGCCATGTTTCTGCAAGACGAGGAGAGTAAAATTTGAAAATGAGAGCGCTTTAAAAATTCAGCAGTGCTGGTATCTTACAATTTAGCCAGTCAGGACATGTCACAATACTTGTGATTCCAACTGACGCCTTGCGCTGGAAGCTACCCAGGCCTACCAGCACATCAGCATCTGACAACCTAGGAACCCGTTTTACAACCTGCTCTTCAAAAAATTTTACACTTTAGCAACTTATGTGGTGTGAAACATCAAGGATGCTACTTAAACATGGACCCCTGTGAGTCAGAGTTCATGAGCCCAGCGTGGACATGCATCAAATGATAACCACGAGCAAATCAGGGCAATTGCAGGCGCTGCCAAATTGTGCTCCGAGGCATTCGGCACCCACCAGGAGGTGATTTTGCATCGTCACCGATCATTTGAGTCGCCAAAAACATCTGGGAGACTATAAACAGGCGCACCTGTTCAGTACTTCAGCGTAGCAGATAAACTTTCATGGAGTTTTGCAGAGAACTCCCCCTGGCACGACAACAAAACACTCCGAAATTGTTACAGCAGTTTAGGTGGCGAGAGAGAGAGAGACAGAGAGAGAAACAAGGTAATGTTCCCAGAATAATGCCAATATCGGTTAGTTTTTAAGAACTCCAGACCTGGCCCTGTTTCACAGCCCACACTTGGTCTAACTGATTACACGCTCCAAGAGCCTCCCCTCAGCGGCTTCAAACATTTAAAAAGAAAAGCTCGTTAATATACGATTCACGCGCAGCTAGTGCATCATTATGCTTAGGTGCCAGTCAATTTCATGTCCCTCTTTCACATCAACTCTAAACAAGCATTATTTTGTTTCTCCTGTCTCATTTTATTTCAGCTTTTTGAGCAGCTTCATCTGTCAACGTTGCTACGGTGCAGCCTTCCGACGGTTTCTTTCCTCTATCCTTTCTAGAATATGAAAACGAATGTCACGCAGTAGCGTTACTAAGAGACAAGTTAGCTGATGTATTAGCGCCCAAAACACCAGTATGAAGGTTCATATTTGCATGTTTATTTGCTCAAACTGACACAGATGAATGCTGTGAGCCAGTTTATAGCTTCAGTATCCTTTTCCGTGACAACGTTCCGCATATTGTGTCATCCCGGAGCCCTGTGTTCCCTGCACACCCGCCTGCTAGGAAATGTTTGACGAATCCCCTATGTCGGTATTATTTGCTCTCCATACCCTGGAAGGGTACCCAGCATAAAGATGTGAAGCTTTGCTGCTCAAATCTCTTAACATTGAGAGCGGCGGGATGGAGGGGATTTCTGGGACCTGGGTTTTAGCAAATATCTGTGGCTGGCAGCGCCCATCTGCGAAAGCTTTGGAAGTTGGCAGGAACAGGCCGAGACGACCAGCGCCGGGGCTCAGCTGAGGCACTCCTGGCTGCTCATCCGGCTTCATCAGCAGGAGGCACTTGAACAGCTGGATCTTTGCTGTTATAGCCTCGCGTAGCCCCTGGGTTCGGCAGGGAGCAGAACACTGCGACTATTAAAGCAGTAAGCTGTGAATTAAATGCAGGCAGACTCCACAACACATGTCCTCACATCGTCTGACCCGGGGCTGGAAGGAAGGAGGACGGGACCCTGGGAGACGCTCTCCGACGGCTGACATGGCCCGAGCACACGCCTTAGCTTAGCATTATGTTGTTGTTGTTGTTTTTAGTTTACATGTGCCTTCCAGGAGAGAGAAAAGAGGATTCAGAAGGAAGAGAATATCCATTAGAGTTCCTCAGACAAAATCCACCCATTCCTAACTGGGAGAATCTTGCTTTCTTTTCCACGCTGTGGAACATGCGTGGGGTTGACATGCGTGCATGTGTACAGTATCAACACGAATATTCGCCTGAGCGCACCGAGGCAGAGACGGAGGCACCGGACCTCTCAGCTGGTCTCATTACCGGTCCCCTTTCTTCTGAACAACAGTGGCAATCAGAGTGGCAGTTTGGAAATGGCTCGCTTACAGAGACGAGAGCAGGTTTCCAAGTAGGAAAATAAGCTCTAAGTGGTGCATTATTTTTTTCTCGTGCACATGAATATAATGAGGCACAGCAATATCTGCCGCGTTTAAGGACAGTCCGTGCCATCCTTGCATGATGCATTACATCCTGTTTGCTTGACCTGCCATCCATTTTGGAACCATCACAATTGCTTGCGATATGATTTCATATTTGAAACGGGCTTAATTGCTTCATAATGTTGCTTTAATAGAGGAGGAGGCTTTGATTTTTGAGGAGGTGTATGTGACAGGTACTGCAACACATCTTCCAACCAGTTAATTTCTTTAGTACCTGCTGAGTCGTCTTGTTTGCAAGTGTCTAATTAACCCAATTAAAACTGATGATTGCATGCAAATGAGCCATACTTCCGTTGACGGATGCAATCGCAGATTTTTATTATCACCAATCTTACTTGTCACCTTCCTTCGTCTTTCATTTTTCCATTTTTTTTTCTCTTTTTCCCAAATGTATTTTATGCATAGGGTGTGAACATGAAGTCTAAAACTGCACACTTACTGGGAATAAAGGCAGACATAGACATTAATCGTTTTTTCCCTTTTTAAAAAAAATAGAAATAAATCCAAGTTTTTGATTTCAGTGTCAGATACAAGAGAGCAGAATGGATCTTCAGTAATTAGATTCAAATCATCAATTTTAAAAGGAGGGTTTACTCTGGGGGAAAAAAAAAATTCCATGGCACAGAGGCGCTTGTAATCAAGCCCATTGCCCTTGAAAGATCTGAATACAGAGGAGGATTTGAGGTTGGGTCCATGGGCTCAGTCCATGTGGGTTTAGTTACCTTGATGATGAGATTCTCTTCTCTCTCTGTCGTCCGAATCTAAATCTCACACCGTGGAGCAGCATCACGACCCCTCGCGTCTACTCCCCATGTCTGAATCCATCAGTTTCAACGGAGCTTCACCACAGAGGCGTCTGTACCTAAGTCGACAAAACAGAGCTGTTAAATCAAAGGTTGCGTCATACGCTGGAAGAGGATAACCTGTTCACTCCTCTGAGAGAGAGAGAGAGAGATCAGAACTGCACGGAACAACAAGGTCAGTGGATTACGTTGAGTGGCGGGAGCATTATTCAGGTTAATGAATAAAAAAACACCCCCCCGCGCGCTGTCGTGTTTGCATTATTTCAACACATTTCACACTCCCAGTAACTCCGTACTCCAACCTGTGACTCTTCAATTAGCCCTCTCATGATGTACCTGCAGGGCTCTGGAGCGGCGGCAGTTCAGGGTCGGACACCAAATTAACTTGATTTGGTTTGGAAGAAGGTAATTTAGTTCTCTGCATATTAAAGTTCTTCTACGACACAATTTCCATGCGTATAGTATTCCATGCTGGAATTGTAAACTCCAGCTCTTTCAAAAGAATTGCTGTCTTCTCCCCGTTTCAAAGCATCAACAGGAAGAGATGAATTGTTAATCATCCATAGCTGGACACCAGGCCTGTAATTACTTTATATTATATCATAAGCAAATTCCACTGGGTAATTAGGCTTGTTATAAATTCACCGCATGAGCAGCTTTTGACATCTGCGTCGTGCGTTTCTAATACCGCACCGCGCAGTCGTCCACTCACAAATCAGCCGTGTGTGTAAGCGTACATATTTCCCCGCTCTGTAATTCCGCTCTCTCTCTCGCCCTCTCTCAGCGAGATCGGCTCCATTTCTGTGATTCTCCGCCGGAGCCGAGGGAAGCAAGGGAGCGTAATGGTTGGCCAGCGAGCTGTTTATTACTGCACTCCACATCTGTTGATTCAGATTTGGAGAGTGGAATTGAATTTGCTGTATCTTATCAGACCGGCTTCCCAAAATATTCCCCCTCTCATTTTCGATGCAGTTCTGTCTTTTCCATGTGTGTATTCAGAATATATTGAAGGAAAAGCGGTAAATATATGCTGGGGAAGCCTGTTTTTGCCCACCTATGGAGGCTTTTTCCAGGACCTCCACTCCATGAGCATCATAACTATGCATGCACTCCTTTTTAGCACTTAAGGTGGCTGCCCTCTTGTCAACCATGAAACAAGGAGGCTGATCAGGGCTGACAGGTATGGCAGGCCAGCATAAACACAAGTGGAGATTGTTGTTTTCCAGAGAGCATTACCTTGAATTCGCACCTCGGATATTGTAATCCTGCCCCGTGGGGCTGCGGCAAAGGCTAACCCAAGTCGCATCTGAAGCCAGAGATGGCTCCGCAACCTGAGCAAAGTGGTCTTACTCAGAAACCTGCGGCACTGTCTCCGCACTTTCAGTCTCGGGTTGCAGTTTTTGCGATTAACCCCCCACACCCCTTTTGCATCGCTGTGCTGATCTCCTCATGGTTTGAAAAGTTTAGCCTTTACAAGAATCAGGCAGCAATCTTTTTTTTTTCCTTTTCCGAATGGTGATCACATTTTCTGCTCGCCGCTGCAAATTGTGCAATAGCTGGAGCTGCACTTTGGTTTCCGTAGCAATTCTAGCAGTATTCCATCACACTTTGAGCACGTACGTCAGTGTGTAAATCCTGCCGGTGTTTTGGATTAATTGTTTTCATGCAAATGAAGCTCATATTACTGCATAT
Source organism: Lagocephalus sceleratus (assembly GCA_911728415.1). Taxonomy (NCBI): domain Eukaryota; kingdom Metazoa; phylum Chordata; class Actinopteri; order Tetraodontiformes; family Tetraodontidae; genus Lagocephalus; species Lagocephalus sceleratus. Next base: position 3,524,609 of record CAJVRN010000148.1, read on the forward strand.
TTGCATTTTATACATCTTTGAATCAGCCATAAAGTTCAATCTGACCGTAAAGGATACACAGATCCATCAAGGAAAAGTCCCTTTTTATTAAAATGAGCCTTAGAACTAAAGAGATTACTGAAGGACGAGGTGAAAGAAGAGCAGGGAGAACAGGGGGAACAGAGGGGATATCTGTGGGTAAAGGCTTTAGCTAGAAGAATGATACCCTGATCGAGAGATAACACAAAGAGGGGAGGAAGAGGACATTGGAAATGGAGAGGGGGAGGGGAGGGGGTGTGAAAGGGAGGCTGAAAATGGACACCACCGCGGTCGTCTCCAGGAGAAGAGGATAGCTGCCTCTGCATATTCAGCGATGAAGCGATAGCAGCTGAATACTGGGCGGACAGAGGAAGCACGGGTATCTGTTCCCGTTGACGCTCCGACAAAGACGGACTCCAGTATTCCGATCCTCGCCAGTCCCGAGATACTATCAACTTAGACGTCAGCCCTGAACCGAAAAGGAAGACGCGGGGGACTGACGAGGCAAGGAGAGAAGCCTGGGAGTCTCCCGGCTTCACCCTCTCCGAGCAACAGGAAGCGGTGCCAATGAGGCAGCTCGCAGACGACACCCCCCCCCGAAGCCCCCCGCTCTCAGGCGGCGCGTTTCAGACAAACGTGAGAGACAGAGAGAAGACGGGCGCAGCATTTTCTTTGAACATCCGAGCTATGCGGCTGCGCAGCAGAAATCCTCCTCCCGGTTTCCGGGATCCGGCGTGACACGCGCAGCTGTGACCAGGCGGAAGATGTGGCTGGGAGCGTGTTCTGCTTGTCTGGCAGGTTCGGTCTGCGTCAGGCCCCGAGCCAGCCCTCGCGGCGCCCCCCACCCCCACCCCCACTCTCCCCCTCACACGCCGCCACGTCGAGTCTGCGTGACTCAGGCGCCCTCCCCCGACCCCGGCGGCCCTCTCGCCTCGGCTCGGGCGGCGGAGAGCGTCCCTCAGACGGACAGGATTCCCGCAATCCCTCCACTCGCAGATAAACCGAGGCGGACAGGCTGAGCCGGGGCTGAGCCGGGGCTGAGCCGCATCTGTCAGGTTCCGCTCTCGAAAACACTTGTAGAGGGTCCCGGCTAATTCCACTTGGGCCGTCTTGTGGACTCGGCCAAAGGGAAGACGGTGGGCCAGAGCTGGGACGGACCCAGGCCCGCTCCCGGCAGCCAACAGGAGCCGGGAGCGGGCCCGCTGAGGAGAGACGCTACTCTGAGCACACTTAACTCCAACATCGATGCCATAAATATATGAAAACAAAGAGCAAACAAAACCACGGAGCGGCCTTTGACAGATGGCAGGCTGCAGCTTCATAAAGGCTGCCAGCTTTACTGCCGTCATTCATCACCCGGTTTTCCTTTACCCCCGCCCCTCCACCCCAGAATATTCGACTTTTTCGGAACGACGAAGCCCGAACCCACATTTTAAACGCCTGCTCTCAAGTTGAGAACCTTTCTCTCTCCGGCTGTGAGAGTTATTAGATCTGGGACGACATCTGCGGCAGCGAAGCGGCTCCTGCCAGATGAATTTCAGATTTGTAACTTTTTGATTGGGGCGCGGGGATCCATACGGCCCATCACCATATAGGGACGGCGTCGTGATTGATTTCGGTCCTCCGACGGCGACATCGCGCATCGAGCTTTTGTCCCATAATTACGACCATCGAAGGACTCGCTGAGTGAAGAACCATTACAGCATAAATCATTAATGTCTCTGTTTATCAGCCCTGATGCAGTCTTCCACCGCTCATGTCAGATTATCCCAGACTGGGCTCCTGTTGCATCTATCACATAAAAATTATAAATATTACGTAATTCAAGGCGTCGTTCCCAGTATGTAAATGTTTATGTGTAACTGTACAGCCCATCTCCTTTATAGAGGTTATATTGAACGCTGTATTCAAGCACATGATTAAAGAGAAGGCTGGAGGTTGTTTTTGGGTTTGTTTGTTTTTGCCTCTGCTCCATGGCGCTTTGTCAAGAGCCACTGGCAGCAGCCCGAAGCAAAGGCAAAGACATCAGAGGACGCCGAAAGGCTGTTTGTATCCCGAAATGCAGAAAAGTGGCTGGATGATGACAACATGAGCGAGCAGTTGTTGGATAATTTCTGCACCACAGTGTCATTGCAAGTGATTACAGGCCGCAGGGGAGACAGAGTGCTTTAACAGACAAACTAACAACAATAACTCTCCTGCTGCACGCGAGGATACATATTTATGTGTCTCTGCCTCCTTTAAAAAATCTATTTTTTAAATCACATTTGCATGCTTTTCTTTTGTCTTTCATGGCAGCTGCATCAATGGAAGGTTGTGGTTGGCTTTTACAACTGTGGCAGTAATAAATGAAATCTATAAAAAAAAAAAAAAAAAAAAAAAGGGAAAAAAAACAAAGATTACCATTTCTGCATTCAGGCTGTTTCCCAGCGACGGCGATGCGCGTTTAAAAAAGCGGAGTTCACAGAAGCGAAACAAAAAAATCTCTCCGATATTTAAAAAAAAAAAAAAACAATCACATGGCAGCAGCCCATGCTAATGTATTCTCCTATTCAGCTGTGCTGTTTTGCTCAAGGCGTTTATGATTTCACAGTCCTATTGTAACATGAAATGGAATGGAAAGCATCTCTTTTGTTTCCTTATGTTATTTTAGCTCAGTGGTCATAAATGTTCCCACTCTGTGCCAGACAAAAAAAAAAAAAAAACAGCCTTCGGAGACAAAAGCGTGAGTCAGTTTGCGGCACGAAACACTGCAACAGAGACGAACAAATTGTTGTTTATTCATCTGGTTCCTTCTTTTAATCATTCATAAAGATAAGGAAGTCTGTGTTTTTTTTTTTTTATCTTGAGCTCTTGTCATAACAGCAGCGTCTCGCACGTCAAAGCTTTATATCAACAATACCTGAAGGGGAACGAACCAACCCTCCATCGACGTGCTCGTTCCCTTCTTTGTCCAACCCTCTTTGATTCATTCAGCCCAAGTGGAGGGTCCTAAACTCCCACTTTATATTAATATGGTGACAGATTTCCCCAGCCTCATCTGTGTTTTCATAATTCTGCCAGTAATTCTGCATCCCTCTCGCCTAATCAAGCGCGCTGATTCAAGTCTCTAATTTAGGAAATTGAGGGGTAGATGGAGTGGCCTGTGTTTGTTGTACATAAGATGAGACGGTTATTGCGGAGGATTAGGCCGCCTTCAGAGCTTCTTCCTGTTTTACATTACTTCATTAGGCTGCCTGTGATAACCTTTCATTTCACATTATTAGTTTATATTTAATCCCAGCCCATGTCTAAGCCGCTGTCTGCACCGTGCTAAAGCCTGCAGAGAGACAACTCCTCTCCACGAGCCGGCCCGCGTAATTAAGCAATAAGTCGCGTGAGACGACGCTTTACAGTGAATTCGCGCAGCTGCTGTGAGATGTGTTGCTAAGCAGGACCTGTCAGCTGCACCGAGCGTCCACTCACGGTCCAGCCGTCCTCGGAAAAGCGGACACAGCTGAGCGGAAGTCGGCTCTAAAGGCGCTCCCTTCGGTGTCTGTCCGCGGCAGAGCCCTGCGCGGGGTCTGTATTTTACACGTTGCCGTTGTTAATAAAGCGCTCTTATGGCCTCATCAACGCGGTGAGTTACTGCTAATGCACTGGAGAGCCCCCCGCCGCAGCAGGCACATAAAGAGCGCTCAGCTGAGGAGACGGCTCAAGCAGCAACAGTAAACATAGCGTCCTTGTCAGTGCCGAGGTTTGGTCCTAATGTAGCAGGTCAAGGGTGTGGACAGTGTCGGAGGCTCTCTCTGTGGATTTGGGATGTTCACACGCGCTTGAAAAATAGCCTAATTAACGGACCGCGTGGTCGGGAAGCGTTTTAATGAGCCGTTTCTTCCGCTGACCCTTCGGCGCCGGGACTTCATCCTTGGCCTTTGCGAGTTTCGAAATCCCGATTGGAGTCCACCTGCTCTAATCTGGACGTCGTTTGCAGTGACCCGCGCCCGTCCGCCCGCCTCACGGCTGTCATATCGGGCTACGATAGCCGGCTGGGTGCTCCCGGGTGCCTGCGAGACGGTGCACTGGTGCACAAGCAGTCATTTCACGCGTTCTTATTGAGCCTCTGCTACCTACAGACACGTTCCACTATAGCGGGCTGGCTTTGAGGCCTTTCGGGATCTCTTCTCTTTGTCTGGCCAGCTGCAATTTCCTCCCCCGTTTTCCTTTCTTCCCTCTCACAGTGGAAAGACTTGTATTACTTTTCCCAGAATGCTATCCACTAATCATATAATGCACTTATATATGGTATATGTGTGTGTGTGTGTAAACATATGTATTTCTTCCACACAGCCACAGCACCCCCCCCTTCCCCCATTAGAACAAAAGATGTCAGTAAATCAACCGGTGAGCTTGAATTCCGAACTTAAATGAAACCTGCAGCTCTATAGTGTAATTAGGTTGTATTTAATGCGACTGTTGTGATTGATGGCAGGATGCCCGCTGCTCCGGCATTTATCGGGGACTCAACAAAGCTCAGGTGTTTTCAGCCATTTATTCAGCACCCCCCCCAGCCCACCCAAGGGCACCCCTCCCTTTCTGTGAGGGGGTTAAACATCTGTTACTGTCATTCCACAATTCCCCACTTGCGTGCATTCTTAATTGCGCGCCGCAAAAAGTGATGAGGTTGAAAATTTGAACTCAAACAATAGCCGGCTGTGAGCCTGCGCGCGCATATTAATAAATCTGTTCCGAGTTCCTTCAGTGAATTTCAGGTTTCTGCCATCCCATTTGTTGGCTGAAAGCTGCAATTTCCCAGATAACCAATAAAGCCTCCCATCATGTGTTAATGGTCTGAGCTGTCATCTTTCCGTGCACAGTCGGGCTTAATTGAAATACCAGCCTTTTAAATCCTCATCACTTGTCTCCAGAAAAGGCCCATCTCAGGCCCGGCTCATTATCACGGACAATATAGAGATATTAGCGAATGACCTGCATGACATTAAATCAAAGCCCCGGTGCAGAAAATAGATGATTTGACTGTCAAGGGAAGGGCTTAAATGTGGCATTTATTTTTAATTGCAGCCATTTCACGTGTTTTTTTTTTTTTTCGGGGAATAAATGAGCACTAATGTCATTGATTGTTCATACGTCGGCTTTAAAGCATTTCCGTATGTTTATATAGGTTCCCGAAAAGGGTTTATCGGTGGCCACTCAGTAGTTCTGCCAGAATTTATTTTTTTTGTCTCAGATCTGGCGGTTTTTATCAGACGTAAACATAGGAACCTTCACAGCTAACATCTGCTGCAGATTATCCGCAGCAGCGATGCCTATCGGCACATCGTTGCGCAATTTCTCAAACTGTGTTCCTGCCGCCGCCACCAGGGGGCGAGCAGGAGGCCTCTCCTTTGGGCTCTGACCTGAACGGTCACCTCCAGCGCATCGGCTTTGGTTGCTACTCCCTGATCCTCCTCCCGGCAATGTGCACCTGCGTTTAATCTCAAAAGATGTGAATTGCTTCCGCCCTCTGTTCAAATCTCCGTCTCTTATCGGAGGTATCAACCCTCTCATTCTCAGGGCTGAAAATCCGTGAAGTGATGATCAACGTGTCGCGTCAGCAGGTGGAAGATTTTCATGGCCCGGAGGATTACTGGTGTCTCTGCGTCGCCTGGAGCCACTTGGGAACCTCCAAGAGTCGCAAGGCATCGGTGCGCATCGCCTGTAAGTGACCTTTGCCCCATGATTGATCTTAAATCTCAGTTAAGTCGTCCTGCATTATGTATGCATGCAAAACTGCATTTCACGCCCCCCCTCCCCTCTCCTTTAGACCTGAGGAAGAACTTTGAGCAAGACCCCCAAGGCACCGAGGTGCCTCTGAATGGCATGATTGTGCTACACTGCCGTCCCCCAGAGGGAGTGCCTGTGGCTGAGGTGAGCCCCCCCCCCCCACATACACACACAGACATACTTAGACTTCAAACAAGTCGCATTTTCCGTTGCTTTGCCTGGAGAAGAGCATCCTCACGTCTGCTCTGCTCGCTGTCGTCCCGTTTCCGTGCGGCGGTGCGCGCTCCTGCACTTCTCTTTCCAGTTTAATGCATCAACCGATGCTGCGCCTGAAAGGTCAAGGGTCCCCGGGCTCGTGTGTGTTTCTGATCTTTCTCATACGTGTGTGCACGGCTGCGGCATTCGCTGGTAAAAGCATGTACAGCCATGACTTATTCATATGGAGTGTAGTCGTGTCTTGTTAGCATCCCCTCTGTCCCCCAGTGTTTATCAGTGTCTGAGCAGGAGATCCATTATTGCCGGTTTAATTTTTACTATGAATATAAAATGAGGCGCGCGGAGGGTCTCATTGATCCGTGTGTGCTGTGAGGGTCCAGTGGGCAGACGTGTCGGTATCAAAGCCCCAGCAGGTCTGCATTCACTCAACAAAATGACACGCGCAGCTTGAAGGGAACTTCGCGAATACAAAACGGCAACCGCTCGCCAGGAAAGCGGCAACGCTCTCCGCACTTCGGCTCCAACAGCGTCCTTGCTCCCTTGCGACATGTTCACGTCCCTGTCACTTAGGGAGGGTGGGGGAGTGTGTGTGTGTGTGTGTGGGGGGGGGGGCTCTCAGTCAGGACGTCCGGGTAGCGCGGTGGTCGCGTGAAGGGGGTTTGTCTTTCAGAGCCGACTCGCGCGCGGCCCGCCTGTGTTTATCCCCGCGCGTGTGGGTGTGATGAATGATTCAGTTCGCTCAAATGGAGCATCGGTGTACCGCGAGCCTCCCCCATGCTTTGCGGTCATCAAACTCCTCATGAATTCATTAATGCTTCTCAGGCTAACAAAAAGAATGGTAATAGTAAATAATGCAGGAACAACTCCAAGTCCCTCCAGTGTGACCTGCGCCGAGTTTAAAAAACATCCAGGGAGTTTGGAATGGATGAAGCTGTACTTTTTCCTTTTGATGACTTTCGGCATTGCTGAGAGGGTAAAGCTGTTTTTGTAACCCGGCGCTCTGGAATCTGGCTCAGACAGGAAGCCGAAGCTCAGCTACACTCAGAGTTTAAGGAATTAAGGTCACGATCTGTTGAACCGCATTTATATCCCGAGGCGTATTTATTTTTGTCACAATGTTTATTTAACTTGTGCACTTGTGTACAATTTTCCGGTAATCCTGATGGAAATTAATACCCAAGTTGTTGAGGAACGCGTGCAGCTAAATCTGGGCCTGACAATAAGGGCTCCGATGACAGGATGGGAATAAATTTGGAGTTCAGACTTTACGCTTTATGACCCAAATCTACAGGCAGCGGCTTAAATCAGCCTTTTTTTTTTTTCTTCTTTTTTTTGTAGCTCTCTTGGTGTTGTCAACTTTTACTGTTTCTAAGCCAGCTGGGGTTCAGGCCAAAGAATCTGATTTTAACTATCCCAGCAGCACTGGTGCTAATAATCTGTGCTCATCACCACCACCTCACGAACTATCGGTAGAAAAACATAAATCTACTTCAGGTGGTTTCACTTACAGTTGATAATATAACAAAGAAAAGCTATAGCATCTATTGTAGTTGTAGGTTTCAGCTACAATAAATGTTGAAATGTATTCTTGTCTCATATGTAGGTCTTTTCTCCCAAGATCCCATCTCAGAGGGATTGTAGGTGTTGATTTATCTTCAGAATTCTGTGCTTTTCTGTACGGTTTATACACTTTTTTTGCTCCCAAATCACATCTTAAAGACCTTTTGAAACTGGAAAAACTGCACTTTAAACCAGAAAAAGTTGGAGGGAATGACTTTTACTGAGATCAAACACACTTTAAGTGAACATTTCCCTTATCCAGCACTGGTCAGGCCTGTACTCCCACAATGTTCTGTTGAAATCCATCCAGAACCACCAATCACTGCTCCATTAATCCACCCTTCTATCCACTCACTCTTATTCCTAATATAAAATGCCTTTTGATGGAGTTAGTCTGATATTTCAAAGCTTTATGCGGAGACAAATGCGATATCCCAGGAGTCTGGCAGAGAATTTAGCTTTTAAGGCTAAATCGTTGTTGTTTTAAAGCAGAAACACATAATCTGAAATAAATTCTAATCTCTAATCATTAATCCAGGCTAAATTGACTGAGCGTTCCATGATAAGCGTAATGGATTAATCAAGGACACAACAAAGGTTCAGCTGGCTCTGCTGCTGTCAGATTTGCTGTTTGTGGATTTAATGTGATTTCCTTGTGAAGCTGTTGTTATTGCATTTTGAAAAGGCCACAGATGAGTGAGGGATGACAGCGCGGGGCTGAGCTCCAGGAAAGTGCACTTGTTAATAAAGCTCAACCATAATTGAATCAGATAGAACAAAACCTACTGCACGGTTTTTTCATTTTCCTCTTGTCACTTCCACTCGACATTTAATGATTGCAAATTCGACTTTTTACATCTGCTTTCGGAATAAAGTGTCTGGGCCTGGTGCAGGGACAAACAAAGCTATCGAGAAGCTCAGAAGTCTGCGCCGCCTGCTTTACAAGTCCCGTGGTGACCGTTTAAGCCTGCTCTCAAATTGCCACGAACTCATTTTATTTGCATTTTGGAATGGAAATGAAGCACCGAGACAGGAGCAAACAAACACCGCCGCGGCGACAGATTTGACAGCGAGGGGATCAGGTTTCAGTTTAAATTTGCGGCGGCCAACGTGACGACCTTGACACCTCGAAACGCCGCCGGCGGCGGCAGACGGCCGCAGGCCCCTGGACGCGCGCCGAGGGGTGTGGTCCGGCTCGCGCAGCGGCTCCTGGCTCGCCGCTATCTAAGTGGAACAAATCTCGCCAATTAAGCAAATCCGTCCGGTGTCCTCCCCAGGCAGGAGCTTATCAGGCCTGTCCTGCCTTTGCCTTCTCATCAGCATGTGCATCTTTCTATCACTTTCCCCTAAAGGCGGGATTCAGGGACCGGCGCCGAATGCAAATTACCGCCTCACGCCGTGAAGTGAAAAGGAACGAGGCTTTAGCGTACGCCAGGTGTCCACAATGGAGGACAAGACTGTTGAATGACTGTCTCGAACTGTCTCGAGTGAGTTCAGAAGTCCGAATGGAAGCCTTTCCTCTGAAAGCGGCCTTAAAAATCAAGGCCGTGCTTCATTTGAAGCCAAACTCGCACCTGCGGACGGACGTGACAGCATGTGTAGCCCACAAAAGATCCTGTTTCAGTTAACCCTGCACTTATTCTTGGTCTGGTTAATGGGGCTGCAGGGGTCAAGGAGGGCGGCTCACCAGTCGGCTGCATTTTAAAGTCTGCGGTCGACCTCGTGTGAAAAGAGAAATGATTCGAACGTCTCAGTCTTGTGTTTGCTCTGCAGGTTGTCAAGTGCGTCTGCTGTCTCAGGGCGCAAGAACAGGCTGTTACCAATGTAAATATTGCCGCGGCGATGCTTTCTATTAAAGTTTGCGGTGAATGAGAAAGAATCACAGCGTTCCAGAGCAGAAGGGTAATCTCAGTCAGATATCGGGCCCAGTGATGGGGTCAGTTCCTAAGGGCCCCGGTGAATCTGAGACCTGAGCGTAACTGCTCCTTCTCTGTGAGTCGTGTTAGTTTGGAGCCTTCTGCCTCCACGCTGGAGGTGAGGGTATCACCAAAACTCCCCCGTGCTTCCAGACACATCTTCCTAAGTTTATTCCATTCATCAAATGTCAAATCTTTCTGGCTTTGAAATTAAACAAGAATAAAAAATGCAGCTTACTAGAGGCACAGATCCTTACTGACATGCAGAGCAGCTGTCTGAACACTATTCCATATCCATATCCATTTTCATGTTATGATGAGGAATTAAACCAAAACCATAAATAAATAAAACATGCAGTCAGCCTGTGAACCCTGTGCTGCTCTGTATGAACAGCCAAAGGCAAAGGCAGCTCATTAGGTCACATAGCACATATTCAATCACGCACGCTTTGGAAAATTAGCTGATTTTTTTTTTTTCTAATAATTAAGCAATGACAAGGAAAGAGGGCCCGGAATAATGTGTAGAAGACAAGAGCGCTCCTGCAGATAGGGCTGGAGCACATCCCAGCGACACCACGGCAGACATCAGCCGCTCGCTCCAAACTAATTACACGTCAGCCCGCGTGGCTGCGCTGAGGCAGACCGTGATCCACTTCATCTGCTCGGTTTCACCAGATCTGACTTTTGGCCCCGACGTCGCCTAACCGAGGAAGGTTCCAGGCGTCACCTCCTGTCTGCCTGTCCACCCCCCCCCTCCCCTCCCCAACACCCCCCCCACACACACACACGCACACTGTGAGTATAATCAGGGAAAATTGAAAATAAGCTGTAATTCACGGCGCTGTCCTGAACAGCTAATAAAGTTTTAGTTGCTGGATAACATTTCAAGGGTAATAAAGCACATCCGTGTGGTCTATTAGAAATAACTGATTAATGAGGAAACAACCCGCGTCTCTGCAGCTCATTATGTTCAGCTGCTGTATCGTGCTACACATTAGCATTAAGAACATGTGTTTAACATAATTCAGACGTGGCGCGGGCCTCAAACTTGGCTTCAGGCAACGTGGTTAGATTTCCCGTTGCCGGGGGTGATTTATTATTCACTAAATGTTTAAATGTATTCAATTTGCACAACCTAATGTCGAGCCTGGGCCGCTGTCAGGTGCGATTTCTGACACCTCTTGATAAATCCTGTCTGATTACACAGAGAAAGTGAACTAATGGTTGGGACTACATTTATTATCAGCCATTTTTACACATTATATGTCGCCGTTCTGCTTTTAATTGTCTGCAGGCTTGAGTCATTTGCTTTTTCTTTGCCCATTCACCAAGTGTGAAATTTCACAGAGAAAAATGACGCCTCACGCAGAGTTAAAGAAGCGGTTTGACCTTAGATAAATTGACCTTTCACAGCTAAACTGAAATGTTCTATGATGGATTCCCTGTCGGTTCAGCTCTAAAGAGTCTTGTTTGTCCCAATGTGGAACAGTTCTTCATACACTCCCCCCCCCGCCTCCTTTCTCCACCATAAACCGCCCTGATCCCGCTTTCTCCTTCACCTTTCCTCCATTCATTATCAACTGACCTCCCACTCCCCCCATCACCCCCCCCCCAGAACATATAGCTGCTCATCCATTAATTCAGGACAAAGATGAGAAGTGGAAATTCGCTTATGCAACATCCTTCTACATCACATTGAAGAATATGATTTTTTGGGGGGGGAGGTGGGTGGGGGTGGGTTATAGGAGCTGCCTGTTATAATCACTGTCTCCAGGAACCCAGAGCCTAACCCCTGAATAAGCAACAGTAGCAAGAAAAACTCCCTTTTAATAGGAAGAAACCTTGAGCTGGACCAGGCTCATGGGGAGGGGGAGGGGGGGGGGGGGGGGGGTTGTCCATCTCTTCTTTTATTTCCCGTAGCACCATTGGCAAACAGAAATAATTGCAAAGTAAAACTGAAACATTTATAGTCTGAAATTCAGACAATTTCTTCACCAACAAATGGGAAACAGACCAGTCCTGTGGAGCGGCTGCGTAATAAAGCATCCATGGCACCAGAGGGGTTCATTAGACACCGAGGCTGTAAAAAATATGAGGATGAGCGCTGATGGAGTGACAGATGTCCCCCGCCATTGTGGTTCCTCTGGTTAGCGTGAAAGCTGTGGAGTCAACTGATGGAAAAAGCCACATGATGAAGAACTTCCTGGGCCGTCTAAAAAGAAAAAAAAAAAAAAGAAAGAAACGCTCGTGACAACACCGCTGCTGATTTATTGATTTTCCCAGCTCAAGTTGATTCATCCAGGCCGCTCTGAAAGCGCAAACCAATCTCAGAGTTTGTTGGCTGTTGTTATGTTCTTCGGGCAAATGGAGAACCTCCACTTACACACACATGCGCACACATGCGCCAGAGAACCGCATCGTACGGGGGGGGGCGCACAACACGGCTCGGATGTCGGCGGGGTTTTTAATCCTCAAATAGGCTGCCATAAATCAAACCCCGCTCCCCGGTGTCCCGGCTCGTCTTTCTCAATGAAAAGCTCAAGCCGGTGGCACATTAATAGCAATTTACAGAGCCAGCCGCGCGTGAAGCGGAACATCAACACCGCGTCCTTTATTTTGTAGTTCTTTATTTCTTTGACTCATTACACGGAGCCTGAACTGGTAATCATAAAGGATGGTCCCCGTCTATAGCATCGGTCCCTGCACCTGGATGTCATCCATGTCATCTCCCACGGAAGCCTCAGCCGTCTGCCTGCTCACACGTCTGTGGGACGACGGCTGAGGGGAAAAAAAGTACGTCAGTGAGGGGAAAATAGCTCGAAAAATACAAAGAGCCAAAGGATTTGAGGCGCTTCCTTCCGTTTACTGTTAAAAGCAACTACGCTGCCCCCTTTTTGATGTTTCACACACCTGGATTAAAATGACTGTGTTGCCAAGCGTCTCAATATCCTGGGGCCACATTGAATATCCAAAAGCAACATAAAACGATTCATATGATGCACTAAGACAAAATCAAGGCGAAGGCTGAGTTTTCACATGCAAATCAAAGGGAATTAGAGCATTTGTGTGGAGCCATAAATACTGTAGCTGAGATGAGGCCCGGTCACGATGAATATTTAAGGTTGGCTCCAAGGCAGCGAGGAAAGTTCTTTAACCTGAAATTAAAGGTCTGTCCTTAGGAAGCGACCTCACGCGTAGCCCTGGCAGCGGGACGATGAAGCGGTCAATGCGTGGCGGTGTTACACCCACTGAACTGTGAGGGCGACGGAACAAAAGAGTGCTGGAGGGTGGGTGGGGTTGAACCCGTGTTTGGCTCCGTTTCAGGTGGAGTGGCTGAAAAACGAAGACCCCCTCGTCTCCGAAGGCGTCGCCGACAAAACGGGCGACCACAGTCTGATCATCTCCGAGGCCCAGCTGTCCGACTCGGGGAACTACACGTGCGTGGCCAGCAACATCGTGGCCAAGAGGCGCAGCGCCGGCGCCGCCGTGGTGGTCTACGGTGAGACGGGAACCCGCACGACCGCCGCGGCAAAGGCGCGGAGACGAACGGCGGGCTGTCGCGCATGGCACATGAGCTCGCTCCCTAAAGTCATTAATGTAAAAGCTCTCGCAGCGTTTAGGCGTTCTTTTCACCACATCCTAATGAGCAGATAATGGCAAGCGTTCCCCGGTGCAAGCAAACAATATTTACAGCTCCATTATTAATGGTGTTAAAACGCTACCAGAGCTGAACACCTTGCACGTGCTGCAAAACTCCGCTCATAAAAGCCATTTCTGATTTTACAGCCTCGACAACAAAGGGAAGTCTGTCAAATTTGAATAACTCTAGCACCGCCCCTCCATCTGAGTGGTTATTTTCCTGACCTTTCTTGTCCCAGGCAGGTGCTTTAAGTCTAATCACTTCTGACAGCCAAATGTTGAGGGCCCGTCAGCCGTTAAGGCGGCACAACAGCGTTTCCTGACGGCAGCCAGCCGACGAGTCAGTCATCTGACGAGGTTTCGGGCGGCGAATCAAAGAATACTGCCCGGAACGCCGCTGATCGGCTTTGCGAAAGATGGCTCAATTATTCCGTAATGAAGAAACTTCAAATAAACCTCCGCGCGGTCCGTCAAAGAGAGGCGGGGGAGGGGGGGGGGGGGGTTCTCTCGGCGGGCTTTTCACCGGTTCGCCTCCCTCCTTTTCCCGCCACCAGTGAACGGGGGCTGGTCGTCGTGGACCGACTGGTCTCCCTGCAACGTGCGCTGCGGCCGGGGCGTGCAGAAGCGCTCGCGCACCTGCACCAATCCGACGCCCCTCAACGGCGGAGCGTTCTGCGAGGGCATGTCGGTGCAGAAGAGCACCTGTAGCACCTTGTGTCCAGGTAAGGCTCCGTTTCTCTGGCTCCAAAGGTGGAATAGAGTGGATTTGTGCTGGGGGGGTGGGCAGGCCTCCAGCACAGGCTGGTGGAGTAATAAAAATAACAATTAGAAGATGTTTCAGAGCCGATTTCAGTCGATGCTCCTTTTATTTCCCTCAAGACGGCCATGATCGAGGAACAACAGGAGCAGCAAATTCACTGCTTGGGTTTGTTTAGGCCAAGTAGAAGCTGGTGGCCCACAGCAGAGGAGAGAAGGGCGGGTCAGAGGAAGGGGGCTGGAGTAGTTATAGGGGTGATCAATGGGTTTCAGCATGGCCGAGCAATCCAGGGTTCCCTCAGGGACCTGGGCAGGATGCCGGACAGCAGTCCGGTCCAAGCAGAGCAAAAGAGACAATCAAGGTTATCTTGGAAAAACAACAGCGAGAGGCCGTGGGGAGAGGACCGGAGGCCTGGCCGGGGGGCTCTGTGATTGGACCAGATGAGACGGTGGGTCTGAGCAGGTGGAGGTGTGGTGGTCAGCTGGACCAGCAGCTCCAGAGACGGGGACATGGATCACGCGTCTCCGCGCCGACACGCACCCGAAAACTGAAATGAAAATTAGAGTCACAACTGAACGCTGAACAACGTGAGAGTCACAACTGAACACTTTTAAGTCACGGAATAACAGTTTGTCGCCTACGCTGATGAGAAGTAGAAACTGGAACAGCACAACACAACACAAAACATCTTCATCACTGATCTTTCGAGCAGCTTCCTCAACAGTACACAGAGGAACTGTTTAGCTAAGAATAAGAGTTAGAGTTTGGGGGGGTATTTGACTAACTTTGTGCTAGAAAACAATGAATTCCTCCCTCACCAGCAACCAGCTTTATAAATAAATGCATGAATGTGTAGAGGTTCTGCTCAGCCTCGTGGCAATTACTGTTGAGTATAACAGTGAAGCACATTTCAAATTTCATCCGTTTGGAAGGCAGAAGCGTCTGAAGGTTTTTAAGTCGGAGAGCTCTCCTTTCAGCGGAATTAAAGGTGAATTCATGGCAGGTCTGCAGCACTAATACAAACACTGATTCAGACCTTCTATCTGAGTTCTAAGTGAGAAGTTTAATTAAGTGGTAAATGAATAGAAAATTGATGGGAAAGAGATGAAGGGGGAGAGAAAGGGAGAAAGAGAAACAGACCAAATGGTTGAAACTCAGTCAGGCAGTCAGAGAAACAGCAGAGGGGCCCCACTTGTGAAAAGCTTCTGCAGAATCTAATCTCAAGTAGTTTCCCCCCAGATAAACGTAAATCTGTGATTGCAGCCACGTCACGGAAAATGTCCACGAGGTCCAGGAGGAGAAAATAACAAGGGAAGGTTGCAAAACCTCCAACATTATCTCATTTTAGCCAACTTCTGAAGGAAACACCCCCCCCCCGTCGGTGCTCCAGCGTGAACTGGATGCGTTTGTGTCCAGATTAACAGGAAGAAAGGCGCATTTGGAGGTGGTATGGAGGCTTGATGGAGTGTGGCGTAAGAAGTGCCTCGGTGCCCCGTAAAGAGGAGGAAAATGTTTTTGTGCAGATAGTGTTGCAGCTTTTGCTTTGAAACTGTTTTATCGTGGCGCTCCAGCCCTTCTCTCCAGTTCATTCTCACTCTGGAGTTTGCATATTTCCCCTTCGTGACCGTTTGCCTCAGTACTTCTTCACAGTACAAAGACTTGTACGTTAGTTGGTCGGAGCTGCACCCTGGTGTGACTGAATGGTTTAACCGTCTATAGTAGTCCGTTTCTGCTGGAGCACCCCCCCACACACACACACCCAAACGACCTTCAGTAACACTAATTAAACTACAATAAAAGGAAGAATCTAATAATCCTTCATCTGACCTTTGAGCACCATTGACCTGACTTCATAACACATCTGTCTATGCTGACCCCTGTCTTCTCCATCTCTGCTCTCCCTCTCTCTTCTCCATCAGTGGACGGCAGCTGGAGCGAGTGGAGCGCGTGGTCGGCGTGCACGTCCGATTGCGAGAGGCAGCGCGGCAGAGAGTGCACGGCGCCCGAACCCAAGCACGGCGGACGCCTCTGCGACGGGGTGGCGCTGGCCACGGACAACTGCACGGGCGGCCTGTGCACGCAGAGTGGGTGGCAGCCGTTTTAAAAAACAAAAGCAGATACGGATACGGTCGCCGTGACTACAGACCGCACCGCTGCGCGTTCACTGTCGACGCTCCGTGGCGGCGTGAGCTCGATCGAGATCGGCATCATAACGGCGCTCGTTACCGCCGCCAGCACGCCCACCTCACCAGCACGTGGACACCGTGCACTGCCACTAACACACTAGCTCTTTTTTGATTTACATTCTTAATTTATCATTGCCAGTTAGATTTATTGGGACCTGGTGGAGTATAAAGCCTGAGAATCATATTTTAACAAGAATTTGAAACGAGTGGTTGTTGGGGAAAACAATGTCCACATACAAGGACAATCAATCTAAATTTATAATAATAGAATGTTTAAGGGCCCTTCAATGTGGACATTTGGACACATGCTAAGCAGAATTAGCTTTTATAATATAGCTGACCCAAACTCTAATGTCCAGATATGCGGACGCCAGGTCTTAGGAGGTTAAATAGACTTCACGATTAAAGGTGAAACAATAACCTTTCCATTTTTGCAGATCGAAAGCTGCTTCACGATGCAAAACCGCAGGGTGAGTTCTCCATATATACACATACATGCATACATCTTATAAATGCATGCATATATGTGTATACATATGCACACATATGCATATGTATACATATACAGAGACAGATGGATAAATAGATAGATTTCTAGGTCTTTATGTTTGCAGTAAAACTATGTGCTTAATTCTTCCTGCTTGCTTAGATCTATATATTATGGTATATCTGTAGTCAGCTGGCAGGTCAGTGATATAGCCACCAGAGGAGAACTTTTATTGCCATAATATAGAAAACACCATATTGTGACGGCTGGAGAGTAGCCAAGGTATAGAAGGAATAAATCTCCCTGCCCCACCCACACAAACTGTCTGTGATTTCTGCCTTACTCCATGTACAGAATCCTGCACCGTATCGCATCTTTAACGTCTCACCGCGCTTTTATTATGGTGAATTTTATCATTTCTGCTGCTGTCTAGCAAAAAAAAAAAAAAAATCCATCTGATTCCTTCTAATCTCTAGCACGTGTTCCCCTTACTTGTCCTATAGCGCAGTTTTCTATTTTTGTTGGCAGAAATGGGGAAAAAGCCAAAGCTTCCCAAGCCCTCAATTAACCTGCAACTGTAGCTTTTAATGCCGCTTTGCATATTTCACCAATTTCTCCTCGTTTGAGCTTTAGGCTTCTTGGAGGCTTTTTTTTTTTTCACAGGCTACCCTGTTTCGGTGCAGATCTCATTATCTTTTAAGAATAAGCTCGCAAACCCCTTTATTTCCCGCTCATTCTTTTCCCTTTGTGGAGTTGGACACCACAGCACTTGTGGGAGCAGATAGAGCATAATCGCCGGCGATGAGCTAATTTAATGAATTGGTTCTGTCACGTTATCCCTGCGGAATGCAGAAAGCCTGCAACACCAGAGCCGAGCGGCGTTTGAAATGACAATCAGGTGCTGGCTTGATTATAATCTCCTTCCTTCCGAGGTTGCTCATTAGCAGCTTTAACAATCCGGGATGAAACAATGGAGCCGTGCATCAGGAGGCGGCAGAAGACTGCTAACAGAAAACAAAAAAGGCTGCTAATGCCTCAGCAGGTAGACCTGCCTCTCGTGGAAAACTTTCAGGACTCGAATTCAGCTGATGCTTTTTAGTGCTGCAGCTTTTCAGTCGAGTGCAGCAGAAAATGCCTGGTAGCTCCCTAATTAAGCGTGCATTCAGCAGAGAGGGAGAAGCACCTTACAAATCTATATGTGTGTGTGTGTGTGTGTGTGTGTGTGTGTGTGTGTGTGTGTGTGTGTGTATGTGTGTGTGTGTGTGTGTGCGCGTGTGACCCTTTTCAAGGTGTGGAGAGCGGCAGCGACGTGGCCTTGTATTCCGGACTGGCCGCGGGCGTGGTGACGGTCGTGCTTCTGATCATCGCCGTCACGCTGTATCGCAGGAGCCAGAGCGAGTACGGCGTCGACGTCATCGACTCCTCCGCCCTCACCGGCGGCTTCCAGTCCTTTAGCTTCAAGACCTCCCGCCAAGGTGAGCCCGGGCACGGCCGATCTCACCCCTTGAACACGGGCCGCAATTCAAACTAATTTCGTCGGAAAGCGCCAGAGTGAGCGCGCTGTAATCGCCGAATTCCATCACTGGGAAGCGAATGTTATATTGTGCCATTTTTAAAGAGCCGTCTAAAGTGATCGGGGACTGGAAGGCTTTATTTTCTTCCTGCAGTCAGCCACCAGACAGCTATCAAAACTGCTGTTTGGGGAGCTCTCGGGCTGTCCATTTTTATTCAGTCGGCACTCAGGATTGTTTGTTTTGCATTGTTTTTCTTTATTAAATTATACTTCCTCTCTTCCTCTGTCCCACGTTCCGCGCTCTCTCCATTTCAGGCAGTGACTCATCGTTGACTCATTAAAAGCCTGTATGAATATTGAGCAGCACCAAAAATCCAGAGGAGATGATTAAAATTATTAGAAAAGGAGGATAATTGAGTTATCGTTTTTGAAATGACTGAATCACCGTTCCGCACATTCACGCTTCCTTTTATTTGTGCATTATTCCGCTTGGCACAGAGCAAAAATGAATGAATAAATGGGCAGCGAAGGGTTTGTTTATGAAGATGTATGAATGGATCATTCAAATGCACTCTCTTATTAATGATTCTGTTTCTCCTTTTATGCTGTAAACACAAACTTTTCATGTATGCATACGTGCATATTCTTGTCTAAATAAATTATGCATTGATTTTTTTTTTAATATTGTGATATAGCAACATCAATTATTGAAGCTCAGTAAGGGAAATGTATTGTTTTTTTATTTATTTGAGCCCTAAGATTGTTGCTGTCTCTGCTTTTGTGCACTAAATGAACAATAACAGGCGAGATGAGGCCTAATGCATAACACCCCATGCATTTATTGCTTTATGGCAAACACCAGTGTGCCCTGAGCAATAAATGTTTGCTGGAAACTTGTGGTAACAAGCACTTTTTACAGTCCAAACTAAATTTTCATTTGAATTCTTTATTGCAGAGACCTTCCCAGCAATGCGTTGAGCAACAGCGCAGCATATGGCTTTCTCAGCGCCTTTTGTTTTTATTCTCCTTACAACAAAATAACAAAGCAGCAATTAATTATTCATCACCCTGAAATTAAAAAAGTCATTTATGTGTTGTTGTTTTTTTTTGCCCCCCCCAACCCCTCCACCTGATTCCCAAACGATGCATTCGCTGTGTCAAAACACAGAATTATCACAGCTCAGAAGAATAGCGGGGCATATTTCCACAAGGCTGGCATGGTGGGTTGTCATAGCAACAACTCTCAGTGGGATATAATAAAGTTAAATTTGATGCCACAGCAGTAGACCGAGGTAGCTTTAATCAGGGACCTTACACCCTGGCTACGGCGTCCGAACCTCGGCAGTATCAAACCCTGCTTGTGTTCAGCAGCCCCCACCCCCTCACACACACACACACACGCGCACACACACACACTGCCCCCTGTCACACCCATGATTACATGAATCGCCCTGACAACATCACGCTATATTTCCAGCATGAGGAATTGGCAGCGGACATTCCTCCGCTCATTAAGAGAAATCACACTGCTTGCTTGGCGTCTGCTTCCGGTTGTCATCCCGCGCGGGCTGCGACTTTGTCAGGCAGACATTAGTCACCGAATTTCTCTTTACAATAAACAGATTTATCTTGCATAATCCCCTTATAAATAATAAAGCTATTATAATAACTCTCCTTCCTCCGGGTGCCGTGATTCATGCGCTGGGTTCTGGAAGTCGGTGCATCCATTGCAGCTCAAAACAATGTAATATTTACACCAACTCCATATGTTATTGAAAGAGAAATGAAAGCGCCATAAATCCACAGTGTGATTCAGTGGCAGTGTTTCAGATTAATGTCAGAGATTTCCCTAAATCACTGGGACGTCAAATGAAAACACATTAGCGCGCCCCGTCCTTTTGCTGTTTGCCATTTGTCTCTCCTAATTGAGACATCCGTCTAGCCGCAGCGGTAAAACTTCCATCCTCCCGCCGACCCTCAGGGTTTTGGTTGTTGTGGTTAATGGTGTCGGTTTCATTAAACGCGTCCGGCTGCCCGAATGTAAATGTGGCTGAGGCGGCGTGTCTGACTGCTGACGGCCGAGCCCTTGTGTGTCTTCCAGCGAACCCCCTGCTCATTAATCCGTCCATGCAGCCCGACCTGACGGTGTCGCGCACCTACACCAGCCCCATGTGCTTCCAGGACTCCATCGACAAGGAGCTGATGGCCGAGCACTCGCTGCTCGACCCGCTGCCTGACCTCCAGGTCAAAGGTCAGACAGCAGCCTACACACACACACACACACCACCCTACCCGGGAAAGCCGTTTATTTTAAACGGGCGGTAATCGCGGCATGACGAGCTCTTTAGCAACGTGACAAACCCGCCGATGGTGCTTTCCCGGCGATGACATCATAATCAAGCATTCATCCAATACGCAGATTTAAAAGACATAAAGGAGAGGGTATAATCACACATCCCAGAGCTTGGCACATGAAAGTCATTACTGATTACATGGTGTAATCTGATTACAATATGTTACACACGCGCACGTCTGGGGCTGTCACGTGGGGGCCCGGGCGACGGCGTGCACCAGCAGGGGCTTTGGTCTTCACCAGCATATGCTGCCAGCGCCGAGCGGCGCAGCAGGTAGCCCTGAGCCGCGGCCAAGCGCGAGTCGCGGGGGGGGGGCGCCGCCGACGGCCGAGCGTCTCCAGACGCTCTCTGAGGCATCTGTCGCGCTCGCCCGGCGGCGGAGGAGGGGGGGGACCGATGGCGGACCTGTCCGTTCCGATGTTCCAGCACCAGGCTGCGAGCCCAGACGCCACTTGTGGAGGCTTGGCCCTCGCGGAGTGTCTGTCTGACAGCCTGGGCAGGATCGGCCTCTCCTTCCCACCTGTTACTGTCTCATCCACACGGCAGCAGGTGAACCGGAACAATATTGCTCCCTAATTGGAGCAAAGTGGGATCAAATGCTCTCTCTCCGTTTGTGAGTCGTCCGCGGTAATTCTGATATGAAAGAGCGATTAATTGCAGAGATTTGTTCAAACTCTCAATAATCAGCTTCGCTTCAACTCCACGGCAGTGACTGGAGTTCAACATTTGCCGGCGGTTGCCTTTCCTGACCACTTTTCCCTCTGGATTTGTTATAATTCAGCCACACCGAAGCCTTTTCAAGCATGAGCTGCTCTTGTCACAGCAGTTTACAGTCCATTTGTATCATCGTCCAGTCGCATGATCCAGCTGTGCTTCAGCTTTAGATCGCAAAGCCAATATGAAATTCTCCTTTGATATTTTCTGCTTGAGAGCAGCATTTGCGGTTCCATCAGTCATTTAATGGTCTTGAAAGAGCAGGGCACCCTCGGACCAGAACATTAAACACCAAGAGGGGTTTTTGATTACGGCAAATGTGGCGGGTCGCTTGTGCCCGACGCTGGGTTGAACTTTCCAGGACTTGTCTTTTTCTCTGCCCAGTGCAAAATCATGAACATTAATGTTAACAATGGAGACCTGGAGTCCTCAACATCTTTATTATGAATTATTATGGTACTCCAAGGACATTTTATAAGGCTCATTACAGCTTGGGGTCTCATTGTACTCACTGACTCCACAGAAATTACTTTTCCCGTAAAGTCAGGTTTTCAGGATTTTACTCTAGTTATTCTTTTCTACTGTTAAAAACAGAAGGAACCAAAACAAAGAGCAGAGCTGCGTTATTGTCTTCACCTCATGCTGATATAAGGTTGTTCTTTCGTTGACTCTCCAGGGATTGCGGAAAGGGCAGAGTATCATGTCCCGTCGCACCCCCAGACATTTCCGAGGGGCCTGGCTCCGGATTACAGAGCGGTGGGGACGACGCTCGGCAGGCGAGGCAAGACCCTCTTCGCCCCCCAGGCCTCCTTAAGTCCCAGCAGACACGTGCAGAAAGCGACGGCGGTGTTCGGGTGCGCCGGCGGGAGGCTGGTGGTGCCCAACACAGGTGAGCGCAGCACAGAGCCTTCACAATAAAAGAGCGGGGTCCGCAGTCGCTGCTGCTGCTGCTGTTTGGAATAATTCAAGCAAAAAAAAAAAAAAAAAAAAAGAAAGAAATCCAGAACAAGCACATTTTACGACATATTCCTAAAGCATCTTTAATATTTCAAATGCCTTCGACGACGCGGAGGGAATGTGCACTTGAATATGTCGTGTAAGTGTTTTGATGCGCTCTCCAGCTCTTCCCTGTGGCCTACATTCATCAGCACCTCCCTGGAGGGGCTTTATCTTCTGCAGCGTAGATTGACAGTAATTGTTTATTACACAATAAAATATTGAGAGAGCACGTGTGTGTTTTGTCTTAGTGTGTGCGTGTGTGTGTGCATGCGTGTGAGAGAGAGAGATGAGGAGACCTCCAGCAGCGTTGATTCATCCCGAGCCCTTGGGGATCGTCTTCCGCCTCCTCTTTCCCGGGGCCGTCACCCCTGCGCCTGTCAGCGTCTTTAGTAAAGCGAGCTGACAGCCGGGCAGGTGCGCTAACGTGCGCGTCTTGCGGACGTGTACGCTGATGCTGTTTTGCAAACCCCCCCCCCTCCCCGTACCCCCCCACCCCTCCTCCTCTCCGCAGGTATCAGTCTGCTGGTGCCTCACGGGGGGATCGCAGAAGACACTACCTGGGAGATGTACATGATCATCAACCAGGAGGACAGCAGGTAGGGGACCCTCGCTGAGGCGACTCCGTCTGCTCCGCTTTAATCTTGCAGTCATCCCCCCCCACCCACCCCACTCCTCCTCCCCCTTCCTCCTCCTTTCCATGACTTTCGTCTCCCCCCCGTTTGATGGCGACAGTCCGCCTCATGTACGGTTTGCGCGTACGGCGCCGGCGCCCAGCATGGGGGGGGTCGCAGCTCGCCTCGTGGAAACGGCGGGGGGAGGACGGCAGCGCCGCAAGACAGCTGGAGGCGGATCGCGTTACCGCCTCCAGCAGCTGCATCAGTAGAACCACGCCAACCCCCCCCAACCCCACCACCACCACCACCCTCCCACCCCTGGGACCACGCTGGCCTGTTTCCTGTGTGTGGGGACAATATCTCCATCCACCGGGACCGGCTGGGCGGTGTCAGGTCACCCTGATTGGTATCGATTTGGCTTTCCGATCAGCGGAAGGTGATATAGTGCGGCGTGGCCCAGCGCCAATCGGGGCCCCCGTGACTTTTGCTGTCTGGATTCCCACAAAGCGATCACTCAAGGAGAGAACGGCGTTGAAGATAAGAGCCGTCTGAAGAGTTGCCTAATGCCTTTGACTTCTTTGTAGCGGGGGCTGAAACGCTATCTGACAGCTGGTCCGTTTCTCTTTTTTTTTTTTTTTTTTTTTTTGGACACGTTCTTGATTTGCAGCAGACAGCATCAGCGCGCTGGAGTGTGAAACGCCCGCTGGTGAGACATGGCCAGCAAACGCACCAAACTCAACTTTGGGGGGGGTTGCGGGGGTTGGGGAGGGTGGGGGGCTTCCGCAGCAGGATCAAAAGTGACATTTAGAGTCATCAGAAATTCAAATGTCATTTCTCCTCACTCCCCACCCGAGTGCCTACAGTTATTTGGTCAAAGATACAGATCAAAGGTCACTTCTAGGCTTTGGCTCAGAGCTTAGTTAACAGGCTGGTTTTTGCCCCCAACACCATCCCACCCCCCACCCCCCCGCCGCTCGCCTAAAGTCTCTCCCAATTGCGCCAAGCTGCTCCCCTCCAGGCTCCTGCTTTGCTCTGATAAGCCCGATGCTGTTTACTTTTCTGGCTGTCGTTTAAGACGCCGTAGGAGCCGCGCACCGCTGAGCTGTCAGTCAAAGCCTATCTTCTGACACCCGTAGAGTCCACGGCAGAAATTGGATCCTTTCTTCCCATTCAGTCCTCATCCATCTACATAAGACGATGCTTTCCTCGGCGAAGAATGGGAATCGATCAGCTCCGGCTTGGTTTCAGGTGTTCGCCGGGGCTCTCTAGTCCGTCCTGCGGGCATTGCGAGGTTGCTTTGTGTGTGATCTCCTCCAGCACAGCAGGAAACAGAGGCCAGTTCAGGGGCGGGATTATCGTTTGTGACAGGAACACACCAGAGGCCCGGGTCGTACCTGGAGCGCCACGTTGATCACGCTCTCTTTTGTCATGTTCCTGTCCTGCTGTAAAAACAGCATCAACAACATTATTGTAACTTACATCAGCAATATTGTTTTGCAGTTGCATCACTGGCCACCAGACTAATGTGCATCTCCACTAACACCTGAGGGAAATCTCTCGCTGTAAACACTCTCTCCGTATATTCCCCAGTTGTAATTTTGTCTTTCTGCTGTTAGTATTTTGCAGGTAATGTAGCCGCCGGCTGCTCCGGCTGAAAACAGCGCCGCAAAAGAGCGAAGTTGTGTAAAATACCGACTTTTAATTAAAAGTCGGCTGAAATTCGTCTACAGCTGAGAGCTACAAAGACTTTTAACACAAATCTGGAGGGCGAGAAGAAATTCAGTGAACGTTTTTGTTTTCTTCTGTATGTGTTTATTTTTGTGCTCATGAGGGAGCCTTGTTAGCACAGATGTATATTGGTGGTCAGGGTCTGGGCGCATGCAAGCAGGATTACCATAGAGTATAAAATATCTATTTAATATCTATATTTATTGGAAAATATGGTGGAACAGTTAATAATATGAGAAGATGTGAAGACAAATGCACTAATAGATTGTATTTTCAATCAGGTTCAGTCCTGTTTGTCCCTTTAACGGACGTTCAGCAGCACTGGAGCCTCTCACATGGTGTTTTGTGGATTAAAAATGCAGCGACAGGGAGATTGTTTCACCAAAGAGGATTATTTAATGTAATTCTTTAATACTGTGAGCAACCAAAGTTCACATTCATACTACGCACGAAGTGAGTTGTTGTGCAGGGCTTTGTTATCGCCACGTTTCATTATTCTGTGTTGTGACGCGTCCAGTTTTTCTGGGAGGGTGGGGGTAATATCTTGAGTTGTTGTGAAGGTTACATTCTTCTTCTTCTCTCTGGTCGGTCGCCTTGGTAACCTGCCTCTGTTTGTGTGCTTTCTTCATTATCTACAATCTGAACTGCATCCATTTCAGTCAGTCATCATCTGGGTCTAAACCCCTTTTCTCTGAGGTTTTTACCTTTAAATTTGAAGGGTGGTACAACTCAATTACATTTCTGATTGTGCACATCTGAGCTTGGACCGCAATGTCAGAATGCTTTTTCTGATGCTTGTGGGAAAGGAACGAGGCATCTTGCACTCCCCGTTTAAAGAATAATCCCTGTTTACCATCTACATCTTAACCTTCGTCCTCCTGTAATATCTCGTTTGTTCTCATAAACATCATCAGGGATGCAAAATAACTACATTTAATCTTTGCTCTCAAGAAATCTGTTTAATTACCAAAGTCGTAGCAGCAGGTAACCTTGGTTTCCTCCAAGACTGCAGCTGATTCGTGCTAACTTGCAGCTATGGGGCTATAGGGGGTTATTTTTAGACGGAGGATTATGGCCTCTTTTCAACACTTTAATGGTAACAGTTTAATTAGGAATACATTTTCTTTGTTAAGTGGAGCCAAACAGACTCAAAGGCACAAACAAGCTGTCAAGACTATTTTGACAAATACTTGTGTAAAGGAACTCAGCATAGTTTCCTACTAGGACTTAGTTTATGCAAGTCCCGTCCTTAAATCTGTGTAGGGAAATAGTTTGGTGCACAACTGGGGCACAGCTACTTGATATGCAGAGCTTCTGAATGCAACCTTTCATGCACCTCCGCCTCATGATACCTCCGCTGTTATTTCCTCTTGATCCACACATGTTTACTCGCACCTTTCTGCATATGTACCTGCATGTCAGAGGTTTGCAGCCGCAGCGCTTCTATAAATGGCGCCTGAGAAAGCCTCAGCGACGCTGCGGCGACAACAACACGGGCATCACGTGCCTGTGTGTGTGTGTGTGAGGTGTCCAGGCGGCCCAGCTGCATGACTGATGGTGGTCCCATTGATTGCTCCCAGTCTTTGGGGCTTCCAGCCAAGATTGGGCCTTTGGCCAGGAGCAGCTTGGCCCAGCTAATCTGTCACCAGGCCGGCCAGAGCAGGCTTCGTAAGCTCCATCGACCCGTGAAGCCTACATGCTGTGTGCTAAAGCCCATCCTCCCTCACCCCACTGCCCATTAGCTGTGGTGCTTTAATCTCCCGCTATCTGTCTCCGTGTCAACCAGTCAGAGATTGATTCATTACGAGTTTTCTTTGTTCGCAGACGTGGGTCAAACACCTCCATCTGCATTTTTTTACCGCTGCAGAAATGCTACTGTTCAGTTGTTGGAGACCTGTGCGTGTGTGTGTGTGTGTGTGCGTGTGCTTGTATGTGTGTGTGCGTGAGCTGCACTGCAGAGAAAAAAAAAATTCTAATGTTTGATATCTTGAGGATATTTAATGTGTTCTCCACCTCTGTGTGCAGCACTGTGTCGGAAGAGGAGTCCGAGATCTTTCTGAGCCCCGCGGTAACGTACGGCCCACCAGGCCTCGACCTGTCCTGTCCGATAGCCATGACCGTAGCCCATTGTGCGGAGGTCGCCACCGATAATTGGACAATTCGACTGAAACGGCAAGCCCAGGACAACAAGTGGGAGGTGAGCCACTTAACTCTCTGGCCCCACACTCACACAGCATCTCAAGGCACACTTTAACCAGCCACGGGAATATCAATGCGCAGCGCTGAACCCACCGCGACTCACTTTGATGAAAAATTTTCATCCCGCGATGTAGTCATGCAAGTGCGGAGCCGATTTCAGGGTTGCCAGCTCAGATTCATCAGTCTGCATAAGACGCAGCCTTTCAAGCTCTACCTCATTCTGTCGTACATCCAGAAGGAAATGTGAGACCAATGCAGATGATGGAGATTCTCCATTGGAATTTCATGTGTCTGTGATTTCTGAATTGCCGCCGTTCATAAACGTAGCAAGCATCATTTGCATGATGGTAAAAAGGAAAACAGAACTATGTTGGTATTGTTATTACCTCTATATGAAATTCTTTGAAAGTTGTGCAGCTCAGTTCAGTACACTGCAGTCCTAATGTTCTCTTCTCCTCATACTGGGAAAAATGTCCCTGTAATTGTGTTTCCACTGGTTTGTGGTCAATAATACAATGTCCTCATGTCCACTACCCTAGACTTAGATCAGATTTTATTTGATATATTTCATATTAAACTCCTGTTCCTGCCTGTTCTAGTGCTATTTTCTTTCTCAAATAGCATTAGAAGCCTCTGTGACGTCACTGTATAATAATTCCTGGAGAGCCCAAAAGATTATATCTCCATTAATACGAGTCCAGTCTACGCCTAATGAAATGCACATGAAGCAGCGGATCATATACTCACCCTGGATCGTCACCTTTGCTGCCCCCTCTTTGGGTTTGAATAGTCTCAGACACACTGCAGATCCTATTAAAGCCCGGAGTTTCATTATTTCACACAAAGCGTACATGAGAGCTGAATATTATTGAATTTGGGTCTTGAGAATATAGCCAGTGGTGCATTTTAATGAATTAAATACGTTTAATATCCTCCTTTCAGAACAAAAGTGCACAGTCTAGGTGATGCTAAACTAAAATAGTGCAATTCAATGTTTTAATCCAGTAACTATCTGGTAAAAATTACCCCGCAGAGTGCGAGGGAGTGGTGGACGCATGTTTTTTTCTCTATAATGACTGAAAAAGTGATAATTTACTCCCGAAAATAGATGTTGAACCCTTTAAACACAGCTGTTGTTCCAATTAGCCGGAAAACCTGTGGTGTCTTTAGACAAACACACATAATCTAAAAGCTGCTTTTAAAAAGAGCCGTGCCCTTATGACTAGGAATGCCTTTAGCTCCAGTCTTCCCATTGTTGCTGTCGTTCTCCCAGTAAAAAAAAATCACATCTCTGGAAGCCCCTCAGCTCCACCCAGTAGGGCCTTGTCAAGACATCCAACTTCAATCCAAACACCCGGCGTGGCTTTTCACAGCAAAGGCAGACATAGCTGTGGTGCTCTTTTAATGTTTAACTAACCTCATCAAAAAGCTTTCGGGACCTCATCTTGGCAGCGTGACCCCCCGCGGCCGGGGAGTTTGCGTGACCTTGGAGCGCCCGTGGATCTCTCCCAGCCCGGTCCTCTCGCTCCGTGTGACATTTACACAGATGTAATTTGCCAGCAGCTATGTTGCACAAAAGGAGGCTATCAAAAGGCCGATCGCTGATGGCAGCTCCGTGCCATCCCAGACGCGGAGAAGAGAGGAGCCGGAGAGGGAGGAGAGATTTTCTCCATGACCCGTCTCTGTCAGTGTGAAATAATGAGCTCTTTATCTTAGGACGGATGCTCTCTCCAAACCTAATCTCTCAAATTAGTAATATAATGGAAGATGGAGGTCTTTCTCCCTCTCCGTCTTCCTTTCTTTCCCCCTTGCTCCATCTGCCTCTCAGTGCCATTCCCATTAAGGCTTGCACTTTTGTACCGCTGGAGTTTGACTCCATCATTCCTCCCCGCCAGGCAGCCGGGGATGAGCTATGCCACGGAGATCCTTCATGTCTGCTGCAGCGCTAATGGGGGAGGTTTAAGAATCCATGGGCCACTAAATTACACAGCGCTCCCTTATATGCTGCAGTCGGACCATATGCAGGGGGAACCTTCGGGTCACAGTTATGTTTCATCCCTGATTTATTGCAGATTGAGCGCGAGATGACGAGCCATTGGCTGTCGGATACGACTGCACCCCCCGCTAATCCATTTTGTCAGTGTTGCTGTATCTCCATCTGTTTAGCGAGATGTGTGATTATTCCTTTGGCTCGCGTTCAGGTCTGCACAGTTCCCGCTTCCTCGGTCCGTGGCCACGGCGAGTTTACAGTGTCCTCTCCGCTCTCCGCGCCTCAATGTGACGAAGCCGGTCGACCCTGTTTACGTCAAGGTTAAGTTATTCAGAGATCAGGGATCCAGTCGACCGTTCCCACGTTGTTGCTGGCTGAAAAATGTGCGCTTCCTGAATTTCAGCGGAAGAATGCGGTGCGTAATTCAGGCCGCCTTTCACACACGTCACCGGTGAAAACGATACCTTACGCAACAGAGCGTATGCTCACATCACCTCTGAAAGACTATCTCCCCCTCAGTCAAAAAAAGAAAAAAAAAAAAAGCCTGCGCAGTAATTGAAATGTTAATTGTGATTCAGTTTGCTCTGATCTACTGTGGAGATCTGGCTGCTGAATCCTCAAATCCAGACATCTTCAGAGTAGGTGGCAAGATCCCCGGAGGGTCTCGCAGCAAAAACATGCTGCTTCTGTTCTGGATGAACTGACAAAGCAACCTTAATCACACCCTGTGTGGAACTAAAGAGCTGGTATGTTTGTCTCAGTCCGTCTAAATTCATCTAATGTTGGGGAGCGTGCGTGTGGACCTCCCCTTTATGCAGGTGAAGCAGGAAGTCAGGGACCGAGGCCTCTATTTGCAGAAACCACTGAAATCAAGCGACAACCGGACAGAAAAGCACAACGAGAGAGTCAAAAATGAGCCTTCCCGCTTGGTGACTTAAACCCGGTGCTCCCCCCCCCTTTGCAGGAAGTGATGTCAGTGGACGAGGAGAGCACGTCCTGCTACTGTTTACTGGAGGCCAAAGGGTGCCACCTGCTGCTGGAGCAGCCGGGTCGTTACGCCTTGGTCGGGGCGCCGACGAGCCCCGATGCAGCCAAGAGGCTGAGGCTGGCTGTGTTCGGCTGCCCGGACCCCGGCGGGCCCCTGGGCTTCAGCCTCAGGGTGTACTGCGTTGACGACACGCCTAACGCATTTCAGGTACGGCTTCTTTTCTCATTTTATCTGATTTGTTGCATGTTTTGTCGGGTTGTAGACTCGGATATCAAATATTTACGCTTTTGCAACTGCAGCAAATCGCTGCTGATCTCCTCGTAAATATGAGGCCCAATCCCACTAAAGGAGCCTGATAGCATTCCTCCGTTCGTGTCGAGATGTGCCAAATTTAATAGCAGTCAAGTTAACTCAATAGCCGCCCTGACATTTTCCTTTTTAAAAAAAAAATGCAAATGCCAATGTGGCAGCTGAGCCGAAGGGGAAAGTCAGCCCATCAGCAGATCTCAGTGAAGTCTGGACACAGGCCCCTCGGGCCCGTGGGGAAGCCGTAAAGTACACATAATCACGGTAATTTGATCGCCAGATTTAGTGGCGCAGACCCCGGCCGTGCCTGGAAGGAGCGGCGGCTGCGCTTCTCTGCTCGGTGACATCACCGATGGGAGAAGTTTGACGACGAGAAGACGAAGAGAGGCTTTTAATTACAAAGACAACAGATGCTCTAAGGCTGCCTCCCTGCCCTCTCTGTGCGTAATTGAATTTGCTGTCTGTTAATTAATGGCGTCGCACTGGAGCGAGCTCCGGTTCAGAACTTAGTTTGGCGGAGGTAGCCATGGCTACTGACCCGCGCCGCCATTGGCACGGGCGCAGGAACGTACGCGAAGAACGAGGAATCGGACTTTTGTGCCCGCCGCCCCTCCATCAGTCGAGCGCCGCCGTTTGCCTATTCGTGCTTTTTTTGTTCCCGCCTTGGCTCGCTTTTTTTTTTTTTTTTTTTTTTTGATTCTCACGACAATTAATTTCCCGTCTGCCCCCGCAGCCGGAATTGATCAGCTTTGAAACAGCCGCGTGCGTCTTCCCCAACCTCGCGCCGCGCTGCGAGGAAAGATAAGCTGCACGCATATAAAACCCCACCAAGCCACTGTGGAGACGTAATGTTGCATCCCGCCCGACGCAGAGACGTTATTGTTTCCTATAGATCCAGGAGAGGAAAAAAAAAAATAATAATATTATTGGAAGCAAAAAGCAAGAAAATGCAATACTGGCCTCAGTCTTTGGATTTTTTTTTTTTTTTCTGTTGTGTGTGTCGAGCAGAGGTGGCTCTTCGGAGCCGTTGGACTCTTCGAGGCCAATCACCGTGGATGCATTTCAAAAAAAAAAAAGAGGGATAAAAGCTTGGGAATGCGCGGCATGCCACTGGGCTTTTATTGTTCCATTTACATCAGGGTCACAGTTTCTCTAAATGTGCTAAGAGCACCAACAGATAAAAGTCGAAGCTCCCAACTCAAGGAAAACAATTACTGGAGCCTCCATGTGAGTGTGTGAGTGTGTGCATGTGTGAGTGTGTGTGCGTGCATGCGTGCGAATGGTTTGTTCATTTCTCTCGGTGCAATCCCAGATCTGGTTGCGCAAAATGTATCATATCCTGTGAAAATGACTTGGACCGCGATATCTCCAGCACTTGTAGGTCAAATATTTATCTGCAAAATGCCCAAAATACAGATTCTGTCGGACGTTTTAGTCGAAAGACGTTCAAATATACATGCAGAAGCATTTCCTGCGCGAGATTTCGCAAGTTCGCATCCTTTCTGAGTCACCTGTCAGCCAGTGAAGCTGTGATGTGTGAGTCCTTCTGAAGTCTTTACTAACCAAACACCCCTCACCCCCTCACCCCCCCCCGTCTGTCACCAGGAGGTGGCGGTGGGCGAGCGCGGCAGGGGCGGGCGGCTGCTGGAGGAGCCCACCACCATGCTGTTCAGGGCGAACGCTTTCAGCCTCCAAGTGTCCATCCAGGATGTCCCGCAGTTACTCTGGAGCATCAAGCCTTTCACCACCTGCCAGGTCGGCCCCTTTATCACTAATGCGCCGCAGATTTCGCCGCGTTTACTGCGTCTGGGTCGAAGGAAAGGGGGGGGGGCATCTTTTTAGATTCCTCTTTTCCATCACTTCAGCTCTCTCCTCTGCTGCTTGCTAACTTGGTCATATATCAAAGCCAAAGGACAGCAGCAAGGACACAGCGGGAGACCACCGCTCGCTATCTCACCCCCACATACACACTCGTGATGTTAATTATGACTGCCAGCCAGGCACGAACATCTCATAGATTTCTGGCCGGGGGGTTACACGCCACATGTTCTGTCCTGCCCTGTGATGTTTAGACCACCAATAACCTCTGATTAAGCAGAGGTAGCCGAGCGTGGCGCTTCCCGAATCCAGACCAGGTCATCTCTGAGAGTGGTCCTCTGACTCCTCCCTCCCCATGATCCATCCCTCTTTTTGCCCCCCCCTCCTCTTTTTTTTGGGTGGTATGAAACGGCTCTTCTTCTGTTGTGCGGCTGCTTTCGGGGAGCGGAGTTCTGCGTAAATTGAGACAACGCTGTCCTAATTCCATAACTGTGTTTGCCTCCCTGATTAAACATTTACAGGTGCGGCGTGTTCGGGAATATTAAGGATCCCAGGACGAGGAAGAGGTCCTGAAGATATGAACGGGCTTTTAAAAAGTTCCCTTTAGCGCAGAATGGCTGAGAAACCTGAGATTGTTATGGAGCGGTTTTGAAACTAATGATTGCAGTTAAGGTAGCCATGCTGTGGGCCAAGTTAAACTCATTATTTCTCCCAGACAACATTAAGTAAACTGTTTAATTTAATACATATCTTCAGCTATTTCTGGGTACGTCTCACCCTGGAGGTCTCTAAATGTTGTTTTGTTCTGGCAGGTAATCTGTCTGATGAGTTAATATCATTGACTGTCTAACAAGGGGCCACCTTCAGTCTTAGCCAATCACACGAGCGTTGGACACCCTCTCAGTTGACACCCGTGCCCTCCTCCGCCTCACCCCCCCTTGTTCTCCCTCTCCCATTCGTCCCTGGCCCCCCCGCAGGAGTTCTCCTTTTCTCAGGTGTGGGCCAGCGGCCGGCACCCCCTGCAGTGTGCCTTCTTTTTGGAGCGATACAGCCACTCGTCATCGCAGCTCTCCTGCAAGATCAGCGTCCGGCAGGTCAAAGGCGACGAGCAGATCCTGCAGGTCTACACATCCGTCCTGGAGGTGAGCGGCGGTCCTCGGCTTCTTCCATCACACTGCTTCCTCTCCGTTTAAATGCTTCTGGAGCGTCTCTCGGACCTTCCCGCGGAGATCCCACGGTGCCCTGATTCCAGCCCTCTTCTTCTCCTCTCCTCCTGCTGCTAGAATGAAAAGGCGGCGGTTCCCTTTTTCTCCCAGTCAGACTGCACCGTCACCTCTCAAACGGGGTCAAGGGCCTTTAAAATCCCCCTGTCCATCCGCCAGCGGATCAGCGCCACCTTTGACACCGCCAACGCCAAGGGGAAGGACTGGCAGCTCCTGGCTCAGAAGCTCCACATCGAGAGGTACGAGTCCGCCGCCGCGGGCGCGAACGCGCGCCTGTTTTCGCTTCCGACGGCGTCACAACCTTAGCGGAGCGCGCCCGCGCTCTTCCATCCCATCTCGCGATCAGCCCTTTCAGTAGCGCCTGGCTGATTTTCATTCCAGATTGGAGGAGCCGCCGCCATTTTTTTTGCAGCAAACGGCGAGGTCTCGGCCCGCCGAGGGGCGAGCCTCTGGCACAAAAGTCCACCGCTTGGTGTCAGCGCTGCAGTTCTTCATAGGTCCCATCCCTCAAGCCGCCACAGAAGGCTGCGCTGGTGCGGGCTGGCGACAGCGTAGCTACATAATAATTCATACAATTACAGGGAGAAGCGCACAGTAAAGGGAAAAAAAAAAAAAAAACACTTTATTCACCGAAAACCAACCCGTGCTCTTCATCTTCCTCGTTTCTGAGGACAATTAAATGAAATATGTATGGGTTGGCTTTCATCTGAGTTTGTGATGCAGTTTTTGTATTTGATATGTAATATACATGGATAAAGTCACATGAATGAGTAAACACACAAGGAGCAGCCTGAAAATTGAATGCAAGTGTTAATTATTCAGAAAATGCGCAGCCCTTTTAGCTTAGAATTGACTTTGAGGTCACCTCCCTTTATTTTTTCTGGAGGGTTTATTGTTCGGACCGTAATAATTAACACGAATGGTCTGATTGAGACTCTTCGTGTAGAATGCAGGCGGATTAGAGCCATGTGTGCGTAATGGCGAGTCGTTGAGGACGACCTTCACATTCTGGGTCAGAGGGCCTGAATTCTGTTCACGTCACCTCGTCACACTTGCAGCCAGACCTGACGATCAGCCAGTCATATCCTGAGATCACCCCTGGCAACAGCGGCTGTAATGACTCCAGACTCTGACCTGCTGCCTCCTGACGGTCAACAATGAGCGATACGGCCCGATGATTGATGGCCTAACAGGCATCCGTCTGCTGGCAAACGCGCCGCTTGCTCGGGCTCAGACACGGACAGATGTCTCAGGCTGTACACGGGAGTCGATAATGGAGCCGTGAAGTTTCATCTGTCACATCAGCGCTCGGTCTCCAAGCTGGAGAATTGTGGGCAGAACAAGAAACTCTGAGCTGAGTGATTCATAATTTAGCCAAAAAGTCTTAAAAACAAACATCCAATGAGCGAAAGACGAGTTTTTATAAATATTTCTCTGTATTCTGGAGAATATTGCCATTGCAAAGATGGAAGGGAAAAGAATCATGTCATTGGAATGAAACAGCGCCCTCTGTTGGACGTGTACAATCACAACAGCAGAGGGCGGAACAGATTTTTATTAACCTGTTTTACTACTTTGGAGCCGACATAAAATTCTTTATATTTTATCATGTAACCCTAAAACACTCTAGAGTATTTACACTTTTGTTAAATGTTGTGATTTAGAGTCGTCATTGCAGCGATGACGTCATCAGGCTTGGCTCTAATTTGGCCTGTGGTTGAGTTCAGGGTAAAGGACATCGACAGTTAAAAACTTGGAGAATTGATCTTAAACTAAACTTTAGTGTTGCAGTAGGCATCGATTTAATCAGCCCTTAAAATCAGTTGCAAACTGGGATGTTTGAGTGTTTTTCCACGCTTGGTTTTTGTGATTTGCTTCCAACTGCCTCACAAAAGTCTTTTCAGACTTTGTCTCCGTGTCATCGTGAATGCCAGGCACGCTCGGCAGTAATGAATGAACTCGCACTCATCCGATATTTCTCCTGGCTCGTAGGAACCTGAGCTACTTTTCATGTCAGGAGAGTCCATCATCGGTGATTCTGAGTCTGTGGGAAGCCCAGCACCAGGACTCGGGGGACCTGGACTCTCTGGCGAGTGCCCTTGAGGAAATCAGCAAAGTCCAGTCCACCCGGGCCGCCGCGCTCGACTGCAGCAGGGACGAGCGGGACTCAGAATTTGCAGATCTCGGGTAGGTCGGGTCAAGCAGAACAGATGAGACAATGGCAAGCCCTTACTGCATGAAGACTGACGATGAGGAGGAGGATGAGAAAGACACGGCGAAGAGGATGGCAGGAGCCTTCGGAGTTTGACTGTTACTATAGTAACATCTCAGCTAAACCAAATAGCTCACTCAGACAGACGGAATCACGGAACCCCGAAAGAGAAAATCGCGGGAACAAATGTGAAGGGACTCAATGTTGTAACTGTCCAGCGGCCGTCTCTGAAGCTGAAAACCTGACAGAGGAGGAGAGGAGGAGGAGGAGGAGGTGGAGGGGAGGAGGAGGAGGGGGAGGAGGAGGAGGAGGAGGAGGATGGAGACAGACCGCCAGCCAGGCTGCTGCTGCTGCTGCTGCGACCTTCATCAAACGTGTTGCCATTCGCCCCTCAAAAGACTCGTCCGGGCCGGCGAGATGCTTAGTGTTCTGTCATTATGCTGTCCTTTTCTTTTCAGAGCTTCTTTCTTTTACCGCGCTGTGTCTCAAACGGTGTCTCCGAGCTACAGGGTCCAGAAGATGCCGCTCGGTTTAAGATTAAAAAAAGAAAAAAAAAAGGAAAAAGAGAGAGAGAGAGAGAGAAAAAAAACAAATGACTGTAAAGATGCTCGGCTTTACGAAGCACGCGAGAAGAGGCCTGACGTTAGCGCCTCGGTCTGCAGGAGAGGATGACTTACACCTTCAGATCATCTCGGCTCTTTTGATGGAAAATAAATAATCTGCAGGGTGATGAAAGGCACATGGCTTCAGACAGCTGATGGATGTGTGGCTTGCCTGGAGCCATCACACTTGAACAAAACGATCCTTTTCTTTGCTCCACCTGCCCCTAAACTTAATAAAAGTGACTTTGTGCTGAACTCTGGTCTGGAATCTCTCTCTTTAATGCGTTCCCGTCTTGAAAAGAAGACCCGTGCGCAGTCGCCCTCGCTGGAGCCTGCGAGATCCGCGGTGCAGCGTTGGCGCTTTCGATGGTTTTATTTCGTCACCCCGGCTGAGCAGAATGCGAGCGGCGCCTTGAACTGCCCTCAAACATGCATGGCTGGATCCCGCTCTTGACCCTCGACAGAGAAGTAAACGCTAACAGCAGTTACAGCTCTTTTTATGTGTTTGTTTTAGAAGAAAACGAACAGGAAATCTCACCCTGCTGTTGTGGTGCCCCCCCCGGTTTTGGTGAAATTCAACACCACCACCCCCCCCCCACCCCCAAAAAAAAAGAAACCTCATTTGGATTCTGCCTGTGATCCAGCTGTTAATCAAGAATTTGCACATTCTCTTACGACAACAGATCAGATCTGAAATGAACCTTAACGCATCCATCGTCATGCTACGGAATGACTTCATTCCCAAGATGATAATCAACCCAACGGGAGCTTTAAATCTCTCCAAGTTGTTGTATGTTGCTTGTTTCATCACGGTTTCTCTGCTTTGGTTGGCACTCGCTTCCCCGCCTT
Source organism: Lagocephalus sceleratus (assembly GCA_911728415.1). Classification (NCBI taxonomy): domain Eukaryota; kingdom Metazoa; phylum Chordata; class Actinopteri; order Tetraodontiformes; family Tetraodontidae; genus Lagocephalus; species Lagocephalus sceleratus. The sequence continues at coordinate 3,561,260 of CAJVRN010000148.1, forward strand.
CGCGCGGTGCCAAGCTTGACGAACATTTGGTGTTAATCTTTCCGCTTCCCGCACAAAAATCAAGCCCGTTCTCGTGTTTATAAAGCTCCGAAGGGATGATCTTTCCAGCGGGAGAGAAACATTCCCGACTGCGACCGCAGACGCGTATTTCCTTTGACAGTTGAGGTTGGTGGAAATCCTTTATTTTTCGCGACTGTCCAATAATCCAGGCTCTCATCTGTCGGCAAGCTTTTGTCCTCCCGTTTATATGGATCAAAGAACGCCGGGGCGTGAAAAGTCGGCGAGCGTGGAGCCGAATCTCCGCTATCTGCTGAAAAGGTCGCGCCGTGAAAAGGTCAAGTTACCGAATGCATTCGCGCCTCGCCGGAGTCACGTGACCGCCGCGGCGCTCGATGGAGCTCTGATCTGGAACTGGGATCTTTAAACGCCGCGTTTTGAACCGGCTGCCGTTGGTCTCTGAAGTCCGCTCCTATTCATCGCCCGACGTGAATGCGACAGCTGGATCGCTTGATCGCCGCAGTTAAAAGTTAAACGTGGATGACACCCCCCCCCCCCCCCACCCCCTGCTGTGCACTAGCTCTTGTGCCTTAAACACCAGGACCCACCTATCCTAGCGCTCGGTGCGTAAAATCCCAAATTCGTGAGGGAGATTTTCCCTCTTGTGTGTGTACTGGTGGCCCAGCGGGTGTCCAGTTTGGCCTCGCCGTTGTGGACCAGCGGCTCTAGGCCCCCGCCTGACCGTGGCGTGCCTTGAGGGGAGCGCCCGCTCACGTGGACTGGCGCCCGCGGGCCTCCGCCAGTGTGATGCGCCGGTAGTATTTCTCGAGCTTCTCCATCTTTGTTCTGTCGGCATGCGGCAAATGAAAACTGAATGCGTGGGAGGAGCGCAGATTGGAACCCTGTAAAGCAGTCGCGGCTGCCGCGGGCCGCTCGGAGGTGCGTGTCCGGCACAGCGGGGCGCAGCAGAGGTGGGTGTGGTGGGTCACTGTCACGGATCCAGGATCCCATCTAAAATAATGGCAGAGTTCGGTCACGGGACGTCTCAGGACGTCGGACTTGCTGGGAACGCGCTCCTCTCGGTCCTTTCTCATTTGGGGATCGCAGCTTCTTCCCATTAACCGTGACCCCCGACAGAGACGGTGTTGCTCTTGGAAGAGAGAGCTGTTGCCTCTCTCAGAAGGGAGAAGTTGAAAGGCCCGACTTATTACCAGCAGCGTATCCCACTGATGGATGATCACTCCCAGAGCCCGCTGCCTCGCAAACAAAAAGTGAACTCGGCAGGAGAACGGAAAATGACCTCCCACGTGGCCCCCGCCTGCCCAGCGATTCCCCTCTATCTGCAGATGCATCTGAGCACCGGCGCGACCAGTCAGCACTTTTCTGGGTCGGCAGCAAGGCGGATAAATCACTTATGCATAAAAGTCAGAAATTCCAGCTGTGCACGGGGGGCCAGTTTGGGATCAGAGCGCCCAAAAGGCGTCTGTCTGCTGTTCTGGATTAAGGAGAAGTATAGAAAAAGATGGGATTTCTTTTGAAGAGAGCAAACAAACAGGTGCTCCAGCGCACATACACACCCCCCCCCCATCTCTCTCTCTCTCCATCTTTATGGTTTGGAGAAAATGAGATGTGACGGTCTGCTGAGCAACTGAGGTAGCGGCGGAATGTAAAGAGGCTCTAGTGTTTAGCAGGGACGCGACACGGCGACATCGCCGCGGAAACCCCTCGCGCCTTCAACGCTCCGCTGACCGCTGCTGCTACCGCTTCCTGTCTGAGAACAGGGGTGCCCTCTTCTCTGCGCACATCTGTGGAAAAACGCCGACACCTTTTTTGATTTATACAAGCACATAAATATTTTATGGACCCTGCTGGGGCGCGTTATGCAGCCTTTTTTTTTTTTTTTTTTTTTTTTAACGTTCTTGGCAACAAGTTTCAAAACTATCCAGTTTCCAAAGCTGTCAATTTAAGCATTCCTGCAGATATCGAGCATTGTAAATGAAATCCAGGGCCCCTGCTAACTGTGCCTCGGACCGTCTGAACAGAATGGGTTTTATCGTGCACCATAGCTTCAAAACACTCCCGTGCACTCACCTGTGCATTGATGCATTTCTGTAATCGACCCTGTCTTTCACCTGAGGGTGATTGACCTTCACATCAGTCTCCTCCTCTCTCTCTCTCTCTCTCTCTCTCTCTCTCTCTCTCTCTCTCTCTCTCTCTCTCTCTCTCTCTCTGCGAGGGAAAAGCCGGATGCAACTTTTTTTTTTTTTTTATTCCTCAAACTTTCTCCGGCCTGCGGTCCACAGCTCTTCCGGCCGTGTTCATGTTCGGGCCCTGCTGCGATGATGATGTCATGCGCGTCCCTCACCAACAGGCTATCTTTACGATCTGCGCCGCTGTGGACAAAATAGAAAACAATGAAAAGCAGATTTATTGGTCAGAAGCGATGACAGTTTGAGGCGACGGTTTATTGCTTTATCTTTTAAGTTAAGTTGCTTTTTTTTTTCCCAGCAGAAACAACTGACCTTTGACCCCCGTTTCCCTTTTAAATGTGCTGGAATTACAGTTTAAGGCTTAAATGTATATATAATTTATACAAAGTATGTGTGTAAATCTGATTGACATGGTATATGAATATTTATTTTTATTGTTACAAGCTAAAAAAAAGAGTGAGAAACTGTAACGCTGTTGATAATCTCATTGTCCTGTCATTAATCCTTATTTTGAATCTGTACATATTGTTCTGTGTTGCAATAAAAAGGCAGCAAACGCACACGATTCACTGTTTCTAGTTTAACTTGCAGTGGTCAGAAGGCTGTTTCAGGGCCTCAGCTTCTTCCTCCAACATGGACGTTTCCGTCAGCTCGGAAATGAAGTGATCAGGAGCAGAATCAGCGACTCTGCGAGGCCGCCCGGTGATTTCAATATGTGAGAATTAGCATACAAATAACCGCACGGAAATGGAAAGTACAGAGCATGACAAATGTAAGTGAATTTTTATCAACGTTTTAAACTGTGGAGCCGTTGTCATCACGCAGAGCCGAGGGAATTTATTTTAAGTATTTGAATTTTCAAACTATAGCTATTGAAAGTGTTCATAACTGAACAGAAATAAAGTTGGAAAACATGACACAACAAATACATTTGAACAACCACTGACGGGCCACGATGATGCCCAAACCCATTCTGTTGCCCATAAAATTGGAATAACTTGTTGTCAGGCACATTCCTCTTTTTTATTTCCATTTATCACGGGTCCAGGCCCAGTCTTCCAGGGCCCCGATCCACCCAGGCTTTCTGTCCTACCAGGCAGAAGAAGCTCAGACCAAGGAAAGTGGGAAGGCTTCGTCTACTTGGTAGGACGGAAATCCTGGATTCGGCTCTCTAGGACTGGGACTGCACTCCCTTGGTCCAGACTGACCAATAAAGTTTTGTGATCTCATAAATAACTCACATTGTCACAATCATTCCAAGAGTTAAAAGATGTTTTATTCCCGTTTTATGGATCCAAGTATCTCCGTTGCCCATCAGTCTTCCATGCAGTCCCAGGAGGGCAAAGCCTATCCCAGCACGCGCTGGGTGAAGGCCAGTACAGTCTGGAAAAGTCATCTTCAAATAGTTGACTAAAATATGATTTCATAGAAGGTTGGAAAGAATTGAGAGAATTTTGTGCATTTTAAAGTTTATAATAATGACTGTGAAGGTCAGACACAAAATTAAGGCTTCATTTTTCCATTTTATTCATTCATAAAATGGTTGGTTGCTTTTTAAAGGTTCAGCATCAGTTTGTCACTGACCGAGGCAGGAAATGGCCGGAGCAGGAAATAACAGCCGAGGAAAGGCACAGAAACACACACACACACACACACACACACACACACACACACACACACACACAGGGAGCCAACAACAGTCCAGCAAACCCGGAGCAGAGCGTGGATTTACTGTACACACACGGAGCAGGACAAGACAATCAGACACAGGTGGAACAAACGTGGACGTGGACAGAACAATCGGACCTGGAAGGGAAGGAACAAAGGGAGGAAGCGTGGAACAGGAGGAGGGGAACAAATCTTCCACACACCGCAGGAAACAACAAGCAAAAAGGATAAATAAAAATATCAAACGCAGAATATAATGGGTCTGTTTTTTGTTTTGTTTTTTCAAGAACCTTTAAAGAAGTTTATCATCTGTCAACAGCTGACGCAGATCGTCACAGTTGCAGTTTTCCACTGCTTCAATCAACAGCAAAGTCCTAGTGATCCATCCCAGACAGCAGATGGAGCTGTGGGATTCCTCAGAATGGTGCTGGAGCCCAGCACAGGCGCGCACGCGTACGTGCGCAGCTATAGGTTGTTTCCATGGCATGAGACTCGCATGTGTGGCCCCCGGCTGGGTCGCGTCAGGCCTGGCACTCGGCAGCAGCTACACCCTGTCTGACAGCGCCAACTGCAGCTCAGGGCTCTCTGGGTGGGTGTTGGGAAGAGGGAGGGGGGGGTCTCTGCAGGAATTCTGATCCATTTAAAAGTTTTTAACCACTGTAGATGGCATCTGATCCACATGCAGGCTGTAAAGTCGGGCCTTTCCCACACACACACACACACACACACACACACACACACACACAGCCCCCCACCAGTTAATTGTTATCTATTTAACCTGCTCTTCCTCACCGTGTTCACTCAGGGAGAACGAGTTCAAGCCGGATGTCGCCTGTCCCGGGCAGCCATGGAGTCAGGCTGCACAGTTTCCCAGCAGGCCTCTCTGTCTCTGTCTCTGTCTCTGTCTCTGTCTCTCTATCACTCTCTCTTTCCCTCTCTCTTTCCCTCTGCCCCCCTCCTCCTCTCTCTCACACACACCCACACATCCCTGGCACAAGCGGGGCCCTCTCACCCGTCTAATTCGCCCCACCTCTCCCGCCTCTGGACAACTGCTCTGACTCAGACGGATTAAAGATGACGCTCTTCTCTCACTTTCCTTTTTTTTTCACCCTCTCTCTCTCTCTCTCTCTCTCTCTCTCTCTCTCTCTCTCTTCTTGACTTCTTTTTTTTTTTTTTTCCATGCCGGATGAAAGGCCTCCCAGACACCCACTCCATGCGCATACCATTCAGGCCAGGACACACAGGAAGTCTATGTGCTGCATGGAGAGGAGGAGGGGGGGGCAGAGGAAGGGAGGGAGGGGGGGATTAAGAGAAGAGGAGGGGAGGCGAGAGAAGGACTAAATGCGAGTCATGTGAAGCTCATGAGAACTAACCTACAAAAGATGGAACCTTGTTTTCTTTCTCCAGCTTTCCCTTCTCCTTTCTTTCTTCTTTTTTTTTTTTTTCCCAGATTCTGACTCTTTGGTCGCGCAACGTTCCAAAAAAACAAACAAAGCTCTCGGTCTGCTGCAGAGTCCTCGTCCACGGGGGACGCGCGCCGCCGCTAAACGCCAGAAGGTTGGCGAGCCCAGCCAGCCCTCCCGCTCTTTCGGCTGGCGGCGGCGAAGGCAGAAGGCCGAGCGTCGGCCACCAGGAGACCCAGAGGCTCCAGAAAGTGGCTCCTCTGCCTCTGTTCCATTTACTTATGAGATTAGCCACAGCCTAAATTTACCGTGGAACTGTGAATAATTGCATCACATGGAATGAAGTGCATTTGCCCCTTTTCCATGGTGTGTGTCTGTGTGCGTGTGTGCGTGTGTGCGCGTGTGTGTGTGTGTGTGTGTGGTGGGGGTGGGGGTGCTCGCAGGGAACGGCGTCACGTCGCATGCTTTGAATTACTGTACGTTTGTGGCTGGTAGCAGTCTGCTGCTAACTGCAGCCCTGCCAAGTTACGTCCTCAAATTCCCGCTTGCTTGTCTTTTTCCACTTCTCCCCGGCTCGCATGTGCGCAAGCAGCTCCCCGTCTCCGCGTCTCGGGCCGCCCGGGCGCACCGAGACAGATCCGTCTTGTTATTTATCCATTCCATAGAGTATTTACAACACCCACACATTCCTGTTTTCAGCGCTCGCTAACACAGATTTGTTGACACGGTTCACCGGGCAGCTAATCTTTACGACCCTGCCGACTGAAGCCCGCCTTGTGTCGAAAAGAGGCTTTAAAATCGTGATAAAATAAAAAAAAAAAAAAAAAAAAAAAGAGTCAGGTGACTGATCAGGCCACACTGCAGTAGCTGGATCTTTGCCTCGGAATGCCCGCCCCCGCGAGACGTCGTGCCCAGGTGCTGCCATGGAAAGTCCTGGTGACATCAGCGCAAAGGTTCCAACAAAGGCGAGCATTCCTCGATGGTGAGCCACCACAACCAGGCTTCAACCGGACAGAGCCTGTCAAAAAGCTGCCCCCACACATACACACCCACACACACACCCACACACACACCCCGCCAGTTATTATTGTAAAAAAAAAACAAACAAGGGGCCTAATGTGATAAGTGAGCAGAGGTGAGGCCGTGATAGACAGCTGTTGATGTTCAGAGTCTCTATCTCTCTCTCTCTGTCTGCCAAGGGGGGGGGTGCTCAAGTACGGGGGTTCGTGCAAATGCCCCGCCCTCGTCTTGATGCCAAGGTCACCTGTCGTAGAGAACGCTGAACACTGATGCTGCAGCGCTGGTGAGCAAAGTCCAGCCCAAAAGGTATCGTATCCTCACACCTCCACGTCTGTCACACTGACTCCGGCATGGAGCAAAGTACAACAGTTTTAAGCAGCAAAAAAAAAGAGAAAGGAAATACTCAGGTTATCACAAAGTGCACGAGGGTACTTCAGCAGGCCTCGGTACTTGAATAAGTGTACTCGGTCACATTCCTCTCCTGTCGTGAGTAAACACCTCCAGGGTCACGGCGATGATCCCTCAACTGGATTCCTTTAACGTAAGTAAACAATATAAATGTTATTTTGTTTCACACAAGAACTCCTCCACAATTTGTCTCGACTTCCGGACTTGTCACCATTATTGTTTTAAAGACAGCGGGGAAGTCAATGAACTAGATTTCGAGCCCCTTTTTTTAAAAAACGACCTTTCAGCTGTTTGGACAACGAGCAAACAGCCTGTTCTTCGGTTGAGGGACGAGAGCAGTCCTTCACTGGTCGTTTTAGCCACTTAAGGTGAAAGGATGAGCTCCACACGGTCAGATTTTATTTATTTTATCTGAAATGCATCAAAAACAGGCCGGTGTCCAGAGCGTTTCTTGAGAAAGCGCGGCTGGAGCCGATGGCGGCGAGACGGTGGCGGCGGCGCTCCTGCTTTATTGCTCATTCGCAGTTGGAGGAGACCGAAGTTCTGAGCTGCGGGCTTGAGGTCAGCCCCATTTCTTTGATGAATACTGAGGATGTGGGTGATTTTAGTCTGGTGGGGTCGTAAATTGACCGTGTAAGGCCCCTGGCCGCACGCCGGGGAAGGGGTCCAGGGGAGGGAGGGGGTCGACGATAGAGACCTCGGGGCCTGTAGGGAGGTGGGGGGGGGGTGTGCAGCAGGGCCGACCCACATAGCGGCGTAATCTTTATTGTTTTTTATGATTTGTATAAAGATTTAGTGGGGGGGTGTGAGTGCTTGTTTCTTTTTTTTTTTTCAGTCCGTCTCACCAGGTCGAACTCTGCCCGTATTTAATTAACCCCTTTCCACCTCCCATTTAGGAAGCGTGCCTTCCTTCCCTGTCGTGTTGATTTAGCCCACAGGTGAACCCCACATCCTGAGGCCGCCCCACCGGGGGGGGCAGTGCGTCGGTCAGACTGGACCATCATACACTGAACACCACAAATCACTTTTATGCGCGGCTGCCTTATTTATCATCTACATCAGCACCTTCCTCATCTGGGTTCAATGATTCCCACATATGCTGCCGCGTTCCCGCTCCGCACGTGCGTGAGAACGAAGAGGAGCCCCGGGTGGACCACCCCCACCCCACCCCCCCCACCCGCCCACCCTCCACCTCAGTGTCTTATTCATGTGAGAGAAAGGTAAACACCATAATTAACTTCTCTGTCAGGCCTCGGCCCCTCAGCTCAGCACATTCGCGCCGTGACCTTTGAACTCCGAACCGCGATGCTGCAGTCAGGGCCTGACCCCCCCCTCCCCACACCTCACACCACCACAACCACCGCCACTACCGGCTGTTGTCGCTCTCGCAAACGAGACATCTAGGGTGCAAAGGCTGTGTCTGCATCAGGCTTCTTACTGTCCCAGGATGGGTCGTATCTGATAGCGCTGAGAGGTTGTTGTCCTCGCCGCCTGTCTCCGCTCTCTTTAAAGAATGTGCCTCTGTTTTTGCACAACTTCCTGCCCTGTTTTCTGTCATGAATAGCTGTCAGGTGGTTTTTCTTTTTTTTTTTTTTTTTTTTTTTTTTTTAATCCCCCAATTTCACAACAAAATCTTATTAAGGGCAGCAAATTCGGGGAAACAGCAGAGCGCGTTCCAGGCTTCTATTAAGCTTCTTTGCTCCCTTTCATTGTTTTTTCAACCTTCTGAAATCGCAAGTGAAACAATGCCCAGCAGGCATCACAAGATAAGTGACTGACGTTCAGGAAGGTTTCCCTTCCCCTTATTTTCTTCGTCTTTGTCCTCCCCAGGTCGCTCTGGAAAAAAAAAAAAAAATCATTCGCTTACACAACCCTCCATCCACCGCATCAGACATTGAATATGCAAATGACTCATTCATCACATTTTTACCTCTTCCTCACACACTCTCCCTCAAAATATGGATGACAAACTAAACTCAGTCTAATTTGTTATCTCTGGAGTCAGCCATGTGAACTCATCACCCCAGTGGCCATAAATACTTGCTTTCCGAGGATAAGGCTGCAAATATCTCAATCACACACTTCCTGTTTTTGAGCACGTAGCCAGTGACCTCTGAAGGAGAAGCACGGGATGTGATGCAAGCGGGAGATACAGATGGAAGTTTCCTCGATAGCTTTAATTGGGATGCACATGCTCAACTTTGGCAGGGCCGCATCTGTCGTGTAGCTGGAAGAGCGTTTTGTTTTGTTGTTTCTTTTGGGCGGTGCGTTCAAGATAAGACGATTAAGTCGGTCACAAAGATCCCGCAAAGCTCCTGTGACACATCCTTTCTTTAACTTTTAAAGAGCCTCGGCTCCAATTAGCTCAGCTGCATTCATCGGTTTCATGTGAGTAAACACCAACGCGGTGAGAGAAGTGTCAAGTCAGTGTTTCCTCAGCAGCTCAACAAGTCCCATCTGCTATATTTAACTCTCCGATCCATCCTTTTTTTTTTCTATTCGTGACACTTCTGTTATTCTTTCACAACAGTCGTCCTGTGACAGAACTGAAACATCAGACAGTAATTACACCAGATGTTGCGCAATCTGTCTGCAACTGTAAAAGTGTTGAGTCTTTAGCTCACTTTGGCGAAGTTTGTTTGTTTGTGTGCTTTGTAAATGACCCTGGCATCATCTAATGCAGGTTTACCCCCATCCTTTCCGCTCTTTCCTCCACAGACACACTTTAGATAAGATTTTGTCGGCAGGAACCACATTGGAGGGGTTTGTTTGTTGTTTGATGTGGTTTCAGCGGGACGGTGGAATAATGTTGTGTTGCTGCTAAATGCTGGTTTACTTTAGAGAGCTGGCTGTGACAGACTGTTTTTCAACGTATAACTCGCAAAAAGGTGGGGAAAAGTGGGTTCGCATGAGCCCACAATACATCATGGTGGAGCTGTTTGGCCAGTTTATCTTCCAAGCATATAACCATTATACCTTTAGTTTACTGTCGATATCCAGTTGAGAGTGTGGAAAATTTTTAAAAGAAAAATGAAAGAAGTCTCTTGTAGCTAGCCTAAAACCAGCTTAAAAGCCAAAGGCTGCATCCTAATGACATGGCTAGATAGGAGATATTGCAACGCTAATGACACCAATAAAATGACTAACTTGGTTTTATCTTGGTTTCCAGAATAAACATTTCCAGTGACTGGGAATTCTAGCTTCAAATTTAAAGATAATGCACCTCATATTAACGCATGAATCATTTTGGTTTGTGCATTGGTGACTTGCTTCAAGTTTAACTAAGTTTGTGCACACTTTGGAAAGTAGGACAGGATCTCGGTGTGGGCTGCAGAGCTGCAGAAAGATCCAGAAAGGTCAGCCCTTTGGATCATTAATCCGCTGGTTTTCCAGAGCTGATCCTAATCAGTTACCCATTAAATCTCCCAGTGAACTCCAATGGGTTATCCATAAATCTCATTTGAACCACCGAAATCATAAACCAGCAGATCCAAGGCTCGACATAGGCGTTAAACGTAAAGAAAAAAGAAAAAAAAACATAGCAGATCCAAGCGAAAAGGTGAAAAGCACGCAGAGAGGCTACTTAATTATTAATTAGACGTACGGCGCTCCGATTGGCCGCCGCGGTGACGTCACGGCGCAGCGCTGGAGCGGAAAAAAAAAAAAAAAAAAAGTTGTCGGCGGTTCTCAGAGCTCAGAAGAGCTGCGGAGTTCGGCGGGGTTGAGGTTCGCTCCCGGAATAAACCCTCTCCCACCGCACCAAGACCAGGTTCACGCTGGACCCCTCCGCCTTTACCCGCCTGTGACCGCCTCCCCGTCCCGCTGGTTTGGTTTGCGGCTTGTAAAAACCGGAGTTTGAGCCTTTTTTTTTTTTTTTTTTGGGGATCCTTCTCGAAGTTCTCAAGATGAGACGAGTTCGGGTAAGTGGTCCTCTTTTTTTATTAAAAAAAAAAAAACACGGCTTAAGTGTTCCCACGACTGTACTAGTTTATTATTATCACTTCGCGTCTGCGTGAAAGCGCTAAAAAATGACTTAAATCGTGTTTAATGACAAATCGGGCTCCGTTAACCCAATTAGGCTAGCAGCCCTAATGACATGCTAATGTCAGAGACCATCGCAGGAACATGTCGGCTTGTCTCGTTAAGGTGAGGAAGATCGCTTCAAGGTTTTTTTTTTTTTTTTGGAGCTGTTAAACGCTGGAAGGGGGAGGAAAAAAAATCACTGCAAGGCCATCTGAAGACGAAACAAGCCCGCATTGTCCGAGCGCTCATCATGCGCAGGAAACAACGTTGAGCCTGTTGTTGTTGATTAAAGTGTCTCCCACAAAGATCTGCCAGGTCTGATCTGAAGCCCTCCGATCCTGGGGTTGGGGGGGCTTCTTTCTGACCCCCCCCTCCCTCCCCTGACCTGTGCATGTGCCGCATGGCTCCCTCATCCAGCCCCCCGTCCGCATTCACGCACCATCTGTCCTGGATATCATGTGCTCGTGTTGTTCAGACGTGCAGCCCATGAAGGCTGCTGCCCTGTCCCAGGGATGGACCTGGCTCCGGGCGGGGAAGGGGGGCGGCTATTAATAAAGCCAGGCCTGCCCCCGCCTGCTGGGGGGGGGCCTTCGAACAAGTCCAAAGTCAGGTTTTCTGCATTTGTTTCTCTTACATTTTAAAACCAGGAATACTGGTGATAAGTCAACTCACTTCTAGTTCCTTTTGCCCCCCCCAGCAGACAGTTTATTGAACTCCCGGACCGTCACAGAGACGCCTTTTCATTCCCCGGCTGTTATTTTTTCCAACTGGCACCAAAGGCTGACATGACAAATGCTGTATTGGTCGCTGTAACCAATTTATAAAAGGTTCTTTATTTTTTTTTTTTTCTTAAGCCGAGGGTGCTGCCGATTTCTCGCTTTTAAACGGGGACGGGGGGCTTGGTGTATCAAAAGATTTGTGTACGAGGCTGCTTTACATGACAGCGAGGGTATGTGGCTCCTGGAGCTAAAGACGGCTGGTTGAGCTTGATTGATGTGCTGCGGCATGGTGTGAAATGCGACATCTGCCTTTCTTTTATCTTTTTTTTTCTTTTTTTTTTTTTTGGGTTTGCATCCTCGTTTTTTGTGTTGTCTGGTCCGAGGTTGAAGTCAACCTTCTAGTAGTTAAATCAACTTTACTTTAGCTGGTGGCAGAATCAATGTTTATCTCTTCTGCAAACCACAATACATTCTGAAGGCCTCAACAGAAGGCCCTGTTGCTAAGGGACTGCGAGGAAACTTCACCCCACCACCACTCCTCTGTCTAATCCCCCCCCCCACACACACACACACACACACCAGAGTGTACGTGCTTTTCCCTCCAGTAAACTTCCTGCCTAGTTTGCGCAGATAAGCTGATGTTAGTGGCATCAATTTACTTCTGAGAATTGTCACGCTGATGCAAACGTACGCCAGATCGGTATCTGCGATTGTTTACTGTGCGTCTGGGCTGGTTCACACAGGAAATATCTCTCCGTCTCTCGACAACGCAGACAAGGGCAGGGCCGACATTTGGGACGAGCCGAGGCCAACTCGTGTCATTGGGGACCGAGCAGCGGTCGACCGACGGGCCGCTCTGGCATTCTGCTCATTGCTGCTCTGCATGGCGACCATGTGAACCGTTATAACAGACGTGATCCGGCGGCTTAGAGAAGCCCCGAATGATGCAAGGGGGTGGCAACTAACCCGAGCATCCAACAGGTGGTTTCCATGTTTTCTGCAGGCCTGTCACACTGTACAGGCAGGTAGTAAATGTAACATCTAGAGTCTTAGAAATTGCCAAGCGGCTGCCTGTGTGAATCAGTACTGCTCAATGAACCGCTGAGTCACGAAGGGAGTGCCACCCGTTCAGGTGTGCACGCTCCCAAACCACATACCAGCACGGGCAGGTCACGGCCAACACGGGTGAGGTAAGAGGAGGCGTGTTTTCGCTCACCTGCTTATGTCAGTGGGACTCGAGCGGCTCTTTCACCTAAAGAGGGAAAAAAAAGTCCCTGCTCGGAACTCATTCCGAGAAGTATTGCGGTAACCATCCAGGGTAAAGCCTGAGCTGAGAGGTTGACGTCCCATTACGTCATGCCAGCCCTTTATCCACAGTCAGAGCAACATTCCTGACACCTCGTTCTGCTGAAAACACACCAAAAGTGACAGTATCTCTTCAGTCGGCCGTACTTAACTATAACCATTCAGGTTTGAATCAGTTGCCATAATCGAGCAAGAGTTCTAAGAGTCCTGTTGCGTTTTGAACAATTTGAATATGAGATTATGGGAATGAATATTGAACGCTGATCATTTTTGGAATGAAACAACATGGCCTCGCTTGAAGGACCGGTACTGATGACATAATCGTTTTTTTGATTAATCATAAGCGTTAGAAGAAGAATGTTGCTCAAAGCTGACTGAACCCAGTTTGATGGGATTCACAGTGGCTTTTGGAATGCAGAGTTCTTCCACTCCTGGAAATAATCCACCGCTTTAACTTTTCGCTTTTGCCGATTCCAGTCATGTTTTTTTTATTTAAACAAAAGTTGTCTTTGATGTATCTCCACGTGTCTCGCCCTACGTGTTTTGCTATGTTTTAAGAAATTAGTGTCAGATTTTTCAGTGGAGGGGAAAATGGAAGTGTGTTTAATGTCCTTCCAAGGAAAACTCTGTATTCATACTTTCTGAAAACAGAATAAAAGATAAAGTTCTGCTTGTGTCATTTTAGCTGATTAAAGGAAAGTGCAATAATTGTTGGATTATGTGAAGAATAAAAGATTTATCTGTATCCACGATGCATTAAATCAAGAACAGGGAGACAATTTTGAAGTTTAGATAAAAATAAAAATTTGCATATGTACACAAATACTAACCTGGCTAAGCAGGTTAAACATTAAAGCACGCCACCCATCATCCCATCAACTAATGTGGTTAATTATACTCTCATTTTTCTTATTGCGGCTGTGATAAATGACAGAAGATTGTTTAAAGATTCCCTTGTTCAAAGGTCAAATTATCGTTTAGCACCATTTGTTTTAGATGCAGGTTAATGCTCCCTTGATTAATTATTAAACATGGTTTGCAACAGCGCCTGATGCCTCAATTTAATGACACTTTAACCCTCTGGTCAGAAAATGGACCCGTATTTGCAGACCTGAGTCCAAAATAAATTATTGATCATTTCTTTCAGTCCTTTTGCTCTGCTATTTCAGTCATGTGGTCTAAATTTGGTCGACTTTAATGGAGCTAATGTGGTCGTCTCTGGACTGAAGTGATGGATTCCTTGATTTCTGCACTTGCCTAAATCTATTAGTCATCCTGTCTCTTTGTGCTCACTGGCTCCCCACGGCTCAGCAAAGGGTCCAGTCAGAGGATAAAGCGGCCCGGTTAAAAGCCCTCTAGCGCACAAATCTTTAAATTCAATTTACGGGTTGTTGTTCAAATTCCAGGTCCTGGCTTATCCTTCAGAAGGGTTGTGTGTGTGAGTCACTGGTGATGTATTTGTGTTCAGCGGCCGGTCCTTAGAAACCGCAGGGACTTTGACACAAACAAACGGGGAAACGTGTGTCACACTGCACCTGCTCACAACTCCTGAACCCGTCACACTTTCAATGGCGCTCTCTCTTGCAGGCATCGGAACAATAGGCCCGTTTTCTCGGGGTCAGTGCCAGCGCATGCTTGCCGGTTTCTCTCAGTTCTTCGTCATTTTAGTTTTAACCTTCCCGACCAAAACGTCACCTAATCTGCTCGTGACGGTCGGCCACACTTGACCAATCAAGAAACAGACCTCCTGAGGAAACTGAAGAATTTGTGTCATGGAGCTGCAGCTTCCCCGAGTTATAAATACCCCGCCTGGCGGATATGTTGTGGATCTAATCGGCGCGCAGCTCGGAGGCAGGGTGCTGCGGAGGGAACGGTTTGGAGCTGAACCCTGCATGAAGCCTCAGTATTGTCTCGAGCTTCCTGTGCTCCCTGAGAGGAGGGGGCAGCTGCTTTTCACACGCTCCCACACACAACACTTCACTCCATTTATTATGAGTGCCCGGGTGTCTTCTTCAGTGTGTGTACGTGTGTTTTCTGGGTTTTTTTGTTTTGTTTTTTTAAAGGAAAAAAAAAAAATCTACGATAGTGGCAAGAGTGCCACCATCTTTAAAATATGTACGTCGGGTTTATAATGATGGATGTCCCCAAGCTCGAGTGAATCTCAGATTTATTTGCCAGTGTCAGACCTGTTTCTCTTGACATAAGCAGGGTTGTACTCGTCTTCATTGTCTAACACAGAATGTCAGCGTAATTTATCACTGGGTAAAGTCGCGCACGAGTGCCTCCGTCCCCCTTATCTGCACACAGACAGCGCTCGCCGTCATGTCAAGGTCAGCCTGCTGATTTTTATTGTAGCCGCTGGTGTACAGGACCGGTTGCTGAGAATATGATGGAAACTGTATTTAAACTTTCAATAAGCAGAATGAAGTGACTGATGAACACCAGTGGTCTTGGATTAATCTGACTGGATCTCTGAGTAAATGCTGACAGATGTACTGCACAGAGCGGCTGTCACTTCCATTAGTGTTAGTTTTTATATACGACGCAGGGAAATGAGAAGAACTCCTGCCGGTGGGCCTTGCTCCTGAATGGATCAGAAGAGTCTCTGGAGTAGCAGAGACCCCCCCTCCCAGCTGTGGAGACGCAGAGATCTGAGAGCTTCTGGTGCAGAATCCACAAATCTGAGCTCCTATAAACCACCCGAGTGTTTACTGATGCCGATGCGGACATTCTCCTTGAACAGACAGATGTGGAAAGATCGCAGATGCGAAAGGAATCCAGGCTGTTTTGGTTGAATTCGTCACAGCGACATGGAAGTGAAGGTCATTTTAATCAGCACTGGTCAACTCCGCTTCCAGATTTACACGCCTTGTTCAAACCCCAAAAACTAGTTTGACTTAATCAAAGAAGCTAACAAAGTTAGTTATTTCATATATATTAGTTAATTCTGCCGCAGTAATCTCAAGCTCAGCACAAATATCTGAACTATCCTAAAGATCCTGTGATGTATTAATAAAATAATTGGCTAATCAGAGAAGCATGGTGAGCCTCCAGACTCAGGAGTATAATAAGATGCATCATGTCTTTCTATATTAAACGACCTTATTGAAATCATCCCTCTAATACGATATAAACAGCGTAAGTTGCGTTCTTCGCCGTCTTTTTCCGCCTGTGTTTGTAATAATAGAGTGCACTGTAATCCCCTCAGGAATAAGGAGTGATCACAGCCTTCTAAATGGCCCATTGATAACCCAGGTCAACTGAGAGGATGTCCTGTCATTTAGTCACAAATGCATGCTCAGTGGAGTTGGCATGCGCGGCGTTTGTGCCAGGGCAATTTGGAAGAACCCAGGGTGTTTGGAGGAAGTGGAGCCGAGCTACTGTCGTCAGATAAACACAGAGCCCCTCATTATTTCATTCTCGGTTTTATTAGTTTAACTTGAATCCACAGGAGCATGCTACAGGCAGACCATACACACATGTCAATAGGACACTGTTGAGCTCGAGGATGTGTTTCCAGGTCAGAGTACAGAGGCGGTGAGCTGGACTGAATCCCCCCCCGAAGCCTGGAGTTGGGCAGTCTCCAGGCCTTGTGGCTCCGCTGAGGTTACTGTCTCTGCAGAGAGGTACAGCCAAGCCACACTGCGGCTGCCCCCGAGTGTTTCTGCACGCTGCTACCGAAGCGGCAGCCGTGACGCGTTTGTGTAGACACACGGTGGTCTCGTCGCAGTACGTGACCACAAGCAGGCCGCGCTCAAAACATGTGGACGTTGGAGTGTGTGGATGGTGGAATTATGCGCTTGCATGACTGCCGTCTTATGTTTTCGTTGTAAAGCGGCAGGGTTAGCCCAAAGCCATCAAAATGTAAACAAATCATCAGGTCATTAAAGTGGCAGCTTTCATATCGGGGTCTTTAAATAGCTTTAAATAGCTATAAGTTAATGTTTAGATGCAATAAATCTCGAGTCTGTTAGGTGGAGCAGCCGTACGAACAAGCTAAGAAGTGGACAAAGGTTACAAATGATGTCACTGTCACCTGAGTTTTAACTTTATTACTTCTAGTGAGTCATTAACTGCTGCTGATACTTGTCCTCATGTTAATTGTGGATCCGGGGGGTTAGATTTCCATCAGTAAGTTGTTCCTCTCATCTCCTTCCCTTTCACAGCCATATTCAGAGCTCCAGTCTAAAAGGGTGCAAGCCGTTAGTCCCTGGTCGCATTTTATCTCCCTCCCCCTACGCCTCCCCTCCGCTCTGCTCCCCTCCCTCCCGAGAATGTTTGGATAGATCTAAATGGTGTGATTGTGACTGCTCTGCCTCTCAGCAGTGTCTTTGGAAAGTCTGACGCTAACGGGGGCAGAGAAGGAAGGGAAAAGGCAGAGTAAGTGAGAGGCAGAGGAGGGGGGGGGGGGCGGTGGGTTTGGAACAAGGCATGGCTGCCCTCCAGAGACCCGGCTCAGCGTCAGAAGTCAGCCTGTCCCCCGTTCTCCACCTTGATCTGCCCGTCCTCTGTTTTTTTTATCCAATCTTCCTTTTATAGCATCCCATCTCTGGCTCCGGCGTATACAGTTTCCCGCTTTGAATTTAACCTCCTGCACCACCGCCTTACCTGTCCGCCCTAACCTGTCAGGGGCGGGGGCGTACAGAGGAGACAAAACCCCTGAATACAGGCCTCTCCTTGACTGGGGAGGTGTCGCGTTGCGTTCGAGGCGCTTGGTGGCGGTGTCACATGTCAGGGCATTCAAAGAGCCAGGCTTTAAGAATGTGGGTCATTTGAAGTAGAGGCACTAAAGTGTGTTGTTTGCCAGTGAATGGAGCTTTCTCATATTGACACGGTGAAAAGCGTGTGAATAAACACCATGGCCCGGGGGCCACGCTAAAGCGTTCAGCCGTATTCTTCTCTGTACCCCACCTATACAAGCTGGTTATTATCTGGCACATGAATAGACCTCTGGAATTGCATTTGATACGGACACTGTGCGGGCGTTGAATGACTTTATCCAACTCTTTCTGCGGTGAAGAAGAGGAAGTGGATGCCGCTGCTTTTAAGCAGCTCCTTACAACAAAAGCAGACGAAACAGTGATTAAATTTGCCTGCCTGTTGCCCCGCGTGCACTAAGTGTATCGTCCTGTGTTCAGTCAGTGCGGAGTTGTTTTGCCTCCAGTTCCGAATAGCTGGATAGCTCCCTTAATTGCTTTCCCACGGCAGATGTTCAGATCAGATGGTTCAAATTAAGTCACAGATTGCTCACACAAGGTTTCCTATGAATATAGACTCTCCTCACCGTTGGCTTACTCTGAACACGGCTGCATGCTGCGAATGCGCAGGAGTAACCCACCCCCCCTCTGTCTCTTTCAGTCCCAGATCATTCAGGTGCTGCTGCTGCTGCTGCTAACCGTCCTCTGTGGGCTGGAGTGTGGAGCAGTGGAACTTCCGGCATCTCAGTGGTCCAGAAAAGAGTACCAAAACCTCACTCTCCGCCAGCACAGAATATGTGTGGAGAACGAACAGTACCTCCATCAGGGGCTCTGCTGCCTCAACTGCCAGGCTGGTAAGGAACCAACATATGAAGCACAATGCAAAACTTTACATTAAAACACTTCTCTGCATCATGCAAATGGCAAATCACAGATCAATCCGTGCATTAACAATTAGGCTGACTCCTTAATTGTTTTTCTGCCTGGCCTGCAAAGTTGGCCAGAACCTTACTGCCCTAGCTCAGGGAATGAGAGTAATGCTCAAGATATAGATCCAGAGTAATTACAAGAACCATTTATATTGTTACAGTGTAAGGCTAATTATTGTCCCACCTTTAATATCGTTAGCCCAGATGCTATTACAGCGAGTTAATTCGATTATTTAATTCACCCTAATTCTGGGAAATCACTTCATTTGATTAAATTTGTACCAGAAAGGAAAGCGATGGCTTTATCTGCTTTTATTTTAATCCTGAAAGCCAGGACCTCTATCCTGCACAAGAAAGTAAACAACCCAGAAACTCTGTCATTTATATCATCTACAAGCCACTGAAGTCATTATGAGTGCTGAATGTTTGCACAAATCCAGTGTTCCTCTTTTTCTTAAACCTGCCAGACAAACTCAGATTAATTGACTTTAGTGAGACAGTGATGTATATTTACTTTTATGTTCTCAGCAGGGTTGCTTTTTTTGGTACGGTCCTCAATTAGTTGGTGCTTGACTGCTTGTTTTTGTGGCCTGACGTGCAGGAACCTTTGTGCACAAGGAATGTGAAAAAGATCAAGAGCGGGGCGTCTGTCTTCCCTGTGAGCATGGACAGACCTACACGGAGCACTCCAACGGGATGAACCGCTGTTTGCCCTGCACCCACTGCCGCACCGGTAATGACGCCGCTTTATCAGTTCGATGGACAATTCTCTGCATTAATCCCAGGAATCAATATTTTTAGCTGTAGTGCTTTAAATCCAAACTTGGGTCCTCTGTAACCCAATCAAAGAGGCCATATTGTTTGGGAAAGCAGATACCTTTTGCCCCCCGCCCCCCTCCTTTCAGCTGCACTCACGAAACCTTGGTCTTATGATGTTACACGAGGTTGCAGGGCGTGACTTTGTTGTTTTTGTTTCCTGGCCTGAATGTGAGCATGTTACCTGCCTCTGGAGAGTCGCTCCAGTGTCTGCCTTACCTGGTTCAGCTGGGTGTGGCCCTGACTCATTGTCTCCCACACTGGGTGTCTTTGTGTCCAATGAAAGTCTGGAGCAGCAGAAAAGGAGATTACTGTTACATAGGTCGGCTTTTGTTCTCATTCATCGCACTTTTAAGACGGGGCTTTGCCTCTTTCGCTCCAGTTTTTGACCATTTCATAATTAAGTCTCCACCCCGGACAGCAGCTGATTTAGTAAAAAACCAAAAGTGTTCTACATTCTTAATGAAACAGCGGTGCTCTGACTGGTAGCTGATGGGCGGCTGTTGCTAACCTGCCACTTCTGGGTGTGTTGGCTCTGTAACTGACATCTGTAGGGATTTAAAGCTGATGTAAGGCTCAGTCTTTTCTGTTCTGCACGTGTTACATTCCAGTCAGCTCTGAACATAATTATATCACTAGTCTCTAAATGAAACCATCCAAAATGTGTTTTTTTTTTTTTTATTGTGTAAAGCATAAAGAGCGCTGTGTTGTTTTGTGTGTAAAATGACACTGCGTAATAAAAAAACAAGCATAAATTTTAACTCGCTCAGATCAAACAAACACACCAAGTCTCGAAACACAAGAAGGGATTCACACAAATGCACCAAAAGTAAACAATGTGGGCTAGTCTTCAAATTCACTTAATGATTTTCATTAAAAGTGGCTTTAAATTTTGGAAAGTACATCAGTCTGTTCAAATCTACAAAGGGGGTGTGTATTTCCAGTGTTTCCTGTATGTGTGTTTGAGTCCAACAGCCCAGGCTCTTGTCTCGCTGTAGGAGCAGACTTTGTTCCATATATAGTGTGGTGTCTTGTGAACATAACTTAAATCCAACCTTTGATATCTTCAAGGACTCCTCTACCCAACAGCATCAACATTGATATTGGCTGATAATTATAGATAATTATAGTGACATGACGGAGACAAAGACTTCAGTGTTCTGACTTAAGTTTCAGCTCTTATTACTGTTTCTTCGCGACTCACGTCCCTGAAACCGCTAAACATCTTCAACTTCTCCACCTTATCTATAAAATGTTGCGGTAGAAGTTTACGTCATGACCGGGACCATCATACATATGATGCGTAAGGGAGGGTTTAGTCACTTCAGAGTTCGTGTAGACTCATGTGATGGTTGAGCCTTGATGGTTGGGTGATCCCCTTTTCTTCCCCCTCCAGATGAGATCCAAACGGCGTCCTGCACCACAACCTCGGACACCAGATGCCAGTGCAAGCAGGGGACGTTCTGCGTCCCAGATCAGGCCTGCGAGGTCTGCAAACGCTGTGCCAAGTAAGCGCCTCGTGTCCTGTAAGGTCAGGCCGCCGAGGTCGGGCCATTGACGTGTTAAACACCCGTGTTCCCTTTCTGAATGTGCAGGTGTAAAGCAGGAGAGGAGGAGGTGAAGAAGTGTACCCCCTCCTCTAACACGGAGTGTCGGAAACGGGATCTGTCCCCCACTGAACCATCCCAGGCTTCTCCCACTCCCGACCCGTCCTCTTCCTCCAGTATCGGTAACTCACCGCCGCCTTTAAGCTGGTGTCCAATGTTGCAGTGCGCTGATGTGCTCTCTTTGTTGGCGTCTCCAGGCCTTTACATCTTCTTCATCATCCTGAGCTTGCTCTTCCTGGTGGGGATCGGACTGGTGGTGTGGTTCAAGCAGCGTCTGTATGAAGCTTCCTGTGAGTGAAATCGAATCGTCCATCATAAAGCTGCTTTCCCCACGTCTGCTCTAACGCTGTGTGCTTTGTGTTGAGACAGGCATCAAGAGGCACTGCAACTCCAGTGAAATCGTGAAGATTCCGATAGTAAGTTTTTCTGTTTTTCCCACATTTTGTTTGTGTTGGCGTAGCAGTAAAACCTGACCCCCCCCCCCCCGTGTCCTGGAAGCAGGATGAGAGCGGAGCCACAGCAGAAGAGAGGCAGAACAATCAGAACGCAGGTTTGGAGGGGGAGGAGTCCCGGCCAGAGTCCCGGCCTCTGCTGCAGGAGACGCAGCACGGGATGACCAAGGCCTCCCCCCCGCTGGAAGACGAGGACCGCGGTTTAGGAGACAGCTTGCCCAACACCACCAACTCGTCCCAAACGAGCCTGTCCGGCCTGCCCACGTTGACCTCTGGCGTCACCCCTCGCCCGAGCCCCTCGGCCATCAGAATGGCCCCCGTAGACGTGGTGAGGGGGACGCCCTTCGTCTCTGCTTCCGTCCTGCTGCTCTTGATCAGGTTTTAATCACATTTCCGTTTTATCCTCGCAGGATGACCCTCTACGATATCCACTGGTGCCTTTACAAGGTAATATTCCTCAGTAAATGAAGCAACTGTATATCTGCTCTGTTGGAGTTGCCCTCAAAGGCAGCTGCACTCGCAGAGCTGCAGCACATCCCACAGTTCAAAGTATCTCCTCCAGATTTCACATTAGCGGCTTGATAGATAAATAATCTCATGACAGTCAGGCAAGCCTCTGGGGTATTTGGAACATGCCGTCTTTTTTTTTTTTTCCTCATGCTAAGTTAATCAGGACTCGGCTTGTTTGACTGCCTATTTATTTGATTTTTTTGTTAGGGTTAGGGATGCGCCCTTAGCGATGGCACCTTTGTCATGAGTACGTTCCATCACATTAGTTTCAAAGTTGGGGGAAGAAAATAACAAATGTCTAATTCTGCTCCTTCGGAAGAGGAAACTAAACGAGACTTTTGTTTATTCAAGGCTCCGAGAAGTCCTTAAAGATGAGCTTCGACCTGTTCGATGAGCACCTGGACGTGCGGATCCACAACAAGTTCTTCCGGATGATCGGAGTCAGCGACAACCACATCCGCATCGCCGAGAACGGCCCCCCGGGCGACAAGGTCTACGAGCTGCTGAAGAACTGGATGCAGAAGCAGGGACGCAAGGCGGACATCAACAGCCTGCTGAAGGCGCTGCTCAGCATGGACCAGCGGCGCTCGGCCGAGAGCATCGCCTCGGCGGCCCTGCTCAAGCGCTACTACAAGCACGCAGAGACGCCCTGAGCGCTCCCAGGTCAGCGAGAGACCGCGACACTAAGAACTTCGAAGAACACACAAAAAAAAAAAAAGAAGCTGACGGACGCGGGCAGTGTCGCGCATGCCGGACTTACCTCTCTGTGGCCGACCTGCCATGTCTTCAGAAGCCAGTAGTTTGTTTTTGCTTGGGTTTTTTTTTTTTTTTTTTTTAAGTAAAGAAAAACACAAAAAGGGGAAGGTCGAGCCGTACTGATCGGAGCTCCGAGGACGCTGACCGCTCGCCGAACGCGCAGCGGCGCAATAACCAGAGCGAAGACGGCGTCGAGGGGGTCAAACCCCCCCCCCCCCAACCCCACCCCCCCTCCCCTCCAGCCAAAGACAAAACGAAGGCGTTAACTTTGACGTGCAGAAATGGCTCCGGCCGATCCCCACGCATCCGAAAAGCCTTCAGCGCGTGGGTCTCTGGGCCTCCACTGGGATCAGGGGACACGACCTGGGGACGAGGATATATACACTGGTTTGTAGCGGTGGCATTAGCTGTGCCACTAATACTGTGCCTCTTTGTTGCACTGGCCTCTGGCACATGTAGGATTCAAACTACAATCATGCATTTGTAGATTTTAGACTCATTTGAAGTCGGTTTGTCTGTTGTCCACAGCCATACTAATCATTGTCTCTTCAGTGCCTTCTGATTACCTTCTTGTTAGAAGAGCTTTCAATCAGGTTTTTTTTTTTTTTGTTTCCTCCGTCTTTTCCGTGCGACAGATACGCGCTGATACGACGGCGTCGAAGGAATTTCACGAGCTGTTTGAATTGGAGCAACTGTTAAAGGTTTCCTTTGTTTTCAGTGAAACTTCTAGGTCATTTAATTTATTTATGTATTTATTATAATGAGTCATAATTCATTATTTATACCACTGCTAAAAATAGCTCTGGAAGACACACACACGCTTCTTTGGTGTCGTCACAGCGTTTAGCTGCAAAATGACTGATTTTGATACGAGCGGTCACACGACATGGCGCTCCGGTCCACGTGCCTTTCCTGAGCATCATTTTAGATTTAAATCAAGGTCACAGTCACCGCAATGGGACGCACCCCCGTCCGGTCATTGTTCTGAACTAATGTACGACCTGGACGTTTTAGCATTTACTTACTGGAGATGAATTATTGACCCCGCAGTGTCATTTTGCACATAGGAGCAACAGAATGCACGTGCTCACAGACAGATAGGTTTGCCCCGATTGGACAAGATGAAGGAAATGTCTTCTGGATTTGAGTAAAGAGATGTACATAAAGCTTCCCCGCAGTTTCTCCAATGTACATAAAGCTGTCCAGAATGCAGCCTCAGAGTATATTTGTGTATATAAGGCTCTATTATTGGAACAGAAGAATATTGTGAGGCAGTTAACCGAGAACAACACCAGCCACAGTACTAGGCTCTTGCAGTTTAATCTAGAATGTGACTCTTTTGTTGTTCTTCTCCTTCCGTCCGTACGTGTGAAGGAAGCCGTTACAGAGATCTATGCCATTATTGCTGAGTGATGCTACAGTGCTGGCACTGCCATCTACTGACGGACAATGGAAACGCAGCCTGCATCAGTTCCTCCTCCACTTTCTCTCCTCGAGATCGTCTGTAACTTTCCCAGAACGTTCCCGCGGCTCCGTTTTCGCTCCTCTCCCAGGAACGTTGTGCGTTTTTTGTTATACGTGTTTTCACTTTTTACACGTTTCGTTCAAAGCCTTTCTGTTCAGTGTTGCCATCCCTCTTTGATTGCCATAACTGTTGCTGGGCTGTCCTGAATTTCAGATGTAAATTATACAAATGCATAATGGCTGTTTTTAAATGTCTATTTTAGATGTTTTGTACAGATTGTTTGAGATGACTGAAGTTTTGTTTCCATTTTATGGTTACAATAAAAAGTAAGAGAGTTGTACATCACTGCACGGATCTTTTGGGAGGGTGCGTCCCCCCCGGGGTGAGGGGGTGGCTGGGGGGGGGGGCGTTCTGGCTAAGAGCTGGGACGTTTGGTGCATTCAGATGGAAGTGAGCAGCAAGGCCGGCCTTCTCCAGCGTTCCCACAGGTGCTTGAAATCCTTGAAAATAGTTGAACTTCAACATTGTCTTCAAGGTTTGAGAGGTGCATAGAAGCATAGAATAATGAATTAACCCTGAAGAATGCTAAGAGGCTTCCTTTAAAAAAAAAAAGAAGTCTCCCTTTATACATTTTGAACTTTTTGCTCTTGTGAAACAGACTGTGTGTGTGTGTGTGTGTGTGTGTGTGTGTGTGTGTGTGTGTGTGTGTGTGTGTGTGTGTGTGTGTGTGTGTGTGTGTGTGTGTGTGTGTGTGTGTGTGTGTGTGTGTGTGTGTGTGTGTCTGTGTGTGTGTACTTTACTCCAGCGATAAGGTGCTGGAAATTTTTGAAGGTGCTTGAATTTGAAAGTGACTGTGTGGAGCCCTGCCCCCCCCCCTTCCCCCGCCCACCTTCAGGTGCTGGCCCAATATGACATCATCGGCACAAGATGGCGGCGCCCGCATCCCCAGCTCGCGCAGGTACTGAGGTTTCCGAGCGACTCCCGACACGTCCCAGCATCACCGAGCGCCACCAGAGGTCACGCGACGCGCCCGCTTCTTTGGCCTCTTTTGGGCTGTTCTGTCCCCCCCCTTCTCTCGCCGCGGCCTTCGGGCGGCGTGTCTCTCTGGTGCCTCTCTGTCTGATCACTTGACGGGGATCGTCTGGCTCCTCAAAAAAAAAGCGAGACGTCGGCGTCTGCCGGAGCATCGCGGCCCAGACAATATTCCCTGTGTTTTTTTTTTTTTTTTCTCTTTTTCCTTCGTCTTCTTGCGGTGGGCCCGGGCCTCTTCGGCTCCTCTCGGGACTCCGCAAAATAATGGGAACGATTGTTGGTGGGAAAAAGGTCTCCCCTTGTGCCCAGAAACCCTTCCATGGGTTCACGTGAGGTATTTGATCCCGTCCTTCCGTTCAGATACCTTCCAGCTGACTCCGGCGCAACGCTGTATGCTGCCTATTAAATTGCAAAGCATATGATAATATTAAGTAATGAACTGCTTGTGAGTTTTCCGTCTCCTGGAAGTGGATCAGGATCCTGAGCGCTCCAGGCAGGTCGTCTGTGATTTATTAGCATTTTGCTGGCGGAGGTGCATCAGTGTATGAGTTTCAGTTTGGGATACCTTTGAACTCTTCTTTCAGTTTCCCTTTTGTCCCCCCCCCCCCCCCACCCTCCGCCTGTTTGTGGTTTAGTTGCAGATCACCTGGGATGATCTTTTGATGCGTCTCCCTCGCTCCGACGCGGCGCCTCCATCCGCTTGCGCTGGTCTCCGTCCAGCGCGCTTCTGATGCAAACGGCTCAACAATGTAAATGCTGCGAGCCGCCGCTGAGCCAACATTTCCAGCCCCGTTTGATGTCTCCTACCCGCCGTCTGTTTCCAATGTGCGCCCCCCACCCCCATCAGAAGACGGCTCTCTGTCTGGGAGGCGCGGCGCGCCTTCGTATTCTCCGGGCCTCGCCGAGCATTTGTTTCCCATCAGCGTCATTTGCATCTGCTCGTTGGATGCGTGCTGATCTCTCCCGCCTTGCATTCCCAACACTTTTCCCTCGTCGTCCCGACACCTCGTCCCTCCGGGCACGCCCGCCCTCCTCTGTCCTCCTCCGGCCTTCGTCTTCGTCTTCTTCATGCACCGGAGCAGACGCTGCATTAAAGAAAAAGCCCACCCCATTAAATGCGTCAGGCTGCGCTTGGATCCATCCAGCCGTTCCTGCTCCCGTCTCCTCCTCCTGGGAGACGTTAAAGCGTTCCCAGGTCCAGGTCCTTTTTCTATAGATTTAAGTGCATTTTCCACTGTTCATCCAGATTTTGCGTCTCTCCGGTGAGTCAAGCTGCAGATCGTGCGCTTGTGGGGCCGTGCTGGGATCAGGGAGATCCTTTAATGGTGGAGGTGTGACCGATTTGACTAATCGCAGCCAGCGTCGCTGCATCCCCTCCGCGCTGGGCCAGAACAAAGAGGAATAAAAAAAAAAAACAACCTAGAGGGGCTGGAAATAAAAATAAACTTCGTTCCAAGTCAAACACCATGACAACAACAAGTACATTACATTATTCAAATTAAAGTCTTTAGCCGCTCCGGTCGCATGACTCTGCGATAGCATCTGAGGAACGGCCAGATGGATTGTGTTCAAGCGCCGCTGCTGTGTGTGTGAGCCCGATAAGGTCTGGAGGCGTCATGCGCTCCCCTGTCCTTTTCTTCTTTGTCTTCCCGGAGAGTCAGCACCTACAGGAAGCGACTGGCTGCTTCCGTGAAGATTCCGACCAGGTTAAAACTTTTTTTTTTTTTTTTTCTATGTGGGGGGTGGGGGGGGTGGTGGTGCTCAAACTGGTCTGAAGACACAAGACCAGCGAGGGACCGGCGGGAGGATCTGGGGAGCCAGGTTGACGCTGTCTCGGGACCACCCGGGGCCTGACCCCCCCACCCCCCCAGCCATCTTCCTGATGCTGTTGGCCACTAACGCCGTTCATCTGAGAGCCTCTGCAAACACACACACACTCACACACCACTGCTTGTTTCCTCAACTTGGTTAGGAAAACACACACACACACACACACGCTCTCCCTCTGCCTGTCTGTCGGCCTTAAACCAACAGTCCCTCCAAGCGGAGGACCTCCTCAAAGCCTCCTTCCGCCCTACGAAATGTCCTCACTTGACTAGTGAAATCCACATCCTGCTCCACAAACACAAGCGCACACACACACGTCTGTGTACTTCTATCTCTGTGAGGACTTCCCCAGCCTCTCACCCTGACCCCGTCCACCATGATCAAACCCCTGGCCCTCACCCCCACCCTGAACCCGGGTCTCGACCCTCCACGGGACCCTCGCCGCTGCCCGCTCCCAACCTGAACGACGCCGGCCCCTTCGGCGGCGTCGCCTGTCCGGGAACACGCGTGAGCGAGACGGGCTTTAGACCGCGTCGCGTACAGCGTGATGGTGGAAAATTGCCAGTTGAGCGGACATATCTGCCCGATTTATTTTGGGATTTTCAGCTTTCGACGCGCATGCCGGCCGTAAGAGACGCGTCGGCGGCGTGCCAGAGAGCATCTGTGTCGGTGGAAGAGGAGGGCGAGGAGGCCTTCATCTGGGGGGGCACCCAGACACATGAGGAGGAGGACGAGGATGGAGGTGAGAAGAGCGGTTGCTCCTCAAAGTCCTGGTGAACCAACAGAGGGAGGGGTGGTGGTGGTGGTGGTGGTGGTGGTGGGGGGGTGGGGGGGGGGCCTGAACCAAACGCTCTGTTCCGTGGCGAGCCGTCTCTTTCAGCGTTTGCCAGCATGGGCGCCGTTGTCACGCAGCGAGGCGAGAGTAAACTCTGATTTACACGACTCTTCCTCTGCGATCATCTGCTTTTATTCAGGCAGAAGGAGTCGCGCAACACACTGGAGCCTTTATCCACCACGCAGATCTGTGCTAAATTAGATGACACAGCGAGGAGCCTCCAACAGACACATGCTCGCTCTCAAACACAGAGAGAGGCACTTATAGGTTGAGCGTTGCACAATGCTGTTTAATCTTCATCGCTGGAACTATTAAAATAATTCTTCCGTAACTTCTCGTTGGAGGGCCTGTGCTATATTTAGCTTATGTCTCCTCATTCGCTCTGGTGCGATACCATCTTGGTGTCCTGTTCTTTTTCCATAAAAGAGGCTCACGCACAGAGATGCAAGTGAAGATAAGTCGTGCTATAAGTCACGACACAAACCCAAACGTGCGTTTTCCGTACGATCGCCTAAAGAAAGACCCTTTTGTCATCGCAACTACCTGTTAGTATCAGACCTACACCGCTAGCAACGTGGACATTTTCATTTAATAACCCTTAAACATGTCCAAACCCTCGACTATTAATCAGTGGGATGAGGCCTCCAGAACTGATACAAGTCCTTTTTTCTTTTTTTTTTTTGCTGTTGCTGTGTTGTGAATTTTAATTTCAGCCTGTTGAGCACAGCCGAGTGTGAGATTCTCTGAGTTGAGCTCCACAACCAGCCACTAGGGGTGGGGGGGGGGGGGTGGGGGGGGTTTAAGTCTGGATTTCATTTTTGGATGAAACGAGGACGCTCGCCCTTGATTTCCTCAACCACCAAGCCTCCGAATCCGCGCCGGTGGTGGAAACATCGCCGGAGAATCTTGCCTTCCTCCCGCTGTCTATCACATCCCTCTCACCTGGAAGCAGGACAGGCACATCTGGGAGATTCTGCATGTTTTTCCTCTCTCTCTCTCTCTCTCTCTCTCTCTCTCTCTCTCTCTCTCTCTCTCTCTCTCTCTCTCTCTCTCTCTCCCTCTCTCTCTCTCCCTGCACAGCTGGGTGGTCATCTGGGCTGCTCCAATGTTTCCATTCCAGGTATGGACAGCCGCAGTTTACACTGTATTTATGTTGAATGTCTCCTATTGTTTTGCGAAATAAACAGGAACACCAAAACTTAACAAAACACAGACTCGTTGCCTTCTTGTCATTTCCTCTTCCTGCAGGATCGTGGGTTTTTGGCCCGGCTGTCTTTATGTTTCCGTGTTCTCCGCCGTGCTTCCGCAGGACCCTGACAGCCGTGCACGTCTGGAGGCTCCTCAGGGTGACCTTGTGTCAGTCTTATCAGAGAGTCATTAATAAGCCCCTCTTTATTTTGCCAGTGTTCAAATATGCAGCATCACAACACAATAAGCTCATTATCTTGGAAAGGAAACACTGCCAAAATCACACACACACACACGTACACACACACTCACAGCCTCTGTGCAGGGCACATAAAACACAGACCAATTTTGACTAAATAATAACTTTTTTTTCTTCTTTCCCAGTGCTGAACCTTTCAACTCATTGCCTCTGGAAGCAAAGTTTACAAATTCCATCGGTGGCCTCATTGTGGCCTGTGGGATGCTTGTCTTTGGCATCCTGTCCATAAACAAATGACAGTGGCCGGAAGCGAGTGGTGAGAATGTCCATGTGAGTGTGGAGGCTGTGACAGTCCTGTATTATTATTAGATATGAATATTGATAGAATTATTACTGTTCGCACGGAAAAATACCGAACGGCATAGACAATCAAGACACTAATGACATGGAGGCCTGTTAACAAATCATCTGTTTTTACTCTTTTTAAGCACTAGTGGTCGGAAGTGATAGTAAAATATCTTGTGAAATGTTTTTGTTCATAGGTGTTTCAAGGAAAATGTTTTGTTTTGTTTTTTTAATAGATTGGTTCAATAATTTAGAATCTGTTAAGGAAAGAGTAATGACAAGTATTTTTAATTACTTTCTTGATTGTTTTTTTTTTTTACTTTGAAAGTTTTGGCATAAAAATATATTTTTTTTAATTATAACACCTGCGATCTTTCTGCTGCGGAAGCTTGAATTCAATATTCTCCTTATATGGAGGAGAAAAAATGTTTCATACAGTAAATAAATACTTTAGAATTGTCAGAATAGATTAAACCAGTGGAGGTAATTCAGGATAAGTGAAAGTCATTAAGAAATAAATAAACTACAATACCCATGTTGGACTGTTGGTAGCAGCATAAAATGTTAGCGCGGCCATAAATGGATACACGAAGAAGAAGTGTGTTCCGGTGACGTCAGTCCTCCAGCTGTCTTATGACAACAACAGTAGCCGGTTAGCATCGCAGCTATCCCCTGTTTTCCAGAAAAATACAGCTTTTACGAAATGGATGTCAGTCAGGCGAAGCAGGAGCACCTGCTCGCATTAAAAGGTACCTTCACCGTCGCTGCAACGCCCCGATTGTGGCTCCAGGAGTTTGTGAATGTTAGTTGAAGGGGGCTGTGTCGAAGTCCGGCCGGTCCGAGTCACAACTTGTCAGGATCGACCCCAAAACAGTCCAAACGCAAAGACATGCTTTGCTGGAGTGAAGGGCACGTCAGTGTAGTGATGCACGTGTTCTGTGTTCTCGCTTAAAGGCAGCCTCTTCACTCGACATGCGTCTATTTCCCGCCTGTCTGAACGAGCTTCGGCTCTGTTGAATCAAACGACTCCACCAGGGAACAAACTAATGACACCACCTGGTGCTCAGACATTCACTAACAAGTGCTTGTTTGTTTTACAGTGATGAGGCTGACGAAACCGACACTCTTCACAAATTTGCCAGTGACGTGTGAAGAACGAGACCTGCCTGGTAAGCCTCTTTAAAATGAATGATGATGTTTTTAGAGCCTTTAAAGAGATCTGCAGACGGGTCCTGGGGGCAGGGGCTGCTGCACATCTGAAGTAGGAATCGCAGGGGCTCATACTTATATTTAGTATTGCTTTAACCCAGGTCAGATGCATGTCAGGCAGGTGAAGCTGTATGCAGGCTGGATTTGCAGCCCCACACATGTGAAGCAGCTTTTCTGTGTGTTTGGTGTGTTGGCATGTTCTCCCCACGTCTGCCCGGCTTCTCCGGCCTCCTCCTCCTCCAGTCCAAGGACGGGTAGTGGGTGAACCTGCTCGTTTAAATGGAGTGAATCTGGAGTGTGAATGGTTGTCCTGCTATGTTGTCCCCGTCATGAGGTGGCAGCTCATCCAGGGTCTACTCTCCCCGCCTCCTGCCTCAAGGCAGCTGGGATCGGCTCCAGACCCCCCCCCCCCACACACACACACACACAACCCTGCAAGGGAACAGCAGCTAGTGGAGGGGTGGATGGATCTGAAACATGCAACTAAGAACATTCAGATAGAAGAGTCAGATTTGATCAGTTCTCTGTCGTAGAAGTCTTGAAGAATAGTTACACAACTCCAAACACACACACACACATTGTAACACAGAGGTTTGTGTCCACAGAGAATGGCTCAACAGCAGAAAATAGACTTTTATATTATTTCCTGCAGCTGATATATGTATGTGCTTCCTTTTCAGTCGGCAGTGCTGTTCAATTCCAGTTTGATACCTAAGAATACTTTATTATTGTAACCTACATTATTGAAATCTTTCCTCACATTTCCTGCGCGCGGGGAGATGGGCTTACAGTCATGCTGCCTGTGGTAAATTCAGATGAGGTGAGGCTGAGAGTGTGTGATTCCTCCCTCAGCGTGGAGCCTGTAGAGATGTGTTGGCAGCACTGGAACACGAACTCACCATAAATCACCGCTCACACTGACACTTCCAAGTAGGATCTCTATTTATATGAAGGTGGCATTGCAGTGGCAGCTTATCTAAAGTGCCCTGCGTTGGATTGGTTGAATTTGATCTTGGAAACGTGAAACCGGGAAATGACCATCTACATTGGCTGCACAATATTTGCCATTCATAGCCATGTATGGTATCTTATGAGGACGCGCTCAGGTTCCCTCAAATAAAACATGTTTACGCCGTTTAATTAAAGATATCTGCTTTTGGTGTTTTATTATGTGCTAACAGAAGTCACTAAAGATGTCACTTGAATGTGCCTGTTGGTCCCTCTCTTGTGGTTTACGTGGTTGTGGTTCAGCGCCAGGCCGGACCTGAAAAGGTGCCACGACACCCACAGCGCCGCAACGGGTGTAAATCGAGGAAATGACACGCAGGTGTTCCAGCGCTCGAGCGCTCCTTAAATAATGTTGTCAGCGAGCGCTCGCAGCCATCCCTAATTGTTAGTGAATTGATCGCGGCATGTGCCGCCGTGGCCAACCTTTTTGACCAGAGCTGAAACCCGAGCCCGGCTCGCTGGCTCAGCCCCCCCCCCCCTTTGAAACCAGATCTTCAAACAAAGTATCACCACCTTTGATCCTCCCTTCTTATTTTATGTGTCTGCGTAGTCCATTAGTCTTACCGTGGCCAAATGAATTGCAGCAGGATATCTGGGGTTGGTTTTAGCATCTATTTGAAGCTGCAGTTAACACGAGCGCCGCTCTTTGTCGTGGAGTGAGCCAAGACGTCTTCGGTCCTCTCTCCGAAGCTCCCGAAAATAACGAAAGCGCGCCCACTCGCGAGGAGCGACGCGCGCTTTCCTTGTTTTCGCCTCGACTCTCGGCGGAATCCGAGCTGCGTTTCGCGAACAGGTGTTGCCCGTAATGCGTACGTGCGTGTGAACACCCCTCCTCTAGGGGATTTGTTCAGCCAGCTCATGAGGGAGGACCCGTCCACCATCAAAGGAGCGGAGAATTTAATGCTGGGAGAGATGCTGACCTTACCGCAGAACTTTGGGTAAGACGCACCCGCGCCGTTTTCCTTCTGCTGTCACCCACCTCACCTGAATGTTGTCTTCCCCGTACCCCCCCCCCTCCCCACCGCAGGAATATCTTCCTCGGCGAAACCTTCTCCAGTTACATCAGCGTGCACAACGACAGCAGCCAAGTCGTGAAGGACATTCTCGTGAAGGTGCAGCCTGTAATAAAAGTCTTAACGCCCCCCCCCCCCCTCCACTGATCGCCGTCAGTCACAGTCGCATCGCGCCGTTTTCATCTCCGGCAGGCCGACCTGCAGACCAGCTCCCAGAGGCTCAACCTGTCGGCGTCCAACTCGGCGGTGGCCGAGCTCAAGCCCGACTGCTGCATCGATGACGTGATCCACCACGAGGTCAAAGAAATCGGCACGCACATGTATGCCCCCCCGCCCCACGCCCCCCACGCCCCTTCTCTTGGCGATTCTAAAACAGCCACCTGCTTTCTCCCCCCAGCCTCGTCTGCGCAGTCAGTTACACGAGTCAGTACGGGGAGAAGCTCTATTTCCGCAAGTTTTTCAAATTCCAGGTGAGACGCGTTCGCGTGCCTCTCGTTCGCCGACAGCGGCGAAGTCACGTGTGGGCTCGGAGGGGGCCTGAGAAATGCCACACGTCCACGCCAGAGAGAGCAACAACGACTCCTGATCCTCAGCTCTCGTTGAGGAGTAACCGTTCAGAGCGTGTTTTTGTCCCCACCCCTCCTCCACCCCCCAACGACTTCTTGTTTTCCAGTCCGGTTTATACGTCGTTCCTTTCTGCGAAATGGAGCCGCCGCGTGAGAAAACCGCGGCGTTCAGTTTGCAATCTATTCTCCATCAGGTGCTGAAGCCGCTGGACGTGAAGACAAAGTTCTACAACGCAGAGGTGAGTGTCGCTCCGCTCAGCCCGCGGCGGAAAACGAGCCGCGCTGGCGGTGTGTGTTGCCTGCACCACGCTTCATCCCTCGTTTAATATTCACGACAGAGTTAGAAAGCACTCGGACCTCCGTCTGAAAAGGTGGAGGGCGGGTGTTTTCCTCCCAGAGGATTTTTTTTTTTTATTTTTTTTTTTTTTTGTGCAGATGTTCATTGGCATCATGTTTGGCTTGTAACTCCATTTATTTACGATCTCCTGTATTTTATTTTCTCCATTAGAGTGACCTCAGTTCTGTGGTAATTGTTCCTCCTGTTCTCGTAGCTGAACTCAAGCTTCTCTTCATGGGTTTTTCTGTGCAGCCGTCTGTCTTTCTGGGGCCCAACAGGAAGGTGCAGAATGGAAAATAGTGGTTGGGTATAGTCTCTGAACTAGACATTTGTTAAAAAAAAAAAAAAAAAGTGCAAATTATAGGAGATTAGATTGATGGAAGAAATTGTGATCCTTAATTGAAACCTGCAGGAAGCAGAAAGATTAAATCTTATGAGTTCTTTCCATCATCATTTTTCTTTTGCCCTTTCCTTTGGACACCAACGCTTTCTTGCAAACTCATCCTACGCTGGGCTTGGTCTTAATTTTGAGTTTTTAATCCTTAATTTGCGCCGTCAAATTGGCGCGGGCGGGCACGGCTGTTGATCACAGCGTCCGTCCTCGACGGGGGAAGATCGGCGGGTGCTCGCTGTTTTGGAGATAAACGTGGAGAAGTGATCGCGCAACCTTGGAATGGTGAACGATAAAACAAAAGATCTTATTAAGGCTCCAGCCTGTTGGGAGCTAATGAGCCAAATCTTGATCTTGAATGCATTAAACCTGATGTTTCAGCTGACGGAATGGCTTTGCATGGGTGAGGCGCTCGGATCTGTGATTAAACCTTGTGCAGAACGGCTCCTGTTATCACTCGCAGGCATTCACTAATCCCTGCTTCTCTGTGGAGTCTTGTAGAGGTTGCACTGAAGGGTCGCGTCAACAGTTTGGCCAGTTGTCCTTGTGCAACCCCTACTGTGTAAACACTGTACTAACAACACCCTCGGATGCCCACTGAGCAACTGTGACAGGAAATTATTCCATTGTTGTGTTGCTACACGTATACATCCGACCCAGGTAGAGGAATGTGAGGGATAGATCTGCATTTTTATGTAATATTCAATGTAATATGTAATATCAAATAACATAGAATCCCACTGTGAAAAGTGTAAATCTATCCACAATCCCGACTGCTCCTCCTGGATAAATTGGTAGTCTTGCTCAGTCGGCCTTCGGAGGTTCCCTGCCCTCCCCCGAGGGCGCAGATGTGGATTTCGCTCCTCGTCTCTCCAGACAGATGAGGTGTTCCTGGAGGCTCAGATCCAGAACATCACCACCTCGCCCATGTTCATGGAGAAAGTCTCCCTGGAGCCGTCCATGATGTACAACGTCACGGAGCTCAACACAGTCACGTCCAACGACAACGAGTGAGAGCGGCGTGACACCACCGTCGCGAGGGGAGGGGGGTCGACGCTTCGCCCTCACCGCCTGTCTCTCTTCCAGGGAGTGCACCTTCGGGAAAATGTCCTACCTGCAGCCCATGGACACCCGGCAGTACCTGTACTGCCTGAAGCCGAAGCCGGAGTACGCGGAGAAGGCCGGGGTCATCAAGGGCGTGACGGTGATCGGCAAGCTGGACATCGTCTGGAAGACCAATCTCGGGGAGAGGGGGAGGCTCCAGACGAGTCAGCTGCAAAGGATGGTGCGGCCCGTCGGCTCAGATCGGTTCCGTCTGGTTTGTTCCCGTTTCATTTCCATTCCCCCCCCCCACACAGGCACCGGGCTACGGAGACATCCGGCTGTCTCTGGAGGTGATTCCCGACACCGTCAACCTCGAGGAACCCTTTGACATCGTCTGTAAGATCACCAACTGCAGGTACGACCCTCGGTCCCGCCTCCACGCCACCGCTAGGGGGGCGGGGGTCTGGAGGAATCAGCTTGGTGACCTTGTCGTTGCAGTGAGAGGACCATGGACCTGGTGCTGGAGATGTGCAACACCACCTCCATCCACTGGTGCGGAACATCGGGGCGAAAGCTGGGCAAGCTCAGCCCCGCCGCGTCCCTCTCCCTGCCCCTCACGCTCTTCTCCTCCGTCCAGGGTCTGCAGGTACGAGCCCGAGGTTTCGCTCTTGCTCTCTTTCGGGTCGTAACGCCGCTCCGCCTCTCTCTTCCAGAGTGTTTCGGGATTAAGACTTAAAGATACGTTTCTGAAGAGGACGTACGAGTACGATGACATCGCACAAGTGTGTGTGATCTGTCCATACCAAAGTAACGAGCATTAGGATTTTAATCCTTTAACTCGCCTTTTAGAGCTCAGTGGACCAACAGGACTGTTTTTTTTCACTTTGTTTTTGCCACCAGTGTGGATAATTCTGTATTTTAAAATGAACTGTTAATAATATAAAACGCTTGCTTTGCAAATAAATGTGCAGTATTATAAAACCTCCCTAATCTGTGATTTTCTGTTGCATTTTACGGTGCAATTAACTGAGGATTTAGCCAATGAAACAGCCTAATGTGGGGGGAAAAAAAAAACCTGGATTAAAATCACCTGACATTTCTATTCTTGGCGCTCAGTGTGACAGAGATTTTATCAAATAAAAGATCTTTTATCTGTTAAGCAGATAAGCTCCTTAGCTCACACATCTTTGACTTCCTTTAATACTGATTTAGGGCTTCTCAGGCTGCACCGCCGCGCTGAAAAGTTCTTTATATATACTTGGATTTCCGCTCATATTTCAAAGGGGAATTGGATGAAATTACCGTCACGCTTCGCAAAGATGGGAATCTCTTCACACTGCGGATCTAAAAAAAGGGTGATCATGGCCACAGAGACCGGGCCGCGTCCTGGATTTACTTCGCAGTGTGTCAGAAATACGCTAAAACACGAGCGGGACGGCGAGCTGTTCCTCAATTAGTGGACATTTATTCACATGTTATCGACAAAACAATGTGCTGTCCTAGCATACCTAACTGTCTCCGGAGAGCATTTGTTCTCAAATACAAGATTTAAGAGCATGCAAAATGAACCATCTGAACAGAGTAGTAGTCAAACAATTAAGTAGGCTTAAAGGGGAGACATTTATATTTGTTAAAGTGCAATAACAACTTAACGCAGGCTGCAAACACTGCTATACCGTCAAACGGATGGCTAGATCCAAAAAGTTGAGAAGCAGTGGCATACATCGTCATCATCAGCAAACAAGTACAATGTTATCTGTCTACAAAAATAAAGAGTATAAACAAGGCAAGACTGATGCTCCCGTATGAGTCAAAGCTGCAGCGTTCCCTGCGTACATTCCCCTTTCTCTCTCTCTTTCGCTCTCTCCCTCTCTCTCTCTTTTTCTCTCTGTGGTCAGACAGAAGGATGATCTACTCAGAATGTGACCAGGATGAGATGTTCAGCACACGGAAAACTACATCTCTGCAGAACGGAACGGCTCTGAACACAGAATGGACCGATGTCGCGTCAGAACGACCTCTCGTCTGTCTATGGTTACGTGTTTAGGGTGTGAGTGATGATTTGCTTCGTGGTCCACGCTCCAGGCCCCCCCCCCCCTCACAGGGCCTTCACTCACACAGAAGTGCCTTCGCTCGCATTCTTGTGTCCGCCTTCCAGCTCCGCCGGGGATTCGAGTTGAAGAAATGGGTGTAGAGATTGTAATCGCGACGTACACAGCTTCGGTCTGAGAGACAGGGTGGGACGATGATTGAGTGTGTGTGTGTGTGTGTGTGTGTGTGTGGGTGGGGGGGGGACCAAAGTGCTTTGCACAAATGCTTCGTGTCTTACACACCTGAGGAGATCATGAATGCTCCTCGGCGCTGCCGCTGAAGGAGCGGCTCCGGATGTGGTTCCTCAGCTGCTCGATCAGCTCCGGGTTCTGCTGCTGGATCTGCTGAGCAAACTGTTGTCCCCTTTAAAAAGAAAAAGAAAAGATGCTTTTGGTCACTGGGTTAAAGAACCTGTGTTACAAAAGGGTCCAATTTATGATGTTTCTGTCATGATCTTTACATTTATTTGGAGAAAAATCCTGCAATCTGCAAAATAACTATAATTCTGAGATGATATGGTGGAGCTAGAGTGTAATCTTTGATGTGAAAGGTAATTCAATTAATGTCTGCCCCAGTAGTGGGTGGGACTACACGACTGCGAGCACGTCAAAGTTTCCAGTCCAGAACGTTTCTCGGGCCCTTTTCGTCCTCTCTAATTCTGAACGGGGCGTACTCACGCTTCAATCAAGCTGGAAATGTCAGAGAGTCCGCCCACCCCTGCTGCGGGACCGCCGACTGCATTGGACATCATCCCTGACATGCTGGGCGGTGACAGTGACAGTGAGTCAGAGCCTGGTTTACAACAAGCGAGCACACAGACAAGCGCTCCTTTATGACACTCACAGCTGCTGCACTTGCTGATTCTGCATCACGCTCGCGGCCTGGAAACAGAACTCAAGCTGAAATCCGCCTTAATCAGATCGCGCTGTGGGAACAGACTGTCCCTTGCATGCAACAGAACCTCTTAGTTGATTAAAGGCCTTCCCGTCAATCGTGGGACTAATTAGAAGTGTGTGTGTGTGTGTGGGGGGGGGGGGGGTCGGGACAAGTGGCTGAAGAGGGCCCGTGTTGGCGCTCTTACCATGCTGATGAAGGCCGGGTTGTTGATTAAACTGGCCATGTCAAAGCCCAGACCAGCAGCGATCTGTGGACAAACACAGACACCCCACACACACGCACACACACACACACACACACACACACACACACACACACCCCGCCGTCAGAGGCTCGGGCTGCGCTGAGGTCAGGGCCCAGACCCGCCGACTCACTGGGCTGGTGGCCTCTTTATGCTTCTGCTCCGCGATCTTCAGGTTGGATTTGTAGGTGTCGTTCTCGGGGTCTAACACCAGCGCTTTCTTGAAGTAGGAGATGGCCTCTGGATACTTGCTCATGGCCGTCAGAGCCAAGCTACAGAGAGGGTGGGTGTGTGTGGGGGGGTCAACCACATTAAGGAGCCGACCGCACCAGAGCCTGTCTTTAATCTGACTCACCCCATCCGCCCGTACGCTTTGCTGTATGTGGGGTCGATCCCGATGGCTCTCTCGCAGTCGCAGGTGGCCTCTGTGTAGTTTCCCAGTTTGCTGTGTGCTGCAGCCCTGTGGGGGGCAGGGGGGTGGTGGGGGGGGCGGGAGGTCGCATGACTCATATTCAGACACGCAAAGGGCAGGAAATAAAGACAGCGATCCCAACACAAGCATCAACGTGTCTACACACCTGTTGCAGTAGTACACGGCGTTCCTCAGGTCCAGCTCGATGGCCTTTGTGTAGCACTCCACTGCACATCTGTAGTTCTCCTCCTTCATGTGATTGTTCCCTGAGCACAGAGCACTCCGTGCCTTTACTCACTGACCCCACAAATCCTGATTCGTCATTGTTCCTGTTCATTCTCGTTAGTCAATATGAATTTATTAAAAGTCTTGGGTTTCACTGCCTCATCTCGTTACCTTCGTTCTTAAGTTGCTCCGCTCTCTCGATGTCCCCTGCAGATGGTGAGGTCTCTGGGATGGTCAGGTTGTCATTCTAGGTCAACCAGAAGAGACAGATAGTGTTTTATGATGGGGGGGGGGGGCTTTATGACCAGGCAGAAGGATGAGCTCGGGGGTCATTAACGTGGCGATCTGAGCTCTGGCGTGCCCACCTTCAGCAGGGAGTTGAGGAATATCTCTTTGAGAGGCTGTGGGGCGGCGAGGTGGCAGTCACTGGAATTGATCTTAAAGGTGGTCTCCAGACACTGTATCGCCACTGGTGACAGCGGGGTGGGCGAGGGACAAGACGCAGAAAAGACGGGGTAGATTTTTGTTTAGCTCAGAACTCTTGAGTGAGAGGTTCGCGGAGGTGCGCAGGATTGAGAAGCGGCAACGCTGACCCACCTTCCAGACTCTCCTGCTCATCGGAATTCAGAGCAGCGCAGTGGATTTGATCTCGTAGGAACTGCACGACAGAGAACGCCAGGCGCTTCTCCACTGCCATTTTTTACCAGGAAACTGCAGAGAAAGATTTTACACACACACACACACACACACACACACACACACACTCTAATTTAGTTGTTCATTACAGTAATAACAGTCCACTTCAGTTGAACTTGGAATTTTCTTTGGTTTCTTTTACAAATACATTAGAATAAAGCATTATTTAGCATTTAGCACAAGTATTTTAGCATTTCATTATATATCTATGATGACTGAAAGGCTTTTGTTAATCTTCTATGACTTCTGCCACAGACTCCCCACAGTTTAGATTTCTCTTTGATATGCTACAAAGTGGACCATGCAATGTTGTGCATGAGCAGGAGTGTGCATCTGGTTTCCTAAACAACCTGCACGCCTCGGCACGACTGTTTAACCCCCCCCCCATCAAAACACACGCAGCAGTGGCAGAAGGCCCAGACAACGCTCGCTCTCTTGTCCTGGAGGGATGGCTCCGATCCTATCTGCATCCGATCTGCAGAC
Source organism: Lagocephalus sceleratus (assembly GCA_911728415.1). Taxonomy (NCBI): domain Eukaryota; kingdom Metazoa; phylum Chordata; class Actinopteri; order Tetraodontiformes; family Tetraodontidae; genus Lagocephalus; species Lagocephalus sceleratus. The sequence continues at coordinate 3,601,284 of CAJVRN010000148.1, forward strand.
ATAAGCTCCACCACAGACTCCTCTCACATGTAGCCACCCATTGTGTTCCGCAGGTTCGTGTAGAGCAGCATCTCCTCCCCGGTGCGTGTGTGTGCGCGTGTGTGTGCGTGTTGGTACACATGAATGCAGCGACGCAGAAGCTGTGATGTAATCCAACAACGCGAGCTGAGATGTGTTTTTATCCACCATCGGGCCTCTGTAGACGCCTCCTTTGGAGCAAAAAGCCAACCTATGACATTAATAAGGCTTGATCGCTTCGATAAACCCTCCCTATTGATCACCAATCGCCCGGACCAGGCTTGCGCACAACGCAGTTTGCGTAATCCCGGCTAAAAAAAAAAAAAAAAATCATCTCAACCATCGCTTTGCGAAGCAGAACAGAAACGGCCACCAAATCCGGATCCCAGCTCCCATGAAAAGGTATGGATAAGCTCCAGGCCCCCCTCCCAACCTTTCCCACCTACCTGCGCTCCTCCAGCTGTCTGCTTCAGCGCGTCATCGGGACCTCTGACAGCTTTTCGCATCCTCGTCTGCGCATGCGCACCGGCAGCGGAAACACACACAGACGGACACACACACTTCGCTCCACATGCAAGAGAGAGGAGGCTGCTACGGCTCCTGCTACTACTGACACGGCGGGAAGAGAGGCAAGAAGTGCGTGTTTTTATTTTTTCTTTTGCACAGAAAGCGCCCCCCCCCCCGTGCATGAAGCCGCGGGCATGAACGCGTCAAGGGTTGCGGTGGGTGGAAAGCTTTGCAGGTATGATCTCACAATCTAACGCAAACCGTGGCTAATCTGCAAATGTATCACCTGTGTGACAAAGCGACCGGATTACTTTCCTCTAATTTGTGGCTGCTGTTAATCACACTCGCACCTGTTGGAGGATAAACGCATTTATGAATTGATAGCTGCCGTATCTCGCTATTAAAAGTTTTAACGCCTTGGCTGCTAATGCAATTACTCCCCCCTCCCTTGCATTTATGAACTTGTTTTAAAAGGCATCTGCGAAACCCAAAACCGAATTGACGGGAAGGAAAGGTGAGGGAAGGTCACAGCTCGGCATGGAAACAATCCTCAGCGCGCCTCAGAGTGTGACTTTGAGGGATTTATTGCTCTCCCTCCGTCCGCCACCTGTTCAGTGCGCTCCGCGATCCGAAACCGGTGGCTTTTGGGAATGTGAAAGTGCGGCCGGAATCTCCCTCAGGCTCTCCAAACCTCTCCTGGGGATGACCATCCAGAAGGGACCGGCGGTACCTGCCAGGAGCTGCTCCCAGGAGGGAAACAGGAGGAACGCGCTGAGATGGGACCTGTCACCGCCCGAGATCAGGAGCATGACCGACAGCTTGATTAGCAGAGTCCAGAGGGTTTACGATGAGGTCGGAGCCCTAAACATCCAGAAGGTTTCTGTTGAAAACACCCTGAAGGCCCTGGCCAACATCAGGCTGGAGTATGCCTGTAAGTCTTCCCAGCACCTACCACACACACACGGACACACACACACACGTTTGCAGTAAGTGAATATGGTCCTGCTCAGGGTTTCTTCCTCCTAGAAGCAGGTTCTTCCATCCACTGGTGCTTGTTTTGAGGGTCAGGCTCCAGGCTGTGTCAGATGTCGTATCAGTAAAGCTCAACTGAACTCGTCCGCTCTGGTTGCCGTAGCGTCGCGCCACGCTCTGGACTTCCCCCAGTACGTCTGTCCGTCCAAAGAGGTGCGGGCGGCGAGCACGGACGCCGACAAGCAGCTGTCCGAGTTCGACGTGGAGCTCAGCATGAGGGAAGACGTGTTCCGGCGCGTCGTCGCCTTGAAGGTACGGCGCCTGTCGCACAAGCCAAAAGGCGGCCATGGGGGGTGAAGGTCACGTTGTTTGTTTGTTTGTTTGTTTGTTTCCCCAGGAAAATCCTCCAGTTGATATTTCATCTGAAGAAAAGAGACTCTTGGACAGATTGGTGACATCCGGGCGACGGAAAGGATTACATCTGCCTAAAGACACTCAGGAGGTAGGGGAAGAGTGAAACAATCCCGGAATTCCCTCCTGCAGTCCCAACGCCTCCGCTTGATCTTCCAGGAGATAAAGAAAACCTCCAAGCTGATAAGCGACCTCTCCATCGAGTTCAACAGAAACCTGAACGAGGACACGACCTCCCTGCTCTTTTCTGAGCGCGAGCTGGGTGAGAGTCCGCTTCGGGGGGGAGACCCCCCCCCTCTCCCGTCGCCGCGGATACGCCTCCTCGCTCACGCGGGTCGTTTTCTCCAGGCGGGATGGCCGACAGCTACCTCAACGGGCTGGAGAAGACGGCGGACGGGCGCTACAAGGTGACGCTGGCGTACCCCCACTACTACCCCCTGATGAAGAGGTGTCACAACCCGGAGACCAGGAGGAAGATGGAGACGGCCTTTCACAGCAGGTGTAAACAGGTAACGGGAACACACACCCCGCGCTCTCACACACACACACACACACCTTCCCTTTTTGCATGTGTTTCCTCCTTTTTTCCCCCACCAGGTGAACACGGCCATTCTGGAAGAGCTGGTCCAGCTGAGGTCAAAGGTCGCACACTTGCTGGGTTACAGTAGCCACGCAAACTATGTGCTGGAAATCACCATGGCGAAGAACGCCAGCCATGTGTCTGACTTTTTAGGTATGACACCCTTTGACAACCCCCCCCACCCCCCCCCAGCCCTGACTTCATGTTTTCAAACGTTGTGTTATTGAAGAGGAAGGCCCGGTGGGCTTTGGGACGGGACGGTGGGGGCGCGGAGTTTCGGACGTGGGAGGAACAGGACACCTCATGTCTGCTGCGTGCTATGTGCTGAATGTCGTGTGTATGTTGAGTGGCACACGTGCAAATCAGAGTGCACCGGGTTCTCACAGCTGGGGGGAAGGCAAGGAGAGAGTTATAGGATAGGGTAGGATAGGATGGGACGGGATAAAATAGGATGGGATAGGATAGGGTAGTACTTTATTAATGCCATGATGAGAATGGGAATTCAAACATGCTTCAATATACATAGATATTAGAAATCAGGCAGATACTATGTGTTTTAATATACAGTGAACCCTCGCTGTAACATGGTTCACTTTTTGCAGCTTCGCAGCTTTTTTTTTAAAGTGCATTGTACTCTGAATCCAGATTGGCGAACTGCTGGGAAAAGGCACCTGCGGTCGCACCCAAGAGGCGGAGGAAGAAGTTTGAACTTTGAAAGTGTTTAACTGTGAGAAAATGTTAAAGCCCGTGAGAAAAGTGCATAAAAGTGTGTGGTTAGGGGTTTTACGGCCTTAAAACCTATAAAATAATTGTAAGAAATAAAGCTGTGTACTTTGCGGATTCCGTCCATCGCGGGTTGTTTCCCCCCCCCGCGCGCGATAAACGAGGGTGCACTGCACAGTAGGATTCCACATGGTGAGAACAGTGCATCTGTGTTCTTCTCTCCTTGCAGACACTTTTTATGAGCGGCTGAAGCCCGTGGGGGCGAAGGAGAGGAAATACATCCTCGCCCTGAAGAAGAGGGAGTGCCTGATGAAGGGCTTGCTCTTTGACGGGCAGATCAACGCCTGGGACCTGCCCTACTACATGAACCAGGTGGAGCAGTGCAAGTTCGCCGTCGACAAGGACAAGCTGATCGAGTACTTCCCGCTGGACCTGGTGACCAGAGGGCTACTGGAGATCTACCAGGAGCTGCTGGGCCTCACCTTCGCCGAGGTGCCGCACGCACACGTGTGGCACGAGGGCGTGAGGCTGTACTCGGCCCGGGACGGGGAAACGGGAGAGGAGGTCGGCCGGTTCTATCTGGACTTGCATCCCAGGTAGCAGCGAGCGACGGTGTTGAACGTGTGTACCCCCCCCCCCACCGCGAGCTCGGCCGCCCGTTGACATCTGCGCGCTTGCTTCCCCGAGGGAGGGGAAGTACGGCCACGCCGCCTGCTTCGGTCTGCAGCCCGGCTGCAGGGGGCCCGACGGGGAGCGCAGGCTCCCGGTGGCCGCCATGATAGCCAACTTCACCAAGCCCAGGGAGGGGTGGCCCTCGCTGCTGCAGCACCACGAGGTGGAGACGTACTTCCACGAGTTCGGCCACGTCATGCACGAGATCTGCTCCAAGGTGGCGCCCGGACCCCCCCCGCCCGACGCGCGGCCGGTGAGTGGGACCGAGGCTGACCCCCCCCGTGTGCGTATCAGACGGCTTTTTCAGAATTCAGCGGGACCCAGGTGGAGACGGACTTTGTGGAGGTGCCTTCGCAGGTGCTGGAGAACTGGGTTTGGGAGAAGGAGCCCCTGAGGAGGATGTCGGGACACTACAGGGACGGGACGCCCATCCCAGACCACATGCTGGACAAGCTGATCGCCTCCAGGGTGGCCAACACAGGTCAGCAGCGGCCGCAGCTTCTCGGGGGGGATGGGGGTCTCAGCGCACCCACGGGCGTCTTGGGCTTCCACCAGGGCTCATGAACCTGCGCCAGGTCGTGCTGAGCAGAGTGGACCAGATGTTGCACAGCAGCGCCCGCGCAGACACAGCAGAGGTGTTCGCCAGGCACTGCGAGGAGATCCTGGGGGTTCCGGCTACACCAGGTCGGTCGGTCGGTCGGTCGGCCGCGGCGGCGGCGCTCCCGCGAGGCTCAAACGGGCTCGTCTCCGCAGGAACCAACATGACGGCCAGCTTCAGCCACCTGGCGGGGGGGTACGACGGTCAGTACTACAGCTACCTGTGGAGCGAGGTCTACTCCGCAGACATGTTCTTCAGCCGCTTCAAAAAGGAGGGCGTGATGAATCCGAAGGTGGGCGAGCCCCGCTCCGCTCCTGTTTCCGGGGTCGGCAGCAAGGGTGGCTCATTTGGTCTGTTCCAGGTCGGAAGAGAGTACAGGAAGGTGATCCTGGAGGCTGGAGGCTCGGCTGACGGGATGGACATGCTGAAGACGTTCCTGGGCCGGGAGCCGTGCCAGGACGCTTTCTTCCAGTGCAAAGGACTGATCCAGTCTGCAGACAGCAGAGGTCTTAATGGAGCATCTGCCGAAGATCTTGTAAATGGAAGGAAATGATCGACTTGTCTGTGAATTTATCTCCCTTGATGATTATCTCCTTGTAATGGTTGCCAAAATGTCTTTTTCTTATTTGCTGGGTTATTTTAATATTTAGTGATTTCTGACAGAGTCTAATAAGTCACACATTAGTATTATTTACTGTTTTTGTAATATGTGAAACTATCTTTTCGTAAACTGATGCCAGTGAACTTGGGCGGCATGGTCAACGAAAAACAGTTACAATTCTGAGACTATATTCTAATTATACAAACTGAACACATAATATTTAATAACACGTCTCTACCATTCACATATTGTGGAATATTTCCTCAATAAAGAACGTTTCTATTTTATGACGTCACGGTCTGACTTTAAATTCCCACTTGAAATACGCTACGTGGACACCAGGGGGCGCCACAGGACATCCTATTCTTCTAAATAGGTCAACATTAATTAAACACAATGTTCTTGTGTGGAATTTAATGGTGTTAAATCAAATAACAAGCACTACTTTTGGTATGTATTGTCCAAGCATGGTTAAAAAAAAGGGACACAAACCCGTGAAAACACGTGGATCTCTACATCCACGTTACCACGCTGCCGCCGATCTCTGTATTACCTTAACATTCCGTATTCTGTGTTAATATTTCCCCTGAAACTAATGACAACACAAACATTATGGAGATCGTGTGTGTGCGTGTGTGTGTGTGTGTGGAGCTGGTAAAGCGACTTTGTGGTGCCCCCCCCTCCTGCAGGCTCAGCCCCCCCCCCTCCGGCTTCGTCTCGATCTCGACCAGCCTCCGCGAAGCCTCGCTCGTCTGTCAGAGCTGCTCCAGGAAACCAGACAAAAAAAAAAACACCACCGACAAAACCTAAGAAAAAAAAAGGGAGATTATGCCCGAGAAGAGCCGGGAGCGTCGCGCCGCGGCTGGTATCGTGCCCCCCCGGCCCTCCCGGACTCCCTCCCCGGCCGTCGTGGACATTTTGGGCTCCCTTTTTTCGCCGCTCCGCCGCGAAGTCTGAGCCGGCGTGGGAGTCCCTCGGCGCGGCCACCCGGCTGTCTGTTCAGCGCGCCGGAGCGTCCCCATGGACGGAAGGCGACCCTGACGCGCGGAAGAAGGAGGCTGGAAAAAAAAGGAAACAAAAGACCGGAGGGCGACGAAGGTCGAGCGGAGCGCAGCGGAGGAGGCTCTCCGTCCCGCCGGGTGTCCGGGGCAGCGCCGCCGTTAGCTCCCCGCTAACCGTTAGCCGAGCCCAACCGCCGGGCGGAGCGCCGACCTCCCACCGGGGACCGTCCCCGGAGCTCGCACATGACCCGGGCGCCGTTGGACGAGACTCGGCCCGGACGTCTATACCGGTGAAGTGTTTTTTATTTTATTTTATTCACTTGTTATTGTCATAAGTCCGCGGAGGGACACCCCTCCTCCCCTTTCCCCTCGTACGTCATGCTAAAGCATCGGCTAGCCTCGGTGCGGAGCGTCGGCGAACTTCAGTTTCTTCCGAGCAAAAAAAAAAAAAAGACTTAAACTCCCCGAGTCAACGTCGCTGTTCGGGACGACTTTAAACGTCGATTCCGACCATTTCACGCGGGTTTTCTTTATCTTTTTTTTTTTTTTTTAAGAGGATGTGAAGCTGCGGTGGGTACTTCGGTCAGGTTTCTTCCCGGTCGCATCGTCGCGCACCAGCGGCCCCCTTCCTCTTTAACTCGGTAAAACAAAACCAAAAAAAAAAAAAAAACCCTTCGTAACCCTGCGATTTAGTTCTGGTCCACCGGGACGCTCTGCAGCGCTTCCCCGGGCTCGGTCGTGGAGGAGGGGGGACCCGCAGTGCAACAGCGGCGGCAGCTGCACCCTCATCTTTTGTTGCACCTCCGACGGCCGGAGAGAGGGATTACCGAGCCTCGCTCTCAAATATCACCTCTTTCATTTTCTCACCAACTCCTCTAATCTGATTACTATCCCCACTTGCCCCCCCCTCCCCTTCTCCCGTGTAATTTAATCCCTTTAGGATCCGCGATAGATGTCCGAGCTAATTTATGTGTGTGTGTGTATATATATATTTAAGGATTTTCTCCCCTCTGCAGATCCGGCACGTCTGCGTCGATTTTAAGTTGAGACAACAATCTCGCCGGATTATGCTGTCGAGGCGAGATTAAACCCCAGGAAACCTCGCGGATTAGAGTGAGGTGTAAACAACAGCCACGTTCTTTAACCTGCATGAGGGAAGTTTTGTGGTTTTGACGCGCCAGTTAATGACGTGATGGTGCCATTGCGGAGGAGTGTGATTAAAAAAAAAAAAAAGAGGCAGAATTAGGATGCAAATGTCCTGTAGGTGGGCAAAGCATTTGGAATTTTAATGTTTGCAATGATCAGTGTTGTTTTGGAGGAGTGTCAGGTGACCGGGGTTGCCATCCAGTCACCCACAGGCCGCTGGGCGATCTATGGTATCTCTTGCTGCAGTTAAACGTAAACAGTGGCCAGGACTGCTCCCATAATAACCATTTGTCAGCGTCAGAATGCGATTATATAAGACCTGGAGAGCCTCGGGTTTCATTAGAGATGGTTACCCTTCCCTCCTTGTGCAGATAACGTGCACATTCCAATTTTGGATTGTGGAAGAGAAGCCCCCCCCCTCTAGGTCTTGGTTCTTGTCTTGTCCTGGTCCTGATGTGGTGTTGTTGCAGAGTCACTTGTAGAATGGCGTGTTGCATCTTATTGAAGGCAAATATTTGACAATAGGTTCCAGTGTCTCAGAAATTTACTGTGTCTGCACTGGGTAATTCAGCCCGTCAACCCACAAAGTTTCTATTGTGCTCGTCTGTAAATCAGACCTTGGGTTGGGCCTATCAACCTGGTGGCAATTAAACCAAGGTCGGCCAGTTTTATCTCCCGATCATTGATTATATTCGAGTACCTGGTTAGATACGCTGTCACCGTTTGATTCAGTAAACACTTGATGGGGTTGGTGACGTGGACGACCGCCATGTGTTTGATGACTCCACGCCGCATGACGAGTCGGAGGTGATGTCGCTGAGTAAACCTGGTGGAAAACGAGCCGGTGCCACGGAGAGCAAAGCTTGTGAAATGTCAAATTTATGAGGAGTGGCAGATGACCCGGACATGACTGCTGACATTTACCAGGGTTCATTTGTTCGTTGTCGGCTCTGTGGAGCCGACCGGGACAACGGCGGGTAGGTAAAGGCCCCTGCTTCGTTGGGATCTATCTGCAAATCCTTCGCCTTTGGCCGAGCAGAGAAACAATGGTGCAGATGAGCTCGTTGATGATAGAGTAGTTTTCAGTTCCTCTGTTAGCTGCAGTGTGTGTTCTGGTGACATCTTTGTTTAATTATTGATAAAATGCAGTTTACAACCTCTGGCTGATTTCGGTAGATGTTCCTTCATGTGAAGTTTCCCCTCTCTTGGCTGATCAGAGTCTCAAAGACAACAGTAGGACAAGATTTGACAGCCAAAGTGTCCCTTTTGTTCATAGTTGATGACTTCATTTTTATGATTATGTAACAGAGGGCTGGTTCATTAAGTACTATATGTGGATTATTCTGATGACATGGAGACATGTCATGTCTTCCTGATCACTGATTTAGTAAAGGCGCTCTTAACACCCCCCCCCAAATAAAACAGCACCTCTTTTGCTTTATTCCAGCATGTGACTAAGGCGACATTTGTTTGGAAAAATTCAGTATCCTAAATAGACAGGGGAGGATAAAGGCACCCGGAGGAAGTGGAGCAGAAACTGATGTGTGCTGCAGCTGAGGGAGAGACTGAATAAGTCAAAATTCTCCCCCTTCCTCCGTCTTCTGCCCCCCCCCGTGCTGTAAAATCCCACTTCCTTTAATCCATCAGGATTTATTTTCTCTTTTGGTGTGTTCTTTTTACAGATTATTCTGCAAGGCAAATAAATGAATATTGGCCTTGATTTAGTGATAATTGTGACTATGCTAAATATTATCCTTCTGTTGCAAAGCTTGCTACCATCCCAAGCATTAATTATCATGAAGGGAGAGGGTTGACCTAAATTTGACTGGTAATTAACGTGCATCATAAAACATCTGAACATCTCACAGGCTCTTAATCTAATCCCATTATTTGATTTGTAGTTTTCCCCCACCACTAACAAGGGATTAGATACACGATGGGTTCAACAAGATGTTCAGGAAGACAACATTCACTTTGGAGTAACAATTTTTGCATTTTTGTCGTAATCTTGGCCGCAGTTTTGGCAGAGAAATCCTAACAATGAAATAATCTAAATGACGGTGAAGATGGAGTGATGGTGTAATCCGTTTGTTATGCTTTGGAGCTGACACTTTCTCTTCTCATTAGATAAGCAGATTGTTGCTGTTGGATCGGTTATCTGCTGCCTACTGGGATCCAAGCGCTTAAGTCCTAAATGACAAGGTATGTAATCTCATATTTATGTCACAGTCTGTTACTGGTGATTTTTAAGGTCGACTGTTTGTCAGTGTAACTCAAGACATATTGATACATTTCCCATAAGTTAGTTTTCTTGGAAAAAACAAACTTGTTGGAATGGTTCACACTAAGGTTTTTTTTAGCTCAAACGTTAGTCAAATCTTAAAAAAAAAAAGTCACCCCACCCTTTATGCCAGAGGCAGAGATACAAGATACACCTGCCAGGCGAGCTCTGCGTACTGTCAACATTCACTTTCTGTAAAAAGAATGAAAAACTTACTGTACGTACTGAGGCACATTTATTTTAACCCCTTGATTGTGCACTGTATGTCTGTTTATTTTCAGTATCATGGTTGTGTAAATTGATAATAATTCTGAAACTTGTTGCTTCATCCCTATCACAAATATGAAAATGTCACACCGAGCGTCGAAAGCGCCCATGCACAATGTGCAGTTGTATGTGGTTAACCATTCTTAGACCTTTTGAGTTACGTAACCTACAGGTGAAACATTTACCAGCATCCAGGATGTCTCTCTCTCAACCACCTTGCTAGTTTGCGAGCGGGTGCTGACGTCGCACAAGGTCAGGTGACAGGGTGCAGTCTTTCCTGCTCTGACAGGAACAACATTATTCGGAAGCCGTGGGATTTCCGACTTTTTTGACTGCTCTTATTTTGTACCTCACAGCCACGTAGTTTACAGCCACTTTAAAGAACATTAGCTTAGTTTGACACCTTGACAGGAAATAACCTTAAAGCTCCTGCTTGATGCTCTGTAAAATACCTGCCCGACAGGTTAGCGAAAAACTTAACTTATTCCATGTTACGCTAATCCATTATTCATCTTCTTTTTCATATGAAATTGTGTTATTCATCCTCTCCAGCTGCATGTAAAGCACATTCTGACTTTAGAGACATTGTGAAGCATTTTTGTCGTCTGCTTGGATAATGAGCAAAAGGCGGGAGCTGTCTGCACAGATCCGAGCTGCTGCCCTGAATGTGTTTGACCTGGTTATCCAGACTTGGCAAACTGCATTTGGCTCCCTCCGTTTTCCTTTGTGCCTCCTTCAGTCACATGGACGGGGCCAGAGATGGTCCCACACAGGATTATATTTCGAATCTTTATTAAATGTGTTGCCGATCATTAATCCAAGTGTTTAGTGGCTGGGCTTACAGAGACAGCTGTTTATTGTTTGTATAGCTCTCTGACCACAGCCACTAAAAGCTCATATGGCTCTTTATTGATCCATGCAGGACACACTCTACCTGTCTGCTCGCTCACACACTCGCACCGAAATCCACAAGTCATTTTATATCTCCATGTATGTCTCTTTTCAATGTCTTTATCATGTGTTTGTGCTCAGCAGATCTCTTCTCAGGTTTGTGAATATTAATCCAGACTGTGAGCACTAATCTATAACGCGTGGAGCATGTAAAGTCATATCTCTGTATCTAAATCACCGTAAACACCCATTAGTTTCTTCACTCATGGTGAAACACATTGTTAGAGTTAATTAGGTTCTCCTGTATAGGTAATGTGTCACATGGGAGGAAGCCTTGAGGAGTTACGCTGCAACACAATGAACCTGCACTCCACCAGAACAGTAAACTGTGTTTATGTATCATTTATGCAAAATCCTGATTATTATTAGCATCACAACAACTCGTGTCAGTGTGATGTCGTATATAGGATTCTGCATGTTGTGTGTGAATAGTTCACATCTAAGTGGAGCTCACATTTAATTAAGAACTTGCAGGCTGGAGGGATTTCTGGGTATTTAGAACAAGCCGTTATTTTTAACCAGGATGCAGCTTAATGGGGGAAAGTGAAGTGAAAAATACTGAGTTGTCTAAAGCCAACGGTAGAACCGAGCGTGTTGGTTTAGACGGGTTGAAAGTGAAGATGCGACAGAAGTGGGAACGTTGAGCAAAATGCACAGTTCATAAGCAACTCACACTTCACCCCTTCAACCCTGAAGCCTCAGATCAGCCTCGACGTGTCTGTAAGCCTGTATTTACCTCTGAGGAGGGGTAATCATTGAGCCTTAGCTGACATATTTACTGGAAATCAACATTTATGGCTGAGTGGTGGAAGCGTGACCCTTGATCTGCTGGCCACAGTAAATTTAGAAATGTTTCAGGACACATGCATTTTGGTAGAGGTGCCAGCTGAGGTTGTCTAGGACACAGCTTTTGGGCCTTAGCACAAATGCTGGCTGCTCGTCACCAGGATGTGGCTTTTACGGTTGCCTCAAGATTCTATAACCATAGTTCCTGATTAAGCATGATCTTTGCGTGATGTGTAATCTGGTGTTTTTCTTTGACGTCCTTCGTTGTTGCAGAAAAACCATGTTACCTTGTAGCATGACAGTGTAACGACATACTGTTATATCACCGCAGTGCATTGATTATTGCATAAGCCCTGCATTGTAAAGTGTATAATTACGGCCACTTGTTATGTTTAATGTAACCCAGCCATTTGCTCCTCTGTTCAGTAAGGAAATACATTCTAATGTGGGTTTTGTGCTCTTTTCGTGTTCTTCTCATCTATGCAGTGTTCAATTGAATTTCCTTGTTCGCTCTGTCCTAAAAAAGGTTCTAATTTGATGATTTTGAGTTATCCAGTTATCTCAATTTTCACACTCATCTCACTTCACATGACATGTTGATGTCATACTTTCTTTATACAGTTTAAAGTCGTGCTCGACACACATTTGTCAATTATGATTTGGCACTCTTGGTATCCAGTAGTACCCACAACTCATTTTTTTTCTGTCATAAAATGAGTGCACACAAACACTCCTTTCTTTGACGAATTAAATTAGTTTCAGTGGGAAATCAGTTTTTGCCCGCTTTCTAAAAATATCCTCTGGGTCAGGGGATGTGGACATGCGGTTACTGTTAATAACCTCAATTTGTTCATAAACGTCCTTCAATCCATTTTATACCGAAACCTTTGTTCTTGTTGTTTAAACATCATTTGGCACTTGTATGATGAATAATCTTTTAACACAATGATCGTCTTTCTCAAGGTTTATGCTCATGTAGTAGATGGTAATGCAGCAGTATCATCTGGCCTGCAACAGTAAGGTGATGATGAGCAATGATGCGAAGCTACAAAAATACCCTGAAAGATGCAGCAGCTTCATGAAGACATCTCACTGTGCTTCACTGTGCTCAGGGGGTGAAAGAGAAAAGGGAACTTTGTGATGGATCAGATTACTTACCCTCAATTCCCCACAAATTCAAAGGACACAAACAGGGTTTTGTTTCCTGGTGTCATGCAAACCTCTAAACCGGTGGGACAGAAACAGAACTGGATCTTCAGGTTCGAACTGTGTCACAAACCCCCGCTTCTTTGGAGGTTTCTACTCTTTTTGCTGCACTGCTTTAGGGAGAAAAAAAAAATCGAGCGGTTTTATTTTTAGCTGTCAATAATTGAAGCCTCCAGCTGAAAATATTTGTTCCGTATCTTGAATTCATATTTTTCCTGTTCCCTTAAGCTATTCGCCACACACCTTTACATCAGTTTTTTCGTGTTAGTGCTGACTTCCCGTGTTGTTGAACACGGCAGCTATCTTGTGGTGTACGATAGAACTGAACACGGCGCTGCTAATGAGGCTCCCGCAGAGGGTCTGCGCTGCCTGCTTCAGTTAGAAAGTTAGAATATGGTGTGCTCTCCCCTGAGCCGACGCTCTTTATCGCTCAATCAGCTAAAAGGACAGTTCTGCTCAAAGCTGATAGCGGCGTTCAGTTTCAGCGCCAGAGCAGCTCAAGTTCACATTCACCAGCAGCTCAAAGTTAAGAAATTGCATGTCTTCTTTCAAAACGCCTTTCGTGTAAACATTTACTTGTAATACCCTGTGTACATATTTGTGCTGTCTTTTTCACAGAGGAGAATGCAGATCTTATTTTTGGATTAAAATAAACTTGCTTAAGTTAAAAACCAACTGCATGTTTATGCAGAATTCTGGTGCCTGAACTGGTTTTGGGTTTGTCAATACAACAAACAGGATTTCTGTGGGGAGGGAAATAATCCCATTGAAGAAGCCATCACAGAAAGAGTGAAAGAAGGAGCCTTCAGCCCAGGAGAAGCCAGCACTAAGGAAGTGACTTTTTATTTCCTCTTCCTTCAGACGCAGACTGAAGTGTGTGTCCCACAGCCGGTGCCGGATGTTGCATTTTTGCTCCCTGCTCATATTGTTTTTGTTGCCGCCAATGTCCGGGACGGTATTTTAGCCGTGCCTCTGCAATCTGGTTTAAAGCGCTTTTCATAAAGCAATAGCCAGCCTGCACTAATCACATTCTGCCATATCAACCAGACCAGAGCTGATTGCTATAAATAGCTCGAGCCGCTCACTACAGTCAAATGCTGGGCTCTCATTTCCGTTTCACCTATGACAGAAAACCTGCATTAGTACGCAGCACTCCACAACGACAGAGCACATGGGCATCGCCCCTTTGGAATATTTGCTGATACATTTATTGCAAATTACTTTGCATCAAAATGTCTATTCTATTATTAACAAAGCAGCAGTGGAGAGCTCCATTGCTTGGTTTTAATGCATGACTTCAGGGACCAGGAAGACGGTTTTAGCTTTGGCTCTGGTCTCTATAGCAACAACACTGACCCAGGAGGGCTTTAAGTTACAGAGGGGCAGTGACAGGGAAGTGGTTTCTTGGCTCCGGGTGGGAAAATAGTGAGAGATTGTGCCTTGAGCCCGAAGGAGCCAGTGTTCAGAATCACATGCTAACCACTCACCCAAACCCCAGTAGATAAAAGTATAAATAAATGGCCCTGTGGACTGTTCATTAGTTGGGTTTTTTTTTTTTTTGACCGTTCGCAACAAAATGTGCAGAAAAAGTAGGTTAAGAAAGACTGCCAAAAGCTTATGTCTGCAAATCTCTGCAGGACAGTTTCAACTTTCTTAGTTGGATAGACGGAAGCATTTGATGGATGGATGATCATCCACTAACATGTAGGTCAGCGGGTAAGCCTATCAATGTAGTTGACTGTGAGGGTCTCATTAGTGTGGCGCCTTCCAGATTACTCTGGGTAGGAGCCTCTGTGCCAGAGTAATCCAACGCATTTTACTGCAAACTTTGCTGCAGAAGAAAGTCAACCAGGGTGGAAAATGACAAGGGTGTTCAACTCCTTTGTCGTTATTAATGATTTTATGTAAATACGGCGTATGTATTATAGGATACAGCTAGCTGATAACACTTGCATTCCATCTTTCTCGTGATATTCACGTGCCCTTTCGTTTCTGTTTGCCTTTTGTTGCATAACCCAGAGGAACCCCCTTTTTCCCTGTTAAGCCTGTCGCACTCCCACACTGGATAACATGCGTCATCCATACACTCAGCGCTCATTACTCTGTCATCCCCTCAGTTGATGGACCAGATTCACCAGTAACAGTGTTTATACATGATCCGCCTGCTGCTTGCAAAGACTCTGTGGGAGTGTGACGGTGTCTTGGGTCTGCATACCTCATCATGGGTGTTTGAACGTGTGCGCATATTTACATATATCCAGTTTGAGCACTTGGAGTTGGAGAGTTTTGCAGACAGGTCCATTTTTTGAGTCATCTCTGAGCACATGTGTACCTTTTCATTTCATTTTTTAGAAATATATTGCCACACGCTCATAATCTTTACTGACAGCCTAGGTCAAGGCTAGAACATTTGTGCAGCTTAGCTCGACAGTCTGGATACACAGGGAGTGAAGGCCTCGTAGATTATGCAGCAGATCTTAGATTAAGACCAGGGGGAGGAAAATTCACATTCTCTACATGCCCCAAGGAACAAAGCCTCTTTTCATCACAACACATTCCACTTTACGCACTACATTTGATTTGTCATGACCTGAAACTTAAATTGTAAAGATCATACGTTATGCATCCGTGATGTAATTTAAAGGATGGTTTTACGTCTCACCCTCGAGCTGCTAAACCCACAAGCAGATAGGAAGCTGGAAAAATGTTCTTGTTTATGTGAAACTAAATATGTGATTCTAGCCTATTGCGTGTCCTTATCCACCCTCCTGATTTTGTGACTCTTCTACATCTGTTTCCAGTGCCTGAGGATGTCCAAGCGGAACTTGTTTGTTCGTCTGGTGCCATGCCGCTGCTTGCGGGGCGAGGAGGAGGCGGTCACATCGCTAGACTACTCCCACTGTAGCCTGGAGACTGTTCCTAAGGAGATCTTCAGCTTCGAAAAGACCCTGCAGGAACTCTACCTCGATGCCAACCAGATTGAGGAGCTACCTAAAGTAAGGCCTCATCTCATCAACATCTCTTATAAATACATCAAGCTCTCTACAATTTCTCAATGAATATAAGCCTTAAATACAATATCATCTCTCTCCTATTGCCAGCAACTATTTAACTGCCAGGTACTCCACCTACTGAGCATGCCAGATAATGACTTGTCAGTGTTGCCAGCAGCGATCGCAAACCTCATCAACCTCAGGGAGCTTGATGTCAGCAAAAACAGTAAGTAAATATAATGTATATATTCATGCATACATACATACATACATACATACATACATACATACATAATGTATTCCTTGCTCTTTTTTTGTGATTGAGGCGATACTTGAGAGGCATTTTTGTCTGCCAGGTTGTGTCAGAAGGCCTTTCCGTTGCAGTTTCTGTTGCCATCATATAAAATACTTAAAGTGTGGGGAAAAGTACATATTGGAAAATACCCATTATGAAATTCAAAGAAATTCAGAAGTAAAACTTCTCAGCGTAGCCCTTGTTTACGTCAAGGGTGGCTGATAATAGATAAAGGAAGTGAACAAGATCAGACCTGTAATATCTTAGGTACTGCCGTAATAGTGCACACTCCCGCATGTCAGGATCTTTTAAGGCTATGGCTCAAGGTCGGGTAGCCTCAAGAACAGGGCATTTGTGTGAATTCTTAACAAAAACCTTTTATGGATAGAGATCAAGCCACTGGTCTTTAGATGGAGCAGAACTCCACGTGTCTTGTTGACATTTGAAGTTAGTTGTCCTCTTTAAGTATGGTGGAGGGAAACAATGGTGGGAACAAAAGTCATGAGAATCCCTCATGTTCACAATCTTTGATTATTGTTTGTTTTATGTCAACTCTGCTTGTTCTGTTCACATCAGAAAGCTTCTCTAATGTATCCAGCTAAGTTGGCCTGAATATTTCTTCTTCAGTGCTAATGAAACACTTGGTATCCAACCAGAAGTTAAATGGATGTGATTTATAGTTCCCAAACATCTGTGTTGATGTCTGCCTATCTGCTTTTTTCACTCCAGGTATCCAGGAGTTTCCAGAGAACATCAAAAACTGCAAAGTTCTAGCCATTGTAGAAGCCAGCGTGAATCCCATATCCAAGTGAGTTCTCCACACGAGATGATATTGTATCACCCCTAATTAACTTCATGTTGGCTGAGTGTGGGTACTAATGTTGCTGTTTTTAGGCTCCCTGAAGGCTTCACGCAGCTTCTGAGTCTGACACAGCTCTACCTGAACGATGCCTTCCTGGAGTTTCTACCAGCCAGCTTTGGCAGGTCCGGTGATTCCCCTGACTGGATCAGGATTGGATTGTTTTCAGGATATTTATGGTTGTCACAAATTTGTCCTGGTCACTGAAAAAAAACCCTGCAAATTAAAGTTAAATAGCAGTATAAATAGGACAGTCTCATAAGGGTGTGATCAGCCTCAAAGTAAAACAAAAATCAGTTGCATTGTATCAGACTGTGAAACTGAAAGCTGTTGTGGTCAAACTTGCCAATAAAAAGGAACTGCGGAAAACCTTATATGCTAGTAGTGTTGAAATTCAAAATAATTTCCCGAAAGGGTCAACAGGGTGTTTGGAGCCCTCACACTCTTTGTTGATGGTTAAAACAGTATTCCTGAAACAGTGTCTTATAATTACACAAAACATTTTGTTCTTATTTTAAAAGTCCCCCCTTGCTAATGGGGTCTGTTTTTATTCCATATTTTCATAAATAACAAATGTTTGTCATGTAGCTGCACATTATTACTTGATAATAATACACACCCACCACAAGGAGTTGTAGTTGTCATCAAGGACAGGCCTCCAATATGAACAGGGCACCTTAGCTGCGCATTAGAATAGAATAATTATCTAAACAGTAATAACACATTTAATCACACTTTAATTCACAGTTTAAAAACACCCATTTCTTGGTTACAGGTTGACTAAGCTACAGATCTTGGAGTTGAGAGAGAACCAGCTAAAAGTGCTGCCAAAGTAAGTGTCCCTTTAAGTAACATTTATGCATTCGTAACATTTAAATGTAAAGTATTCCTTCCTCACAACATTCCTTGAGCTGCCTTCGTTCAGCTATTCTAACTGTGTTATTAAACTCCACGCTGTTACATAAGAACACACAGACTCGTGCACAGAGCTTTGCTGTAGCTGGCTTTATAATTCCCCGCTGAGACATAGCGGACAATTGAAGAAGGTTATAGGGCTTCTAGGAGGCATTAATGCTATACAAGCATTTGAAACAAATCCAGGTGACTCAGGGGGACTTGGTTCATCTCACATGCTTCACTTCACATTCCACTTATATTTCTAGCCTTTGTGCTTTTGTAATCCACTTTCTGTCCATTCCTGACTGACTGGCGGACCACTCAGGCTCTGAAGTCCAGCCCCGCAGCAGCTCGGTTTCTCTCTTCCCACCGTTGTTTATGTGACAGTGGCCAGAGCTGTTAAAGTCTGGAGGCCTGACAGAGAGGAGGACTAATGGCTGGGACTGTTGCCAGAGCAACACACAAGCATTTCAGAGATGTAAACAAACGTGTGCATGCACAAAGGGCCACAATAGAAGTCTTTTCAAGGCTTCCGCATATTAAGTGCACTCTCTTTTTCTCCAGGAAATACACCAGGCACATCCCGACACCAAATGTTCCTCTGTATTTGAAAAAGATTTGGTGTTCCTGCCTACTTGCTGTAGTTTAGATGAGCAGCGGAGCTCATTCAGACCTGTTTTATGGTCACGTAGAGGTTGTCTGGTGTTTTTTACTGACTGAACACTCCCAAACTTACAAGTTATTGTTCTGCAGTCCTGTTTTACCAAGAAATAAAGAACATCATCAAAAGGCTAAACCCTTGCTAATTGTTTGTATCACATTTGCATTTTATCAGGAATCCCTGAAATTGAGTCCTTCAGATCTTTGGGCCCCCCGTGTCCTGTACCAAACTGAATCTCAGTCTTTGTTCACACAGTTTCTCTCTGCCATGAGAGAGTCATCAGATCTGTTCCCAAACAAAACTCCCTACATCTCCATTTCATTTCTAGTGGTCAGTTCTGCTTCTGTTTGGTTTCTGTCACTCTCAGGAAAATCTGATGTTGCTTTTGTTGTCACATTCCCCGACAGTGCAATTTAGAGCTGGGAGTAGGTTTCAATTAACAAAAGAACAAACAGAGAAATTCCTTTTTATTCCCTCTTTGAGATATTTTTGAGACTTTGTTTTGTCTCCGTCTGAAGGAATGTCACTCAGTTTTGCAGCATAAATGTATTTACTATTGTGCAAATATCCTCGTGGTTATTTCACTTCTCAGTTTTTTGTCAGTGGAGATCAGTGAAATATGGTTTAATACTGTGGCAGTGGAATAGTTCTGGTTTTTGTCTGCCTGTTTACAGCAGAGCTGCAAATGTGAGCCCGTGACCTGAATGTAGGGAAAGATTTCTGGAGCAAGGCCTAGGGGCTAGCATACGTCACATTTTCCATTATTTAAAACATATTAATTTCCTGCCCAAGGTCTATAAGGTATTTATGTCCTGGTCAAATTATTCAGTGGAACTGTAAAAGTCCGATCATCCAGACAGATTGACATGATTTCCTGTTTGGCACACTGGGCCCGTGCTGTAATCCTGGCTTCAGTTTTTGACCGTGTCCACTTATGATAAACTAAGATATGAGTGATGTGACATTAACATCTGTCTGCTTGTGCTGTTTGTTTACAGAAGCATGCAGAAGCTCACACAGCTGGAGAGGTTAGACCTGGGGAGTAATGAGTTCACTGAAGTGGTGAGTATCTGTCATTTTGACCCAAAGCTGTCTCACCTTTTAGATGGCGACTTCATCTCGCCCTTCCCTTCTTGCCCTTTTCCTGTATTTTAATATGGAAGGTTGGTTTGTCAAGAGGCCACATTATATTTTCAGACTGTTGAATTTTACCCATCTTATGAGTCTGAGTGCCCACACAGTCACTTAACCTCCTCTTCTCTCTTTATATCAACAGCCTGAGGTGCTGGATCAGCTGGCTGGAATCAGAGAGCTGTGGATGGATGGGAACAGACTGACATTTTTACCTGGGGTATAGGCTGCACTCACTTCTGAACACATTTCCAGCTGCGACTGGCCACCAAAACCTTTCCTTGACCAGTGATTCTCCATAAACACACACTTTTAAGTCTTGCCTTTGCATTAGTTCCCAATAATCAGTGTTTTTATTCATTAAGATGCTTTCTTTCTTCCATGAGCCCTGCTTTCTGGTAACTGGGTCATATTTAAAGCGTTAGTTCTGCAGCCAGGAATTCAATAGCATCAGCTATAATTACAGCCTCTTTACATGCGACAAATATAGGCAGAGCTTAATCCAGTATCTGATTCTATTAGATTTTCTTTTCAAACTGAAAACATGTGCTTTGGATGTAAACGAAAAATGTCAATTAGATAGTATTTTTTTTTTCTCTTATTTGTTTCCCTTCATGTATCCAGATGCTGGGGAAGCTGAAACAGCTGGTTTACTTGGATGTGTCTAAGAACAATCTGGAGATGGTGGACGAGCAAATCTGCGGCTGTGAGAGTCTTCAGGACCTCCTACTCTCCAACAACGCTCTCACACAGCTGCCAGGCTCAATTGGTAAAGATTCTAACATGAGTGGCATTTTTAGGAAAAGTTTCATCATGATTACAATTTTAGTTTGCGTCCTACCTTTATTATTTGCTACTTTTATTCATTTTGAATGATTGTTCAATCATAACTGTGTTACGAGACTGTGAATGTTGCCATTACACACTTGGACAAGGACAGATTCTGTATTTGTGTTTGCTGTTCGTTCCCGTAGAAGGAAAGCCAGTATTCAAGAGGTTTAGACTGATTAAAATAGATGAGGCTATATGCACTATACCCTAGAGTCAGAATAGATTTTGACTAACCTGATCAGTGTGTTGATGACGGTCTGAATTAATCCAATTGACTCCTGTAATAGATATTCCTCATTGTGGTGCAACACTGAATGATAATCAATAAGTGCACTGAGCTGCACCCCTCTGACGCGCTGCTCTCGTCACAGGCTCATTGAAGAAACTGACTGCACTGAAAGTGGATGAGAACCAGCTGATGTATCTGCCAGACTCCATCGGAGGGTGAGCGTCACAGAAACAGGTTTAATATCTGCAGAATAAAGCCAGAGATCAGTGGATTACTTTGCCATTCTCTGATAACATAAACCATCTGTGTGGATAAGTCAGCTATTCCCATTAAACATAATGCTCTCCGTTAAATCATATGTTATTGTGTAATGCTGCGGATATTCAGTCATCATGATAATTCATAGAAACTGCTTTATTCTGGATGAGTCGGCAGTTATCCCGAGCAGATCTGATTATATCTTTTATTGTCTGTAAGCAGATGTGTCCGGGTCATAATTGACTAGCAAGGACTTTATCTTCTCATATTTGTATTCAGTCCACTTCGAAACCAGCAAAACAGATGCATGTTGTGTGTTTCCATCTATTATCTTTGGGTTATCGGTCAGATTATTTGAGCCCATGTTTTTTACATAATCCCGGATAAGGATTTTAGTTTTTTTTTTATTCATGCATTGATGATTTTATTCCGCATGTTGTTGATGCACAATGTTTGGTCCCTTTGAATTATTATTTCATGAAGCTACACAGTGTTATGTCACAAACAAGGCTGCTTTGGCTGCATCTGAGAGTCGTTTTAGAGGGTGGGATGTTACTTACGATCAGTGATGCCTCCTGACGGTATCTCTTTATGAACCTCTTCTAGAGGAGTTCATAAACAACTTTGCTCTCTACTTCTTTTAAGGTCTTTTTGAATTTCACTCCACACTTGAGCATTCCTTTTAGATTAGGTTAGATATCATTGGGGACATTTTTAAATGCATGCGCTGTGGAGTGAACTGAAAAATGCATTATAAATAGAATATGTGTAAAATATTTAAACCCTCTCACCTGTCAGGCTGACATCTCTGGACGAACTGGACTGCAGCTTCAATGAGATTGAAGCTCTGCCGTCCTCCGTTGGCCAGTGCGTCAACATACGCACCTTTGCTGCAGATCACAACTTCCTTGTCCAGCTTCCCCCTGAGGTTAGCGTGAACTTTACAATGCGTGCGTGTGTGTTTGCGTAAATATAAACTGGCCGTGTCTGTTTGCTCACAGAGCTCTGTTCTTTCCCCTTTGCAGATGGGTAATTGGAAGAATGCGACTGTGCTGTTCCTTCATTCCAACAAGCTGGAGTCTTTGCCAGAGGAGATGGGTGACATGCAGAAGCTCAAGGTCATAAATCTCAGCAACAACAAGTGAGTTGGACCAGACGACTTTACAGTATACCGAGGGAGAATTTGTTATGAATTCTCAATAGTTGAGAAATAATATACAGCCAGACAAACATTTAGCTCTTAAAAAACATGTGAAGGTTGGGGTTAATAGATATAATACAGAATTTTGGAAGTATTTTTTGACTTGCATCCTCGTTTTATGTTAAGACCCATGAGTGTTTTTTTTCTCCATTGCAGGTTAAAGAGTCTTCCGTACAGCTTCACTAAACTCAGTCAGATGACTGCAATGTGGCTCTCTGAAAATCAGGTAAGATTATGTGTATTATGTAAACTTCACTTTTAAAGTTATTCTTTAGAATTGTAGCAGCGTATGTGACAATCACTAACCTTAGACTTGCCTAGGTCTATAGGGTCATTATCGGCTTGTTACATAGATGAAACCTGTCATTAGGAGTTCATTCTGATGTATTTGTACTAGAAAGGCAGGGCCTCTGGGTGATTGTTGTTGACATCAGACAGAAGCTGAGCAGACGTCAGGAACACAGTTTGAAGCAGTCGTCTGCTGTTGTTGGTTTGTTCTCTGTGCTATTGCAGATGCTTCATCTTGTGCCTCTCTTCACCATGGCAACAAAACTTTGACATGGTGGCCTGAAAAGGTTACCAGCAGAAATCAGCATGGTTCCACGACATTTGGATAAAAATGGATTTTTGTCAGTGTGGCTGAAACTTCATTTTCAGAATACATTTCAAGTTTAAGTTTTTAAGATAGATTACACGTGTCACGCTTTGCAGTGCAGAATGTGTGACGAAGAAAGCTTATGGACGAGGCTGCGTGAGAAGAACGCTTCAGTGTTTTTCCATCTCATGAATATTTCTGCAGCGTAGTCTGGTGACAGTCAACTCATTTAAAATCAATTATTCATGCCACCCTAGTTGAATTGTTGTCTGTGTATGAAAAGCTGCAGTGAATTGTGCCTGTAAAACTCGCGCAGAAGGAGCAGCTGAAGGGCCCACATCCCCGTCAGCCTCAAGTCAGCTGCCTGTTAAATACA
Organism: Lagocephalus sceleratus; assembly: GCA_911728415.1. NCBI lineage: Eukaryota > Metazoa > Chordata > Actinopteri > Tetraodontiformes > Tetraodontidae > Lagocephalus > Lagocephalus sceleratus. The sequence goes on from CAJVRN010000148.1 coordinate 3,624,330, forward strand.
AATGACTGTTTAAAACATTATTGTTTGCATTCTGCTGACTTCAATACGTGCAAAAGAGCTTTTAATCACACTGCTCCTCTTTGACGCACTGTTAGTGTGACTGTAAGTGTCCTTGTTAACTTACATGAAAGATGTAGCCGACGTAGCAGTACTGAGATACTCACCGACGAAGTTGTCCCAGTCATCGTGAATCTCGTGGGTGGTTTTTAAAGACCCAGAGAAAAGATAGAGCCTTACAATGGCTGCTTGTAAATCTGAAAATGCAGCATTAATTGCCAAATTAATTCAAGTCTATCTTCCGTCTCCCACAGTCAAAGCCCCTGATCCCTCTTCAGAAAGAGGAGGACCCTGAGACGCACAAAATCGTGCTGACCAACTACATGTTCCCCCAGCAGACCAGGACAGAGGACTGTAAGTACCTCTCACGAAGCAAGACTGCCTTTATCTTCCTCCTTTCCTGCATGATTAATTGGCCGGATCGTCTGTCAGTCGAATAAAAAATCTTTATTTGCCGATACCACATTTCATCCAGACATTTTTATAAGCTATGTAGAATATGTTGATCAAGCAGAAAAGTATTGGAAAATGACTTTAAAAATACTGTACACAATTTCCAGTGTAAATGTGTTTTGTAGCAAATTCTTAGAAGCTGCTGCGACAACCTGAACCATCACAGACGCCTTATAGGTGACCTGCAAGGAGTGCACATATCTATGTTTTATGAGGGAGATGGTTATCTGAGACGAGTCGTGCTGAAGGAACAGTAGTGTCTTTCTTGTTGAGCATCTGTTGGTTTGAGTGGGTTTCTGGTTTCTAATAATTTTGGATGCTTCTTCATACTCTGCACTCTCAGCATGATGCCCTTTTCCATAGTGACCTGCTGGAAATGTTTGAGATTTTATGTTTTTTCTTTATGTGTCCCTGACAGGCTACAGTAAGTTACAGCCCGACTACAGTCACTGCACTTTATAGTTTGTTGATATAGCGACTGCACAGCAGGTGACTCATACCATCTACTGGGCATTCACATTTTTATGATGCATAAAGCTGCGGACGACACAGTTGATGTCTGGTGTCAGGAGGTTTGCCTGGAATAGCTGCATGAAGTCCTGAATAATACCGAAGCTTTCGAGCTTGAATGACGTCTTCAGAATGGGATGCCAGTGCCTGATATGTGACTCATTTGCTCAAGTGACTTGTGGTCAGGTATCGTATTTTGTGCAATAGGCACTGGCATAAGCGTCACACACCACAAAGATCAATTACTAACACAATGCTGCTAATGCAGAAGTTTCGGGAAAACCACAATCGTGACGTAAATTTCATCATCCTTGCTCTGAACTCTTGCCTTACTCTCGGCCTGACTCAGACAAGACTGACCAAGAATGATGCTCATTGTACTTTTTTCGTTGTGCTATTAATATTTTAAGTCAACCTTTAAAGATTGTAGGAGGTTGAAGAATAAAATAGACTTGTAGAATTCCTTCTGTTTTCCGGACTGAAGGCGGTTCTTCAGTCTTCAGGTTTTTTCATCATGCTGTGTTTGTGCCACCTTGTGGTCAAAATCAGACCCGCATACATTAAAAGAAACATATACATTAAATATATATTAAATATATCAAGTCTTTGTTAAATGTTGATTTTTTTTCTTTTTTCTTTTTTCCAGATATCCCTAACTCTGATTCCGAAAGCTTTAATCCATCCGTCTGGGAAGAACAACGCAAGCACAGAGCACAGGTGGCCTTCGAGTGTGACGAAGACAAAGACGAGCGAGAAACACCCCCGCGGGTTTGTGGCAAATTTCCCCTTATCTGTAAATGCAATATTAAAAGGGGAATCGACGTTGAGCATTTCAGCCTTTCACTCCTCTTGTGACTTTTCCTCTCTCCAGGAAGGAAACCTGAAGCGCTACCCTACTCCATACCCAGATGAGCTGAAGAACATGGTCAAGACCGCCCAGTCTGTTGCTCATAGGCTGAAGGAAGACGAGTCGAGCGACGAGTCTGGCAAACCCAATGAGAGAAACCACATCGGGGTGCAGGATGTGGGAGTAAAGGTCAGCTTTAAAAATAGGCTTTAACTGAAATAAATCACGAGGAAAATGTTGGCCATTCATCATCCATTCTTCTTCTGTGCAGGTGATAGAGGCTCCTTGTACCAACGGGACATCACCAGATGTACAGCCACAATTATCTGCCATTGCCTTTTTCCCTAATCCATCTGGATCAGAATCAAAAGATAATTCAGAGTCTTACAGTTCCCAGAAAGTCCCCCTTAAATCTTCAGGGAGCTCCATGATGAACCACGAGGACACGCTGGAGGTAATTCTGATAAATGAGGAGCCTAAAGATTTCCTGTGGAAATTTTAACACAATTGTAATCGCTAGGACTCTGAGGAGCTCTCTGATGAGGAAGAGGAGATGAAAATTGCAGAGATGAGACCCCCTCTGATTGAGATTTCAATTAACCAACCCAAAGTAGTGACTTTAAATAAAGACAAAAAAGGTAATTCTACTGGTTTAAGGTGTAATATGAGTGTACAACAGGTGACTGATATTAACGGAGATGTTTTTGATTGACAGACGATGCTGATTCTTTGCTGGATGACACCGTGGCCAACAGCAACCAGAACAACAGCAACTGCTCGTCTCCGTCGCGCATGTCCGACTCAGTGTCTCTGACCACAGACAGCAGCCAGGACAACTCTCTCTGCACCCCCGAACGTGAAGCAAAGATGCCCTTCCTGCCAAAAAGCCGGTCTGTGTCATTGCCATGTGACGTAGTGACGCATCGAGCCGGTGTCACTCCTGTTACTAAATCTGATCCGTATCTTTTCTAGCCAAGAAGACGAGAATATGAACCAGCACAAAGACCCCACCTCTTTTCTACATAACGGCAATGGAGCCGAGACCCTTCAGGCCCTTCTGAAATCGCAGCAGAGCCCGCCAGAGAAAATGGGTGATTACGACCTCTCCATGGAGGCCAGGCTGGCCTTCATCGAGAAGGGAATTAATAATGGCGTGGGAGAAACATACAAGTGGGACCAGATAAACATGAACGTGTCCAAGATGCAAACTGACAACATGGTGCAGCTGGACGAGGTGGACAAGGCCAAGAACCGAGCAGGAACCCGGGAGGACGCGAACTGCAAGCAGGGTTACAGCAATGACAACATGGAGCGCTATCTGAATGGAAACCAGCAGGTCGGTCTGGGCAACAAAAGCCAAGCCGTGAGAGTCGAGACATCTGCCGCGCATGTGGCGTCGACAGGCGTGACGGCCAGCAGTGACATGTCGCTGTCCCGCAGCACCGAGGAGCTCTCTCCAGAGAAACGATGCCAGCCCCCTCAGGTGATGAAGTCACACAGCATCAGCAACATAGAAGCCGGGGGCATGAAGGTTTACTCCTTTGACGGAGACAGTGACTCTTACGACACAGCGGGGATGATGAGGATGGCGGGGGCGGGCCCCGGGCCGGGGGCTCAGGGCCAGAGCATAGTCAGGAGCAAGTCCGCAGGTCAGTTGCTCAACGACCCGACGCTGCAGGTCTACCAGAGCTCCTCCGCGTCCTCCTCAGACCTGCTGACGTCCTCCAAGCCCTGCGCCAGCACCAGCAGATACCCCGTGTCCTCCAGCATGAGCATGGGCGTCCCCCCCCCCCAGTACAACATACAGTACACGAGCAGTGCCGTGCCTAAAGATGGTCTCTGGGCCACAAGGACACCCGTGCCCCCAGAGCACCAAGGCTACCTTCCACCCCCTCCTCCACACTCACTCGCCAACACTAACTACTCCAACCGCAACCAGGCTCCCCCTTACTCTCTGCAGCCCCTGCAGAGGGGGGCCCCCATGTGCCCCAAACCTTCTGGGGACATGTGGGCCGATAGACTTCTCTCCACCGGAGGCCAGTCTAGAAGTAGCACCCTGCAGAGGCAGAGCAGCACGGCCTCCACCGCCTCCGTGGGTGACCCCAGACGCATCCAGATCCCTGACGGAGAATACATGACGTACAGAGACATCCACACCCTCGCAAGGGGACCACTAGCGATGAGCCACGCCATGCACCGGCCCCTGTCCGCTCGCACTTACAGCATCGACGTGCCCGGAGGCTCCAGGCCGCTCAGCGCCAGGCCGCAGCCCCACGAGCTTCCAGAGAGGACCATGTCCGTCAGCGATTTCAACTACCAGCACAGCAGCCCCAGCAAGCGGCCCACCACCAGGGTGAGCTCCGAGCACTCGCTCCTGGACGGGCCTGGGCAGATGTCCGGAGGAGCGGGGAGGGTGCCCATGGACTGGAGGGACCAGGTGATGAGGCACATCGAGGCCAAAAAAATGGAAAAGGTAAAAAGTGTTCTCTGTATTGTCAACAGCATCGTAAATATCACTTTGACACGTGCGTGTATTTAAAAAAAGATCTCGATAAGATCTAGATAACTTGATAACGACTTAAAGGAAATGACATTTCTATACAAGGGTGAATGCATCACAGCCCACTAACCTGCTAGTCTAAAAGTGTGTCTCATTCAATGCATGTGCGTGTCAGCATTTTTGTTGTCTCTTCTGTTCAAACTGATTCGGTGGATTGCATGGCCGCCGCTGATGTCTGTCGGTGCTGGATGCTCCGTGTCGTCCTCTGTTCAGAACGCGTTGTCACGCTCCTTTAATTCCTATAACCCTCCGCTGAGCCGGTCTCGCTACACCAGCTGTAGGGACATGCATGCCAGCCAAGGGTCCCTGGTCTTTAGCGCCAGGGACGGACAGCCCCTCGCGGCTCTGGGCTTCTGTGTGAGTACCCAACCTGAAGTTAGCTGCAGTGCACGTCAGATTCCCGCTAGTTTCACATCCTCCAGAAGGGTCGTGTGCGCGTGGGTGTGTGCTTCCTCCTTTCCCCCATGTGGAGAAGTCATCAGTGACCCTCGGAAGTCTTCATGACCTCTAACCCTGTAGTGCATAAAGGCTGTGATTGACGGCGTGCTGTGTATTTTCTTGTGTTTTAAATGAGTTTGCACAGTTTAAAAGGGGCCCACTTGTTTTATTTACAATTGTAAATAAGCTATGGAACTTGCAAAGTTTGTAGTATGACTAGAAAATATGGTACAAAACAGTCCCTTTTAAACCGGCTTGCTCCCTGCACCCCCCCCTGAGTATCCTAGCAACGATTGCCTTTCCATTAACTGCATTTTAAATCGTCATTTTACTCACTCTTCATTTTCACTTCAACTTCAGAATAACTTCATAACCCCTCACTTTGTGTTTGGGGATGAAAGGTATATTTCCTAAGGTAAGTGTGTGTCTTTGAGTGGTTCACAAAGTGTGCATTTTTGTTTGTTACGACGGATGAGACAGTTGTGTAACCGCTTCATTAACGTTTGAGACCATCATCACGGCTTAAATCATTTGACAAATCAGTGATTAGATTCAGTCTCCTCCCCTTTTCTGAAGCAACACGTCAATTTCTTACATGATTATCAGACCTCAGGGGACATTGCTAATAAGTCCTGATTTGTCTCTTTCAGGATGACGTCTTTAGTCCACAAGTGCAGCAGAGCTACACCCTGGACCCCCACAGAAAAGTAGGTTCTGTTCAAAAAGGACAATGATTTCTTTTTTCTCTGTGCGTTCATTGTTCATTTCCATCTCAGGTGCCTTTGATGAACGGTCAGATGGGCTCTTCTGGCCGTGCTCAGATGAGTCAGGCTCCCATGGCCCGCCACCCTTCCAGAGAACAGCTTATCGATTACCTAATGCTCAAAGTCTCCCATCAGCCCCAGGCCCCCCCCACGCATCCCACAAGACACTGTGCAGCATGAGGTGAGCGGAGTTAAACTAGTTTTACACACTTCCTGGTGTCAGCTGCGTATCCCACATGTGACTGAGGCGAGAGTGTGTGGGCGTGTGTGTGCGTTTCAGATCCACGTGAAAGTGGAGAAGAATCCAGAGCTGGGCTTCAGTATATCCGGAGGAGTGGGAGGCCGAGGAAACCCCTTCCATCCTGATGATAATGTAAATATTAAATTAGATCAGCATCACCATGTAGAAATGATGCTTTGCTTATATCAGTTTTTGTAATATTTAAAATTTGTGGGTTTTTTTTCTTCCATTTTAGAAAAATATCGAGTACAAGTTAATGTTTATATTTACATTCTTTAAAGGGTATATTTGTGACCAGAGTTCAACCCGAGGGCCCGGCATCCAAGGTTCTTCAACCTGGAGATAAAATAATCCTGGTACGGATTAATTTTTGAAAAGTTAAACTGTGTTTTCCCTCCCTGTTCAACAATAAAACTTGTTTCCCCCCCCTCCCCAGGCAAACGGATACAGCTTTGTGAATATCGATCACGGCAACGCAGTGTCCCTGCTGAAGACCTTTCCAAACACTGTGGATTTGACTATCGTCAGAGACGTGCAGGCGTAGAGTCTGCCGACATCTGAACGGGAGCACACAAAGAGACAGTTCAAAGAAGACTTCTTGTTGAATCTTGTATTTTTCTACACAGAAACTGACTTGTTGGGACTGTTTATCTTGATGGAACTGGGGAAACCACTGAATGTTGTGGATTGAAACAAGACTGCGGCAAACCTCTGCAAGTACGAGTCCTCTAAAGGCCATCACTGTGGTATATATATTTTTATACAGAAGACGCTGATGATCCGACCTGCTCTGATGCTGTGGCTGTGGTCTCTGTACAGATCGTTAGTTTTTGTTTCCCCATTAGTCCTTTTAAATTGGGCTGTTTGTTTTACATAAGTTGACCACTAGAGGGCAGGGCTCTCACCTGACATCTTTTCTGCCTTTTAAACGTTATACTTACGATGTTGAAACCATTCTAGCCTGCAGTAAGATTTTAAATGGTGGACAAAGTTACGTGGTTTTTTTAATGCGGAGTTGAAAGTAGACCGAGGAGCTGTTTGTTTTTGTGAGAGAGGGGTTAAAAAAAAATCAATCCAAGAATGACTTAAGAGGAACAAATCCTCATGTGCTTCTGTTCTAGCATGTAGTTGAGCCATGCCCTCAGTTCATCCACTATCTGACCTCACAGCTGCTTTGCATATCAACAAACCAAAAGCCAACCTTCACAAAAAATGTGAATCGTGCTGATGAAACGAGCAGTGAGCAAAGTGAGCATCTGAGGAGGTGGACAGGTAGTGAGAGAGTGCAGCTTGTGTTCGCTCAGCCTCACTCTCTCTAATCACAGACAAAAGCTCCACATTTTGGGAAACATCTTTGTCTGCGTTGAGGTGCGAGCAGCCAGCTGACACCCCCCCCCCCAGCCCACCCACCCCGAGACGACGTATCGGCTGGTTTTTAAAGGTGCTTTATTGCCGAGCAGACGCAGGTACGAGCTGGCGCTGCCAGCCTCTTTGCAGCCGACGTGTTTCTGCAAATGGCAGCTTGAGCAGCAGTGCTAGTCAACCAAAGCAAGTCTGGAAGTTGGTAGCAGACGGAGACAGCGGAGAGAGAATAAAATAATATCAACATTTCATTCATTTCATAGTCGTAAGGGCTTTATTTAGGTGGGCGAGAGTGACTCTGTTGTCCAGGTTTCAACATCTGTTTTATTTTCTAAATGGGAGAAAAACCAGTTTGCCTTTTTGTTGGTGTCTGTTTTTTTTTTTTTGCAGATTTTATTTGTTCCTTTGCTGTACAGAGATTTGAGTGGGGAGAAGCGCGTTGTGAAGTGCCATAGACCATGAACTGTTGGAACAGGGGGAGGATGTTTGACCCCAAAACCCAAGCAATAGTCACATGTTCACAACCTTCTGACTACTTTTGCAGCATAATGGTTTGAAAGCAATATTTAAAGCCTTTATTTTCCTTCTGAAACACATCAGATAGCATTTTTAAAGAACATTTTTATTAATCTCTGATGATTTTACATGATTTTTATATGAAAAACGATCTTTTTTCTAATCGACTAGCGTTGGGAGGATACACGGTAGTCCTGGGGGAAAGGATTTCTCTGCATTGTGTAAAAATGAGAGTTCTGTTCCTGAAAGCTTTTCTAACTGTTGGTTAACAAAACCACGATCCCCTGGTCTTTATTTGTGCATCCATCTCAACATGCCTGGCGTTTGTCAAAAGAAAGAAACGCCAGGCCCCGCCCCCTTTATTTCTCTTAATATTCACCTGTAAATAACCTCTGAGACGTGTTTCCAGAAGCACTGGGAACAAGACGCACACATCCCCTCGTGAAGCTAAACGCCAGTAGTCCGTGTGACGACACAGAAATCATTTCAGTTCAAGGTCACGTGACATTCCTCTTAACTTGTTCACAGCTGATTATCTTCTACTGTGGTCGTGCGTGGATACACCGATGTTTTCTGTCCACCCACATTTAAAACACTGGTAGAGTAAGCTGCCCTCCTCTAAATAACAAATGTGTCACCTCTTTAAATCTTATTCACAGACAAGTGACTGTATAATGTGCACTTCCCAGATTCCTCACAGTACGTGCAGTATTCCACACAGATGACGTGTTTATATTTTTACCAGTTTGGGCTGTTTGTTGGCTCCATGAGAAAAAAAAAAAAAGATCATTATTGTTGGGTAACAGCCACTTGATATTAAACACACAGATGTTGACATTGTAGACAATCTTGGGAGATAAAACACAGCACATTTTCTTCATCTATGTCGGTCTGTTTTTGAAGCTCATGTATTTATTTAGCTGTCTTTGGGGTTTTTTTTTTTTTTTTTTAGGCCTTACTAATCAAATTGTAAATACTTTAAAACAACTGAGAAAAGAATTAATGGCATTAGTGACTCGCGATTGTAAAACCAGCAATAAATTGCAGATGCACCCATTTTCATGTATAGCTAGTGTTTCTGAAGGTGTCTTTGGAAACAACCACGGTGAGATGATTGACAAGACATTTAGCCAACATTCCACGTTTTGTACATAATTACCTGTTTCTGATGTAACCTGTGTAAAATAAAACTAATGCTCTTTAATGACGACCGTGGCTTTTTATTCCCTCAGTGGAGAATGTGGTTGACGGGAACTAAACTATATATTCCAGCTCTATGTGTGCTAATTCTAAAATGACTTTAGAAGATTTGCATGTTGTTATTTTTTAAATATCAGATGTTAAAGTGTCTCTAGTGGAAGCTGCTCGGCGCACCTCGTCCTGTAGGGGGCGGTAGCGCGGCGGAGCGCCGCTTATCTGCCCCGGCGAGGGGGACGCGAGTGAGCCTGGCCGCGGCCGCATCAGCGAGGGCAGAAACAAACATTAACAAACATTGTCCTCTAAGAGCGGGCACAATGAGCGGCATCCCGGGGACGAATGTCGTCCAGGTGACGAACCTGTCCTCCGCCGTCAGCAGCGAGCAGATGCGCACTCTCTTCGGCTTCCTGGGGGACATCGACGAGCTGCGGCTCTACCCGCCCGAGTAAGCCCGCCTCCCCCCGGCCGCGCTCTCCACGCGACACCGCGGATCCGCGGCCTCCCCCCCCGACGACCGCCCGTCCTCCCGTATACTTAAACACTTACTCTGTGTCTTTTTTGTTTCTGTTTTTTCTTTCGTTTTTACTCTCCCGCAGCAACGCGGCGCTCTCGTTCTCCTCCAAAGTGTGTTACATTAAGTACCGAGAGCCGTCCAGTGTCGGCGTGGCGCAGCATCTCACCAACACGGTGTTCGTGGACCGGGCTCTGATCGTTGTCCCCTGCGCCGAAGGTGAGCTCCCCCCCCGGCACCCGCAGCCTCCCCCTCCACCCCCCCACCCACCCTTTTAAAAATCCAGCTCTCTGCACGCCTGTCTCGGTTAAATCTTATTTATTTATTTATTTTTAAATATCCCCTGGAATAATGCTGGGCAGCGGTGAGATACGAGTTAATTTCTTTATTTATCTGACACAAGCTGCGGGTTGACTAAAGCTCCAGCTAGTTAACTTTAAAAGCTTCTCTTTTTTTGGTGTCTATAGGTGCCCCCCCCCCATGGTAATATGAAGGTTAACGTCACTCATCACTGGGTCCTTTGGCACTTATTCCTTGTGTATTTTCCATGACATTACTTCCATGGGAATTACACAAGAGTCCAAGGAATCACTGCTCTGTTCTCTATAGATTTTTTTTTCCCTCCCCTTATTTGTGTAGAGTCAGAAATGATACCGCCCCTAACTTGATCATTTTTCTGTCCACGTGACATGGTGCTGGATGGCTACTGAGTTTATTAATTTGGTTTTGTATGTTTTTTCTGTGTGATTATGTGTGCATATCAGATGACTAGCCTGGCCCAGCTGTTACACTACACTAGCCTGAGTCAGGCATTGTTTTCCAAGCCACTATCCCCGATCGGGCCAGCGCAGCCTTCAAGGGGGAATGTGACCAGGAGAATAGCCCGCTGAACCTTCCAAGATGGACACCTTGTCTCTTTTGATTTTTTTTTTTTTTCTTTCCTTTTTGGTTTGTTTCCTTTCATACTCTCCCATGTTGTCCAATTCTGACTGTCTCTATCTAGAAAGTACAGTAATGCTTATCTGTAGCGTTGTGTTATATTTGTTATTTTGGTTTGTTGTTTTGATTATTGTCCAACCCCCCCAACCCCCTCTCTCTTTTCTGCTACAGCTGCAGCTTGTGTGTGATTGAATTCTCTCCAGGTTGCTACAGCACACCGGTGGGGATGTGTATCACACACACGGAATGTTAGGAGGATCACTAACACTTTACACTCCTCTGTCACCTCCTCCCGTTGGCACAGCTAGGGATAGATGTTTTAAAAGTGAGCCCAGCCATGTAAACCTCATTTGAACACAGTGTTTGACATTCTTGTTGCATTATCTTTCACATTTTTACACAACGGATGGACATCCATCCTTTACTGCGCCTCACTCTCTGTAAAGCTAGCGACACATGTATTAATGTATTGCGCTGTTGTTTTCTTTGCAATATATGTCCAAGCTGTGAAAGAACGTCAGCATGTCAGACAGCCTGTAATTGAATGAGTAATATTTGTCATTTAGCGTTAACCCAGTTGTCTTGTCCAGCAGAAGTCGGTCCGTAGCGGGACCGAGCAAACCTCCTAACGGGTTGTTTTTGTAGACTTGGCTAACATTTTCCTACGCATCTTAAAATTGTTGTTCTTTTCTGTATCTGATGTCCTTGTGTGCTATTAGTGATGCAGCCATTGGGGTTGTCTTGTGTTGCACACCTTTCCAACACTGCGAAACGATCGCCCCCTCCCCCCACACGGAAACGCGCCCGTGCTTGATTTCGTATGGTTCATGACCAATATGTTTCCAGTACAGGTGACCCATGCATCAAAGTGTTAAATCATTCTTCTGCACTGTTTTCTTTCTTTTTTTGACCTTTTGAAAAGAGACCAAGGGCAAACTCAGTCTTAGTTTATGAAACAAGTAAAAGCTTTTGATTGACAGTATTGAAAAAAAAAACTAATTTAATGGCAGTGTAAGGGTGGTTAAAGATAGACGTGTAGGCTGTTTGTGGAAGTCTATTCTCTCTTTCTTTCTAGAATACAGTGGGCTAATTGTGCAGGCATAGAGGAGAGAGAAGAATGCTGCTACTTCCTTCACTGATCCGTCCTTCTGTCCTGCAGGGAAAATCCCAGAGGAGGCCAAGGCCTTGTCACTGTTGGCACCTTCCACGCCGGTGCCCAGTCTGATATCCGGTGGGGGACTGCTGCCCATTCCTGCTCCCAATCCACTCCAGAATGTGAGTCGGGCTTTATTTCATGTTGCTGCTCTCGCACCAAAAACCTGACTTGTGTCGTCTTATTTTTCTTGTTGTCCCCCCCCTCCCCACAGCTGAACCTTCCAATAGTGAATCGGATACCAGCCAGTCTGGACCTCGCAGCGTCGGCGCCCTCTCAGCCTCCCCTCATGGGGAACGTGGATCCCACAAAGGTTGATGAGATCAGGCGGACCGTCTATGTCGGCAACCTGAACTCTCAGGTAGTTAAATGTCAGAGCCGCGGGGACGGAAGCGGGACTACGGGGGCTCCCTGCTGAAGAGAGGTACACGATTGCTTCTGTGTGCAGACCACCACCGCAGAGCAGCTGCTGGAGTTCTTCAGGCAGGTGGGGAGTGTGAAGTTCGTGCGAATGGCCGGAGACGAGACCCAGCCGACACGCTTCGCCTTCGTGGAGTTCTCCGAGCAGGAGTCCGTGGCCAGAGCGCTGACCTTCAACGGAGTCATGTTCGGAGACAGACCCCTGAAGTCTGTGTTCAGCTCAAACCAGTCCGAGCTCCACGCCTTTGGACTGGGGTTGAGTAAAGTGCGATGTGTGTTTCAGGATTAATCACTCCAACAACGCTATCGTCAAACCTCCAGAGATGACGCCGCAAGCTGCTGCCAAAGAGCTGGAGAGCGTGATGAAGAGGGTGAGGGAAGCCCAGTCCACCATCGCTGCTGCTATAGAGCCAGGTACGGACTTCACCAGCATGTCTAAGCCTTAAAGCAACAGATGCTTCTTCCCTTCTATTGCTCAGGCGGCTCTTCCCATCTCAGTAGGCACAAAGAGGCGTTCTTCCAGTCACTCCAGGCGGCCCCGGAGGTCCCGCTCGTGTTCTCGCTCGAGGATACGCAAGAAAAGATCCCGCTCAAAACACAGGTAACTTTATAATTGGAACAGTGGGCTCTTTTACATTTCTTATTTCAGACGTTCAGTGATGATTCATTCTCTGCCGTGCAGGTTCGGGCCTGACTCCCACAGTTCCAGACACGGCCACAAGAGGCGCTCTCGTTCCAGAGAGAAGAGGCGCAGTCTGAGCCGCTCAAGGTGCGTCAACTTGAACAAACCTGTCCGAAACTTCCAGATCATATCACTGATTCCGGAATACGGAGGTGATGTTCGCAGATATAATCTGTTATGTGGTCGTTGATCAAGGGGTCGCAGGAGGAGGAGCAGAGATCGATCCAAAAGCCCTCGAAGAAAAGCCCGATCCCCCTCACCCAAAAGGTAGATCCAGCCTGTTCTCTGCGAGAGCCCATCTCCGTGGGCTCTCGCAGTATCATTGCAGTCGTCCATTTCCACTGACTCCTTCCAGAGGGAAGAAAGACAAGAAGAGCGAGCGCAGCAGAGACAAAAGGGAGCGTTCCATATCGAGGAAGAGGAGCCACAAAGACGAGGACAGGATAAAGAGCAAGACCAAGTCCATGAAGGTAAGAGGCAGGACGCGCTCTCGTCTCGATCAGGCGTCGCCTTCGTCAGCAGCAGACCAGCGATGAGGAAAGAACCCTGTTGCTCATGCTGTGATTTGTTTTCTTTTTCAACTCAGGTGGAAAAGGTGTGCCGACGCGAGGAAAAGGAAGACTACCAAAGTGACAGAGAGGGCTCCGTCACACCCGGCGAGGAGATTCCTCCGTCGCCCCCCGGCCAATACAACGGCAGCTACAAGACTGTGAGCGCGGCGGATGCGTCCACGGGTGCAGACTGTGTCAAGTGACGCTTGCGTCACCCGAGGAACCCGCGTTCATTTCCCATCGCACGCTTGCAGACTCGAGCGCGCTTGCCTTATCATAACTGTACATCAAGTGTATATTTCTACCCCGGGGCCCGCAGACGCGCGGGCTGCAGCTGCGGCGCAGCACGCCGGAGTACAGGCGGTACGGCTGCGTGCTTGAACGACGCTACGGCGACGGCCTCCTGCGGTGCTCATGGGTTAAAACAGAAACTATTGCGACCTACTGCCAAAAAGATGCAGTTTTGGAGGCTGCTGCGTCTGATGAGATGGTTAATATTTATGCCGCGTAGTATCCCCCCCCCTCCCCCAATTATTGCAGATATCGATATGTAGCAGCGGTGCGCCTTCACTCGGTTTTAAATCGTACGTCATAATTTATTTGAGAACATTTCTCGGCACTGGTGACATTTTTAAGGGGTCTGTTTTAAAAAAAAAAAAAAAAACGTTGACAAACGGTGGAGTCGTGTTGTGCGAGTGTTGCCAGTGGGTGTAGTTGTGACAGAGTGTGTTGTGATCAAAGGTTTTTATTGTTTGTCCCACAGCGTCGAGCAGCTGGATAGCTTCGTGAGGGGTTTTTTTTTTTTTTTCTTTCCCATTTGAGTGCCCGTAGCTGCGGTGAATTTCGGGCAGTTTCCACAGTAACCTCTGTATATAGACCCACCATCTCCACCACACGTCGGCAAGGCATCGTCATCGCCGCGTCAAACCTACACCCGATGTAAAAATAAACTGACGGGTCTACGGTGGGTCTGAGCAACTTCCTGCTCGTGGAAGTTTGAAGGTCAGAGCCGCTGCGTCACTCAGGCGCTGTGACGGCGGACGGGCTTACTGGAAGAGGTCCAGTAAAACCAGCACAGTGCTGAGGTGCAGGCATCTTCAAGGATGCCTGGAGCTGTACATGTGTGTGTGTGTATATATGTCATTTCAGGTAGGTTCACTAAAATCTGTTTCCTGTTTCCTTTTCCTGTTGGTGCTGTGAATTTTTTTTTTTTTTTTTTTCAGTGGTATTTTATCGATTGTTTTAAAGAAGACGGTCACCGTTTAGGGAACTCTGCACACGAACGTCAGGAATCAAAGTGCCTGGACAGAGATTGTACAGAATATTGTAATACAGAGTATTTAGTGAAAGGCGGAACGTGCTTTTTATGAAATGTAATGAAAGAACAGGTCTTTAGCTGTGATTAGTAGAGTGTTGATGGCTTCAGTAATTAGATTGATGGTGCTGACCCATTTCCTGCTTCCATGAGTTTCGTCTCAGTTTCCAGTTGCGCTTCTCCTCTAGTCCGTCTGCAGCTCTTCTGGGGGGTGTGTGGGGCTTCGGTTCCTGGTGGGATGGAGGGCAGGCGAGGTGTTTTATTTTTGTACCGTTGTGCGAGAGGGTCCGACTGTCCTTGTGAGCGTGGATGTCCAGTCTTTACTGTTCCAGTCGACATAACTGACATCTTCCATTTTTCCAGAAAAACGAAACAAAACCGTAATAAAGGCGCATTTCAGGCACACTCTGAGCTCTGCTGTCAGTTTTGTCCTTCCCAGATCCCTGATTGGCTCTTGTTGAACGCGCTTCGGATTTCCAGCTGCGGCAACACCCGCCCGCCCGCCCTCACTGAAATTCCCAGCCAGAGTCGGTGCTGAACTGCCGCACGTAGTCCAGCGGCGACCTCCCCGCCGTCGCCTCCGGCTCCCCCTCTCGGCCGAGCGGCGGCGGCACCGCCGCCTTCTGGAACATCTCCATGGTGGTGTATCCGCCCGCCAGCGCCACGGGAGCGGCGCGGACGGGGGCGTCCTGCTCCCGGGCGTCCCCGAGCTCGTCCTCCGAGACGCCCAGGAGCGCCGCGGACGCGAAGACGTGCTCCTTCTGGACGATGTGCAGGCTGTCCGCGTCCCACTCCACCACCTTGAGCGTGCTGATGGACTGCAGCAGCTCCTGGGAGGAGCGCAAACACCCTCAGCCATTCCGACCCCATCAACAGCTCTAGTGAACGGGGGGGGGGGGACGTACCAGCTCGTTGGTCATCTCCATCTTCTGCATGGTGTTGCTCTTCTTGGGGTCGGGGATGCTTGGCCACAGAATCTGTTTGGCCCTTTGGGGATTTTTTTTTTTTTTTTTAAATGAAATGTTTTTCCGACGTTTGACAGAGAAATAGGCGTACGTGCTAGATGATAACCTGCCTTTTAGTGATGAGGAATCCAACGATGAGTGCAATCGTCACGATCCCCAAGCCTTTGAGGAGCTCGATGAGCCTGGAGCTTTCTACAGGGAGGAAGTGAGTCAAGAGACGCCGAGACCGCCGTTCTGATGGAGACCTGAAGGCGAGCGGTCGCTACCGTGACTGTGCGTTGTGAAGGCCCTCGCCTCGCTGCGGACTCCCACTCCCGCCCGAGTGAATCCAGATATCTGCACCTCGTACAGCGTCCCGCTTTTCAGGAGCTCCAGTTTGTGGGTGTTCACATCTGGGCTCACCGTGACATCTGCAGGGACGACACACACACACACACACACACACACAAACAAACAGCAGTGACCCAGGAGGTTTGACAGGAAGTGGCCAAAGGGCCCAGCCAATGAGAGCGGAGTCTTTAAATGCAGTTTGGAATCACCCCCCCCCCACGTATGATCCCAGCATCCTTACTCTCCTCCGCTCTCGTCCCCTGCTGGTACTCGGAGTAGTAGAGGACGTAACCCAGCAGGAACCCTCGGGTGTCTTCTTCGGGGATGGAGGACCAGCTCAGGACGGCCGAGTCCAGCATCACTTTGTCGCTGCTGACGTTCACGGGGGCGCCGGCGGGGGCTGAGGGTCAGAGGTCAAAGTGAGGCCACGGAAGACGACGCACGATCACAGCGGCCCTGGTTTCTCGGGGGGGGGTCACACTACTCACGTCCCTCCAGGAGGTAGAACTGCGTGGTCCCGTAGGTGCTCTCACTGTTGTTGATGTGCTTCATGTTGCAGGTGTCCCTGTCCGGCCTCACGTGCAGCGTCAGCGTGTACCTTCGGTACGGCTCCAGAGACTCGAAAGTATCTAGAAAAAAGAGGGCCCTTCAGTCCAGACGGGGCCCCCGCCGCGGGCGCGGCGGCGCTCCCTCACCTTTAAAAGTCAGCGTCCTGGAGCTGCCCTTGCTGTAAAAGGACATGGACGCCGCCCTGCGCCCCGCCGCGCTCCACTCGGCGCAGTAGCACACGTGCTGCCCCGCCCACTCGCCCCTCCAGGAGATGTCCAAGGACCTCGGGCCGAGGACGGTCACGCCGGGCTCCTCGGCTCCGCGACCTGCCGGCGGCGGAGGCCCCGGGGTCAGGCGCGTTCACCCTGGGAGGGGAGGGGAGGGGGGGAAGGGGGGGGAGGCTCACCCAGCTGCTCTTCGACGGCGCACCGCAGCGGCGGGGAGGTGCTGGCGTTGTTGAAGGCGCTGATTTCCAGCTGGTAGGCGGAGTAGGAGAGGACGAGGGTGATCCTGGGCTCCGTGGTCCGGAAGCGCTCCCTGGGGAGCTCTCCTGTCGCCTTGGCGACAGTCACATGGTAGCCGTCGTGCACGTCTGGGGACTAACACACGAGCGCTTGTTGTCAGGAGAGAGCACCACAACCTGGGGGGGTGGGGGGGTCGGTTGCCCACCTTCCACGTGAGGGAGACCCTCCGACGGCCTCTGGGCTCCGAGACGTCGGTGTCCTCGAGGTGGACGAGGTCAGGGGCCGCGGTCAGTTCTGAGAGGGAGGCGGCGGTCAGGCGGTGAGAGCGCGCCGAACATCGTGGGGGCGGAGATCCCACGGGGAAAGCGGAACCCACCTGGCGGGATGTGGTGGGGGGGCCCCCAGGGGCACTGGGGGCAGTCCACGTTGCTCACGCAGCTGAGCTGCGCGGTGTAGGCCAGCGAGGGGTCCAGCCCCTCCACCGCCCCCGCCGTCACATTCTTGGACCGCGACTGGAGGTGGGGGGGGGCAGAGACAGAGGTCGGGGGTGGGGGGGGGCAGACGGACGCCTGAAACGGCTTTGAAACAGACGATGGCGGCGGATTCTCGCGAGGCGACGGGAGGAGCGTCAGAGGAAGGCCCCGGGTTCGAGGAGGAAGGCGAGCGCGGAGGTTAGGGCGGGGTTTGGGGGGCGGGGCTACGACACTGACCTCCATCCACACGCTGCTGCCCTGCGCCTTGTGCTTCACGCTGAAGTGCGTGATCTTCTCCACCTCGAACGATGGCCAGCTCACCTTCACGGTCATTCCGCCCCCACGGCGGGCAAAGATCACGCCACCCGGGGGGCCACACCGCACTGCCCAAGCACACATTCAGAACTCGCCTGACGAACACAGGGGTGTTTTCTTTCCTTTTCTCTTTTTTTTTTACCCCCCCAAACTCACTCAGGTTGGGCCTGGAACCCTGGAAAAGGGCTTTCGTGCAGACCCTGGAGCTGCTGCGCTCGAACACCTCCACGCTCACGTTGCCCTTGTTCAATCGAACCCTGTCCTTGGTGACCTCGAGCCCGTAGTAGCATTTCATCCGACTAGAAGAAGGCGACGGGAAGTCCAAAGGTCGGGCCTCGGAAATGAAAGGCGTCTCAAAAGGGAGGGAACGCGGCTCCGCTCACCTGGGGTGGGCTGCATACTGGATGGCGAGATCGTAGGTCTTCTCTGAGGGGCCACGCCCGGGCTTCCAAGTGCAGAAGTACTCTTTACCAAAAGAATACTTCCCGAAACATTCTAAATCCTGAACTCCGTCTGGGAAAATAAAAAAGGTGGTGGGGGGGGGGTTCTAAAGCCTGAA